>VDFB02056351.1:46952361-47298850 GCA_007258455.2 Sequoia sempervirens
GCTTTCCCTTTCTTCATCTGGAAAACAATAACCTCCAATTCGTCCAATGAGATGTAGCCTAAAAGATGCCCATTCATCTCCCCAATAACCAAAGAGGGGATACACGACAAAACATAATTTTCTTCTGCCAAAACATCTTGAGAATCCTCTCTAAATAAGGAAGCAAAGAACTATGATGCTTCTCTGGACATTTCATGCAAAGAAGATAAATGCTCACCCCTATCATTCACAAGAACAAGAATAGAATTGCCATGTATCTTGGCTTTCATCGAGTTGAAGAAGAATGCAGTGTTTGTGTCCCCCTCTTGTAACCATTCAACACAAGACTTTTGCTTCCAAAAAATTTCCTCGCATAGCTCGCACTCTTCCAAAGCTTTCAAAGCCCTTGCCTCCTCCCTGAGTAAATCCTCTGAAACACTAAACTCCCTTATCTCTCGGGTAATGACGTCCAAGTCGGCTTGAGCAGCAGTCTTAGCATGAAAAATATTTCCAAAACACTACATGTTCCACTGTTTGAGTTGATACTTCACATATTGCAGTAGTTTGGAAAAAGAATACATAGCAGTACCATGAGCAGGTCTACCCATTCCCCACCATTTAGCCACATACTCTTGCAAAGAAGGATCTCTTAACCACATAAGCTTGAACTTGAAAGAGGGGGACTGAGCAACACAAGCCAAAATAACAGATAATTAATATGCCAATGATCTGAGCCCCTCCAATCCAAAATCTCAGAACAAGTAGACCAAAATCCGCCAATCCAAAAACAAGAGACCAAGAAACAATCAAGCCTCTCTGCAATACAATTCTCCCCTAACCTCCTATTGTTCCAAGTAAACAGACCATATGGGGCTTGATGTCAACAAGGTTCAAGGAAAAGATGTTATTATGGAGTAGGAAAGCAAAGGGCACCAACCTCACAATACCACCCTTCTTCTCATCCAACTCAATAATGGCATTAAAATCACTAGCAATAATCCAAGGGAAAAAAGGAGCAAGGCTCCGAATAAAATTGATATGAGACCACAAGAGCTGCTTACCAAGAAAATCAGTAGGCCCATAGATGTTTGACAGAAGAATAGTTTCCCCTGTCTCCAGACTTGAAGCAACCTCAGAGATGGAAGACTTAGAGGACATCCACCAAAGAGGATGAATCTTCAATGGGTTTACAAGCAAGTAACACCCCCAACATTACCATAAGCCCCAATGCATTGGCATTCACCCCGCCCCCATAGCTTTGGCAACAAACCAACCATACTCTCAACAGACAGCTTAGTCTTCTAAAAAAAAGAACATCAGGAGAATGAATTCCCACTAATTCACGAACAGCTTTTTGTCTAGGGCCACTGTTCAAGCCCCTTACATTTTAGGAAAGGATGATTATTTCAAAGGGTTAGAAAAATGAGCGTCCAGAGTCTTAACAGATCTTGACTCCACCAAAGTCTCCCGCATCATCTTGATTTTCTCTAAGTCTTTTCTCCCAACCTTGGAAGACTTCTCAACAACCCCTTTTCGTTGGTCTTTCTGAAGAAGGCCCAACGAAGGAGAAGCCTTACTGCCTTTTAGCAAATTAGACCCTACTTTTACCAATGGATTAGAAATCTCTCCCTCCCCCATCTTCGCATCTCTAGGAGTCTCAGACCTCCCAAGAGCAGCCAAGCTAAGATTTGTATCCATTTGCAAAGCACCAACCTCTTGTGAAATATGGGTGTTATCTGGAATAATGCCCTCCTGAACCACATCCAAAACACCCTGGTCCATAATCATCATACCTGAATTCACCTCCTGCTGACTGAGATCATCAAGAACCTCAAATCTATTAAAGGTATCACCCTCTTATCGCTCCTTAAAAGTCCTCTTTTGACCATGGTTCTTATTATGAGCCTTAACAAGAATAAAACCCTCTGCACCTGTAGCCTCACCAAGAATGGGAGCCTTGCCTTTGTCAACCTTAGGGGGGTTGCGAGGAGGCTGAGTAATCTAAGAATCAAAAGGTTTAGACCTCATGCATCTTCTCTGGAGATGACCATATTCATGACATAGGTGGCAACGAAAAGGCAATGTCTCATAATCTAGCTGCTACACCCAAGAATATGAACCCGCACAAATTTCCAAAGAATCTGGAAGAGGGTTACTTAAATCAATCAACAAAAATGTGAGCAAATGTCATTACCTTTCTATCCCAAGTTTGTTGAAAAGGACACTAGTTTCCCTAACAGTGAAGCAACCATATGTAAGATGTCATTGCATCAACATTCAACTGGAAATCTAGGGAGTCACACCCACACTAGAACCCAATTCAGGAGCTCCTCCAAAGGATTAAAACCTGCATGCCAGGGTTTAATAAATAAACCAAATTGGTTATGGTAATAAGGCCCTCCTTCGAAAACCCTATTGCGATCTGCCATGCAATTAAAAGTCACCATGAAGTAACTATTCACCAACAACATTATTTCCATCTCACCCTCCAGAAACCAAGTCCGTTGAGCCCACGACTCCAAAAATTGGAGTCAAACCCGCATTCCCATGAATTTGCAAAGCAAGGCATGCTTTGAGAAATACTCAATATCCTCCACAATCGATGTTGGTTGAATTACCAATACCGACCTATTCTTGGATCATTCCAAGCAACCATTGATTTTTGGGACACGAGAACACCCAGACGGAGCAAATCCTCCAATCCCCGAATCATTAGAAAACAAATTGTTATCAAAAACCCTCGTTGCACGAGATGGAGATTTCACTCCAACTGCAGATCGAAAATCCAAAGCAGGATTGACCCCCAAAGCTTCTCCTCAATCCATCACCAAAGAGGAAAAACAACACCACACCCTTAAACCTCCACTCAAACCGAACAAACGAGAGGGAAGAATCCCCACTCGTGCAACAAAACCACAAAGAAGAAGCACTCAGAAGAAAGACTCAAGCAAAGGATGAAAAGGAACGAAATTGAAACAATGAAAAAACACCCCCTGGAAGAACACAAACCTCCCCCCAACTAAAAGCAAATTGTTGCACAAAATCCCCAACACCAAACACACATGCAAAGAGGAACACACAGCATGCAGCCGCCACCTCAATGGTCACAGGATGACATGCCCGTGCACAGGCTAACGCTCCCACCCTACATACTCGATCTCTTCCCATATGTGGCAGGCGACTTTTAATAAGGTATTATTATTTTAATAATACTCTATGAAATATTTTATTAAAAGTCAATTATATTAAAAAGGAAACAATTTAATATTATTTCAAAAGCCTAATTGCCAAAAGTTGGCGTTCGAAATTGGGAGAAGGATAAAAAGCCAAAAGAAGTCAATTTTGAGTATTCATTGTTTATTTGCAAAAATTGGAGAGTTGAGCAACAAGTTTGTTGGTTTGAACATTCAAGTTTTTTTAGGACGAAAACCCTCAGAGAGGACAATGTCTATAGGTGTGGAAGATCACCTAATGGAATTTTGAGAGATAGTCTCATACAGAGATTACTATAGAGCTTCATTGATTTTTCCTGGAGATCATCATTCAGGGGTTTCACAAAGTTTTCAAAGTTTTGTTTGATAATCAGTTTGAAGGGACATTCAGGGTGGATACATACAAGGTTTTGGAGATTGTTGATGTTCTTAGTTGTTGTTCAAACACTTTCAAATCTGCATTCTTCCATATTATGTAATCTGGGTATGATTCTAATGTGATTTCTTAAGCCATAATCAAATCTCAATTTTAATTTCATGCAACTATTTGGAATTGGTTTATTTTGCAAATATCTATATTTTTTGTATTTCTTTGTAAAAACCCCAGACCAAAGGGGGTTATAGTAAAGGATAAAAGACAAGCAACCTAACTTCCATTTATAGGTACTCATCAATCTAGCACCATAGCTAATATTTTGTTCCACCTTTCAAGCTAACGTTGTAAACTATTTTTCATATTTATAGTTACATATTCATGTAAAGGCTAATCAAATGTTTGTGAAATATATTACAAATTTAGATTCACTTGTAATATCATATTTTCAACAACTTTATGTTTGTGGAACAAAATCCCATTCACAATGTCTCCTATGGTCAAAGAGTGTAGATACAGTCTCCCCCTTCTTCACACCTCCCGCACCCTTCCCCCCCTCCCCCGCCCTCCCAAAGCCTTTCCCCCCACCCTCCTCTCCCCTCCCACCAACACATGTTTATTAGGTCTAAAAATTTCTAATATCCCAAAAAAATATCTAAGTTTGTACATTGCCAAAGCATTGGATCTTCCCTTCCTAGCATCCCTTTCCATCAATCCTCAACCCTGCTCCTAACCTTGTTAGAGAGCCAAAATTACTAATACTAATATGCCTCACTCTCGAACCTTGATCCTTGATGAGTAGTAAGAGTTAGGTAGTATCCCCAACAAGATCAAACTTGGATGCTCCCACCTTTTTGCATTGTTCATTCTTACCTACCCTTACATGACAAAGAGTGCCATTAGTTACAAGTTTTAACTTAGAAACCACACCAAAAGGTATGTTCCTACCTAGAAAGAAGGATCTACTCTAATGAGCACTAGATTCATATGCAATAAATCAAGTGAAGGATGAACTAGGTTGAAAATTCAAACCAATTCAAATGGAAGTAGATAAAGAGGATCCATTTTTTGGAACACCATGATCGATCACCTACTCCTTGGGTGCCACCAATGTAGTAGTTGTATCCACCCGATGATCTATGCATATATCTAAGCCATTGTTTTGGTGATTTGAATATCTCTCATTAGCCATCAATTTTCAAGGTATAAAAAGGAAGGATAAATTTAGACAAGAATCAACTATTCTCCAAATTGAAACCCTGGACACCATTGCTTTGAGCACTCGTATTCAAACAACTAGATTTGAGGATGAGGGTCCTCAAGTTCACAAGAATATAGAGGATGAAAACCCTTTAGTTTCATGAGATAAAGGATGAAACCCCTTTTTTGGTCACATATTTCACTAGAGGTCATGAGTGAGCTCCCATGGTTGTAGAATATAACTTCACCGACTTCAAATGATTTGTTATTCTTGAAGGATTGAGAATGAAGGTATATGTTTTATTCCTACAAAAGTTGCCACTTCTTTTGAGGGTATTATGCATGTTATTTCTACTATTATCATAGAGCTTTATAATGTATTCATGACCCATTTAATTTTGGGTTTGTGCACTGAATTTCTAGTTAGTGTTGTTGTAGCAATGAGTTGTACTAGGTTTAGGGTTCATTTGATATAATGGATTAAGAATTATATCTATAAGCTATAGTCACTACTATAGTAGCATTTCTTGGGTATTCCATAATCATTTGATATAATAAAGTGTAGTTCATGTTCAAGGTTTGGCACTATACTTTCTAGTTAATTATTTTGGTGATTCCAATAGTTGTTCCCACTGTCACCACATCCTATTCAATGCATTTTATACTTTACTATAAAATGAAAAGGCTTTGCAAGATATTTTGTTCACTATGGACTTCTTTGACAATTTGGGTTCTTTGTATTAAGGTGTAAATTGAAAGGATTATTCTGGGTTAATGTATAATAGGCTAATTTATACAATAGATTTTGTATAACTTGTTCCAAACACTTGAATTTAATTAGGTTATAAATGAAAGCAAATATAATGGAGAAAAAAAAAAAATAGTTAGTGTAAAGGCAAAAGGGTATATTTTGTGTTTTTGGTTAATTTCAAGTTCAACATTTAAACCAAAAATTTATAAACCCTAAAATAGTTTTGGCAAAAGTTTTTTAGTGGTACCAAAGCTAGTTTTCCTTCTAGTTTGTGAATCATGGGATATTTTTGGAGTTTCCTAACAAAGGGAAAATATAGGTTATTTTGTTGATGTAGGGATACAAATATAGTAGATTCAAGATGAAATACAAAGGAATTGAGACATAATGAATAGGTTTGAAGAAGTTGCTAAGTTAATCAAGAAATATCAAAATTTATTTGAAGCTATGAGGGTAGCCTTTAACCTTTGAAAAGTATGTAAATATGGTAAGAAAAAGTCCATTCTATAGAAGGAGAGAAGAAATTTAAATGGTAGGAAACCATATTTTTGTTGGAAAAGAGTTCGATAGACTATCCAAAATTTATTAGGAATAGGAATACGATTACAAATTTGAACTAACTTTTGAAGGGTTTTTAAAGGTGATACTTGAAAAAAAATTGTGTGATACCTGAAAAAAAATTGTGTGATACCTAATAAGGTTGAGGAACGAAGAAGATGAGCCATAATTGAAAGAAAAAATGTTTGATAGGAAAATCATTCTACTTCTTTCTATCTCCTCTCTCTCTCCCTACTCCTTTCCCCTCTCTTTATCCCTCCCACCTTCCCTCTCTACCTCTCCCTCTCTCCCTCCCACCTTCTCTCCCTCTCGCTCTCTCCTCTCTCTAATTCTCTCTATATCACATATCCCTCTCTACCTATCCCTTCCTCCCTCCCAACTCTCTCTCTCTCTCTCTCTCTCTCTCTCCCTCTCCCTCTCCCTCTCTCCCTACCTCTTCATCTCTCTCTCAATCTCTCCCCCTTCCTCCTTCCCTCTCTAGATTTGTCTATCTCACCTCTCTCTCCCTCCCTCCTTCCCCCTCAATTTGTTTATTTGTCTCTCTATTTATCTGTCTGTCTATTTGTCTATCTATTTGCTTATTTGTCTCTCTCCTTCCCTCTCTAGTTATATCTATCCCACCTCTCACTATCCCTCACTCCCTCCCTCCCCCTCTCTTTCCCTCCATCCCTTCTCTCTCTCTCTCAGTGTTCACTTAAGGTCACATTTACAAGACTATTTTGAAATGACCATCGCAAAAGTAATAAGTACACATCTTATCTAACCCACATAGACAATTGATAGGCTGAAGAAAAATAATTGCTTATTTGCATTCCAGAGCAAGGTGCAGATAAGTTATCAAGCACACACTGAACAGATAATGGGAGTTTGACAGGCCTAAGGGGTGAAAAAACCACATGAGCATAGAGAGAACCCTCATATCAGCAGCTGTCACTAATTTACTTGCTCATTCTGGTAAAACCCCTTGCTCATTCTCTCGATCAGTCAACTGGACTGATCCTGGTGGAATCCGAATACTAGCAAAACAAAACAGCAGCCCCTCCTATCAACCCCATAAAGGATAAAATGGAAGAGGAGGGAAAAACTCAATAAGGAAGCCAAAAAATGAAAGTAAAATTACAAGTTGATTACAAGAGGTCTTCTTCACACCACATTTACAGTTTGAATGTGAGAATAGCGAGCAAAATAGCCAATAGAAGTACACAAATTGCCTGCATCCACAAGCAAAAGTCACATTGGTGACATCCCCCATTATTACGTAAAGCAGAAAAGAAAAAATAGATCATCAAAACAATGAAAGAAACTAAATCTTTACCAGAAATGCTTGATGTCCTTTTTTACTATCAATAGTTAAAGTCCTCCTGCCAAAAATCTCAAGTGTTAGCATCAGTCTGAATCTAATGACATAAAGATAAATATAAAAATCCAAGAGATCAAAATTAAGTCCAAGCAGATAATTTGAACACCTTTTAGGCAGCAAGCCAGAGGCAATGCAAGTCCTTTGTATGTCATCAACGTACTTTAATGTCACAGCAGCATTGGGATCATCTTTTGGAACCTAAAGAAAACAACAAAAACCTTTGTTCAGAAAATCCTGGATCCTTAATAAATACTAAAAATGGGATATAATTCAATTGAATATGATTAGTGGGTATTCCTGAGAAGAATTTCCTTAAGAAGAGGGCCTTAATTACCAACACTATAAATATCTGCTTGTCACCGTCTACAGTATCTTCTAACAATAATTTTCTTTGGCAAGAAAAGTCTACTTCTAATATTTTTGGTTGCTCACTTCCTTTAAGATTATAAGATATAAATAAAAAACCACATACAAAAGCACAGTAGCTTGTCAGATTTCCATCTAAGAATGAAAAGCATTACCATAATAATTACTTCACTCAAGTTATTCTTCTTGGGCGTTTCAACATCTTTATTTGCTATTCTTTTCCTATTAAGCATGTAACTGTATGTATGCTCCTATACTTTACACATAGGTTTTTTACACTCGGTAAAATAACCCTACGCATGCTTACAACTGTGTACCACTTATGTTCTTACCCTGGAATGTGTAGCACTTACCGTGTGAATAATAAATAGTCAATAAATCAATAGAAACTATGCTAGAACGGGACTTTAAAATCCCATAAGTGCATGGTTGCATTAATTTCCAAATGTGTGCAACCTCTCTGAATCCTTAGATAGAAAAGACAACTAAAAATTTAGATAGAAAAGAAAGAACTAAAAATACACAATAAATAATTGTGATATTTTCCAATCTCTCATATAACTTTAAACCTTTTTTAGTTTTGCCAAATCGTGCTCTGTAGGAGAGTTTCTCAATCAAGCTTTAGTTTCTCATTTTCATTATCTTTAATACTCCTTAATGGAAATACTTTATATGCTTCTTAGAGATAAATTTCGTATCTCCCCATCGTATTGATCATATTTTGGGTACTTGTGAAACGAATTAACACATTTCTCTCTCAGAATACCAATTGTTCATTTCTACCTTCTCTTTTGTTTGTCCGTGCAGTTTAGACAATATCCCTTAGTAATGTTCTAGTTTTTAATTTTTATATTTAATGTGCCCAACAAGAGAAAACAACATCAAGAAGTGTCTGCAGCATTGCAGATTATGAGAACTGACATTTTAATATTTGGCATGAGATAATTCATTTTCTTTTCTGATGCTAACATGAAAATGCAAATACCAATGACAAAATGTTGTCTTTAATCTGTAGTAATTAAGTAGTATGAAAACAAAGCAGGATTCCAAGATCTATGCATTTGCAGATGGTTAACCAAGTGCAAAGCATAATGCAGACCTCTATTAACAAGAAATGGGTACATATATTTACAGAATGCCAAACAGACCAAGGTTTCCATCCAGTTATAAATACTTTGTACTACTGCATTTAACACTTCCATACTTTATTGGTTCTTCATGATCAATTATGGCTTAACATGATATTTGGATGCAAAATTTTCTTATATAAACCAGTCGAGTGTAAATTTTGTGTTTCATGGTGAGTAGCAGAGTTTTAACTTTTAGGCAATAAAATTATAATATACCTTAGACGCCAATTTTCCAGCAAATTGAAAGAAAGCGTCATACACATCAGCCATACTCTTGGTCCTGTCCATTATTTTGGCAGTCAAACCTGCACAACGAGAATCATTAAGATCACTGCCACCACTTTGCCATTATTCAGAATGAACTAGTAGTTACATTATTGAAGTAAAAATATTGAAATTTCAAATTTTCTGTTGTATCAATCATAAAAAGTTATGTATGTAAGAATAAATTCCTCTGTTTACCAATTTATGCTTGGCTAACTCAAGAAACCTCAGCAAAATCTTTATATATGTAGAAATATCTTTAAAAAGAAAGAAGGGCATCCTAGCAGGTACATCAAGAATTAACCTATAGAATGCAAGACCCAATAAATATTTCTCCTACTGTTTATATGTTGAATGGACAAAACTACTAAATCCACTCAACGTGCCTATCTCAGTCCACACTCCAAATTGTGCCAAAATCTGAGGTCTTTACCATTTCTCAAAACTTTCTACTACCAACTAATCAAGATGATCACAAAGAAGATAAGAAAGTCAACCTTGCACGTCAATATCGAGATATAGCAAGATTCCATCTGTTTATTGTCTCACTTAAAAGCTCGGTGACAAGTCACAAAGTAGTTCACATTATCGCTGTCACATAATTTGTTTGCTCACATCTCCTAACACAGGTTATAACACAAAGGATCCATCATCTCCATTGGAATAGAAATAATGTAAATCATTATTTCTATTTAAAGGATCTCAGCATCAAGCTGCTTATGGTGGAGACAGAACTGTCTTGGCTATTGATGACCAAGATTTGTGATCCTCAGATAATGCACACATCTCAAGGTATTGAATACAGGATTACTAACCAAAACTTTTTCTCCAACAATGATCCTGCAGGGAACAATCATTAATGACTCTCCTCATCCATGGGTAGATATTCCAAGGATTAAGTTTGCCAACCTTCTACCTAAAATTAGGCCTGAGGGATATATTCAGTATGTTAATCAGTCAAAAAATCAGGAATAAGTTACAACTTAAATCTTTAGATGGAAAATTAATATGTCTAGGAATATTTCTAAAACGATCCAAATGCTCACATATTTTGAAGAAGCAACTCGACAGGACAGTATACTCATAATAAAATGAAGAAATTAAATATTCAACATCTATGTTTTTACTCTTATTGTCAAGCCGTCATTCACAAAAAATATATTTTTCTTTAACTTGAAGATTTGGAATTCAACAATTGGAAACTCATCAACTTTTGACTCTGCAAAGTCAAGAATACATAAGTCAGAGATCTCGGTGCCAGATTAAATTCCAGCATTGAGACCATGTCTCTCAATACTGAATAACTGAACTCCTCCACATGCCATCTATAAACTAGGTAGCCTCTCCAAATCAAGCGGTGAACAATAAAGAACATGGAACATGAAGCAGATAAGTTGGTGTATTCAGTATCTTAACTTGATGCACATTTATGAGACCCAGTGGCCTAATACTAAATATATAGAGAGTTCATAGAGGGGTTCTAACCTTGTCAAGGGTCTGTATACAAAAAATAGGAAAACAAGTTATAGTAGTATCCACAAAATGACACAGTTAGGTTAATGACACAAAAAAGACATCCACTTACAAGGTTGCACCTTGTGGTGAAGGACTAAGTAATCTGACGAGGTCACAAGTTTGAATCCAGAAAGGAGAGGGGTTGTACACCTCATAATCGAAATACAATAAAAATCGGTTCTTGCTTGGCAGTGAACTAAGAAACCACCATTTTAGAATTGAAAACTACCAGGGTAAAATAAATCCTTGGTTCTGAATGAAAATAACATCTAAACACAAACAATGAATACATAACTTGAAGGGACAAGCCCACTCCATTTGAACTCCATACCATGTAATCAGAATTAAAGGGAAAAAAAACATGTAAAGAATTGATCCAAATTCATCCTCCAGAATTTTGTAAATTAATTTAATTAAGGTAATCAGATCGACTTCATAGTTTGTATGAATGATGAAGATTGAGAGATTCACAATCACTCCACAGAATAGAATTGGAAAAATCCATTTTTAAAAGCTCGATAGAGTCAGGATACAGATGCAAGAAAGGCTAAGGATAATTCAAATATCCTAGGATGAACAACAGATATGAAAAAAAGTTGTACTGACATGCACAATAGATGATAAAACAATCTGTAGTGATTTAATCGTCAGCTGCTGAATATCTGAACATGCTGGGCACATACCAAAGTCATTCAGTACATCAAGAAAACACAAACATATTCAGCATATGAAGAATCCACCCAATCGGTGGGGCCTAGCTCGGTTGGCTAAGTAATTCCCGTTGGCTCTGCTGGTCATGAGTTCTATCTCCCCGTCCTGTGGTACCGGGCGTGTCGCGCCCGCCACCGGTCACGTTAAAAAGTTTACCAGGCGCACTACAGTTTATAGGGGGTCGTGCTACCCGATTCCTGCAGTTTAAGAAAAGAAAAGAATCCACCCAATCAAAAACAAAAAATGAAATTCAAGTATCCAAAGAAAACACTATAAGTTTTCCTCTTGCATCTCTTCCCGGGAAATGGCATTTGGAGTTTATTTATATTCAACTGTTCATATATTTGTATAAATATACCCCTCGAGATCATGTATTCTTCACCCTGGAGTTGAAGCATGCATGTACATCTGAGAAGAATAGCTAAGCGTGCTGTTTGAGCAAGTTTCCATAGTTAGGAAAGCTCATAGAGCATTTTAGTAGTGCTGCAAAAGTCCCTATACATTCTTGGAGGCTACAATGGAGCACTTGGTTTGTAAATCTTGCATAATGATAATGGAGCAGAGGCCCATCTGTCTAGATTTCTTCACACTAGATTTCTCCACAGTAAATTCTTGTGTTCTCATTTTGCTGTACTTTTGTAGTACTTTGCTTAATTTCATTTTATGCCCCCATTATATCCATTTTCAACACTTGGAGGCATCATAATTGTAAAGATAACTATTTTATTCAAGAAAAGTACTTGAGAGACAGCAATCTGAATCACTTATATCAAATTTTAAACACAATAAGTGATGAGCAAACGGTTATACTAAGTGGGGGGGGAAGTTACTTTGATAAAGTACTTTATAACTTTGCCATTATTGAAGTAATAAAGTGACTTTATTAAAAGAATATATTTTAAGTCACTTTATTAATATTTAAGTGAAGGGGGACGCTTTTCAAGACAAGTTAAAATATTAATTTATTGTGCAAGCCAAAGTTGGCATGGGTTTTTGAGGAAGCAATATTAATATTTTATTATTAAAAGGAGCAAAACCCTAACTTGGTCGTGGGATTTATGTGATGAGCCTTGCTAGCTCACTGCTTAAACCCCTGTCTTTTTCTTAAGTCTATTTGTGTTTTTTAGTTTTTTAGAGAAATTTTGTAGACAGAAGAGAAGGTGCGCATCATATAAAAGCTTACGGAATGAAAACTTGAGCAAATCTAATCAAACTGAAATTGTAGAAGGTATTTAATAAGCTCAACAATGGATTTAGAACATATAAACATACCCGAAAGCCTCTAGTTTATTTAATTAAGAAATGAAGCCAATTTGCCAGTCTATACATGAAAATCTGACAATATTCAGAATAGGATGATACAAAGTCTGAATCCAGCTGTGAAACTTGAGCAATAAAAGAGGGAATGCCAAGTGCTGAAGATAGTGAAGAGAAACCCTCAAGAAGATAGGCGTTTCTTCAACCAGCAAGTGCGCCCTAGCTCAAACAGCCACGCCTTTCAAGCAAAAAGACCAGAAACACATCTTAGAAGGTGCGCCCAAGTAGCTATGATGCCTGCCATGAAGAAGGAAGAACACCATCCATTCAAACCCTCTGTTTCTGATGAAGAACACTTACAAAAAATCTGTTAAAGCACTGCAGAACTTCTGAATGAAGCTCTCTTAATTTGCACCAATTCAGCTGATCTCTCACAGCCTCACAAGTGCTCACACTGAAGAGATTTCGTTCTCCAATGGTGGATTGCTGCAAACCTGATCACAGGATGAAAGCAAAGGGAAAACCTCCAAGGCAAAGTTGAAATATTCAAAATAGATGAGTTTCTCATTGCCCTCAACCCTTATATAACAAAGGAGGTGAAAACTCAAGGAGGCCGTACATTTTAGGGTTTTAGATCATTTAAATTTTTGGAAATAAACTCAAGTTACTTTCCATAGTTCTAACTTTGATTTTTGGCACCTCCTTTAAGTGATTAAATAAAATACTTTAAAACACTCACTTTAGACTTATTTAAGTGATATAAAAATTATAAAGTCAATTTGACTTTATAAAAAGACTTTAAGTTAAAATATAACTTAAATCACTTAAGTAAGCCTATCTCCCTCAATTCTCCACAGAATTCAGTGCCGTCAGAAGCAAACAAACTCCTGTACTGCCAAAGCCTGCAATGAGCCAATCCATGATCTCAGAAAATGAAATCGACCGAACTCTCCAGAAGGTACCGCTGACCCTCTAACCAATCCAGTTAGCCCACAAGGGTCCAAGAAAAGGGCTAACACACTGCATCAGGTGACTGACTAGAGTGGGGACATCACAATTTAGGAAGGCATAAAGAGAGAAAAGAACATCATTCTCTTTATCCAAGTTATCATTTACAAAACAATGGTTGAGCAACAGATTTGCAGGCATGAAGTTTCAAGCTGATCAAAGGATGAAAACCCTCGATTAAGACAAGATCTACAGGCATGAAAGATCGTCCAAAGATTCTAAATTGAATGTTCTCAATCAAAGGGCATTATCAGAGCATCTCACAAATTTTAGAAGAAGTTCTTAATCAGCATTTTCAAGTTTCTTTAGGAGTTAATAAATTGCAAATCATAGTTACAGATCTGGCACATGGGAAGTAGCTTTCTTTGCACTCTTGACTGGCATCAAAGAAACCCTCGGAACAGGCCGTACTTGATCAGATTTACCTCCATTATCAGGCCGTACAATTTCAGTTTGGTACTTGGGGTTCAAACAACAAAAATCTCCATCCATATGTGGCACGTGTGAGCAAAAAGAGGCAGGTTGTACAGCCAAGGAGGGACGTGGGGTTGTGGAAGAAAACAAATTTGATTTGAAGGCTGCAAATTCCCTGTTTGGAGGTGTCTAACAACATTCAGCAGATCAGCATCAAAATCAAAATGAAAAATGTGCAGATTGAAGCATGGTGTCCTAGGTTTTGACCAACCAGATTGCTGGTCAAAGAAAATCGGACCTGTCAATTTCACTTCCAGCAAATGGGTATGTTTTGATTGTGTTTCAAATAAATAAAGACTACTAGGTTTTCGTTCTTTTATGCAATTTCCTTTCCATTATTGTATTATTGCAATTTCTTCAATTTCCGGCACTATCTCTGGCACTAAAACCAAAAAAAATAGAATTCAAACAACAACAAAAAATTCAGTTTTGAAATGAAACAACACCCTTAGTTTTTTTTTTTAAGTTTCACATACAAATTGCACCCGTTAAGGATTAGCCCAATAATCAAAACCAACTGAAAGGGAACCCTTCACTTTTTGATCACCAAGATCCTGATGTGGGCGAGGTGAGAGCATACAGTGCAAGGGGATTGTTAGCTATAAACTGAAAATGAAATGAACAATGTTGTAGGCAGCTAGCCGGCCATTTTAGAAAGTAAATGTTGAAAGTAACGTAGGCGGATAACCGACCATGAAAGCTCGAACACTTATTCAACGGGAGCAATAGCTACAACTAAATACAGAAAAGTAAACACTCAACCACTTATTCAGTGGGAGTGGAAAGTACAAAATATAAAGTGTTGAAAGTAAATAGTTGATCAGTACTACTGAACCAGCATTACAATATGCTCTTAATACAATGATTTTTTGATGATTCTTTGCTCTATCTTAAATGCAATTGCTTTACAATATTCCCAATTACAAATATGAATGATAACATCAAAGGAATAGAGCATCAAACTGAAATAACCAGGTCTGATAGGAAAATGCAGCAAACTGAGAGACAAACCAGCAAACTAAGATAACACCAAAATGCTGATAACTACTCCAAAACAGCTCTAATGTCTACCAAATCAAATGCAAAGGAAGCATGAAGACTAGGCGTCCAAATACCAAGAGCTAGAGGCCTCCAATCTGCAATGTATAACATGGCACGTTCCCAATGTTTGCAATCAGAAAGGGGCGGCCTCTAGAGAGGGGCGACCTGCTCTTTAAAATCAACCACTCAACAATAAATTCTGAAAACTTGGGAATAGGGGCGCCCAGAGCCAAGAGAAACAATGAGCCAATACCCAGAACAGATAAAAATTCACACAAGGAACTATGAATGAAAGTAAGTTACAGCCATACATGAACCAGCAACTACAAAACTGAAAATAACATCAAAACCTTCAACAAAGGAGCTCAATCTGCAATCTCTGGATGAGAAGCAGTCTCAATTAGCTAGGTGTTTTCTTCCAAACACGAAACTAATATTTTGCTAGGAGGTATGTGTTCCTCGAACCCAAGGGTTTGAAATTGTTTTCGTAGCACTTCATCGTCAATAGCAATGGATACCAAATGCTGGAGCAAAGCCTTGCTTAAAAAGAGCTTTTGGATGACCTTTTGAATTCCAACCTTTCCCTCCAAAAGTGGACACCCATAGCACATGAGAAATATTTAAATTTAAAATATAACATTTACTCCACTCCCTAGGCATCCAAGGCACATTAGGCAAATACTAACTTTTTAAAATATTTAACTCCTCCATAAAGTGGCGTCCAACTCCAAGGCCACATTTTTAAAACAACCTTAAGTCATTCATCTAAGCCATGGGGCCGAAAAAGACATTAAAATATTAAAATGACTTAAATTAATAAATTTACCAAAATGAGCCTCAAAATGCTAAAAGCCAAGTATACCCAGACCACTTTGCCCGAATTGGAAATTACACTGGACTGCTGAACTGTTGCCAACTAGAGCACTACCAGAAATAGAACTTACTAAAAATAGCATACCGGTAAAAATAGTAAGTTGTTCCAAACTCATTTTAACCACAATCCGAGCAGCCGTCGAAACTTACTAAAAATAGTAAGTCCAGAAAAGTTGTTTGATGCAAATGCATGTCATACCACTGCGAAGCTTTCTAAAAACCTAGAAAGAATCCAAAAACCAAATTGCAAAACTCCAACATGTAAACCCCTGAAAACACCAAAAACCTCCAAACACCTAGAAACCCTAATTTTACCTCCGACAAGCCTATGGGCATCCGAAATAGGCTGACGAGCAACCACACTGACTACTGCTGAGAAGGGGACATTACATGAAACCCCAAGGGTACATCATAGTGAGTCAAGGGGATAGCCCTGCCTGCTCAAATATTCATCGATAGCCGATAGGATGCATGTACCGTAAGATAAAGGTGAAAAGATCCCTAGGCATTTTGATAGATACTCACTGATGAGCCCAAAGGCTCTCAGCTCAAAACCCTTTTCAACAGTCTTTTAAAGTGTTTTTAAAGTTTTTTAGAGAAATCTTAATAGACAGAAGAGAAGGGGCGCAGCATATTTTTGCTCATAAAAGACAAATTTAAACTTATTCCTTCAAAATGAAAGTACATAATGTATTATTTAACACCTTCAGATAGTTTAAGAATGATAAACATACCTGCTTGGCTCCAGATTATTTAAATAAGAAACTGGCCAGATCTACAGCTGAAAAAGGTGAAAACAAGCCTGAATGCACATTCATGACTCCAGGAAAGGTTTCTCCTGATCAGAAACTGGTCACAAAGCTTTGAAAGGACAAGCCGCCAATGATAGATGTCAAAGCCCTCTCAAACAGAAGGCGTTTTCATTAATTACTTCACACGCCTTTTTAAGGCACAAACCCCAATGCTGGCCGTACGGCTATGGAAAACCATGCAAGAAGACTTTGTGGAAACCTCTGCCTCTGATGAAGGAAGCGCCACCAAGGAACCCTCAATTATTATACTGAAGAACAAACAACTGCATAAATAAATCCTCTGTCTGCAACTGTAGAACTTCTGTGTGAACCAATTATTTTCAGTATACAATCAAACCAATAATAATTTAATCAATCATTTAGTTTATAAAAATATGTATGCTACAGTGGATTTATAAATTGCAATCAGTCATCATGATGAAAATTACAAAGACTAACAAAGTTAAATCATTAAAATTGTAAGCTGAACTATAACTACAGATTTTTCTGAGTCTATCAAAAAAAGAAACTACTGCACAGAAATTTTCAAATCACTCACCTCGCCGGATCTTGACAACCCCTCTGAACACCTGTAAATTATTATAACAAATTTGTAATGTTGCCAGAGCCATGATCTGCAAAAATAAAAGACACCCTCAACAGCTTCCAACATTTTTTCCCTTCAAGGCTTTGGCATACATCATAATTATGCTATAAGTTACTAGTTAAATGCAATTCATATGGAAAGAACAATTTTTTGGACCAAAAAATTTAACCTTGTCATTGGTGTACACAAATGAGTTAGCTATTTATTCTTTATCTTATTTCTTCTTTGCTCTCTGAATCAACCACCAAACTTTTGGTTTCCTAAAGATTAAAATAATTGCTTACAGTAGCCAATTTTCAATAATAAGATAATTGTAATATCAACAGTGATGAGCCAGGACAAAAGAAAGAACTTATATTAGCACTGATAATTGATCAAAGTAGGTCAGTGGAACACAAAAGTAACAGTAACATTTTAGAAAAGTACTAGGGTGAGAAGATAAATTGATAAATTGTTTAACATATAATATTTATATCACTGATTTTTCAGTTATATGCAAATGAAGTGTTTGAGATGAATCCACTCAAAAGATTAAAAAAAAAAATTCAAGGTATTTGTATTGGCACAGGTCGAAGGTGAAAAAGAGAGATGAAGTAGGTACATTATAAGCAGTGTTCCACGGAGTTTCCTGATGGAGGGTACACGAGGACAGGTTTTGGGGATCTGGGGGCAAAGCCTCTACAACCAAGCACAAATTAAGGCCTTCAAAACCTCACAAACCTTCATGGAAAATGACATTTTCACAATTTTATTGCTTATCTTTTAAAACACCTAGAAGTCTCTGGGACAGTTGGGAGACTCCTCAAAGTCTCCTGAACATCCTGGGGACGTCCCGAAGTCCCCAAACCAAGTGGCGTCTCAAAGACATCCCCAAGACTTGGGTGGTGGTGACGGGACGGTGGGAGGACGTTTCCCCCAAGTCCCCATGTTCCGGAGACATCCCCATTTGAAATATGCTAACCAATTTTTTCGAAGGAAAACACAAAATAACCAGCAGTAGATGATATGATTAGCGTTAGCCTCAAATTAAAATCAGAACTTGAATGGAAGATGCTGAAGCTTGAACTGAAGAAACTGAATTGGAATAGAAGAACTACTCAACGTCAAGAATGTGCACTCAAGATCCCACTGAGGGCGAGGTGCTAACATATGACGGAGTCTAGAAATTGAAATTAAGAACTATTAGGCGGATAACCAGCCATGAGAAAACAATTCCACGCTACCACCAAACAGTGGGGGGAAAAGATTACAAATTAAAGCAATTCATCCGCTGCGGCGGGCATCCACAGAACTGTGGGGATTCACCACTTAAGTGGGTACAAGATTTACAAACAATTTAACCACACTGGCGGTAAACCATCCAGGGGACTTTAATGAGATACAAATCAAATAGTTGCAGCAATACAAATGGTTAGATTAGTACTACTAATCAGAACCTTACAATTTCAACAAGACTGCAATTAAATGAGTTACAATGATAGAGAAGTGAAATGTAGATATAAGAATGAATTTATAACAGTGTTCTTTGCTTTCCAATGACTGAAATGGAGATTAAACTGGAAACTGATAAATCTGATGCAAATTCCTGAGTTCTGGAAATTTACAACAGCAAACTGGAAAACAGAAAAACATTCATAACTCACTTATTTCTTCTCCGAATGGCGTGAAACGAATTGCAAAAGCACCTTACAAGTCTGGCGCCCAAGATAGAATCCAGAAACAGCAAACAAAGTCTCTACTTTTTTTGGCACGAATCCCAAGACAGCATTAAATGGTACGGCCCTTGAGGAAAATCGACTTTGCAATATAAAATTGAATACTTCAAAATAAAATCTGATTTTTGGTGGAAGTTGGCGCCTCCAGTCAACAAGTAGATTGCTCAAACACCCAGAACCAAATAAAAATCACTCAGCAAGATACGAACAGAAAACAGCTTCAGCTGTAGCAAAACCAGGAACTTCAAAACTGTAGAATTCACCAAATTTCTCAATCTTTATTGCTCAATCTGCTAGTCTGATGTGAGAAGCAGCAATATTCCAATTAGGTGTTATATTTCAAACACGAAATTGGGAAGGGGCTAGGAGGTAGCATCCTCGAAGCAATAACAAAATGTCCATAGTCATTTTGACAGCATAACAATAAGGTAGTTGATAGATATCAAATGCTGGAGTCATGTCTTCATTTTATAAGAAATGAGAAACTCTTCAACTTCCTCAATTGGCACGCCAAAAGACAACCATTTGAATTCTCCTTATTTTCAAATTTCATAAAATATATTCCTCATAAAGTGGCGTCCACTTTCCTCCAAGCATAAATTCAAAAATATAAAATATTATTATCACCTTATGACAAGGCGTACCCTTCAAGTCCCCTTTTTAAAACAACTTGCAAGTTGTATCCTTAGGCCAAGGGGTCAATTGAAAATTATAACACTTATGCCAATACTTAGTAGATTTCAACAAATTAAGCTTGAGAGGAAGATATTGAAACAACCAATAATATGCTCACTGAAGAGAAGACTGAAGACAACCAACTGCATACTGCCACAACCATCATTTACTAAAAATAGTAAATAAAATGAAATGCTACAAAAGCCAAGCCCATGAAACCCTAATTTCCACCTCATTCCAGTCTACGGGTTCCGGAATAGACTGAAGAATGCCAATGCTGATCACTGATGAGAAGGGGACATTACAGTCCGCCCTCCTCGAAATTGCTTGTCCCCAAGCAACTGCAAAGATGGATGCAACAAAATCTGTTCACCTTCCCACGTAGCATCTTCAATAGGCAAATTCCTCCATCTCACCAAATATTCTTTGATTGTCCTTCTTCTCAAAGAACGTTCTCTAGTGTCAAGGATCTCTTCTGGAATCAACACTAAATGACCTTCCTCATCCAATGGAGGTAATTCTGATGTAGCCACCACATTGTGTCCAATTGCCTTCTTGAGGCGAGACACATGAAAAACATTATGTATTTTGCTTTCAGTTGGAAGTTCCAACTCATAAGCAACTTCACCAATCCTTTTGGTGATTTTGAAAGGACCATAAAAGCGTGGCTTTAACTTTTCTGCACCACTCTTCTTGAGAGAAGATTGTCTATATGGCTGAAGCCTCAAATAGACCATGTCCCCAACTTCAAAAGACCTTTCCACACGCTGCTGATCAGCGTATAACTTCTGCTGATTCTGAGCTTGTTGCAGATTTTCCTTAAGAGTCTTCAAGATGTCCTGGCTTTGTTGCAACATATCCAAAGCCTGTGGGGCTCTACTATCACCAAACACTAGATCAACAAAGTTAGTAGCCTCATAACCATAAAGAGCCTTAAAAGGAGACATCTTAATTGACATGTGATAAGAAGAGTTGTAACAATACTCTCCTAAATGAAGCCATTTAATCCAAGCTCGCTGCTGTCCTGAAACATAGTTCCTTAGGTAGCCCTCTAACCACTTGTTAACAATTTCTGATTGCCCATCTGTTTGTGGGTGATAACTTGTGCTTGGAGTAAGCACTGTCCCACTCAATCTGAAGATCTCCTGCCAAAAAACACTTAGGAACTTGCTGTCCCTATCACTGACAATTGTTTTAGGCAACCCATGCAAACGGAACACCTCTCTAAAAAACAACTCAGCCACTTGAGCTGCTGTAAATGAAGTGGTAACAGCAAAGAAATGAGCAAATTTTGTTAGTCTATCAACCACAACAAATATACAGTCACGTCCTTGCACCTTGGGCAACCCCGTGATAAAATCCATGGCAATACTTTCCCACTTCTGATTTGGAATAGGCAAGGGCTGAAGTAAACCAGCAGGAAAAGAGTGTTCATTTTTATTCCTTTGACAAGTAGGACACTCTCTAATGTAATTCAAGACTTCATCTTTCAAACCTTTCCAAGTGAATCGTTCACGAATCTGCTTGTAAGTCTTGAAAATCCCTTGATGACCAGCAAGGGGAACATCATGAAAAGCTTGTAGAATCTTTTTCTTAAGCTTAGATTCTTGTACTAAAAAGATTCTATCTTTATAATAAATTAATCCATCAACCAACTTATACCTTCCATCAACCAATTGACCTTCTAACAAGCTGGTTGCAAACTGATTTTTAACATAATCAGCAGCAATTAATTCTTTCCAATCTGCTGATAACTCACAAATTGACTGCAAATGAGGCCTTCTAGAAAGTGCATCAGCAACTATATTATTTTTTCCTTTGACATATTCAATGTCAAAGTCATATGCTTGGAGTTTACTTACCCATTTTTGCTGCCTTTCATTCAATTCCTTTTGGCGCATGAAATGTTTAAGACTGTTGTGATCAGTCTTAACAACAAATTTACTTCCCACCAAGTATTGACGGAATTTAGACAAAGCATGCATGATAGCAAGCATCTCTTTGTCATAAATAGAGTAAGTTTTTTCTGCCCCTCTCAACTTTCTACTCTCGAAGACAATAGGATGTTTGTCTTGCATTAGGACAGCTCCAACTCCTTCTCCTGAAGCATCACATTGTAATTCAAAAGGTTTTGAGAAATCCGGAAGTGCCAATACTGGACACGAACTCATGATTTGTTTAAACTTATCAAAAACCTCTTGTGCTTGCTTAGTCCAAAGAAAAGCTCCTTTCTTTGTAAGATCTGTCAAAGGTGCAGCTTGATGAGAATAACCTTTTACAAATCTTCTATAGAATCCACATAACCCTAAAAAACCTCTCAAATGAGAAATAGTCTTAGGAGTTGGCCAATCAAGAATGGCCCTTATCTTTTCTGGATCCACTTTCACACCCTTTGAGCTGATAATGTGGCCAAGGTATAAAAGTTCTTCCATCCCAAACTCACACTTTGACTCTTTGGCGAATAGACATTCCGCCTCTAAAATGGTAAGCACTTCTTCCAAATGCTTAAGGTGCTCTTCCCAAGACTTACTGAATATGAGAATATCGTCGAAGAAGATGAGCACAAACTTCCTCAACTGCTGTCTAAAAATCTTGTTCATACAAGATTGGAATGTGGCTGGAGCATTTGTCAAACCAAAAGGCATGACAAGAAATTCAAAATGCCCAAAGTGGCATCTAAATGCTGTCTTTTCTATATCCTCCTCCCTCATTCTGATTTGGTGATATCCTGAACGAAGATCAATCTTTGAGAAGAACATTGCCCCATGGAGCTCATCAATGAGCTCATCAATCCTAGGGATAGGATATCTATTCTTGATGGTTTTCTGATTTAATGCGCGATAGTCAACACACATACGCATTGTACCATCTTTCTTTTTGACCAGCACTACTGCTGAGGCAAATGGACTCTTGCTTGGTCTAATAAAACCACTTTCCAACAGCTCCTTGATGGCCTTTTCAATTTCATCTTTCTGCCTCTTTGGATAGCGGTAAGGTGTAGTAATGACTGGTTTTGCTCCTTCTTCTAATTCAATCACATGTTCAGAACCTCTTTCAGGAGGTCTTCCAGGAGGTAAGCTTCCAAAGATTTTACTTTTCTTTGAAAGTAAGGCTTGAATATCAGGATGATATTGCCTTTTTTCCTCAACCGGATCAGCTGGTAAAACCATACATTCAGCAGCCCATTCAACTTGATCATGGCGGATCAGCCTTTCCATCCTTTTCAACGAAACAATTCGAGGGCCTCCATTTGACATCCCTCTTAAAACAACCTTCCTTCCATTAGACTGAAATTTCAGCTCCATGGTTTGCAAATTCAATGTGATCTCACCAAGAGATCGCAGCCATTGTATGCCCAACACAACATCAGTGTCTCCTATACCCACCACATAAAAATCATCCTTAATTTCATGATTCCCTAATTGCAAAGATAGATTAGGGATTCTCCTTGTGCAAGACATAGTGAAACCATCCGCAACCATTACTTTGAAACCATCAAAATTTTCAGTCTTTAAACCTTTTCTAGCAACTAGCCCTTCATCAATAAAATTGTGAGTTGCTCCAGTATCAATTAGGGCAACTATCCTTTGTGAATTTACCACTCCATGAACCCTAAAAGATTCATTCTTTTGAAAACTGGATAGTTGTGCAAAAGCACTACTATCTCCAACCTCTTCGGACTTATCTTCTTGAACTTCTTCACCTTCACTACTTGCTGATTCGTATTGCTGATCAGACGAATCAGATTCTGATCCATAATCAGAATAGCCCTCCATTTGAACTACTTTGCCTCTTCCATAGCAACGGTGGCCTTTCACCCAAGGCTCACGACAAGTGAAGCAAACTCCATCCTTTCTAAGCTGTTCTTTGAGCTCTTCGGACAGCCTTGGTGGAAACTTCTTGGGCAGATTTGAAGATGGCCTTTTATCCTTCTTATGGCTGAATGTTTTTGAGTGAAACTTAGGTCTTGGGGCTGCCAATTCCATGCTCCTAGCTTTCTTGATAGCTTCATCCAATGTTGGAGGATCAAATGCTTTGACCCAACCCTTCAATGGCTCCATTAAACCTTCAGCAAAAAGGACTACAAGTCTTCTTTCAGTAATGTTGGGCACCATTACTGACAACCTCTGAAAATCAGCCACATAACTCTCTAAAGATCCTTGCTGTTTTAACTGTGCCAATTCTCTAAACTTCAATTCCGGATCTTTGGTGTCAAATCTCTCAATCAATTTATTTGTAAATTCTCCATAAGTGCGAATAAGGTTGTGGCCAAGAGTGACCAAACCGTGAGTCCACCATTCATGAGCTATGCCATCTAAGTGCAAGGTAGCAAATTTGATAGCATCTTCTTCCGGCATAGGTCTAAGGGAGAGGTAGTTATCTAACTTTTGCACCCATGACCTGGCTGTACACTTGTTACCACCATCAAAATGTTCCATAGTGATCTTTCCCAATGCTTGGTAAAAATCATTTCTAGGGCCTGCAGGAGGACGTTGATCATTCCTACCACCATTTCTCCGACTCCTTTGATTCATGAATTGATCAAAGGTCCATGCTCCTCTCATGTCAAGAGGTAAGGACACATACTCCATATAGGCTTGACGAGCATCATCAGCAAAGTTTGGAGTAGCCTCAACTGGTTGTTGCTCTTCCCTTGGTGTGAAAACAGGAAAGAGGGGTCTAGAGGATGACCCACTATGAATTGTAGTATGCTGACCTACAATTCTGTCCCTAGTATTCACCTCAGGACTGCCACTGTTATTATTTCCATTCACTCCACTATTTTCTCCAGCTGAGTTATTTTGGGGCTGAATAATACTCTGAGCTGCTTGCTGATCCAACTTGGATAACAAACGGGACATCATATCTATCATCCCGTCAAACTTCTTCTCCACTCTATCCCTTTCTTCATTATCTTTTCTTACTGAATCTGACATTATGACAGTTGTGTGATCAACCACTTCCACTGAATTATCTGAACCTTCCACTGTTTTACCAAGGTCTCTTAGAACTTCTGAGAAGGTATCTGCCTCTGGAACGGGCGGAAACTGATGCTGATTTCTGGCCTGACTTCTAGTGTATGGCCTTGTGTCTCTGTCACTCATCAGTTCACTACTGCAATCAGCCACAGGATGGCAGGGTCTTCTGCTCTGATACCACTGAAATATGCTAACCAATTTTTTCGAAGGAAAACACAAAATAACCAGCAGTAGATGATATGATTAGCGTTAGCCTCAAATTAAAATCTGAACTTGAATGGAAGATGCTGAAGCTTGAACTGAAGAAACTGAATTGGAATAGAAGAACTACTCAACGTCAAGAATGTGCACTCAAGATCCCACTGAGGGCGAGGTGCTAACATATGACGGAGTCTAGAAATTGAAATTAAGAACTATTAGGCGGATAACCAGCCATGAGAAAACAATTCCACGCTACCACCAAACAGTGGGGGGAAAAGATTACAAATTAAAGCAATTCATCCGCTGCGGCGGGCATCCACAGAACTGTGGGGATTCACCACTTAAGTGGGTACAAGATTTACAAACAATTTAACCACACTGGCGGTAAACCATCCAGGGGACTTTAATGAGATACAATCAAATAGTTGCAGCAATACAAATGGTTAGATTAGTACTACTAATCAGAACCTTACAATTTCAACAAGACTGCAATTAAATGAGTTACAATGATAGAGAAGTGAAATGTAGATATAAGAATGAATTTATAACAGTGTTCTTTGCTTTCCAATGACTGAAATGGAGATTAAACTGGAAACTGATAAATCTGATGCAAATTCCTGAGTTCTGGAAATTTACAACAGCAAACTGGAAAACAGAAAAACATTCATAACTCACTTATTTCTTCTCCGAATGGCGTGAAACGAATTGCAAAAGCACCTTACAAGTCTGGCGCCCAAGATAGAATCCAGAAACAGCAAACAAAGTCTCTACTTTTTTTGGCACGAATCCCAAGACAGCATTAAATGGTACGGCCCTTGAGGAAAATCGACTTTGCAATATAAAATTGAATACTTCAAAATAAAATCTGATTTTTGGTGGAAGTTGGCGCCTCCAGTCAACAAGTAGATTGCTCAAACACCCAGAACCAAATAAAAATCACTCAGCAAGATACGAACAGAAAACAGCTTCAGCTGTAGCAAAACCAGGAACTTCAAAACTGTAGAATTCACCAAATTTCTCAATCTTTATTGCTCAATCTGCTAGTCTGATGTGAGAAGCAGCAATATTCCAATTAGGTGTTATATTTCAAACACGAAATTGGGAAGGGGCTAGGAGGTAGCATCCTCGAAGCAATAACAAAATGTCCATAGTCATTTTGACAGCATAACAATAAGGTAGTTGATAGATATCAAATGCTGGAGTCATGTCTTCATTTTATAAGAAATGAGAAACTCTTCAACTTCCTCAATTGGCACGCCAAAAGACAACCATTTGAATTCTCCTTATTTTCAAATTTCATAAAATATATTCCTCATAAAGTGGCGTCCACTTTCCTCCAAGCATAAATTCAAAAATATAAAATATTATTATCACCTTATGACAAGGCGTACCCTTCAAGTCCCCTTTTTAAAACAACTTGCAAGTTGTATCCTTAGGCCAAGGGGTCAATTGAAAATTATAACACTTATGCCAATACTTAGTAGATTTCAACAAATTAAGCTTGAGAGGAAGATATTGAAACAACCAATAATATGCTCACTGAAGAGAAGACTGAAGACAACCAACTGCATACTGCCACAACCATCATTTACTAAAAATAGTAAATAAAATGAAATGCTACAAAAGCCAAGCCCATGAAACCCTAATTTCCACCTCATTCCAGTCTACGGGTTCCGGAATAGACTGAAGAATGCCAATGCTGATCACTGATGAGAAGGGGACATTACACCATTCCGGAAACACAAGGTTTCTTTTGGGGGTGTGGGACGCATCCCCGTGGAAAACTGATTATAAGACAACATAGGACATAAAAAGACAAACTGTTTGAACAACGTAAATAAATATCCAGAGGTGAAAAGTACACTTGAACTCATGTCTATAATATACAGGTCGCTGACATTAAAGTAATTATTTATTATTTTATTAATAAATGTGAAGCATACCATAAAAAATTGTTTTTAAAAAATTTTGTAGCCATAATGAATAGTTGTTGGTTGAGCTGGGTCTACTGGTTAAAATAGGGCATCACCAAGCAAGAGACTCTAGTTCAAGATTAATATACAGGTCGCTGACATTAAAGTAATTATTTATTATTTTATTAATAAATGTGAAGCATACCATAAAAAATTGTTTTTAAAAAATTTTGTAGCCATAATGAATAGTTGTTGGTTGAGCAGGGTCTACTGGTTAAAATAGGGCATCACCAAGCAAAAGACTCTAGTTCAAGATCAGATGGGACTACAGACCCAGAAAAATTCTATACAAATTTGATTTCTAAATAAGTTTTATATCATCTGAGGTCTAATAGATCACTCCGAAAAAATGGAGTTTACCCTCATGGCACAAAATAATAAATAAATTGATTCCAACAAATAGGAATAAAGCAACAATAATTCATAAGCATACCTGTGGGATACCACAAAATCGGAATATAGCTGGATCACGTAAATCTGACATGTACTTAAGGCAGTCAGTAGCATGCTTTAATGCATTAGTTATCATTTCATTGAGGCATTGAACAGCTTCCTTTGACCGCTCCTCCTCTTTCAAATCCTAATAACATTAATCTATCAAATAATAAAGCATGCAGAAAAAACAACTACAAAGGTAAATCTAATAAGGGCAGTTCAGAAAGTGCAAGAGTGAATCAAGCATGTAAGAGAAGCTTCATGTAATGTATATAAAATAAATTGAATGCTTAGATTGTGTTAGTTCAACCATAACAATACATAAGGAATATACAAAGTGCTAGTGGATACGAGCAAAGACACTTTTTACTCTCAAGATAAGATAGCATCAACTTCCTTAGGATCACAGCAAACTTTGTTTACAAGATAAGTTGCATATATGATAAGAAAAAAACTGAGAAAGTCAGAAAGAAGAAAAAATTAGAATAGATAGGATCAGGGAATATAGGATAACATTTTACACTTACAACTTTATAATAACATGAGACTTAGGAACATGCCCTCTAATCAGTGAAAACCAAGCAGTACTGGAACTGGTCGCATGCTAAGAGTGTAAAAATCCTCTTGATTGGCAGGAGGCAGTGATACCATTAATGTTAATCTCTTAAATTATAGGTTGGTAAAACATTTCTCCTAACCAATTGTAGTTTTATCCCAAACATGCATTTCCATCATTCTCATAGACGCAAAGTATAATATGGACTAAGTTGAACAAAGAAAGCCATAAGTCAGCAGCACAAAATGTTAACCATGCAGATTCAACATTGTAAAATGGACATCAAATTTATGCTAGCACCACCATAACAAAAAAAGAAATAATAAATTTTAGTCTTAATTAGCCAAACCCAAAACATTTCTAGAGTAATCAGCATGCAGAAAGTTTACCTCGAGATTGAGGGTGTACTTGCCCCATATTTCGTGTGGCCAAAACATACGTGATTTTGGTATTTCATTTATGTCTTCCAAGTAGTCTCTAATAATGTTGGTTTTCTGAACAAAACATATGAAATACATATCAATACAACCTATGGCAGCCATGAAAATATCCTTTATGTACCATATATTACATCAAGAAGAAAGAAATAAAGCTGCCAAATCAAGGACTCCACCTGAAGAAATAAACCCATTGAATTGGACAAGAAATCTGGAGGCAAATCCTCAAGACAAGCTGCATGAAACAGTCTAGACAATCCCAAACCAACTAATCCTGCAACATAATGGCAGTATTCATCATAGTCCTCAACTGATTCTACCTGCAAATCAAGCAAAGCAAAAATTATCATACAAACAAACAGAAAACATTAATTCAAGGAAAGAATATAATAGATACAGAATAGACTGATTACCAAAGTCCCTCTGCCCATTTGCTGACCTACTAATTAAGTGCCATCTCAATGAATTCAAGGAAAGAACAAAATAGATACAGATGTCACTTCATTTTCAAGATCACAGAAAAGAAATGTTTAATTTACTAGCAATTAAGCACCCTAAAAAAAGGCTTAGTTGACAGATTATTTCAAATTTCTGTTATAGAAAGTAATATTAATGATTGACTACCTGAAATTGATTTGTTTGAAATTTAGTTTACATGATTCGACAACTTGTGAATACCAACCTGTTAGTCCAATCAACTCTTTTGTTATACAGCTTGTATGGGACAATTGGGCATGAGCAAAATCATCGAGAATTTAATCTAGTGGTCCCCATATATATTCTCAAAAGCTGGTTTGCAATCACATGGCGTTTTGGATTTGGCTGTAATCTTGTAGCAATAAAATATTAAGAACCAGCAAGTCGCTCATCCATGCATTATAGGCTTACACACTAGGTAGCATCTCAATTTTTGAAATTCATCCACTCTAATGGCATCTCTCTATTGCATATACATGAAACACTTTAGTCCATTCTGGTCTTTCCACTACAGGAAAATTGATTGTTCTTGTCTTCAAAGAAATTCAGGTGTTCTTGTGTCCAAATGAAAGGCATCCCCTTCCTCTTCAACACATCAAGGGAGTAGGAAACTAGTGCAAAATTATTAACAAACCATTTTTAAAATCCTACATTGCAAAATCAACACCTTTTACATCCATCATAGGCATTGAAGATGTTAAACGCCCTTTGGATACTGTCAATTCATACAACAATGAGGTCAGTTCAGTGAGATGATATTTTTCTTTGTGTAATACCACTGAAGCGCCCAACTCCCTATCTCAAATCTTTAGGAATCATGCATTTAGAATTGAAACCCTAGTAGAACTCTTCACCTATAACCCAAATTATAGGAGCGCATCTAGTGAGAAGAATTTCCAAGGGAAATACCTTGTTCCCTACTCAGATTGTCTAGTCAAGTGCACTAAACCCCAAAAACTCCCCGATAGCCAATATTAGATGTTTGGCCATCTTGTGGTAGTAGATTCAACTGCAATCACTAGGTTTATAACCTTCAAGATACATTAAACATGGATTCTCTTAAGCTAGCTCTTCACCTACAACTCTCAGCAACCTACCCTAAAGGATTTGATCAACTTGCGGTAGTATTAAATGCTCATTAACAAAAAGGAAATTAAGCAAATAGCACGGCACACAATCAGCAAAATACACACAACACAGAATTTCATCTAGAGAAAACCCAAATGGGTGAAAAACTCAAGGAAGGGTATGCTATACACATCCCATTCAATAAATTAGTACCAATACACAAAGATTTGACATATCTCTTAAGCCAGCTCTTCACCTACAACTCTCAGCAACCTACCCTTAAGGATTTGATCAACTTGCAGCAGTATTAAATGTTCATTAACAAAAAGGAAATTAAGCAAATAGCAGGGCACAATATCAGCAAAATACACACAACACAGAATTTCATCTAGAGAAAACCCAAATGGATGAAAAACTCATTGAAGGGTATGCTATACACATCCCATTCACTAAATTAGTGCCAATACACAGAGATTTGCCATATCTATGGTCTTAATGGAATTGTACATTGATCATACAACTCCATCACCTCCACTATGCTCCTGTGCTTCACAAGAAGCTTGAACACCTTCTTCCCCTCTTCGAAAACAACATAGAGAGTGTTAGTGTTTGTAGCTTCAGGAGATATTTTCCTATTTAAAATAATAAATGTTGCTTAAGGCAGGTTAGCCTTTTGATAAACAATAAATATTTTCTATTTTCTATTTATATTGGAGGCTGACCTAGATGAAAAGTCACCTTGCTTTGTATATATACAAGGTGAAGTTCATTCATTCAATCCATCAATTAATTCACAAATCAATTTGCACTTCAAGGAGTTCGCACATTTGCAGCAGATCATCATATTGTATCAAGCAGATCGATATCAAGGAGAAATCATATTTGATTGTATATTTGCATCTAGGAGAGGTGCTATCTTTCATTGCATCAGATCGGCCTTGTGTTTGGCCCAAATTGTAAGCAGATTTCTGCTCTTTTCATTCAATATATAAGAGATATATTTTGGCTGGATTTTTCTCCCTCGAGGAGGGTTTTCCCAGGGTAAAATGTGGTGTTCATTGTCTTTTGTGTTGCATTATCTGATTGCTTACTTTTCTGATCCTAAAACTAACAGAGAGTGTCTACTAAGACAACAAAACCTTGCAAATGACTCCTCAATCGCCTTAAATGCTTTCCTGTCCACCCAATAATGGAAGATGTTGGAATTGATTGTCATTGATGTCAAAGATGTATGGGAGATTGTTAGAATAATGTCATTGATGTCAAAGAAAATTGTAGCTGTCAAGGGAAGAAGGAAAGGTCGAGAGAATTTGTTGATGATGCAAAGGAAAAGAAAGACATACTTTACAAGAATCATCCCAAGTTAAATAAATATTTGAAATGGCAATTAAGGTGGCCAATTCTTAATTAGAGATTTTATTTAAGTGATTGAAATCAAACAAGCTGGCCAACCCTCCTTTATTGGTATCTCCTTTTTCTTTATGAAAAATGAAATAAAGTAAATATTTAAATTATATTTGGCCAACCACTTTTTGCTAACCAAAACAAAGGCAATCATATATTTATAAGTGAGATCGCCCAAGTTTAAATGCCAAGGGATGATAAAAGAAGAAATGATTATATATCAAAAGGCAGAGATAAAGTTTAATTGTTTAAGTAGTGATTAAGTTTAATGAGGAGCAGCAATTATATTTAAGTGCAGCAATTCATGAAAAGGCAGCAATAGTTAATGAAGGAAAGCATAAAAAGCAGCAATTGTAATATTAAGGCAGCGATGAAGATATAAGGAGTTGCAATTCATTTAAGAAGCAATGGTTATTGAGAGTTAAAACAGCAATCTCACATTAATAATGGGGAACGATTAGTAAATAATAATCTCATTAACAAAGGACAGTGATCTATAATGGAAGTGCTTCTCTTGGAAAGAATGCATCCATTATGAAAAGGTATCTCTTTTCATTTAGAGATGAAGATATAAAATGAAGGTTGTGTGAGGAGAAAAGGAAGTGTGAGATAATAAGAAATGTCATTCAAACACAAGAAGATTTTGATGAGGAGAAAAGAATATTTGTGTAAGTCGGATTTTTTGTAAAGAAGTTTTATATGATCATTATCCATTGAAGGAGCAAATAAAAGAAGACAAAATATCTTCATAATTCAAGCAGATTTATAAGTACATTTGGAGAAGATCTAAATGCATATTGAAGCAGATTTATAAGCATATCTGGAGCAGATTATTGAAGCATATTTGGAGCAGATTATTGAAGCAAATTGGAGCAGATTTGTAAAGAAGATATATATGTGATCAAGAGAAAATTAGTGAGAAAAGTATATATACATTCAAGGCAGATTTGTATGAAGAAATTATAGAAGAATTATTGTCATTTGATAGAAAGAAGATTTTCAAGAAGGAGATTGAATTGTCCTTCATCCGTTGTAGAGGCAAACATTCATAAGGTGGAGTCTAGTTTTGTTGGAGGTTGGTGCTTCCCAAAAGAAGAGATCGGTGTCTCTTGCTAAGTTGGTGCTTAGCTATGGGGGTTGGTGCCTACAAATTGTGGGGATTGGTGTCTCTATTAAGTCGGTGCCTATGAAAATTGTAAGAGAGCTTTATATAAGCAATATTTTGTCGTGGTTTTCTCCAATAAGGGTTTCCACGTAAATCATGTGTTCTTCATGTTATTGATGTTATTGTGAATGTTAAGTTTAAAAAGTAAAAGATTGTATTATATAGATTCACCTCCCGCCCCTCCTCCCCTCTCAATATAATCGTGTGCTCATCAATAGATGACTGATTCCTTGGCATCCCAATTGCCTCCCATTTGTAACTATCCAACTATCCACCAAACCCCCACATAGGCAAGCCAAACAACACTTGTTTTAGCCATAACAACTGACAACAATGCAAAGACTATTGATTTGCAAGAGGAACAAATCGTCATGGCTCCCAAGCAAAGAAACAGCTTGCCAACAATGCATAAATTAGCTGTAGCTGTAACTAACACTACAAGAATGGGAGAGACACAAAACAGCCCAAAAAAGTCAAACAACCAATTATAAGGGGCAACTTTGTCCCTATTATATTTTTCTTCCCTAAACAACCTCCAATTGTTGCTATTCATCCCAAAACTGACCTATGGCAAATATAGACAGGGATAGTTGACTCTTCACACATCATCATGATGTTTAAAAGTTCAAACCACCACCAAGACACCTATGGAACCATTTTCCATTCTCACACTAATTGTCCATTCTTACTAGCACTCATAACATTGCTAAAAGCAATAAGAATCACTCCAACAAGGATTCCAATAGAAGAATGTCACCCTAACAACCTGCACAAGAGCAAGAACAACTCCCTAAGAGTGCCATGCCATTTAGGGCACAAGCATAAGACCTGCAACAAGTTTACAAACACCTACAATAGCTTAACATCCACATATAGCTTGTTGTAAAACACCTATAGCAATTTTCCAATCACCTACAACAACTAAACAAACTGTCGTAGCACTACCAAGAGTGGCCTACACCTCATTGCAAGTGAGCCTCTAGCATATACCTAACTACAAAACCTTCTCGATCCAAGAAACTCAGTCAAACCTTGGAGAACACCTCCCCAATCAAGAGGCTTTTGGTCCCTTAAGCCCCAAGAAACAATCAAATGTGGGAACTTCTTTCCAACACCTTCACAAGACATCCACTTAGCCTTATTTGGGAACTATCCTTTATCTCCAATCAACCATGTTTTCCATTCTCCTCACCTGGTCCAACATACCTTTTATCAAAAAAGGGTGTCTTCCTCCAATCCATCCATCTCTTCAAGTGCAAAATCATCCAAGGAAAGAAGTACAACATCCTCTTGCTCTTCATCCAACATATAAGGCTTGAATAAGCACAACTGATCAACATTGATCACTAAGTATATCTTCATATATTCTAGCAATTCCAACTAAAAAGCATTATGTTCCACCTGCTCTATGATCTAAAACAGGCTATACTGCAAAGGTTTAAGCTTCCATGAAGGCCCTTAGTATCTCTTTTTGTCTAAGTAGACCCAAACCATGTCACTAGAATTAAATTTATGCTTTGGTCTATGTGATCATGTAATCTTTTATACTTGAGATGAGACTCCTTTAGTCTCTTTTAGACCTAGAGTTGTATCTGCCTCACCTTTTCCACAAACTTGTGAGCTTTATCAACCATAAACTTTCCATTTTCGCACCTTTTACTTGATTGTCCTACACAAATATCAAGTGGACTTGGTTGCATAAAATCAAAATAGGTGTTACACCCCAATTGTATAGTTACTATTTACTATTATTGCATAGGGTAAAAATGGATGTAATGTGAATTTTGGAGATGAATAAAATATGCTTGTACCTTGTTATCAATATGAATGTTTTCACATTTAATGATTGTCTCATTTGATGTTACTTCAATTGATGTTATCCATGGTGAAATACTGCATTTATGTGAACGAAAGGTTATTGAATTGTACTTATTCTAACTTTGGAGATGTTTATGTATACTGCATATGTTATGAACATTTGACTACCGTGAGCATGTGTTAGTGGATGCAGGTATGTGTTCCATTCCTCCAGGCGGAGGGGAAGTATCACTCAGGAGAAGATCTTGGTCGGGTAACCAATAAAAGTAAACTATCTGAGCATACACACACCACGTTAGAGTGATTGAAGTAAGTCAGTTTGTGGGTTATAGGTAGGTCATCCATAGCTTGTATGTTGCATTAGGAGTCTTGTTTACTTCTGCATGCTTTTGGGGTGATGTTATCTGTTTGGTTTCTGAGATCTTTCTTGTGTTATTACAATCATATGGATAAGTGGGCTGTAGGTGGAAGTATGTGTATATGTATGCACATGCGTGTCAATGGGATCTAATGACACGTATATGCATATGTATAGATATACCACACTTACACACTCATCGATATGATGGTAACATAAATGGATGTAAGTGAATCGGATGTGAACATATATATATATATAGTATAAACACGTATCCATATGTATATACATATCGATACAAGTGTAAGTTGGCAAATGGACATACGCATACGGATGCATCGATATGGTATACCTATATATACGTCTACATAGAGGCGTATACACTTATACATATATATATATGCATACATCCTGTATAATGTGTTTATTATAATTATTTTTCCTATACGCTTATATATATATATATATTAAAATATTATATATATATTTAGTTATATATATATATACATACATACATACATACATATATATATATATATACAAAGGTATTTAAATATATATATATATATGTATGTATATGATATATACAATATATATATATAATAATAATATATACTTTACATATTGATTTTATATAATTGGAATTCGACTTATTCTTATTTAATAAGAAGTCAATTTGTAGAAGAGTTCTTTTGACGTTAAAATTCCATGGCTAATTTGTATCGATGTTGGACATCATTTTGGAAGTCGACTTTGAATCATACGCGGCTGTGTAAAGAGCTACGTATCACCAGCCAAGACACGTATGAGAGAAACATAGCAATACGTATAAAATCTGTTGGCTTTGACTTGGTCGATATGAGAAATGAAAAAGACATGGACTTAGTCCAACGCATTTATATGGTTCAGTCGACTCAACCCATAAAACAGTCGATTTAGGTTATGTGTTGTTGAATTATCATTGACATATTCTTCTCACCTGAGAATCGCGCCAACTTACTAGTTTTGGCGCCACCTCTGTTTTCACTTTCCTATAGATGTCATTTTGGGAGAAATATTCAAATTCTCCATGTGCAGGTTGAAATAGTCTTTTGAATGTTGTCAATTAGAAAGTCGATCTGTTAATGGTTAATGCTGAGTCTGAGCTTCATCTATCGCCACCTTTATGTTGAATCATGTTGCATGAAATTGGTGTCATTCTTCATGCCTTAACTGTAGGAATTCTAGAATGTTGGCTGTACTACAAATAGTCACACCATCTCACTTGTAACGCATTATTATTCATTCTTGATTATTATTTACTCTCATTCATAACCTTTCTCATTATCTTGTGTGAACATTATTTCCATTCTTCCATTTCACTTGAGAGAGACGTATCATACCCAGAACTATATGTCACTTGTTGTTTATCATATCTGAGTTTTTACCAGCCAGTTTCATCTGTTTAATGAGTGAGAAAAGAGTGAGCTTTTGTGAGGAAGAGTTGTCTTATTATTTGAGAGAAGTGTGCTATCAACAAGAGAGAGAGAGTTGTGTTGGGAAGCTGAAGTAAGCTGAATTATTATTAGAGAAGGTTGCACTGTCATTATTATTTGGGATAAGCGATAACAGGCATGGGAATTTCTTCTTCTTATCATTTACAAGGGTTTATTGTGTTTCCTATGCTACATGAAATGTCTTTTCTGTTAGTACAATAGAAGTAATTATGATCGTCTTTTGAAAAAAGGAATTGAAACCTTCTAGTTGTATTTATACTGTGATTGTAAGATCTCCATAATAGGAGAATAATGCTTATGTTAGTTATTATTTACTAGGCTTGATTGAATGCAAGAGTCACTTGAAGTACACCAGCTAAGTTATTAAATTAACTACGAAAGCTTGTGTTACTCCTAGGATAGTAATCCAATATGGGAGGGAGCTTGTGTACTTACTTGCTAAATAGATTCATTACTAGTAGATTAGTATGTTGTAGGTTAGTTTGGGATTGCAGATTATCCATTGAAGGACAATACCTATACGTAGTGTAAGATAGCCTTAAGTCAAATCGGCCCTAAGTAGTGTATGTGATAGATGACTTCATTCGAAGTACTGAATGAAAACACTTTGGCCAAAGTAGTGCAATGTCCGAGACTCCACTTAGTTGTGTGATTATTGAGACTACACTGTCAGTTCACCATGATCCAATATTACATGCTAGTTCGAGATTGTTGGATTACAAGGTTCTAGTTGTGTAGGACACAGCACTATGCTCAGTTGGTTGTTGTTATCAGTTACTCTACCAATCTCTTCGTCAAAGGGAAGGGCCATCTATCAAATGATAGATGTGCGGGGGACCGCATTAAGAGTCTGTGGTTGGTGGAAAAGCGCTTGAGTGATGCTTCTCCTCCACAGTAGGTGACAGAAGAACCAAGATTTGAAAGTAAGGATCTTGGACCATCTTACTACTATTCATTCTAAAGCTCTATGAGCTATGTATGTATTTGTATGTTTTCATGCTCTGATATTTATATGAAAAGAAAAGGAATACATGTTGAAATATGTTTTGTATCTTGATTGGAAATTATCAATAAAAGAAAAGCAAAATTTTATTGCCATGGCTTAATTACTTGTTTATTTACTCGTTTGGTGTAAATTAAGAAATTTTTACTTTATGGAAGGGTTAGTATGTTACAATAGGCCTCAAAAGGTGAAAGATTCAATGAAGAATGAATGGCCCTATTATATGAGTGTTGTATATACATTAAATGTTCATCCCGACTCCTTAGATAACTCTAATTATAGCCCCTCAATAGCTGAACCCATAGATGGCATACTTGATGAGTACTCGCCATTTTTCCTAGTGGCAAGTAACTCACAAAAAAACTTGGTTTTTTGGGCAAGTTTTCGTTGAGTACTCACTAATTTTTTGGTGAGTAAAAGAAAAAACATGTTAGACATGGCAAGGACACAGGACATACCTAGGATGTAGAAAAACACTTTAAAACTCACATTTTTTCTTATAAAACAACCACACCCCTCTTACATTCTCACACAGCACTCTTGCATGCATTTGAGCTAATTGCAAGGATTTTTAGGTGAATTTGAAGAGAAAATTCGAAGAATTTCAAGGGCAAGTTAGTAATTTGTTTTACATTTTTGTTTTGTTTTGCAAGCATTTAAATTCATTTTAGCTGCTAAAATCTAGCATGTAGATTGTCAAAAATTCATAATTTACTAGAACTCGGTAGTAATTACAATTTTACTTCCAAAAAAATGGATTTATGAACATTTTTGCTCATTTATATTGATTTTTTAAGTGAAATCACTATTTTTTTGAATAAATGATTATTTTTCTGATTTATACTAATTAATGCTAAATTTATGTTGATTTATAGTAATTTATGTTGAATTTAGGCTAATTTTTTTGTACTTAAAAATTAAAATGTTGTACTTTGTACTTAGATTAGATACAATGGGATACAATGGCAAATAGAGAACCCTTGGCCTCTAGATCAAGATCCCACTCCACATCAAGCTTAAGCTCAACTCAATTGATGTCAATTACAAGAACTCATCACCCTAGAGCTAGAAGCCTTGCTTGGAAGTATGTCATGCAAGGACTGACACCTAGAACAATCATTTGTATAAGATGCCAAAACCTATATCGTGTAGGCATCAATCGCTTCAAATGCCATCTTGCATGCATTACTCATCGTGATGCCAAGCCTTGTACCAACACCATAGAAGAGAAAAGGATAGATGAATGCACACCTTGCATTGATGAAAGAGAAAAATTTACAAAGGGAGAAGACATGAGTAGCCATAGCAGCATCCATAGCTAGTGCTCATGGTCCTCAATTGCAAGTAGAAACAAATGAAGATACACCGTTCAAAGGCATAGTAGGCTTTGTTCGAGATCCACGCATATAAAGCACATTAGCATCCACTTAATCTACTTCAAGTAAAGTGCCTACATGGTCACAACATGGCTTTTTGTACCCAAAAACATACATGGAGCACAACCATTACTGGAAGGTACAAGTAGAACAGGGAGACGCACCGAGAAGTAGATAAGGCATGTGCCAAATTTTGATACTTCAACAACTTTCCCTTCAATGTGGCGAACAGCCCTCATTGGGAGAATTTGGTAACTATAATGACAATCATAGGTGTAATTGTAATCAAATCTTATCAGATTGTATCCTAAAAGAACCTATGGAAATTCTAAGTTTGAAATTTTGTTCTAGAATTCTAAGTAAGATTTATTTCGTTTGTATCAAATGTGCTGATTGTAGAACATTTGTCAATTTTAATGTCTTGCAAATAAGGGAATGAAGTCCCATTTATATGAGGGAGACGCGTCTCATGAGATGACGTGTCTCCACAAAGTGGAGACACGTCCGCTCATGGGACGTGTCCCTTGAGCGCGCAGGATTCCTTAACAACCGAAGCCATTCAGTGTTATCATGGACCAAGATGTCTGTTTTCAACAATCATCTAATATGAATTCCAATTTATCCAATTGCGAATTTTGATCATCATCTGAAATTCAAATAACTTATTTGATGGTTTTATATTTTAAGAACAGTTTGGTTAAATATAAATGATGATGATGCATGAATGCAATCATCATTTATATCTGACCGAAGCTATCTTAAATCAACACTCCCTCTTAGCTAGGGAAGATATTCCAAATCAAATAAGTGGAGATATCACCTTCACACGTGATATCGAAGATATGATATGTTTTCATAAGATTGTCAAGTCACATGACATTCTTCATAATCACATCTTCATTATGGTATGTGCACTGACATCAAGTCACATGATGTCTACCATAATAATTCATGGCATATCTACAGATGTATATAGTTATCCACCATGATTATCTCTTAAGGATCACAATGGTCTTCAAATGACATCAAGTCCCATGATATCCATCAAAGTGTCCAAGAGATACTATCATGACATGTCCACAGATATCAAGTCACATGATATCTATCATGATAGTTCAACTCATCATTGTAGAGTCGTCACTTTACAATATCACATACAAGTGTTCATTATTAGAAAGATCGTCACCTTTCAATAATGTACACAGGGGGAGCGGGCCCATAAGGTCATGGAGTCACACACATGACAAAAGAGTTTACACATTAAACATCTTTAAATATATTAGTACAACTTCTAAACAATTTTGAATTTCAAACATACTATCAAATTACATTTCAATCATACCAAGCTTCTTCCTGAAGTGTTCAACCTTGATTCGGGAGAGAGGTTTGGTGAGAATGTTTGCTGTTTGATCATTTGTACTAATATACTCCAACTGGATCACATTCTTTTCTACCATGTCTCTTACATAATGGTAGGGGATCTCAATGTGCTTAGATCTATCATGGAATACTGGATTTACAGAGAGTTTGATGCAACTCTGATTATCACAATGAATGATAGTAGGATTCAAGGGCTCACCAAAGAGTCCCACAAGCAATTTCCGGAGCCATACTGCTTCTCTTGCCCCCATAGAGGCTGCAATGTATTCAGCTTCTGTCAAGCTTTGAGCTACTGAAGACTGTTTTCTGCAAATCCAAGAGATCATAGCCGATCCCAAACTGAAGCAACATCCTGATGTACTTTTCTGATCGGTTACACTTCCAGCCCAATCTGAATCAAAGTATCCATGTAGATCTAGTTGATTATTTTTGTAAAGAAGACCATATCCAATAGTGCCTTGAAGATATCTCAATATATGTTTCACAGCCATAAGGTGAATTTCCTTTGGCTCACACATGAACTGGCTTAGAGCATTCACTGCATAGCAAATATCAGGTCTGGTGTTAACCAGGTACATCAATGATCCAATCATTTGTCTATATAGAGTGGTATCTGCACACTTAGATTCTGTTGCTGCTTCTTTTAGTTTGTGAAGGTTGGTTTCCATAGGTGTAGACATGGGTCTACAATCCAACATTCCAAACCTCTTCAGAATATCAATAGTATACTTCCCTTGGTTTAGTATGATGCCATCTGATTTCTGCCATACTTCTAAGCCTAGGAAGTAGTGTAAGATGCCCAAGTCTTTCATGTCAAACTCTGAAGTTAGATCCTTCTTTCCTTGAGCAATGAGGTGATCTTCTCCTGTTATCAGCAGGTCATCAACATATAAAATAATTATTAACATATCACCTTTGATTACCTTAAAGTAAAGATTTGGGTCTGCATCATTCTTGGAGAATCCTAGTCCCAAGAGGTAGCTGTCAATTCTTTCATACCAGGCCCTGGGTGCCTGTTTAAGTCCATAGAGTGCTTTCTTTAGTCTGCATACATGTGAGTCAGGTTTATGTATCACAAAACCTTCAGGTTGTTCTAGATAGACTTCCTCTTCAATGGTTCCATTTAGAAAGGCAGTTTTCACATCCATTTGATGGATCTTCCAGCCTTTAGCTGCTGCAATGGCTATCACTGCTCTCACAGATGTGTAACGGGCAACAGGTGCAAATGTTTCTTCATAATCAATGCCTTCCTTCTGTGAAAAACCTCTTGCCACAAAATGTGCCTTATGTTTTTCTATACTGCCATCAGCAGCATGTTTGATTTTGAAGAGCCATTTAGAAGAGACAACAGATTTCTCTTTTGGTCTAGGCACAATATCCCATACATCATTCTTTAGAATGGACTGATACTCTTCCGTCATAGCGTCCTTCCATACTTGATGTCTGAAGGCTTCTGAAACACTGGTGGGTTCTGAATTTATGATGTCATTCATTAGAGCAACATAGCTTGAGAACCGTTTGGGTCTTTTACTCTCCCTAAATGTTCCTTTGGGTGCTGCATGATTCTCAGCTTCTTTGATCATCTTTCTAGCCCAAAGTGGCCTCTTCTTGCTGTTGTCATTTGCATTCTCATCTAAAGTAGATTGAAGTTCATTTGGCATTTCCTCAGGATACTCCCTCTAAATCTCAGGAGTAGGTTCCACTTCTAATACCCTAGGGGAATAATTTTCTATCTCACTAGAACTTCTTGCCCTTTTGAATGCAATGTCTTCTTCAAAGATGACATCTCTGCTCAATTCAATTTGATTCTGCCCGGGTATGAATAACCTATAGGCCTTGGAGGTTTCACTATATCCCATAAATATCCCTTTCTTTCCGGAAGGTTCTAGTTTGAATCTCTTCTCCTTGGGCACATGAATATAGACGGGCAGCCAAAAATCCTAAAGTGACTAATATCAGGTTTTAGACTAGTAAATGCTTCTTTAGGAGTTTTGTTATCTAGGTGAGAATGAGGACATCTATTTTGGATGAAGACAGCAGTTCTAGAGGCTTCTGGCCAGAATGAGGTTTCAATGTTCTGGTCAAGCAACATTGCTTTTGCAGCTTCTAGAGTGGTTCTATTTTTCCTTTCAGCAACCCCATTTTGTTGAGGGTTGTAGGCTACTGTAAACTCCCTCTTAATCCCAGCATTCATGCAGAATTCCTTAAAGATTTCAAAGGTGTATTCTTTCCCATTGTCTGTCCTTAAGATTTTTATTTTCTTCCCAAAGAAGTTTTCAGTAAGAGCTTTGAACTCCTTGAACCTTTAAAGGATTTCTATTGACTCTTTACACTTAAGAAAGTAAATCCAGGTCTTCCTAGAGAAGTGATCTATAAATATGACATAGTATAGGAAGCCTGCCTTGGAGGGTACAGACATGGGTCCACATAAATCAGAGTGAACCAATTCTAATACATTTTGGGTTTTGCTCAAGCTATTGTGAAAGGATCCCTTTGTATTCTTTCCTAGGGCACAACCTTTACAAGTTCCTTCATGAGTAGGTTTTAACTTAGGTAATCCTGTTACAAGTTTTTCCATGGAAGGTAGGGCACGAAAATGAAGGTGTCCTAATCTTCTATGCCAAATTTCATTTGAATCAAAAGTATCAAGGGTAAGGGCTTGCTTGACTTCAGTGCATAGTTTATAAAGATAACCTTGTCTTACACCTATGTTTAGAGCTTTCTTTATAGTTGAGTTCTTAGGCCATGCCAGAACTTTCCCATCCATAAACGTAACCCTATATCCATTGTCTTCAAGAGCAGAGATGGATATTAGATTCCTCTTTATTCCAGGTACGAATAAAACTCCAGTGAGTTGAAGGGAGAGACCAGATTTCAATGTGATGGAACAAGTTCCAACCCCTTTTACTTGATGTGTAGAATCATCCCCAATTGTTACTTCTTCATCAGTCTCTTCAGTCATAGTGTCTTAAGTGTTCTCTAAACCCTGTGATGTGCCTCGAAAAACCACTATCAATCACCCAGTTGTTGATATTGTTAGATACTTGACTTGATAAGGCTGAATAGAATGCAAATTTCTCAGAATCATGGTCTGAATTTGGGTTTCCTACTTTAGCAAATGATGCTTGTTGTTTTGATCTATCAGGGCACTTCATTGCATAGTGCCCATATTGATCACATCTAAAACATTGTACTTGAGAGATGTCTTTCCTCCTTTTGAATGATCCTTTTCCATGGGAATTTCTCTTTCTCTTAGATGATCCTTTCCTGTAAGAGTTTTTCTTACCCCTTTTATTAGAAGATGTGTTGAGCACATGAATGTCCTCATCTATGGATTTTTGTTGTTTTCTTTTGTTGAGAGTCTTGTTTCCTCTTGAAGGCAGTTTGTTCTTAGCCTATCAAAGTTGGGGAGTTCAGATCTTGCACTTATTCCTTGAACAAATGGCTCCCATGAGTTTGGTAGGCCTCCTAGTGCAATTAGTGTTAACTCTTTGCTATCAATTTGATATCCACTTGTAGATAATTGATCCCTTAGTTCAATGATCCTCATGAAGTATGCATTAATAGTTTCTCCTTTGTTTATTTGGACATTGTTGATTTGTCTCTTTAATGCAAGAGTCCTATTGGTGTTGTTTATCTCATAGGTGCTCTCAAGGGATTTGAACATTAGATATGCAGTTTCATGTTTTGCTAGAATAGGTACTATGTGGTCCCTAACTGCATCTACTAAGATTTTCATGGCTTTTTCATTATTCTCAATCCATTGAGTTTTCTCAGGATCATTCTCTGGTTCCCTCTTGTTTTCTCTCACAAATGAGTCTAACTTATTTTCTTTGAGAATCATCATGATTCTGAATTTCCATGAGGTGAAGTTGTTTGCTCCCTCAAGATGATCTTCAAATCTGATAACACTTGACATTATGAAGAATGAGATGTGAATTCGATTTTTCAAAAATACGAATTTTTTCTTAAGTAATCTGATATCTAGATTTGATTTGGATTCACTCAACTTGGCTCTGATACCATGTAATTGTAATCAAATCTTATCAGATTGTATCCTAAAAGAACCTATGGAAATTCTAAGTTTGAAATTTTGTTCTAGAATTCTAAGTCAGATTTATTTCGTTTGTATCAAATGTGCTGATTGCAGAACATTTATCGATTTTAATGTCTTGCAAATAAGGGAATGAAGTCCCATTTATATGAGGGAGACACACCTCAAGGAGAGACGCGTCTCATGAGAGGACGTGTCTCCACAAAGTGGAGACACGTCCGCTCATGGGACGTGTCCCTTGAGCGCGCGGGCTTCCTTAACAACCGAAGCCATTCGGTGTTATCATAGACTAAGATGTGTGTTTTCAACAATCATCTAATATGAATTCCGATTTATCCATTTGTGAATTTTGATCATCATCTGAAATTCGAATAACTTATTTGATGGTTTTATATTTTAAGAACAGTTTGGTTAAATATAAATGATGATGATGCATGAATGCAATCATCATTTATATCTGACCGAAGCTATCTTAAATCAACAACAGGAAAAGGCTACAAGGCACCTTCTCAAAAAGACTTAAGTGGGAAGTTGCTCACATATACAATTGAAGAGGCGTAGTTAATTGTGCATGAACAAAAGATGCAATGGAAAAAGTGTGGTTGTACTATTATTTCAAATGGGTGGATGGATGGAAAGAACGGCACCCTTATCAACTATTTGGTAGCTTCAAATGGGGAGGTAATTTTTGAAGTTAGTTAATGCCTCTGACAAAATAAAAAATGTAGAAACTTTGAGTTTATTGTTGGAGAAAGTTGCCTTAGAGGATGGCATAGAGAACATAATGCAAATTATAACTGACAATGTAGTAGCATATGTGGCAGCTGGGAGATTGCTCCAACCCCTTGAACAACACATTACCTTGATCTTCTTTTGGAGAACATAGGAAAAATTGATTGGGTGAGATCGATTATAGAAGATGCAAGAAGCATGACAAAATTAATTTATAATTGATGAGAGGGGAAATCTCCTATTTTTACCATTCCTAAATTACCTTTGTCCCTCCATTTCATTACTCTTTTCATCCTGCCTGTCATTAATTGCCTTAGGAAAATAAAGATAATTAATAAATTGTGAAAGGAATTAAAAACTTATAAATATGCTGAAACCGGTAGAGATGTTGATTTGTTTTGTTGGTCAGCATGACAGGAGATAACTAAGATAGAGTTGCAACTATCCAAGAGCGTGGAGAAGGAAGCTGATTACCAGTTTTTGTTGAAATGTTTAAAAATACTCTTTATTGTGTAAGATTGTTTTACGGCCAGTGGCCTATGTTTTGTAACTATCAAATGTTGGATTTGGTTTGTGTAATGTCCCTTATGGGTTTATCCTGAGTTTTGCCAATTTCCTAATTTAAATTCTGGAATGACTCTGAATGAATAATTGCTGCCTTCTAACTGCTTACTCACTGATTACTATTATCTTCATATACTCAGATATAAATCTGAATTACACTTTCTTTCTTTCCCTTTTATCAACTAAATGCCTTAAGCCCAATAAATTCCAGTTTAGGTCCTCAGATTGCTGACTGTCTTATTCCTAGATTAAGAGAATATCCTTTGGTGATTTATTCCTCAGAATATACCTTTTCTTCTCTTTTTCCCCATATTTCTGCTCAAAAAATATTTATCCTATTACTACTTAACTAAATGCCCCTATGTCTCCTTTAAGTCTGCTCATAGATCTTTTAAATCTGCTCTTATTTACTTTCTCTTCCTTATATATTTATACCTCCTAAATCTCCCTCCCAATGTCCTTCATTATTATTTCACATTCACATCTTATATCCTCTTACCTTTATGAAACATGGCATCTCTTTAAAAAGAGGTAACCTTTTCAGAAGTCACCACCTTTTATAAAGAATTCGCTTAATACATGATCACCCTTATGAAATACAATTATTGTCTTAACAATCCCCGTTTCTGCCTTTATTGCTGCCTTGGATGGTCCTCTAATGTTACCTTTAATCGCTGCCATTTTAGAATCATATAAATCGTGGTAATTGCTACAATATAAATCACTGCCTTCATGTTATGTGTTTGTGTAGTTAATATATTATATATTGGTTTTTATATTAGCTATTATTATATTATAATAATAATATCATATTGTTTATATTCATATATATGTGTCATGTCCCCAATTTGGAGCAATAAGGAGAAATCATTAAGTTAATTATTTGTAAGGTTTTCCAACGTAAGGTTTGGTTTTCCAACATTTAGTTTTCCAGCATCTGGTTTGGTTTTCCAATGTTTGGTTTTCCAACATGGTGGCCTTATATTTAATTAATCTAATAAAGTGACTTACAATAAATATTATATCATAAAGTCACTTAAGTAATAAAGTAATATTATCTTCTAGAAGCTTCTTGGAGATGGGTTAGAAAAAGTATATAAGAAGCTCATTGCCAGTCATTCAAGCACACTTGGATTTTATTACTTCTTACATTTTTGTGTGGTAGAAAGAGAGCTTGAATGCTTTCATTGCCTAAGGGTTTGAAGACTCTAGGTATCAGTTTTGGTTGTGAAAGATCAACCCTAGCTGAAGTTGAGAGGAGGAGATACTTCAGTCTCTTTCATTGTGCAAATTTTCTAGCCAAGGGCCACATTTGTGAGAATCGATTTGGGGTTGCATTGGAGATAATTTGCAGATTGAAGGCATCATCAATTTGTCTATTCAAGGAGGGTTTTTGCAGTGCTTATATTTTGATTTTTGTTATCAGTCATTTCCAGCCATCTTGGGGAGCCATGATTGTGCTCCTAGTGGTCTTGGGAGGCATCGAATTCATGCATATGTTGGATCGCTCCACCTTGGAAGATATGGCAATGATATTTGGAGCTAATTGGAATCGTTTGGAGGCCTTATTTATTTATTGTTAATGCTGCAAATCATAAACAGGGGCGGCACCATAGGTAGGACAACTTCATCATTTTGGAAGGTCTCTCATCATCAACAAGGCTGTGACTACATCTCAGATTATATCAGCATATTATCATCAGGTTCTTTATGTATTTTGCATCTCCATATTAGTTACTGCCTTCTTGCAGCTATAGGTGCATGTCATATTATAGCTTGTAAGACATTTTGATGCAAGCTGTAAGCCAAGAGTCTTGGCATTGCATATTGAGTAGTTGTAATCTTCATGTCAGCATTATTTATCAGCCTTGTACTTGGATTTGCATCTAATAAAGGAGTTATAAGGTTGCATGTCATATGTTTGACAAATTGTCATTTGTTGTAGCTTACATTTCAGTTTGCAAGACAACTGTTTGTCTAAATGCCAATAGATGGAAATCGTCATTTACATTCTAGGATTGCATGATAAATGTTTGGTATAATGCTCATTGCTGTAGTTGCATTATTACATAAGAATTCAGTCATCTAGGTTGCTTGCCAAGTGTTTGCATTAATGTCCCTTGGCTGTAGATGCACATTTTCAGTCATATAATTACATTGGTGAGTCATACATTGATAGTTGCTTGCATACTCATTTCATATCAGTCAATTGCACATCTTAGTCAGAGAATTATGAAAGCATATGCACTCTCAAAACATCAAAAACCATAAGAGAACTTCAATCAGCAAGTACATATTTCGCTTGGCAAATGTTTGACAAAATTCTCAAGGTTCAAGGTCAAATTTAACAAGGGACATTACAATGGTATCAGAGTCAAGATTCTAGCACCCTGATTGGGTCATTCAAAGTTGAATTTCAGTTGTGAGTCATGGACTCCACGGATGATATAATATTTGCTTATGAGCAATACCTTACACTTCCGCAAGAGATTAGAAATGACCTTCCTTTCTTCAACAACCCAAAGGAAGCAATGATGGAACCATTGATTCAACAAACTATTTCTCTGAAGAAAAGATTGGAATCCATTTCAAAGGGTTCCACATTTCACAACAAAAATAAGGAGCAACCCAATATATCTACAAGTGACATATCTCGAAATCTCTATGATGAATTTTCCATAGTTGGTGATCAGCCTACAATTGATCCTAAGGAGAGCAAAAATCAGATTTGCATAGAGAAAGATGTTGAGCACATGACACTTCATGATGACTTCAAGATTGAAGAAGAGCACGTGATGGATGAAAACAAACCAGCTACATTAGAACAACTACATGAAGGCACAGTGGATGGGAAAGTTGATCACTCACTTAATGGATCAGCCACTAGTGTCTTGGCTACACACGATGAGGAAGATACTATACAATGGCATGATGTCATTACTGATTTGTTTGAGGACAGCAGCATTATGTCCCATCATTCTCATGAGATAGGAGCTTTTGATCATGAGAAAGTCAATGATATGACATCACGCATTGATGGCAGCCCTACACCAGTTGATAGACATGAAGATATCAAGCATAAGAGGACTGACTTTGTATATTTTGGCATAGAAGAGGTTAAGAGGTCCGAAAAGATGAATGAAGAATGGATGCAAAAAACCAAAGAGGCTAAATTAGTGGCTGCCAATGCAAGACATCTTCAAGAAGTCAAAGAAAAGATCAATCTCATCAACATAGCAAGGCAAAAAAGGATAGATAATATTAGAAGACTCTTTATTCAAAGAGAGGATGAATCAGAAAATGCACATTGTTCTAATGATGGTAAGATTTGTCAATTGAAGGACTTGGCTTCTTCATGTGAGGCTGAAGTTGTTCGTAAACCTGAAAGTCTTCATAGCTTGGAGACTCAGTTGAAGGTGAATGAGGATGAGATTATTGTAGCATTATCTTATCATGACAGGATGCACAAACGGATTGAGGATCATTTTTGGGCAGTTCAGTTTTAGAGAAGACAAAAGAGGATTGGCGCAGAGACTTCTCATGATGATTTGCAGGTTATCAAAGAAGATATGAGGACAATGAAGTCATATTATTTGAACCTTCTATCAAATCGTAACCACCTTCTTAACCTTGTGGAGATATACTTAGATGCCTTGATGAGGAAAGAAGGAGAAGTTGTTAAGCTCTCTCAAGAGCTTGAGGTCACTAGGGGTTCTTTGGTGAGTTCTCCAATTGGGTGTTTCCAGTAGCAGGAGTTCGAGACTTGGACTCTACGGAGTATCACAATGGTGCAGCGGAAGTCCATTGGTGTTAAGATGGAGGGACTTCCAGTTTATTCATGTGATCCAAGTGGAGATTGTTTTGGAGAGTATGGATGCATGGGGATTATTATTGCAGTACTTGGAGTCGGCATGGTGGGGCAGATATACAGGTTTGGGATCCAGGAGTTCTCTTGTTGGATAGTTGGCCTCACAGATTGATAGGACTTCACAGTGATAGGAGCTTCAGCTATACTCAGTGGATGTTGGTTGAAGTTCTTCTCAGGATCATTTGGGATCCTGGTGGTTGGTGGCAGTTGTGATGGCTTGGCAGTGCGGATTGCTTGAGGACAAGCAATCTTTGGGAAGGGAGGACTGTCATTTCCTCGATTTGCAGCAATAAGGAGAAATCATTAAGTTAATTATTTGTAAGGTTTTCCAACGTAAGGTCTGGTTTTCCAACGTCTGGTTTGGTTTTCCAACGTCTGGTTTCCCAGCGTCTGGTTTGGTTTTCCAATGTTTGGTTTTCCAACATGGTGGCCTTATATTTAATTAATTTAATAAAGTGACTTACAATAAATATTATATCATAAAGTCACTTAAGTAATAAAATAATATTATTTTCTAGAAGCTTCTTGGAGATGGGTTAGAAAAAGTATATAAAAAGCTCACTGCTAGTCATTCAAGCACACTTGGATTTTATTACTTCTTACATACCTGCATGGTAGAAAGACAACTTGAATGCTTTCATTGCCCGAGGGTTTGAAGACTAAGGTACTAGTTTGGGTTGTGAAAGATCAACCCTAGCTGAAGTTGAGAGGAGGAGATACTTCAGTCTCTTTCATTGTGCAAATTTTCTGGCCAAGGGCCAAATTTGTGAGAGTCGATTTGGGGTTGCATTGGAGATAATTTGCAGATTGAAGACATCATCAATTTTTCTATTCAAGGAGGGTTTTTGCAGTGCTTATATTCTGTTTTTTGTTATCAGTCATTTCCAACCATCTTGGGGAGCCACGATTTTGCTCATAGTGGTCTTGGGAGGCATCGAATTCATGCATATGTTGGATCGCTCCACCTTGGAAGATATGGCAATGATATTTGGAGCTATTTGGAGTCATTTGGAGGCCTTATTTATTTATTGTTAGTGTTGTAAATCAAAAACAGGGGCGGCACCATAGGGAGGACGACTCCTGATAGGTGGTAACCATGTGATGACCCAGTGTATACATGTTGTGATGCCACCAGTCATGTGCCAAACCATCAAGATGCAGCATGGAAAATTTAATGGCCTCGTCCTCTTGCATAGGTCTCAAAGATAGGTAATTGTCTAACTTTTGTACCCAAGACCTCGTTGAACTCTTATCCGAGCCATCAAAATAAGGCAAGATAATCTTGTTGACTGCATGCTGAAGATCTCGATTCACCTGTGGTGGTGGTGACTGGTACTGGGGAGCTCTGTGCTCAAATCTACCTCCACCTCTGGGTCTATGCACATCCATGAACTCATGAAAAGACAAAGACTACCTGATCTCAGGAGCCAATGTCGAATACTCTGCAAAGAATCTGGTCACATCTACTACTGACATACCCTGTTGTGGCTGAAACTTTGGTTGATGACCCTGTTGCTCTGCCTTAGGAACTGGAGGGGCCTCTCTAGTAATAAAAGTAGGTTGTCCAGGCCTACGCTCAGGGATACTAAAAGATGACTGCTACTGCACTGACACCTAAGGCTGATCTACACCTGCAGTCCTGCTAGATTGTCCTATCTGAAAGACATGTTGGTGCAAAGTATACTGTCTCATCGTGCCCATAAGCTGAGACATCATATCCATCATGTTGTCATGCCTTCTTCTGAACTCTGTCTCCGGACTCTCCCCTCTAGCATGCTCTTTTCCTGAATCCCTAGGAGTCTCTCTCGGAACCTCCCTATCCGCCATCAGTGTGGTGATACCGTTTTCACTACTGCTAGAACTGGATCTGTGTATGCCCAGAATCCCTGAAGCTGTTTCACCTTCCGGAACCGATGGACCTGTCCAATCTTCTCTACCTATTCCTCTACCCTTAGTGTAAAATATAATGTCTCTACTCATGAAAAAGCATTAAAAAAGCATAGGATGGCAGGAAAACTGTACTCTGATACCACTGTAAGAGATCTGGTGTCTCTCAACCCCCAACTGATGCCAAATTTGCAAATGGTTTTGATGTTTTTGATGGTTTTGAAGGTTTTGTCAATTTTTTGTGGTTTTTGCAATTTTTACATAAAATAATGCTAAATCATATAAAAATGCAAGAATGATAAATAATGAAACAAATAACCTCTAGAATGATGGCGAATGGCTTTAATTTATTTGTTGAATGATTACAAGGTTAAAACAATAACATGCGAACAAAAAGGCAAGCAAATTTTTATTAAAGAACCTGATCTAGCTTGCAGCCGATTGATGGAGAATATATAATGGTTCGGCCAGCTGATAAAAAAGATCTCCCTCTATAAAATTGATGCAGTAGCCTCCAGAGACCAAGGCGTCACTATTGGAGAAGGCAGATGCTAAAAAGGCAAGGCGATTTGCCTTACACAAAGAAAACACACTTGCAGCTGAGAAGTACGGCAGGAAACCAGCATGTATTGCAGCCGTACGGCCTTGGGAATTGTGTCAACTGGTAATCTTGAATAGCTGCTAAAAAAGAATTCTCCTCTGAAGGAAATCGATGCAAACCCCTGATTGAAACTTCACAATAAGCTCGAATATGGCCTCTGAATGAAGCCACTCTGTTAGCAAGCTTTAGTTGATCTTCACAACCTCAGTATGTTTGATTCTGAAGAGGGAACGTTCTCCAAAATCTGAAAATGATACGAATTTGCAGAAACCCTTGTTTCACAAACTCCAAAGTTCTCAAAGAGATAAAGACAAATTAGAATAATCAATCATAATGAGTTTGATTTGTCTTGAAGCAATAAATAATCTCTTCAATAAGCTCGACCCCCCCCAAAAAGCAACTCATAAGCATTTAATGACATTAAATTCGCCCTTCATAAGACTTAGAATAATTACTCATTAAATGGCGTCCTTTTACATGAGTAATAAATACTCATTCAATAACAATAATCGCCCCTTTATTATAAAGTTATTAAATAATTTATAATAATCCATTTAATAATTAATATTTTCATTATTTGACTTTATAATATAAAGTCACAATAATAATTATTTAATTATCATTAAATGCACAAATATCTTCCGTTTGCTCATCCAACTACCAAACTGGGTAGAAACTAAGAATACCAACTGAACCAGGTGCCTTGCCAAAAATAGTAAACCCTGATAGCCTGACTTACTATAATAGTAAGTACCTAAATATCACTCTGTAAGCATCTGCAAAGGCCCAAACCTGAATCAAACTATGGAGTAATGTCCCAAAACTCTGGATAACTGCAATAGAAGACCCTCTAATCACATATGTCAACCTACGAGGGTCAAAATGATAGGCTATAACCCCTCAATCACCTGAACTGTCTAGAAAGGGGACATTATAACCCCCTTGGCCCAAGTGGGCTTATCTTGTCCCCTCCTAGGTGGCATATCTAGAAGAGGTCTTCATTGTCTTGTTGGCTCAACTCCTCTAGACCCAACGGTAGCACCCTCGGATACCCCAGAGGCAAGTACCCCCTTGGCCCAAGTGGGCTAATCTTGTCCCCCCTTGGGTGGCGTATCTAGAAGAGGTCTTCGTTGCTATCTCCCTTTGCAATACTCTTGTAAGGTCCTTTGGACTGCATTGGTGCCCTAGTTCCCATTCATTTCTTTTTCCCACTTGTCATAGGTTGCTACTTCTTCAAATGCTTGCAAATGCTTTGGAATTGAGATTATTGTGTGCGACTATGAGGAGTCTCCAAAGTCTTGTATCCTCTTGTTTGACCTTTCTTCCATTGGAGGGTAGGATTATGCTTTGATACCACTGTAATGTCCCTTATGGGTTTATCCTGAGTTTTGCCAATTTCCTACTTTAAATTCTGGAATGAGTCTAAATGAATAATTGCTGCCTTCTAACTGCTTACTCACGATTACTATTATCTTCATATACTCAGATATAAATCTGAGTTACACTTTCTTTCTTTCCCTTATATCAACTAAATGCCTTAAGCCCAATAAATCTCGGTTTAGGTCCTCAGATTGCTGACTGTCTTATTCCTAAATTAAGAGAATATCCTTTGGTGATTTATTCCTCAGAATATACCTTTTCTTCTCTTTTTCCCCATATTTCTACTCAAAATATATTTATCCTATTACTACTTAACTAAATGCCCCTATGTCTCCTTTAAGTCTGCTCATAGATCTTTTAAACCTACTCTTATTTACTTTATCTTCCTTATATACTTATACCTCCTAAATCTCCCTCCCAATGTCCTCCATTATTATTTCACATTCACATCTTATATCCTCTTACCTTTATGAAATGTGGCATCTCTTAAAAAAGAGGTAACCTTTTGAGAAGTCACCATCTTTTATAAAGAAATCGCTTAATTTTCATGATCACCCTTATGAAATACAATTATAGTCTTAACAATCCCCATTTCTGCCTTTATTGCTGCCTTGGATAGTCCTCTAATGTTACCTTTAATCGCTGCCATTTAAGAATCATATAAATCGTGGTAATTGCTACAATATAAATCACTGCCTTTATGTTATGTGTTTGTGTAGTTAATATATTATATATTGGTTTTTATATATGGGTTAGGTTGCCAAATCCGCTTTCATGTACAAGTTGTTAAGATGTATTGTTTAGATCATATTTTGTCACTCGGTGGCAGTGGGTTCCATTCTTAGCATCTACTCTTCTAGTATGTAAAAGCATCATTCCCACTTTGTTCTTTTCTAGTTAGTATTTTTTACTAGCTTTGGGGACAAAACTCTTTATAAGGGAGGGCATTTGTGTACCTAATAACAACATATTATTATCCCTTAGCCCTAGTTATCATTCAAGTAACATCTTTTCCACCTAGGGTATATGAAAATTTGGGTCATAAGTCAGAGATGGGTTCATAAGGGTCTTTCTCTCATTGAGTATATAGTAGTGGGAAGCCCTAAAATATGTATCTATCCATCAAACATTCTGTAAATGATAATACAAGGGCCAGCATTGTGTGAGTGTTGTATTATACTTCGATTTGCAGGTGCAATCCACATTATTGATTGTCCATGTGCCCCCATTATTCTTTGTGTAATTGTGCTTGCTAGGGTTGCAGGTACACTGTATTCTCATTCTCAATCTTCTTGTTAAGTATATACATTCACCTTTATCATGGTGAATAGAAGAACATTATTTTGTTATTTCACCATGTACATGAATTTGTAATGGATTGACCTGTTGTACTCTATTAAACATTCCTTGAAACACAGTAGTTTATTGGCTAAATTATTCAGCTGTCATTCATGGCACCGTTCTAGGCCCTGTAGTGCAGATGAATTTCAGCAAAACCAAAAAAGATTCATTCATAAATTACCTCAAATTCATTCACAATTAAAAGAGAATAAAGTGATTCAAAGCCTAATGTTTTCTTAATATTACAAACAACTAGAGTTTGTTACTTTAAATAACCAAACACCTTAAGAAAAGAATGGGAAAATCACATACCTCCTGGCAGATAAACTTTGCCATCCCTGCACCCATCCTTCTAGTTATTTCTTCAATTGCTTCTTGATATCTACAACAAATAACACGCATGCCTGTAAAGGACAAGCAGGTGTGGTAACCAGAAAAATTGTGCTTTGGGTGTCCTTTAAACATGGAAATAATGACTAAGAAAAGGGTTCTTCATAGAAATTTGGAAAACACTAGTCCAACATAAAAGCAGTAGAAATATTAGAAGTCCATAAAATTTCCTTCAAGAAATAATTTACTACTAATATTTGTATTGCTTCTTCAAAAACTATAGCACTTGATAAGTTTCTATCTACATTTTGAGAGGGTTATGTCAACTCATTACACATCCTTACCTACATAAAGTTGATGGATGGGTATATAGTTATAATCCTATGAATCAATTAAAATTAAACTGCATTATTTTAAAAGAACTCCTTTTCCAAATTAATATAACTATCTATGAAATAAACAATGTTGCATCAAGTTTGAGGATGGGGAAACAAGAGGATTAGGGATCAAATTTTGAGACAATCTCAAGAAAAGGAACAAGGGATACTTCTTGGTGTTCTATTTGTCAGTTTTGTGACAACACAAAACAAAACAATGGATGAGAAAATTTGAGGAAATCCTCTCTTCAAATTCAAAAGGCAAGCTTCCTAAAAATCTACTCCTAAATCTAAAACAATAAACAGCCCACTAGTATAAACACTACATAATTTGTTCTTTCGGGTTTTGCATAAAGATGCAATAACTAAAGCCAACTTAACCTATAAGTTTTTTGCCTTAGAGGTTAGAACACAAGACCTGAAAATATCTTATCTCACCAATGAATTTTCTCAATATTTGACAACTAAAACATAAACGATAATGCTATCCAAAAATTAAAACAAAGATCTTTGGAATCATATCAGCAATTAATTTGATCTTGAAGACACATAACACTTGAAAACAACAGTGACTTAAAAGAACGAATTAAGGCAATTAATTACTACAAAATATTCAAAGCTATTTCATAAATTTGAACGCCGGTATTGGCATGGTGTGATGGTTTAAAGGTGGTATTGTTGTTCTTGCCATCAAGGTTCAAACCCCATTGGGGTGGTATTGTTGAATGGTTGTACTCCGGTTCATAGCTCCGGTCAAAAGCGTTTACCCCTTGAATAAATATTTCATAAATTTGAACACCAATGTCACATAAAGTCAGCACATCTTCTATTAATCGATTTCTTCCTTGCACAGTTACAACACTGGAAACTTAATTTGAATGGGAATCTTGGTAGCATAAGCAAGCTTCAACTTGGCATTGATTACACAATTAAATTAGCCAAAATTTTCTTCCAGCATGTTTGGGTACTCTTTGGGGTTCATGCTTCCACTGTATTTGATTGAGATACCAGCTTCAACTTGGAAATCCGTGACAATAGATTCTCATTATCTAGACTCTAGATGACACTAGAATAGACGTGTACCCAATTTGTAATTTGGTGACTTGCCTATGTTACATGGGACACAAAACTTGATGTGGACCTCAATGCCTCTGTGCATGTACAATCAATAGAAAGGATGAAATGCTACCAAGGTTTTGGTGACATGGAATTACACAGCTACAAGTTTGATAATCCAATTTATTAATAAAACTATCGAATTTGGTTTTGGTGACATGGAATTACACAGCGACAAATTTGATAATCCAATTTATTAATAGAACTATCGAATAGAAATTATTTTATGTCTCCTATCAGCCTTCATCATTTGGCAATCCCAAAGTGGCATTGCAGGCATGTTGAATGTATGTCATCATCCAAAGTGCGGGATGAACAATATTGTACATGCGCAGCAATTGGACTAATGTGTGATGTACCACTTTAGTTTCTCGATTAGTTTGAGGATGGAATATCTTTGATCTATCTAGTTGTGTCGAACATTTTCACATAAAGCTTGCTAGATGTGACTAACAAAACTGGTATCTCAATCAAATACAATGGAAGCATGAACCCCAAAGAGTACCCAAACATGCTGGAAGAAGATTTTGGCTAATTCAAGTGCACTGATTATCTTCTTGCAATGCAACCATGATTACCATCATATAGTTACCAAGTTCAAAAAAAACAGAAGTTAGGAATTTTAAAAAAAAAAATCATTAAAATTTCTATGTGACTATATAAGTTTGGACCAAATCAAACAAATTGACTAGTCCAAAAAATCAATATTCAACCAAACATAACCCTAATTCATCCAGATTTGGTAATTATGATTCCCATCTTGAAAAAGCAATCAACAACAACAAAAAAGGAGGTGTGTTGATGCTTAGTCATCAATAAGTTAGATAAGAAAATTGTGCTAATGGATTCTCATAGTCCAAATGGAAGTAGAAGAAGTGTATACCTAATTTGATTTTATTGGTTTTGTTAGGACTAAGGTGCCATCTACCTTGTAAATCCTATGTCATATTGCATGGTTCCAATATTCTTGGAAAGTGTCCCTAGGCACTTAGGGTGTATTGGGAAAATATTTTGTAATATTTATTCTCACCATTGTTTGTAATACATTCATAAGGGTGTTGGCAATATTGTCATTAATGTCAAAAGCAAGGAGAGCATTCAAAGAAAGAAATCTATAAAGTATGAGGGCCAAAGGCCACTAATCGTTGTCCAGTGACCAAACAAAATCAATTTCAAATCTCCATTATTCAAGGATACATCACACAATTCCAAGGCATTGAAGACAAGCTTATGATCATTAAGGAATGTTGGCCGACCCCCTCTATTTTGGCGCCCTTTACCAAGTTGACCCTCTTTGTAATATGAAACATAAATTTAAATTTAAATAATAATGGGCCAACCCATGTCTAGCACCCAATAAAATAAAACATAAAAATATTTTAAACAAAAAGTGGTGCCACCTTTAGTATGAGATGCCACCCTTGGAGAGGTTGTTTCCCTTGGGAGAAAACACACTCTTTCCAAGAGACATGAGAAGTTATAAAAGGATAATAAGAACTGTGGTTGGATGTAAGCAAGTGAGGAATAAAAAGATATATCATTCAAACACAAGCAGAATTTATGAGAGCAAAATAATTTTTTTATCAAAGCAGATTTTTGTGAAGGAAATTTTGTTGGCCCCGCAGTTGTCGGTGCGCCAAAAGGTCGACCTTTTAATGCCTGATACAACCACCAAAGTTAACAGATCCACGAAAAGCGTTTAAGCCATGTCACGAATCCCGAGGGGAGCGTTGACCATCTACCAACAATCTCCCCCTTAGCATTACCCGAGGGGATTCCAAGCCGGCACCTTTGGCTCTGATACCAATTGTTGGCCCCACGGTTGTCGGTGCGCCAAAAGGTCGACCTTTTAATGCCCAATACAACCACCATAGTTAACGGATCCACGGGAGGCGATTAAGCTATGTCATGAAAGGGGAGCACTAACCATCTGCCAACAAATTCAAGTGATTGTCATCCATTGAAGAAGATATATTTTAAAGAGAAAAACTTTATTTATTTGGAGGTTGGTGCTTCCTAATAGAAGAAATCGGTGTGTCTTACTAAGTTGGTGCTTAGCGGTGGGGATTGGTGTCTCCAGTGGTTTGATGCCTAGAAAATTTTGTAAGAGTATCTGACTTTGAGGCTAGATTTGGGCAGCAGATCCAAGCAATCTTTTCTCCATGGTTTTCTCCCGAAAGGGTTTCCACATAAATCTTGTGTCTCTTAATTGTTAGATATTGTGTGATTTATTTTATTATGGTTGTTGAATTTTAAATAACTAAAGCTTTATCTTATATTGATTCACCCCCTCCCCCCCCTAATATAAGTGTATGCTCTTCAAAGGGGTGATGGATTCCACTAGTAGCATTAAAGGTGACTTGTGGACATGAATATTTAATTATGTTTTCCCCACATGTGGATGCCTAGAATGGGATGGTAAAAGACGAGTGAAGTGGACAAATGAGTGACTGTTGAGTTTCTCCAAGTGGGCACTTGGAAAGAGGAAACATGTGTCTCTTGGTATTCTGTCTTTTGTTGTATTGAACGTAATGTTTAATTTCCAAGTTTGGGCACCCAAGTTGAAGGGAAAGTATTAGAGCCAAAATAGATGTCATTTTGTATTTAGAGGAGGTAATCCAAGGGTTGGTATGTTTGGAATGAAGATTCATCTTTGGGCGCCATGTGTAATGTTCCCATTTTTAGCACTACACTTTCCAGTGACTATTAGCCTATTTCTAGATGCCCTTAGGCTAGTCAAAGGTAGAATTAGGGTTTCCTATTTTCTAGGAGGCTTCTTTTGTGGATTCAGGCGTTTGCATGCAGGAGTTTGGCAATGTGTTTTCTGGATCTTTCTGAGTTTTCAAAAAGCTTTGAAAAGATATGACATGCATTTAATGAAAGTGACATGCATTTCAATCAGGCGTTTGCATGCAGGATTGGTTTCTGGATTCTGTAATGTCCCTGTTTTTAGCACTTCACTTTTCAGTGATTAATAACCTATTCCCAGTATGCTGTCGGCAAGTCAGTGGCAGAATTAGGATTTCCAGCTGTTTGATGGGTTCTCTTGAAGATTCAGGGTTTTGCTTGTTGGAGTTTGGATGTTTGGATTCTGGATTCCTTCTGGGTTTTCAGAGAGCTTCGCAGAGGTATGATTTGCAACTGCTTCGGGCAACCTTTTCGAACTTACTATTTTTAGTAAGTTATGACGGCTACATCTCTGAGTTTGGGATTTTGGATTGCGGACTCTTTCTGGGTTTTCAAAAGCTTCACAATGGTATTACATGCGTTGCATTCTGAGCAACTTCTTGAATTTACTATTTTTAGTAAATTCTATTTTTAGTAGTGGTCCAGTCAGCATCAGCTCAACAGGCTTTCCTTTTCTGGCAGTTCATTGGGTAATTCTGATTTTTGGCTTAAGGGGTTCATTTTGGAGAAATAAGTCATTTAAAGTCAACAATGTTTTATTTTATAAAATACCCCCTTGTCCTAGTAATATGACTTTAAGTTATTTTAAAAAAGGGGACTTTGAGGGTGGTTATCTCATGAGGATTTATTTTGATATTTCTAAAGTCAAAAATACTTCTTGGAGAAAAGGACGCCATTTTATGAAGAGATTTTTTATAAAGTCAAAATTCAACCTTATGAAAGGGGGCGCCCAAACTGGAGGGAAAAGGAGTCAATTCAAATTTGAAATTAGGGTTTGTTTTCTAGAAGCTTCTGGAAGGCTTTCTCAAAATTATAAAAGGAAGCTTTGGGTCCTCATTTTATTATCTTATGACTTCTATATTGTTATGCTGCCGAAATGGTAACAGGATTGCTTCGAGGAATGAATGCCTCCTAGCCTTGGCTCGACTTCGTGCTTGAGAGATAGCACCTAGTGGAGAGGTTTGCTTGTTTGAGTGACATTTTGTAGTGAGGTTTGCATTTGTAGTTTGGGTTTACTTATGTAGTTCAGTTTATTGCATTTTATGTCATTTTCTGGAGTTGCTGATAACAGGGCTGAATCTATAGTTTCACTCATAAATCAAAAAATACAAAAAGAGTTGTTCTGGGTATTGTCTCATTGGTTTTCTCTGTTGGAAGTGACCCTTCATGTATATTTGCAGATTTTAATACGAAGTTTATGATTTTATAAAGCAAATTCGTCATTCCTTGTAGGGCGCCCTTTCTGGAGTGCTTTGGGATCCGTGCCATTAATTAATAGCCACTTTTAGCTGCCCTTTCTCATTACTAAACTAGGCGCCATCATTTTGAAGGTCTATTGCATCAAATTTGAAGTCGTTTGGGTTAGAAATGAGTGAGTTATGAGCATTTGAGAGGATTTTGTGTTGCTGGTTCTGATATTCATGTTGCTGGTCTGTCATATCAGACTTGAGAAAATTGTGTATGAGTGAAGGGTGGGTGTTAGGAATTCATATTTAATCTATTGGATGACATATTTACTATTGCAGCACTTTACGGAGTTCTAATCCTTGATCTTGCAGGCATTCTTCAATATATTGTAAGCTGCACAGTAGTACTGTCAGCATTTCTCTTAGTCTTGCTTTATCATGCTTGTAATGCCCACTAGATAAGTGGAAGAGGCTGGCTTGCCGCCTATCTACAATTGAATTGCATTGTAATAACTTACATCTCCGCCCTATGGTAGCTCCATTCCCACTCCGGGTTTGAAAGCACATTCTGGGTGTTGAGTTTATTTCAAAGTTGCATTTGTATTTCTTTAAATCTCCACCATATGGTCGCCTCATTCCATTCTGGTTTGGGTAGCACATACTTGGTGTTGAGTTACTTTCAGTTGCAGTTCAGATTTATTGTACTGACGATCATTTTGCCATATGACAGCCTCTCTCTTGTTGAGATTGAGTGCGCATTCTTGGCAATGAGTTATATTGTAACTGCTGGTTTGATTTATCTAACCCTAATGGGTGCCTTCTGTATGTTGTTGTAATTGCATTCAAAAATCAGAAAAAATTTGGTCCGGTTCTTTACAAATTCTTTATGGGTTTTCAGAGAGCTTCGCAATGGTATGACATGCATCTGCATCTGACAACCTTTTCTTGACTTACTATTTTTAGTAAGTTGCGACAACTGTCCAGTTTGTGCTCAAAATGCATTTGGAGTCGCTTACTATTTTTAGTAGTATGCTATTTTTAGTAAGTGTTATTTCTGGCAATGGTTCCAGTAGCAATTCAACACTGGGTTACTATTTTTGGCAATGGTGGCAGTTGCGGTGGTTGGCATCTTTCTATTTTTAGTAGTGGTCAGTTTATGATGTTTGCTACCTTCAATTGGTCACAGTTTTCTTCAATGGTCCTCTGTTTTGCTCAGTTTGGCGTTTGGTGCACACTTACTATTTTAGCAATGCTATTTATAGTAAGTCATTTTTGGGGAGTTGGTCCCAGGCCAGTATGTACACAACAACATTATTTCTCATATGGTTTGGAGAGCCTAAGGTTGTATTGTTTAATTGATTTAATCAGTCACTTGAGTTGCTTTATAAAGTTATTTTATAAACTTAAGTTGAGGAAGTGAGGAGTCATTCAAAAAGCACCTTGGGCCTAGGCGTACAACTTAAGTTGTTTTTAAAAGATTTATTAATTTTATATTGCCTCATGTGTGGGATGCCCAAGGGAGAAGAGGAATTAAAAATGTTTAAAATTTTCAAATGAAAGGAAGGGCGTGGGTTTTTAGGAAGGAATTAAGAAACTTTTCAAGTTTTGTCGCCCTAATCTCTTTATAATCTCATTTTGGCTCTCATTAGCACATCTCTACTTTGGCAACATAACAAAATGTTGTTGGATTTCTTCCAGATTGCTTGGGCTACAAACTGAGGATGGAAACCCTCCTCGTATGGGCTGATTTCGGTGGTGAAATTTACACCCTAGTCAAATTGTGAGTGATTCCACAGCAGGGATCATACAGAGCTTAACAGAGTCTGAGTTTGGTGATTGAGAATGAAGATTTATCAGTACTTTTGAGGAGTTTTTGGTGTGGTTTGTTTAGTTTTCAGTTTGGAGTGATTTAATGAAGATTTTGGTGTGTTTAATATCATTTTCTGGGCATTGCTTTTTTGGACCAAAACTCACCTTATTGCTCATATCTCAAAGACGTCTTGGGAACTCAAAATGGATATTGCACAAATGAATGACATCTCATGGCAATTCCAGAGAGTATTAGAATGCATTTTTTGGTTAAATTTGAATTTCCTAGAGCAGATCGAACCTTCTTGGAGGGACGCCTTTGTTGGTGTTAATAAACCAGTTTATGACTTGCAAAAGTAAAGATGACTGGTTATTGTGTATTGAGGTCTTTGTTAAGTGTTGGATGTTTAAAAAAAACAAGGAGTTTCAAGCCAAAAAAAAATTGCTGCAGTTCAATGAACTTTGAAAGCTTAAATTCTACCTTATGCTACTTTGCCCAGGTTTGAAAATTGCTATCTATTTTTGATATTTGTCTTGTAAATCCGAACTCAATGATAATGAAATCAGATTCTTAATGAAGGCAGAAATCTCTCTTTCTTGCAAGTTATCTAGTTGTTACTCTTTGAAATCTGTTATGTATATCTTGGTATGTTACAAACTTGAATGTCTTATGAGAAACCATTAAACAAGCAAACCCAGAAAACATTGAATCGGCAGTTGGAAAAACAAAAAAAAAATCAGGGGTGTACGTTACATCATGTTTGGTGCTTAAGACCTCTTTACAAATCTATATAATCAGCTCTTTGGATGTAGAAATAATGAGGAACGATTGAATGTAAAGTTACTCTACAGGAACAAGGATGGGAGTAGGCATAAAAAGGTTGTTCCCAGGTACACAAATACTGCCATGTTGGAGGCAAAGAGAAGAATGGAAATGAATGTATTGTCATCTCATTTATTTGAAGATAATGCATACTTGGCCTCTCTTCTTGGTGGATTTTTTTCCGACAAGGGTTTATCCATGTAAATCCTATGTTATATAATGTCTTTTATGTTGTTGATTTGTGCCTCTTTGCTGCTATCTTATGGTGATGTTATGCTTTATTTATTGTTGTTATAAGTTCACATAAGGTGGTGTTATTAAGCATACTATTGTAGCGTCGAAAATTGTCCCCCTTGATAATTTCTCATTAGGTTTAGCTCCCCCTTATGTGCTTGGACCTAATTATGCATTTAATTACCTGTTTTACAAACATCCTCGAAAAATCAAATATAGGAAATGAAATTATACATTTGCTATTTTGCCCCCGAAACTTTTGATCCTGAAAAAGCAGGAATCTAGTCTAGGGTGCACTGAGCCCTAGACCAACACTTAAAGTCCAAATTTGAATATGTCGGTGTTAGTATTTTATTATTTGAATTTCCAATTTCAATTGTCGACCATCGGCATTTGATTTTTGGGAAATTAGAAGAATTGCATATAAATACAAAGTATTTTCACCATTTTAATCCTAAAGAGAAGAAGCACTTCACTTGAGAGAATTGAGCATCCTAAAAAGCATTCAAGAGCGGTCAAGAGCAGAATAGTCAAGATTGTTGCAACATTTGTGTTATGTAAGTTTTGTTCATGTTTGCATGCATTTTTTTTATGAGTACTAACACTTGTAGGTATTCAAAATCAATTCAAGTCAAGTAACAATTGATCCTTGAAGGTGATGAGTGTGACTTCAATCCATTAAGGAGATCAGATCTGAGTGGTGAGTTGCAACAAGTTGTCAATTCATTACTTGTTTATCACTAGCCTCTATCCAACGAAGGATAAGCTCTATTTTATATCATAATTTGCCACTGTGGAGGTAGAAATACCAACACGAGGTTTGACTAAGGCAAGCCCCTATATGGCACAATCCTTCCTCTATTAATATGTGTGTAGGTTACAAATCTGAAGTGATTTGGAGGAAGATTGAAGGCTATTTTCTCATTCATGCATTAAAACCCTACAAGTTGTCACGACACAAAAACCAGATTTTCTCATCAACAGACGAAGTTCCGACAATACCCCCGGAAGGATAGGAACTACAGACCAAGGACCTCAAGCCTGTACATTCAGATCTAGCAAAAAAGGAGGACAATCCAAGGCGCACTGCACCCTAGACCAGCCAACTCAAGCTCAAATTTATATCCTAGGTTCCTGTGTCTGCCTTTTGCATTTTTGGATTCTGTTTTTGACCTGTTGCATTTGATTTCTCATAATTCATAACAGACTGCTACATTTTCATAGTTCGTTACATCATTCAAAATCAATCAATTAGCAGTCATAAATCAACATATCACATCCACAACAATCACCTTCAAAAGGATTAGAACCTTGATCTACCATTCTGACTCTTCCTATTAGGATATGTAGTCAAGTGGATATAAGATCACTTCTAATCCTTCAAACCAAATTGGGATAAGTGTGATTTAGGACGTAGATCACTTTTAATAATAGAGCTCAAGTAATGAAACACCAAAGGAACAGTTACCCAACTAATATTGCATCTTGTGGGTGCAATATGTGTCAAGAACCTTCTAAACTTGTGCAATATGCTCCTCCAAAGACTAATTGTAAATGAGAATGAAATCCAAGTAGATAAGTATGAGGATCTTGGTGAAGGGTCATGAGAATTCATGAGTTGTCACCTTGTGGTCAAACTTATGGCAATGCATGTATATACGTGGACCCTTTGTGTTACCATCAAGGCACCATAAAGCAGAGGTAGATCGTAATCAATTAAGGATTCAATCACACTCCATGATCTCTAAATGCTCTTCCCTAATGTTTACCCTAACATTGATTCCATGGCTTCTAGCTCACTTAGTCAACAAGTTTGTTGCCTCAACCAAGTCCAAAGTTTTAGTGTAAAGTGCCTTGCCAAATCTAATCCAAAAACAATAATTTTCTGCCCTTGGAATTTTGACAAACACTTTGCTTGCAACTTCCAACTTGCTGATAATAAGTTTCAGATTGTATTTGAAATGCTTTTGATGAATACAAATGCAATACAATTGATTCCCAAATGTTTCCAAGCATCTAGCAATGTCCTAAGATGATGTGCAATGTGTTTTTGTACCTTTCGAATGCATAAACATGAAAATCTGATATAAAAAGTAAACCTACAGCCAAGGAACATTTCTACAAACATTTGGCATGCAAACTAGTTTAATACAATGCAACTATATATGAGAGACATTTTGACAAATAGTTGGCAAGTAAACTCCTCATCACTCCAACTTGGTATTGAGAAGATATGAAAGGAATTACAAGCTGTTCAAGAGTTGCAATCAGACCTTATACAATGGACTTTAACTCACTAATACTATATGCTAATGACTGAAACTCAATGCTTAATTGCTATGACTGAATTTACATTGCATAAGCAAATTTATTGCTTTCTAGATGACTGAAATTACATTTATGATATGCTGGTTACATTTGATATGAACTCTATATGACTAGATGACTGTAAATGCAATGCAACAAAATGTGGAACCTGGAAATTCTGTAGCAGCTACCATAAAATGATTCGATTCCCTTTATTGAAGATGTCAATGCCTTCAAGAATGCTGCACCAATACTCTTTGACCCCACACGACCCTTGGAGAATTTTATTGGAATTTTTACAGCCTTTCTAAACCAAAATCGCCCCTTCATAAGAGGGTCGCCCCTGCTTGCCTGGCAATATTTTAGAAAAATAAATACAGCCTCTAAACTCCTCAAATTTGTTATGAAAATGATTGCCAACACCAAAGGAAGCAATCCCTCAAGTGCCCACAAAATTATATCTCCTTATTGAAGAGCAACAAATGAAAATGTAATTTCTCCCATGGCTGATCTGCAGACTAAAGCAAAATTGCAGACTTCAAATAACTTTCCAAACTCTTCCAAAAATGATTGCAATTAGCACAATGAGAAAGACTGAAGTATCTTCCTCCACTATCCAACTAGGGTTGGTGTTGCACAACCGAAATTGGCACTTAACCAACTAGGTTTGGTCTTTCACAAACGAAGACTGGAAAATAATAAGCTAAGCATTCAGCTTCAGCAGTGTAGTAGAAAAGTGTATTCAACTCAAGATGTCCAAATGCATAGCCCAAGCCTCTTTTTATACTTTTTCAACCTCATCACCAAGAGACTTCTAGAAGATTCTTGATTATTCCTTAAGTGATTTTATTATTTTATTATTTTATTATTAAGTCACTCAAGTCACTTTTTATATTTAAATTAATTAAATAATAAGTCAACCCTTTTGATATTTTATTTTATGGGAATAACTTAATAAATAATTAATTTAATAACATCTCTTGATTTAATTAAATCATCAATTAAGCTATCCTCATAAATTATCAATAATTTGGACAACTTAATTAAATAATTTAATTAAATCACCATACCTCCAATTCGAGGACATGACATTTAGCCTCCCAAAGATATCCAAAGCCTACAAACATCATCACATTCAGCCACATCCACAATGAAAGGTGACCCCATACGCTAACTTTGAATAGTTAACAAAATCAAAAGAAACATTTCATGTGTCATTGTGATTCAGTCCAAATAATATTCATTGCATACCTTTTCAAAATGTGGTCTATATGGACATTAGTAGAGTTGTTGAGCATTCCTTACTATGCTCCAAGATTGCTTATTCATGCTGGGCACTCCAAATCATTCTACTAAAAACATCACTAGACTCTATGTTGGTCCTTTCCTAGTGATCAACAAGGATCATAACCCTTCTTCATATCCCTATTGTGATGCAAACTAGAGCCCTATACTCTTGGCTCTACCAATGGTTCACTTTGTTACCATTGAATCAAATTCAAGACACTGTTTTTTATTACATGGCTTTATTTATATTTATTTGTCTAGTGACCAACCATTTGGGATTTACCTACCTCTAATCAGGTTCTGTTGCTTGCTACATATAAATCTAAATTTAGTTTTAGAAATCTTATTTTTGAGAGTTGAGATCCTTCCGGCTCTCTTGCTTAGCTATAATAGCTTCCCATACTTTTAGGTCCCACTGACACACTTTTGTCATGTGGACAAATGGATATTAAAATAGTTTCCTTCTTTCTTTCTTCTTTAATCTTACTATAAAGAGAACATATGACAAAAATAATGGACATGTCTTAAGATTCAATATATGCTATTTTATCAGTATATAATGGCTAATAAATTAGTTGAAGGAAATGGCAGTCAGCTGTGGGGAAAGATACAATGCCTATTCCAGTAAGAGGTAGTTAACCACATAGAAAAAGGAAGAGTAAAGAATCCTTAAAGAAATGTCACTTGAAAACCAACTTAAGAACAGAGCATGTTCAGAAAAAAAATGATCAATGTGCAAGTTTTATAGGGTTGTTTCTACTTTCTATAAACATGGTGGTGATTGTATTTATTTGTATGTCATAATCACATCTAAAAAGGAACATGGGTACTAATAATGCAAATCGACATTACAGAAGTTCCCTGCAAGTGGACTGATCTGAGTTGAATGGTGTTCTAAAATTAAGTGTGAATTATGGAGTTTGCAAGAAGCTAGAATTTGAAGCTTTTATTTGGTGACAGCAAGATGTACATTTTGAATCCTAATCTACGATTGTCCACTCTAAATTTATGTCTGAAATAAAATAGTAATAACTGTATGTAGATTTATTTAAAATTCATTACAATAAAGGACTGGTGTTTATAAACTATCTTTCAAATTCTGCACTGTTATGTTATTAGACTGCAGATACTGTGTTCATCCTTAAGCATAATAAATATGTTTATCATGTGTTCATGGTGCACAAGGTACATAATAGATATGACATCTCAAATTACTGATAGATTGAATTTTATTAAACATCAATTTTTCCAAGACAACTTAGACAATACTGTCACTTGTACTTGATTGTGTGTTTCAGTATGGCAGGGATAATATAACACACCTATTTCCAAGCGCTAAAAAGGCAGTAGACACATGATGAAATTGGTCCATCAGTTCTTTGTAGTCATTAACTCCGCCTGCATAACCAAGATTGGAAATTACAAAAGACTAAAATGGCATCAAAGAGCAAACCAAGATTGGAAATTACAAAAGACTAAAATGGCATCAAAGATCAAACCCTTCTTTTGACCTGACTACTGTAAATTTACAGCTGCTTTGATAAAATTGTTTAAAGTACTTCAAAAAAAGGCCAGAAATATAATTTCTAGTCTGAAGCACTAAATTCAATAAATTGATCCCTTGAGGCACTAAATTCAATAAATAGCCCTAAATTCAATAAATTGATCCCTTGAGGCACTAAATTTTTCTCATCTTCACACCATTCACAACTGAAATTTTGGAGTAAAACAAACCTGCAGACAACAACTCTTGCATACAGGGCATAGAAGATGGACCAACAAAGAACCACACCAGGTCCTAAAGTAATAGAATCATTTTGATGGCATCCCATCAAAGAAAAATCTTCAGCCAAATCCCATACACTGCAGACAGTTTTCTAATATAGCTTTGAAACAGCTGTTTCGCCATCTTCCATAAATGACATGTTAAAGGTGACCCATAAAGAGTATTCCAGTAGAAAAATCACCATCTTCTACTGCAATCAATGACAGACCTTGTCTTGATGAAAACCTCAAGAGATAAATCAAAATTGTAGTCAAAAACTAAAAATTACAGCAGTTTAGCCTGTGCTTTCTTCCTTAGCTAACATGGACAACAAATCCTACATGTAACAAAATTAAGGAGAAGACAAATTGTTCAACTGTCTGATTTTCTATGTAAGCACATTCCAACCAGTTTTGCTGTTGGATTTCTTCCTTCGCTAAAGTGGACAACAAAACCTACATGTAACAAAATTTAAGGAGAAAACAAACTGCTCAACTGTCTTGTCTTTTTATGTATACAACTACAGCCATCATCTTTCCTGAAAGTCTTTTTTGGGACTCAATATCAATATTTTATTCAAGGAATGAAACCTTAGATGACTTTATGGCAAACATATCAGTTAAATTTGACAAGCAATTCTTGACAATTGCAGACAGCAATGAGTAACATTATTTTTGTCTTCTGTTATCTCTTAGGTGTTCCAATGTAGACAACTCTGTTCCTTCTTTAAAGCTCCAAATCATTTGTTGGGAAGTTAGATTCCATTGAGACCTTTGTTACACAACATCATTTGATAAATGGCCTACCAATTGACCTCATATAATGCACAAATGTATACAAAAAATAGACCAAAATTTTCCCTAATTGACCTACCACACCTCTTCGACCTACCCATTGCACACCAAAATCAGATTGCTAGTATTCATCTTTTTTATTTAAAATAATATAAGATACTTGTTGTGCAGTTTTGCACACACGCCCCACTTGGAGTAGGGACCCTCCTTTAACGATGTCTTTTGACCTTTGGTTTTATTGGATTGGTCTTTTCAAGGTCTTGAGATGTTGGTCTTGCTGGCTTTGGTCGTGCCTTGAGGTTTGAATTGGTTAAACTTGAGTCTTAGTCGAAATCCGGGTTTTGACCTGGGTCCAGGATTTTCCAGTTCAGTCAGATTTTCCCGGATCCTGGTCCTTTTGTCTGGCTATTGCTGAAATTTCCGAAGTCCGGGTTTCTGCTGGAATCCGGGATTTTCCGGTTCAGGCGGATTTTCCCGAACCTCATTAAAATCCTGAAGGATGCATTTTCCGCGAAATTCGTGCTCACCCGGATTATCCGTTTGGCTTGGTTTTTTCCAAAATTCCGTTTTGGGCTCGGGTTTCCGGATTTCCTTGATATGTCTTGTCACTCATTAATGTTCGAAGTTCGTCTTCCCTGGAACGAGTGCAGGTGGATTTATAGGCCTTTGGCATCCTTTTGATCTCATTATTCATTTGCTATCTACTCTAGCGTTTGAAATTCTTCATTTGAGCTTTGATTGTTGGATTCGAGCTGCTTGTGTGCGGATTGCTTGAGCGCCGGTGTTGAGTTTTTCGTTGCTAGGGCACACTATTTCGCAGTGACTTCCTCGAGTTTGAACTTCGTTTGGAATTGATCCATGGTAAGTCGTTGCTGGCCCCTCCTTTTGTTTGCACTTTGATTGGATCTTTCAAGTCGTTTGGTAGTCACTTCTGGTCGGCCCTTGCTTGTCCTATGGTGATGTATTTGATGAAGTAGGGTTCAACCCACCTCTTCACGGGTTTTATCACCCGCACTATGCATGCTTTCGTTTATCAATTGAATGTCGGGTGTATCCCTGTGGATAGGTGTTTCGGTTAAGGTCCTGTCTGGTTGGCGCGTGGTTTGCTATATATTGCGAGGTTAGGTTTTGGTGTTTTGCCCAGATTTTGCCAAGTTCGGTGGATCCGTCGTGATTTTCATGTCTTGTGTCTTGCCCAACCCTGTTCACATCTTGAGAGATCCCGATGTGCTTTGGCCTGATCATTTCGAAGGATAGTGTTTGAGACTTCGAGCTTACCCTGGTTTTCATGGCGGAGGTCTGGTTTCTGAATTTAGGGCATCATTGTTTCGCCATAAGGATCAGTCATTTGTGGGTTTTGGGAATCCAAATTCATGCGTATTCAAAGTTTTGCTCATTGGGATTGAGTTTAGGACTAGTGGAATCCAAGTAGGGGGGTTTACATGATCAACCGATTAATGGTTCGCGCGTTAACGATCGTCGGGTTTCCGAGGTGTCCGCGGAATTTCTGTGCACCCGGATTTTCCCGGTTTATGTCGTATCCGCGGAATATGATGAATCTCGGAGTTTCGAGTTGTCCGCGGAAGTCCGGCCTATCCGGATTTTTCCGGTTTCCGGCCTGGTTTCATTCCTTTTCAATTTTCGGTGTTGGGGACAATGATAATGCCAAATAATGATTTCTTGTTGCTAATTAATGAATTTCATGATAATCACATAGATCTTTTGTCCATATTAACGATTTATTTGACGAATGATGTCTTGGCAGCAGGAGTCCGTCTGGGTCAGATTTCTCCGAATTCCGCCCCGACTGGATTTTCCCGGTTTACCTGATTTTCCCGGATTGCTTCATTTTTCCGGATTTGCAAAGATTAATGATTAATGATGGATCTTAATTGCTTTATGTGGTTTCCAGGCTAACCTTTGATTGAAATATGTATGACAGTTGGATGCTCATGAGGTTCTTTTGTGAATGCAGGCTGAATCAAGCAAGGCTGCGGCAGGAAAGTCTAAGGGTGATACTGAAGGGTCCTCGGTTACAGAGACAGAGAGATTGAGATTGGATACCAAGAGTCAGTTGCCTGACAGCAAGATAGCTTTTATATGGTCTGAGGTCTCCGACACTAATGTAGGAGCATGGAGATATAAGGAATTCAAACAAAGGACAGCTCAAAAAGATCTATCAGATCTGACCAAGGGAATGATGAAATCCGGACTAATCCATGTAGCAGGGTTCCCTCCTGCAGTCCAGTGTTATGAGTTGATATTAGAGTGTGCCCGGCAATATGACTTCGATACGCAGAGGGTCGTTAGCTCCGAAGGAAGAGTCTTGGCAAACTTCAATCCAGTTTCTATTGCTCAAGCATTTGATATGCCGGATTTGCCATGTGTGTGTGCCTTAAACATGGATATGGCCAGAACTTACTATGAGGATGAGCCCACCAAAGCTCAGCAGATGGTTAATTCTTGGTTGGAGAAACCAAAATCTCATTTTTCCAAACTGCCTAAGCAATTACACAGGATCAAATTCAGACCAGACATATATGATGCAATCACACTATTGAGCAGAGTGGCCGGTCTGAAGAGTGCTGAAGTATTGGAGAATTGGATGGTCTATGTGATCAACAGGATTGAGAAAGGCATCAACTACCATTGGGCAGGACTCATTAGTGCAATGATTGATAAGCAGTTGAGAGATGTGCTGGAAACTAAAAGGTTTACCATGTCTTCCTATGTGATGTATGTGTTGGCTAGATTCTACCCATACAGGGGTTTGAATCCAAAGGGGACATTTGGACAAGATATAGTCTATGACATATACCCGGAATTGCACCTAGGACATCAGGATTATAGAAGGGCAAATGATGCATTTACAATGCATATTACTAGGTTGCTCCAAAATGCAGAACATGTAAGAATATTCGATGGAGCCAAGGAGCTAATAAAGAAATATGGAGCTTGGTTCATACAGTTTCCCACCTTCTCCTACATCAGAATTGACGGATGTCAAGCTGCTCCATACAGGTTTCCTAGCTATCCCACGGACCACATTGTGCTATTGGAGGTTACAAGGCAGATATGTGACTTTGATGCAATTGTAAAAAGGGCAAAGCATAAGACAGGGTTTGGTGGAGATTTCCCTCTGAAGATTGGCATAAGTGAAGTGTGTCCTTCGATTCAATCAGCGCATGCATCAAGGGATGAATTGAGTACATATGGTTTCTCTTTCCACTCTAAAAGGACAAATTTTGATATCACTGGAGAAGCGCAGAAGAAGGCTACCAAAGAGTACCATCACAAGGACGACCTAGAGGACTACTGGGCAAACATCAAAGATGACTTTGAGGCAAGGAAGAAAAGATACTCCAGGCTTCCGGTTGATGTGATTAGAATGTACAATGTCAAGTTGATCCCGGACCAGTTGGAGGATGACGGGAATCTGGTTCAAGATCATGCATATGAGTCAGTCAAGGATAGATCAATTGGAGAGGTAAACTGGGCTGAAAACGAGGTAACTGAGTTGGAAAACCTAATGGCCCCTGTCATGAAGTTTACCAAGTCATGGTTGAAACACAAAGTTTGGGAGCTGGAAAGTGAGAGGGTACCTTGTACCTTCAATTTAATGGGAAATATAAATCCTCTTTCCACCTCAGAAGAATCCGGGGAAGAAGATCCCAAAAGGAAAACGAAAGTGAGCTCACCCTTCAAAGTTAAAATCAGAGGCCCAAAGGAAAGTGATCCGGAACAAAAAAGGAAACCAAAAGGGAAGAAAAGAAGTCGAACCTTGAGAATAGGTAAGTCTGCAGAGGAGGAGGAACTTGAGAAGGCAGAAAAGGAAGATATTCCTCCAGAGCCGAAAAGGGCAAGGACAACTAGAGCTTCAAAGAAGAAGGATCAAGAGACTTCCAAGGATGAGACAAACCCTCCAGTGGTTGATGTGGAAAGCTCGGGAGAGAAAACCAGAGTTTACTCGAGGAAGTCAAGGACACCATCTCCCAAGGAGACCATGCAAAAAACAGATCCTCTTCCAATAGCGTCCACTGTGGAGCAACCGAAGGCTACTTCCCCTTCACCAAGTGTACCTGAGCAGGCGACCCCTGAAGAGCATGAGACTAGTGGAGAGGCAGAACCATTCAAGGAAGGAGAACTCTTTGGTGCAGCAGCTGAGCTTGAGGCTGAAGATGTGGAAGTGCACCCTTCTCCACTAGTGCAATATGAGGATTCTCCGGCGAGCAGCCAAGGTAACGGATCACCTGAGAAGGAGGATGTCCCTGTTAAAACCCCATCACCTCTGCAAGAAGAAGAGCTTGAATTGGGTAACCAAGGTGATCAGTCCCCTGAGAAAGGAAAAGATGAAACAGCAGAACAACATGAAGAGGTAAAGACAGATGAAATCCGGGTGGATCCTGCTTTCCCGGATTGGTTGGAAAAGGAGATTACAAGAAAGAAACAGGTTATTGTTGAGGACACCCCCCTCGATTGGGATGAGATGTTGGCCAAGATTGGCAAAGGTAAGAAGAAGAAGATGGCCAAGGTAGTTTCGAGGATAGAAAGAGATGAAGCAAGTAACAGGGTTATTCACATTGCCACCCCTGCTGCGGATAAAAGTAAAGATGAGGTCACTGGAAAAGATTACAATGTGCAAACTATCAATCTTGGACCAGCTTCTATAGAGCAGGATATTGAAGAATATGAAGGGTCCAGTGCAGTAATAATTGGGAGACTAAGGAAAGAAACACAATCCAAGCATGAGCTTAAAAGGGAGAATGAGAGGCTTAAGAAGTGTCTAGAGGACTTAATGAAACCTTTGCAATCTCTTCACCCATCTTCTTCTGCTACCGCTGGTTTCTTGCCTAAGGAAACTATTTCTGAAATTGAAAGGATAAAGACTTCTACCCAGACTGCAATGGATTGGTTGAAGGATGTCCAAGTGAAAGGAGATGATGCAATAAAGGAAATCCTTTCAATTGGAAAGGATGCAGTAAGAGCCAAGGAATTGTTAGGACATGTTTTATCTCAAGATAAAGGGGATATTGACCTTCTATTGCAGAAATCTAAAATGATTATGGAGTATGGTAAAGATCAGTTGGCTGTAGATGGAATCCTTCCTTCATCCAGACTTAATGAGCCTTGGGAATGGTTCGAGGCATTGCAGATTCGGTAGAAAGCCATCAGGAAGATCCATAAACGAAAGAAGCAGATGGATGGTGATCTGACTGGAGTTTATGATGGATGTATTGCATTCTTTGAGATAGTGACTGGCAGGAGGAAGATTGCTCCTAAGTACCTGAGCCTAGAAAAATTAAGGGAATAGTGGCATGATGTCTATGCCCCTGATTCTGAAAATGTTATAACAGGGCACCAACTAGATGATGCGGCAACCTACTTGGCTGTGATGGACAAGTACCAGGGGCATAAAGGTGATTGGAGTAAAATTGTTAAGCAGTCAAAAGAAGAGATTGGTTCCATTGAATGTCGGCTCAGGATTCTACCCTTGCCACCTGTTGCTGAGCTGGATAGAGTATTTTTAAGGGTTCATGGATCATTGGATCAGAATAAGGATAAGGGAGGCGGTGGTTAATGCCCATTTTGAGATTTGTGCTTCCCTATTATTATAGGGCATGTGTTGATCCGGGCTACATTGAGGAATGTGTTTGGGCCGACCTTGATGATGTATCGGCATTTAATGTGTGCCTTATTTTGAAATTCCTGAGGCCGACTTGTTTTGGCTATTATATTTTGTAAATGTTTGGCTGGGCCGACATGTTTTGAGGTTTCTATAAAAGGCATTCCTGCCTCATTGTAAAGGAGGGTCAGTTAGAAGGATAATAGAGACGATTTGAAAGGAGTTAGAGCATCATTGTAGTAGAGATAATAATTAGTTCTTGAAGCAAGTATTGTAACAGAACAGTGGAATTGTTGCAGCATTTTGGGGATCTAATACAATTGAAGGCATTGTGGTTTCTCTGGTGAATTCTTTGTATTGGTTTATCTTGCATGGTTCCTGTTGTTTCATCTCTGAAATTGCTTAAAGATCTAAGATTTAGTGTTAGATTTAGACTTAGATTAGTTTAATGAATAATGTTCATGATTTCATACTTGGAATGTTTGTAGCAATCTCTGGTCTATAAACCCAATAACTATCTGATTGTAGTAGGCTGGTGAAGTCAACCTGGACCATACATTTATTTGTGCTTAGTTCAATTGTGGATGAATATCTATGATTTGAAAACTTATATACCTCAGAAGATTGCACCGTTCTTGTGATATTGCATTGTGGGTTAAGCAAGAATTGGTTATTTGAGATTGGTCCATTCCAGATATCTGTCATTTGCCATTCCAGATATCTGTCATTTGCATTGTTCATCCTAGAAATAGTTTAGGTCTCATTACATCTTTGCACCCTTATCTTTTGCTATTTCTTTATCATTTGGTTAGATTCAGGATTTAAGATCATTATATTGATCTGATAAATTTAGAAAGAAACAGTTTGCTTGTAGTAAGGTCAGATTACCAGATTTTCACATATTATCTGAGTTGTTTATGCATTGTCATGACCTGACACCCGAGAGACCTTGGGGTGATTTTCAGTAATTTATTGTTGAAGATTACCTTTCAAGAGAGATAGGATATTGTATTCTGTCTGAGTTGTTGCTGTGCAGAAAACACCATCAACAATACTAAAGGACATTCATTTAATAAAAAAAAAACTCAGAACTATAGCTAAAAGGACATCCAGATTATAAAAAATAAAGAATTGATTAATAATGTCACCTGGATATGAATCCTCTAGAATGACTAAAACAAACACATGCCCCCACGGCCCATGAGTCATTACCTATCCAAATATACCTTTGCTAAAAACATGTCCATGTAACATTCCGACACCCGAAAAAGTCACTCTAAATTCTTAGATACAGACATTATTCGTTTGTAACAAAATAATAACTATAATTATCACTGCCAGCATGGAAATGCCTGATAAAATTTTTTAAAATCCCCAAATAAAATCACAGAAAATTATTATTATTATTATTATTATTGGATTCCAGCACTGCTAATAATAATATTAATAACAACTAAATTTGTAATCAACATGCAAGGCCGTACTGTGAAGTGCAATTTTTTGTTTTGGAGAGCGGACTGGGCAGGGATTGAACACAGAATCTATAGGGCTCCAGCTGGCTAGCAAATTTCAAGGGCAAAACCCTTTTTTTAAACCGAAAGCTCTAATAGCACTGTAGATCGAGCTTTTGTTATTGCGTGCAAATATTTCCTGGTAATTTTCAATTTTTTCTGTAATGATTTGATTTGTTGTGGCTGAAAATTGTTCATATTTGTTAGAGATTCTGAGCTTATGCAGTCGATTCCAAATAGAGTAAATGCTTGTGATATTGAGTTACATTCCTTTTACTTTAAGCAGAGATTCGATTTGTTTTGGCAAAAAAATTGTCTTTATGCTTATGGCATACTCTATTTTTTTGTACAACAATTTGATTTTCTGCTGCAAACAAAATGACTATTTGTTGGAGTTATTTCAAGCTGAGAAAATTAATTGCAGATGGAAAATTATTCTTCTGCTGACCTCAATTTTTTCTGCAGCGATTTGATTTGTTGTGGCTGGAAAAATGCTTTTATTTCATGGATTTTTTAAATTGACAGCTAATTGCAGATAGAAAAGTTCTTCTTGTACCTACTTCAATAATTTCTGCAGCGATTTGTTTTATGGTGGCTGAAAAAAATGTGTTTGTATAAGAGCTTTTCGAGAGGAAAATGCTGCTAGCGCTGACTCCGATTTTTCGGCCGTGACTTGATTTGTTGGGTCTTAAAAAAATTCCTTTTCTGTATTTAATATTTTTTAAAGTTAATTACAGATGGAAAAATGCTTTGTGTCCTAACTTCAATTTATTACTGTAGCGATTTGATTTGTTGCGGCAAACAAAATATCTTAATGTTTTACTGTTTTTATTTTTATTTTTTTAACTCATGTAGTTAATTACAGACAGAAAATGCTTCGTCTGCAGGTTTCAATTTACCTGTAGAGATTTGATTTAGTCTGACTGAAAAAAATTGTATTTGTTTAATAGAGTTTATTACAGCTGACTTTTAATTTTCCTGCAGCAATTTTATTGTTGTGGCTTAAAAAAAGTATTTATTTAGTACACTTTTTAGCTTATCCAGTCAGTTAGAAATGGATAAACTGCCTATGATGTTGACTTCAATATTTTCTGTGGAGATAAGATTTGTTGTGGCTGAAAAAATGTTTTCTTAAAGCTTAGGATGAGAATTGCGGATAGAAAAGCGCTGCTGATTCTGATTTCAAATTTCATTGCCAGTGATTTGATTAGTTGTGGTTATTTTTTTCTTCTTGTTGTGGTCCAGTAGGAAGATGCACATGTTGAAGAATAGAATGATGAATTAGAGGATGGAAAAGAAGAATAGGGTTCGAATGAGAGTTCTAACTAGGATGAGCATGTAGAGGAACAAGTAGAGCCCCTTACTCCAGTCTCGAAATAATCCACAAGATAATGGAACCAAGTTGACAAGTATAGCCTACCAGATTTTAATTCTATATTTGTTATTAAGTTTTATTGATGATGAACAGAGATCTTTCACCAAGGCTATCTCTTCAGAGGATAGTGAATCTTAGATGAAGCCTATGTAGGAGGAGTTAATGGCCTTGCACAGTTGTGACACTCGAGATCTTATAAGTTTCCCAAGGGTAGAAAGCTCATTGGTTGAACATGGGTGTGCAAAAAGAAATTTGGAGCAGGTGGTGGGTTAGCTAAGTACAATGTTAAACTATGGCCAATGGCTACTCCTAGAGATAGGGACTTGATTTTGATGAAATTTTCTCTCTAGATGCAAAATTATCTTCCATTAGATTCATGTTCTCTATTGCTATTGTTTGTGATTTTGAAATTAAGAAAATAGATGTTAAGACTAGTTTCTTGCATCGGAATCTTAAAGAAATTTGCATGTGACAACTTGATGGATTCATGGTAAAAGGGAAGGAAAATTTGGTTTGTAGGTTAAAACAGTCATTTTATGGTTTGAAACAATTGTCTCATATATGATATGAAAATTTTGATGCTTTTGTATTGAAATTGGGTTTCGTTTGAAGAAAAGAAGATCATTGTGTTTACATTAAATGTATTGGTAATCATATTCTAATCATTGTCTTGTATGTGGATGAAAATGTTATTTATTAATAACAAGGGGATGATTAGGGAGCTTAGAACTCAGCATTCTAGTGCATTTGGCATGAAGGATTCAGTGACAACAAAATTCATTTTAGGAATGAAAATCAAAAGGGACCAAGTTCAAAAAAAGCTTTGTCTAGTCAAAGTATTCATGTTGACACTATATTGTGGCAATTTTCTATGCACAATTGCAAAAATCTAACTATTTCATTACCTATTGGCACTAAGCTTTCATTGGATATGTCTATAAGTCAAATGATAATTTGAAAGATATGTATAATAAGCCTTATCCTATTTTTGGGCACAATCAAAATCATTAGGCACAACCTTTGCATCAACCCATTACATCTACACCACTAACTAAATGCAGCCTTGAGTTTTTTTTGTCTAGAATCCCAATAGACTCAACACTCACTGCTTATTGAATACAAACCGTCACAAAACCATAACATGACATCATCATCCACATGTCCCTCCAACATGACACCTCCAAATGGACAATCAACTCGTCTACTTAAATCCTCCCATAATGACTTAGCCAATGTTTTTTGATCAAACACACTCGATAGTGAACATGTCTTCCTACAATACCACCAAGATCAAACCATGAGTTGCAGTAACGAAGACATCACTTCTAATAACCTTCAATAATCCAAGGTATCTCATAGAACATATACCTATCCTCTACTTTCATGGCATGCACTCCAACAACTGTCATACATACTCCAACAACTTATTCTATTCACAATATGATAACCAAGTCATAATTAGACCTCATGCAATTGCTACCATACCAAACTGCAAAGACTAACTCCACTGCATTCTTACTGCATGCTTTTGATATTGTTTACCATTTTGTGCTCAAACTTGTTAACAGGAACTAGCAAGTTCTAGAACCTTCTCTCGCTTAGGAACTCTCTATAAGTGAATAACACATCAAAGTTCCACCATTGACCTCCAGCAAATGTAGATTTGGATAGTTGACTCCACAAACTTCATGACGATGTTCTGAAGCTGGACTATCACCAAGATGCCTACAAAACCAATTTCCAACCACATACTCATCGTCCATCCTTTCCAGCACTTGCAACATTGCTGAAAGCATGTTTAATCACCCACAATGACAATTCCAGTAAAAGAAAGTTGCCCAAACAACCCACAGAGGATTGAGAACATATCCCCTAAAAACCCTATGCCATTTGGGGTGGGCGAAGAGCATAGGTGATATGTTATAAAACATGTAGTTGGTCCACCACCTGCGCCAAGCTACCAAACACCTGTGGCATTGCTGAAAGTGACCTTGTCCTTGCTGCAAGTGAACCTGCAACATACTGTAGGCACACCAAATGTGCAAACTTTCAGATTGAATATTCCAACTGAAAATTTGGGTCATTTACTATTCCCTATCAACAGCCTTTTCCCTCAACTTTCTCAGAACCTATTGTTCTCTACCCATCTATCTCTATGAAGAACAACCCTAGGCAACTACCCAACAACCTCTTTACTAGTAAATGCCAATCTTGTAGACTGCCTAACTTCTGTGCTCTGTCTAGACTCAAACCTAACACTTGCCAAATTTTCACCTACTCACATACTAATTGGTGCAGTTCTGGATGGAGATCCCAGCTGAAGGATGTCCAAACTCACCACCTTAATATTTAGAATAATCACAGAGTGGAAAGCACGGTCATTCAGAATTACATCAAACCACTTGGCTAAACATCCCAGTTTTAAGCCCTAAAACACTCCTACAAACCAGCTGCAAGCTTCCTCTTGATCCTTCATTACCTCATGGTCGCTACCTCGTGATTCAAGCCTTCTTCACACACTATTTGGGGCTATAGATTTTCATTCAGCTTTGCCTCTTCTTCTAGGGTACCCAACTTCACATACATATAGATGAGCTTTTAAAAAATCCTCTAACATAATCCTAATGAAGTGGGGCAACCTTCCATATACAAAACGTATTACATTAAATGTCTTGCTTATTTCCCAATTAAGTTCATTCTTCTCATTGGCCAACTTGGTTTTGTGTTTTCTTCCTTGAATTGTGTGCCATACTACATTTCCAAAATGGGCCTAGGATTGGCTAGTGCATGCTAAAGAAATAACCTACAAACATCCAATTAGACTTTGTAATATCCCCAACTCAAACCATGAGAATTAACAGCATATTGGATGTCCTTTCCTTGGTTTACCCAAGAGGAAGAGGACTCAGAGCATCATTGGGTAAGTATTGGAGTCTTTGGCTCTTTCTTAATTCTATTCTTAAGTTGTGTGCACGTCTTTTTATGCAACTTAAGTGAACTTCAATTATTTTAAGTGAACTTAAGTTATTTTAAGATGAGAGCACATCCTTTTAGGCAACTTAAGTGACTCCTAGCCAAAAGGCTTAAGTTGTCCCTTTTTTGTGTACTTTAAATGACTTTTAAAAAAGCATGTAACAAAAGGCAAAAGGGAGCATAGGGTTTCAAGGAGCTTACTGGCTCAATTTTTAGGTTTTTGATTTGGAGCTTTGGTTATTAAAGGGATGAGATTAATTCACCTCTTCAGAAGTTATTATATAACTCTCTAGGGTTCTTTTAGAGATCATTATGTTGTGAGGTTTTTGTTTATTACTGCTGTAACTTGGCTTCAGGTCTGAAACCCTTGAGTATCCCTGGTTTCAGAGAGATATGGGCTCCCCCTAGTCAGAAAAGTGTGTTTGATGGAAGAGCTTTGGTTTGTGAAACCCTAGCACATCATCTTTTCTGGGCTGCAATTGTTTATCAGGTTTGGAGGTCGATTTAGAGGTCAAATTCAGAGTTGACGGTTCAGATTTGGTTCAACTATGGCATGATATCTTCACATTTCTGAGCATTCTTGAGGACGGCAACAAAAGTTCAAGTAAATCAGACCTAGTGCTACTTTGTCTTGGGAGTTTGATGCCATATTTGAGGGAAGCTAGGGTTTGAACAAAGACTGAGGTATTTTGTATCTAAAACCTGTAAATTTTATTCTTCTTTATCTCAAAAAGGTTAAATAAAAATCATTGCATTTCGTTTCTAGAATTTATAGGCAAAAATATGAGGATTCTCTATACCTTTCCTAAGTTCAATAATACTTAGAAATTTATATCTTTTAGCAAAAAGATCAGATCATTAATCTGATTGTAAATCTGAGTTTGTTGTTGAAATTCTTATATGCAAATTATGTTTCAGAATTTTTTGTGCCCTAGTTTGGAAATATCGTTATTGTCTATTATCCCTATTTGGGGATATTACAATGGTATCAGAGCTACAAGAATTGGCATCCTGTTTGGGTTGGTTGTATGTGTGGAAAAGGTGGTCATGACCTGGAAAAGCATAAGGAAATAATGGCAGGCAGCAATCAACCACCATCATCTAGTGAAGAGGAGGCAAAACAAATGTTCGCAGAAATACTAAGATAGCTACAAAATACCAATCTTTATTTGAATCAGATGGCTCATAACACAACAAATGGAAGAAATCTGGTGCATACAAAGAGAGAGGATAGTAGCAAAGTTGCACAAAACAATGAACATTCTACCAGCAAATCTATGGTTTCATCACAATCCAGACCTTTCATGCCTACATTTACACAAGAGGAACCTATAGAGGACAATGAGGATGCTGAAATTTTGTCTAAGTATCAAGCTTTGGGGCAGATTTTCAATCAGCCATCTCATTTAAAGATTACTTGGAGGTCACCAAACGCACCAATCCAAAGCAAAAACAGTGGAATCAAGGGAAGCAAAGTTATGGGTTACAGAAAAGGTTTGGTGAATGATGGAAGACGTGTGGTATTTCCTCATTAGAACGCATTGTTCCTTCACAACGCAATTTTGATTCATTCTGACAAGGTTATGTTTGCACGGAAGCAATATGGAAACGCATGCCCTAGATGACGTTTGCAAGCAATAAAGGTAAGATGAATGGCTTTCAAATCTATGATGCGCGTTGAAGGAGATCGGATGGCTATCACTACATCGCATAAAGGTATTTGCTCTAGTGATCATAAACTGCGAAGATGTACAATGATGATAAGTATTCCCTTATCGGACGGCTATCGCAGTATTGCATAAGTATATATGTTCCTTCAATTATAAACTGTGATAATGCAAGATTATGATAGGTGTCCATTTTAGTTGGCAGTAAAGGCAAGATCAATGGCCGATATTCAAAGTGAGCAAACGGTTATTTCCTGAAGATAAAATTTGATAGGCAGTTACAAAGAAGAAGCCAATTTGAATGTATTTTTGTAAAATCATTAAAGCAACGGTTTCAAGGGTCTGCAAAGCAGTTAGGGTTTTGTGTAACTATTAAAAATAGTTACTGTCATGGTCTTGATAGTGGAGTTTGTGGTTACTGAATATAAAACTCTGATATTCCATGTGTATAGTGGAGATATAAATGTGGATTATTTGAATACACAGAAGTTACTTAATTGAATGTTTTTTAGGTTGGAGGCAAAGAATATTGAGACAAAAGAAAAGCTATCAATGAGATGATTTTTGTTTTTTTTTTTTTTTTGAATTGTGAATTGAGAGAGGTGAAAAGCAGAGGAAGAGAGTCTAGAATATGAATTGAAAAGGTGCATTTCAGGTTGAAGAAAAACCAGTGTCTGCATATATGAACTTGTAAACTTTTAGAGGTTGGTGCCTTAGAAAAATTGAGTTGGAACTCAATTAGGTGTGCAATGTACCTAAAAGTTGGTGCCTCAAAACATTGTCTTGGGTGTCAATGTACCTATAAGTTGGTGCTTGCAAAACATATATAATATTTTTTATTGTGAGGTCGGATTTGAGCAATAGACTCAAGCAGCTTTTCTCACCATGGTTTTACCCTTTTAGAGTTTTCCACGTATATCTGGTGTCTTCTTATATGTGTGAACTTATTTCTTGTCTGCTGATTTAAAATGGTAAAAAATTTGCATACACTGATTCACCTCCCCAACCCCTCTCAATGTATTGGTGTTCTTTCAACAAGAAGGGTGTGTTTTGGTGGAAGAGCTTTGGTTTGTGAAACCCTAGCACATGATCTTTTTTGGGCTGCAATTGTTTATCAGGTTTGGAGGCCGATTGAGAGGTGAAATTCAGAGATGAAGATTCAGATTTGGTTCAACTATGGCACAAAATGTTCACATTACTGAGCATTCTTGAGGACGGCAACAAAAGTGCAAGTAAATCAGACCTAGCGCTACCTTGTCTTGGGAGTTTGACGCCATATTTGAGGGCGGCAAGGGTTTTAACAAAGACTGAGATATTTTGTATTTAAAATCTGCATATTTTATTCTTCTTTATCTCAGAAAAATTAAAGAAAACCCATTTGTGTTTCATTTCTGGAATTTCTAGGCAAAAGTAAGAGGCTTCTCTATACCTTTGCTAATTCAATAGTACTCAGAAATTTATTTCTTTTAGCAGAAAAATCAGGTCAGTAATCTGATTGTAAATCTGAGTTTGTTGATGAAATTCTTATATGCAAATTAAGTTTCAGATTTTTTTGTGCCCTAGTTTTGGAAATATTGTTATTTTTCTATTGTCCCTACTTGACAAAACAACTACAAACCAGCTGCAAGCTTCCTCTTGATCCTTCTTTAACTCATGGTCGCTATCTCGTGATTCAAGCCTTCTTCGCACACTATTTGGGGCTATAGATCTTCATTCAGCTTTGCCTCTCCTTCTAGGGTACCCAACTTCACATACATATAGATGAGCTTTTAGAAAAACCTGTTACGTAATCCTAATGAAGCAGGGCAGCCTTCCATATACAAAATGTATTACATTAAATGTCTTGCTTATTTCCATATTAAGTTCATCCTTCTCATTGGCCAGCTTGGTTATGTGTTTGCTTCCTTGAATTGTGTGACACTACATTTCCAAAATGGGCCTAGGATTGGCTAGTGCATGCTAAAGAAATAACCTACAAACATCCAACCAGACTTATGTAATGCCCCAAAAATTGCAACACTAAAAACCCAAGCATTGCAATGCAAATAAATAAATAACAATATAAATATTAACAGTTTAAATATTATTATAATCATTATAACAAAATAGTGAAACATATATAATAAACATATTTACAATAAATCCAATTTATAAATATGTAATATAAAATAATATATATAGGAAATACATGAGCAGCCAGCGATTCTTACAAGTACTTATTAAAAAAGCAGTGAATGCTATTAATAACAAGGGACAGCGAGTTATTCAAAAAAAGTGCAGCGATTACAGCAAGTAATCACTTTATGAGGAGCAGCGATTATACTTCATAAGGAGTGCTCAAGTTTAGTTTAAAATATTATGAATTAATCTCCAAAGGTAGCGACCACTTCTATATCAAAGGTTATGACTTTTTAGAGAGTTATCTCCTTTCGAACAGATGCATCTTCTCATAAGGATATAAGCTGTGAGTGAGGAGTGTGGAAAAGGGGATACACACCAGAAGGGAAAATATGCAGATCTAAAGAAATATATACAGATCTTAAAGAGGCAGATACAGATTTGAGAAGAGATATAAAAGGAACACTAAAACAGAGGAATCAATTATAAATCTGAATAAAAACAGGCAACAGCAGATTGAAAGAAATCGAATATCACCTGGAATATTGAGCAGATATCAAGGAGTATGTGTGAAGAAGAAGGTAGTTCAATGAGAGATGTATGAAGACAAATAATAAATCAATAATAAGGGAAGTAAGATTAATATAATTACTTATATACCTATATATGTATAAATATATAAATAGATATAAGTTCATATCAATTAGAAATAAATAAATATATACACACAATCATGCAATAATGATGCTTGCAGCAATTATTATGTAATGTCGCCTCCAAATTGAGACATTAGTTGTCAATAGATTAGCCTATTATTCTGACCCTCATAGGCTAATGCGGATGGTTAGAGGGTCTTATGAGGCTTGCATCATCGCCAGTATTCAGTGGCATTCAGTTATGGCTTTCGTTTGAGGCTTCCAGGACTCCGTATGCTCTACTTACTATTTATAGTAAGTCAAGAATGGATATAGAGGGACCCTTACTATTTTTAGTAAGGCACTTGGTCGTATGGAGATTCACAAAGTTGACCCCAGTTTCAGTCGGTTTGTCGAAATATGCAACATCGAAGGAGATATTAAAGTTTTACTAGCTCAATTAATATTTTAATTATAAAGGGAGTTATTATAAAGTTATAATTTAATATTATAACTTCAAGGGGTCACTTCATCATTAAAAGGGGGCCAAATTGATTAATTAAATGTGGGCACCATGGAAAACTTTAGTGGCGAATCTTCGCCAATTGGCGAATAATTAAAATCGAGACCTTCAGAAATGGCGAATAGTACAAGCTAAAAATGATGTTGAATCGCCAGGTTTTTACAAAAAATTAATTTCGTCTCGATTAATTCGCCTATGTAAACGATGCATCATTGGAACCGATTCGCCAATAGTTTATACTATAATTACAAATATTAATTAAATTCGCTAATAATATTATATTACTACATTAATTTTGGGGCAATATCGCCACAATAATAAATTACCTTTTAGTTTTAGGGATATTTCGGGGCTTTAATTTATTGCCATCAAATTATCGATTATCGTTTTAATCAAATGGCTGCAGGTTGATTCCGCGCCCTAATACGCACGTGCCCTTTAAAAGGCTTGTTGAGGCCCGGAATTTGTTTTTGTCCACACGATTAAACCTAATCGTGTGGACCAAAACAAATTCCGGGCCTCAACAAGCCTTTTAAAGGGCACGTGCGTAGACCAAAACAAATTTCGGGCCTCAACAAGCCTTTTAAAGGGCACGTGCGTATGGTTTAATCGTGTGGACCAAAACAAATTCCGGGCCTCAACAAGCCTTTTAAAGGGCACGTGCGTATTAGGGCGCGGAATCAACCTGCAGCCATTTGATTAAAAAGCTAATCAATGGTAAAAATTTCGCTTTTTCTTTAGTCTTAATTTTAAAGTGATATTTTTAAAAAACACTTAATCCGTGTGTGCTCCAATGCGTTTTCGATAGTGAATTTATGCTTGGTGGCAAGGGGCTCTGCCCCTCGACCCCGCCTGTATCGCAACAGGAGCGCGCCGAGGCTGCTGTCCCCGGACCCAACGAGGGGGCGTTGCCCCCTCGACCCCACAAGGGGGCTCTGCCCCCTTGACCCCCACAAGGGGAGCTACCCCTTGACCCCGCCGGTGGTTGTTGCCCCTGGGCCCCTACTTCAATATTACAAAATATATAAAAAATATGGGGGAACTGCGCCAACAAACTATGCAAATTTTTAAAGGGGAGATTCACCATTGTAATTAATATTTTTAGTGATTTTTCGTTAGGATTCACCACTGTGATTATTATCTTAACCAATTATTCATTAAGATTCGCCAAGATTTTACAAAATTTTTTACTAATGTGCATAGATTCGCCAAGAAAATTAATATTTTTTTTCAAATAAAAGGAAAGATTCGCCAAGATTTTACACCTTCGCCGAGGGGGGGGTTTCTTAAAGTTATCCCTGGTGGGCGCCTATCCCAAGGTGAAAGGTGAATATATTTAATGATATAAAGTGATAACATTTAAATGTTATTAAAATTGTGCTTTTGTGGAGAAATCGACTTCTTGAGGAAGGGTTATATATTTGCCTTGGGAATCAAAAGTGAATTCATTCTTGAGCATTTGGAGTTGGTGTAAAATTGCCTGAGAAAGGAAGCCAAGGGTTTTCATCTTCAAGCCAGTGGAGAACGATACATTCTTCAGCGTTGCAGCCATTTGAGGTGGTGAGATATCCATTGAATCTGGCATTTGGGGAGTACTTCACACAGGAGTTCTCATTGTGCAAAATCAGAGATTTGAAAAAGGGTTTCAAGAGCAAATTGAAGGGGTTTGGTGACAAATCAAAGAGCGGATTGGAGACAGATTGTTTGCTATCTCCAGCACAAATATACAAGGGTTCGACCTGCTTTTTGTGTGTTACCAGCAGCAGGGAGGTGGATCCCTTCAAGGGGGCGATCATGGTTAAGAGGGGCACAAAAAAATCAATAAAAATCATAAAGAGGTGCGCCCAGGAGTGGAGGAGCCAGTCATAGTAAATTTATGAGAAAAGAGTGCAGCCTTGAAGAGAATCGAACCAGTTTATGAGCTGCTTTTTGGGTCTGCAGTATTCTGGCAGCCATGGTTATTTGCTTATTATTTCCGGGTATGCTTGTAATCTGATTTTCTTGCAAGTATTCAATAAAAATAAGATATTTGGGGTGTTGCAATTTAGTTTTAGTCTATTATCATTTCATTTCCAGCATTGTCTTTATTTGCAAAAATACAAAAAAAGCAGAAACCCTCACAAAACACAAAAAAATTATAGAACCAAAAGAAGTCTCAAAACTAGGGCACGAAGTGTTCTTACATATTAATCCTTATTAATAATTATTCATTTGATCCAATCTATTTGTTTCTCTTTAAGCTATATCTTCTGAATATTAGAAGGAGATCGAACACCAAGGAATAGGGGAATAAATATTCTATCAACATCTATTAGAAGATTGAGCAATCTGCAACTCTGATATATCAATCAGATTAGAAATATCAGTAGATTGCAGCAGCGTTATTCAATTGTGGTATGCAAGATAATAAGAAGATTGAGTATATATATATATATAGACATAGTCTATCTATATTCTATAATGGAATAGTAATTAATCTCTATAATCATTTATTTATTTGAATCTCCTATAAGCGATCATGAAAGGCTTAAGGAGGAACCTCAATAAGGTCAGCAAGTGCGTCTTCCCCTACTAAGCAAATCACCTCATGTTGGGGCAACAAGAGTTCCTGCCACTTGGGGCCAAGGGGTCGAGTATGGTTACTCCGCACTCTTGGGCTTAGATGTGGTGAAGTTAGGGCGTCTTATTGAGGAGTAATGGTTAGGGATGCAAGTGCGTCTTCCCCTTCTAAGTAGACCACCTCATGCAGGATGGACAAGAGTTCCTACCCCTTGGGGCCAAGGGATCGAGTATGGTTACTCCACGCTCTTGGGATTAGATTGGTGAAGTTAGGGCTCCCTAGCATGCTTCCTCTCCAACCTTATCATGGTGGACTATAGGAATAGCACTATTGATTCTTGATTTCTTAAATGATCTATTCAAATGGATTGAAATAATTGATAATATATATGTATTATATGTACCCTAACTCTTATTGAATCATTGGTAGAATTATATGTTATCTAACATGATTGCAGAACCTAATCCAGGGTTTTAGCTAAGGACATGTTTATTGGTAAAGTTTAAAGTCTAACTATATTACACCTCTTGTTTCAATTGAACTTGTGACTTTAGGGCAAAATCAAGGGTAATCCCAATGAGGGGACATTACAACATAAGTCTTGCACCAACTCCAAATTCTGGAAACAGGAACTCCTAAATATATTGTGTTGATGTGTGGCTTCTAAGTGACCAGTACAGTTGCAGACGATACTGTGAAAGTTCAAACTGCTCCTGGCAATCTAAACTTCATGCAGTAATAATGCCACACCCAATAGGATTTACAGTAACACCAATGTTTATTCACATGGTCTTTCATACATGTGGAACCACACAATAATTCTAACCAGGACTGCAAAAACTTGCAACACAAAGACAAATAGGCAACTTTTTTTTGGTTGATGCAAGAATGCTCAATCCCCTAAGATACTCTTGCTTCATAAGGCAGGTACAAACAGATAAAATAAATCCCAATTGCCAGCCTACAAAATTTGTTTTCTGTTCAAGTAATTTATGGAAAATTTGGATGCTTCAAGGGAAAGACACAATTTTGAAATGATTGGTTGATGCTGACTGTTGACTTTTAATTGAACTGCAGCTGTTTTTGCATTAAGAATTCATTCAAACAAACTTTAAAATGTTGAATTCTAAATGATTATCGATTACAAAAATAGCACACCGCTTTATGTATTCATTTCAATAAGTTACATGAAAAACCATGAGGCATACTAAAAACGATTTGCAAAGGTGCTTCATTCCCTAAAACACTAACATTTGATATTATCTGATCATGCTCAATGATGTAAGTAAAGAGGAACAAATTAAATTACACCTGAATGTGTTTATTATAACCAATGCTCAAATAAGAGTGAATTAATATTTTCCTAAACCACTGACCTAAGGTCAAAGCAAGTACAAACATCATAAAAAAGCTTAGGAGACAGAAATTCTTACATGAGAAGTGCCACGCAGGATCAGATATGTGTTGATGGAAATTGGTCAAAATTGGTAGTTTAGTGTCCACTGGAATACTCATATCATCCTCTGTAAAGTAAAACATGATTGGCATAAGAAAAAAAAAAGAGAACATCTAAAGCATACATAAAAAACAAAGAACATTTCACCTTTACATGCAAACAACTTGCAGTAATATTAAAGAAAAAAGAGTTGTTACGTGAGTCCAACATGCTTCATGATTAATTTAACAGTTCTGAATTATAGCCTTGTGCATCTAGTGCAAACATTTCCACCTCGATATCTAGTCTTGAATGAATACAACCTAGGTCAGAGCCAACATGATAAATGTGTAATTAATTATGCTATGTTAGTAAATAAGTAAGGGAGGGGAAGCTTAGCTCAGAGCAAACACCGTACTTATAATGATGTGATCATGTATCATAAAGAGATGCAATGCATCATTATATTAGTCATAGTGTAATCAAGATGCTAATAGTTGTGCACCAAGCTTTGTATTCTTGGCAACCATGTTGCCTACTTAAAGAATTTTGTCAATTTTGTTGATATGAAGTACATTTCAGGTAATGATTCCTTCACATATATTCTTTCTATAGATTAAAATAAATATCATTGCAAGTATATTTTGTTATGTGGGTTACTGTGGAAAATTATGTGTAATCTATGAATGCATGTGTGTGCACCTCTCTTTCACTAGCAAGTGTTTTGTACTTGGACACAAAAATACTAAAGAACTACTTAGGATAAGTCAATCCACATTAAATAGTCAATACTGGAGAGCTACATGATATACAAGACAAATCACATGCAATGTGTTGGTGTGAAAAGGGTTATTTCCAAACTAGTTTCCTTCTAGCACCTGCTGATGTGATTTTTGTGACCGCACCAATCAGCAGAACAAAGTATCCAAAGGCTACTCCATTCTCTCTTGATCAAAGTATTATGTACGCTAAGATTGCAAGAAAGATCGTACGTTCAACTCCAAGGTTCCGATAATGCAATAGAATACCCTCAGTTGGTTCGTTGTGATTTGTTGTTTACACAAGGGGACTTACACAATTGTTCAAGTTTGCAGCTGACAGCAGATTAATGATGGAAAGGGATTTTTTGTTTTTGTGCAATACAAATGATTTGGCGTTTGAGGTATGTATTCCTATACTAACCGGAAATGTACTGAATTGAAATGAGTGCAGGGTTTTAGAAGATCTAAATTCTAGTCTAAGTGCAAGATGTGCGGAGCTTGACTTCAGCGGACTTCAACCGGACTTTGCCTTGCCTCGTGTGGGACAGCTTCAACAAAGTCGGTGCAATTTTCAAGGGAGCAGCGAAAGGTATTCAGATTACAACTCAACATGCAAATACCATCAAGACGACACATATAAACACGTGAATCGTAATCGAAGTTAAGTTTGATAAGTGTTCCAGTTGACCACACAAGGCAAACTTGTCGTCAGCAAGCTGCTAGTGGTATGGATTAAAACGAAGCCGCCTCGATTAAACACCACAATCCATAACTAACATCTATTTGCATGAAAATGAAAATTACTCTAATCAAAACTACTTGAAGTAGAAGGGATGAAGAAATCTTGCTAGCTGCTCATAAGAAAAGACGAATTCACCATCAATGAAAGCTCTCTTTATTATGATAGTTTTCACAACAATCTCTTACAAAGTCCTCAAAGGAAAACTTTCCTTCTCCTCCAAACTATGCTATGCTAACCAACTAAGCTAACTATCAATCTCTTTGCTCTAAGAGAATGTCTACTCTCTACTGTCTAATGATCTACAAATGAGGGGGGATGCCCCTTTTATAGATGGCCCAATCCAACGGACGGCTCAGATTACAATTAAATGGAGGGCTCAGATTAAGCCACATCAGCCCTAACCCTAAAAATTGCCAGAATAAGGAGTGGTACAATAAATGAATCAAGAGATTCCCACTCACTCCCAAAATAGCAAAGGCAATTAATGCCCATTATCAATCCTCCAGAAGGTCATCATCCAGAAGGGCATTTCCGTTCTCCTTCTCCTTGGCCGCAAAATCAATGAATCTGGCCAGCACAGCTTCAACTTCCTAAATTGAAATCGGCGGAATGTGATCAAGCTGGAACTCTAACACTGTGACTACCTGCCCATGCCGCGTACAAGACTTTCTCCAAGCAACTAATGCGTCCTGAGTGTTCTAAATAATGCTTGAGAAAGTTGAGGTGTTCTCAAAGTCATTATGGACAAAAGTATTCACCTCTGGAAAGAAAGGTGGCAGCCTACTCCTCAAACTATCAGCAGTCACCTCATCAGAATTTAGCCTCCCAGCAAAGATAGCCTCTAAGGTGTTCAGGTCTAGGACTCCATCAATAATGTTCGTCATGGCCTTTCTGACTCTAGCCGAATCAGCCTATGCTGCATCAAAAAACCCCCGACCCGTGACAACTTGTAATGTCCCCTTCTCGAGCATGATCTTTCCAGTTGACCGTTGGCCTATTCCGGAGACACGTAGGCTACTCAGAAGGTGAAATTAGGGTTTCGTGTTTTGGAGGATGCTTTTGCTTGAGGTTGGTTGATTTAATGGCGGATTCTTTCTGGGTTTTCAGAAAGCTTCGCAGTGGTATGTTTTTCTTGGCATTCTGAGCAACTTCAGGAATTTACTATTTTTAGTAAATTCTATTTTTAGCAGTGGTCCAGTCGGCATCAGCTCAATCAACTTTCCTCTTCTGGCAGTTCTTTGGGTAATTCTCATTTTTGGCTTAAGGGGGTTCATTTTGAAGATATAAGTTATTTTAAGTCAAAATGTTTTATTTTAAAAATACCCCTTGGCCTAGTGATATAACTTAACAATTGTTTTAAAGAAGGGGACTTTGAGGGGCATTTTCTCATGAAGAAATATTTTAATATTTCTAAAGTTTATATTTGCTCAAGGAGAAGTGGACGCCTTTTTGAAGGAGTTTATATTTTATAAAAAAAAAGAGAAGTGAATTATTATTCTCAAGGAAGGTACGCCATTTTGAAGAAAGAGCTTTGGTCAAAGTTTAAACCTAAAAGCAGCTTGGGATTAGGGCGCACTTTCTAGAAGCCTCCGAAGTCTTCTCTTCTTTCGAGGTATCTTTTGACTACAGGAATGTTATGCTGCCGGATTGGCTGTGGGATTGCTTCGAGGAATGTAAGCCTCCTAGTTTGGCATTGCTTCTTGCTTGAGATATAGCGACTAGTGATGAGGTAGATATAGTGAGTGATTGATTGTGAGATTTCTGCATTGTAATCATTGTGTGGCTTTGTAGATCAGTTTATTGCATATTAGTGAGATTCTGGCATTGCATTTTCTCTATAGCTGATTGTTGTTTTTAATCACAAGTCAAAAAATACAAAAAGAAACATTCTGGGTAATGTCTTTATCTCTTGGTCTGTGAGGGGCGACCCTTTCCTCAAGATTGCAGATTTTTTGATGGTGTATTGAATTTTTAAAAGAAAATTGCCCTTCCCTTGAGGGCCGTACCTTTTAGACTGTCTTGGAATTTGTGCATAAATTAAATGAGGTCTCTTGGGTTAGTTTTGTGATTCAATCTTGGGCGCCATCATACTAGGATCATTATGCATTTTGTTTCGTGATATTTGAGTGGGTTTGGAGTGTGTTGTGAGCCAAATAGTGAGTTTAGGGGCTGCTGTTCATGCATGTGAAAAACAGGACTGTCAAAACTCAGATTGACAAGTTGGTCTTAAAGTGGGGTTTCTGCTCTAAGCTTTATTATCCAGTGAAGGAGATCCATTATATTATTGCAGCACTATCTAACTCTTGATTCTTATTCGTAGCACGACATTTTATATTTTCATTGGAAGCTGAACAGTAGTACTGTCAGCAATTCTCTTAATCTTACTTTACATTCAGCAGCTGCATTTGTAATTCTTTATATCTCTGTCATATGGTAGCTCCCATTCCGTCTTGGGTTGGAAAACACATTCTTGACATCGAGTACTTCAGCATTCTTGCTTATTTCCCTTAATTGCATTGTAATTCTTAGCACCTCCGTCATATGGTAGCTCCAATTCCATCTCGGGTTGGAAAGCACATTCTTGACATCGAGTATTTTCAATTTATTAGTTGGAAGGGATCCTCTGACCACATGCTCGTCGTTCTCCGGTGCATTCTTGGTTAGAGTTCTTTGTATTAGCATTTCTTTAAGATCCTCTGACCAATGCTCACACCTTGCCCACATCGGGATCCTGGTGTACATTCTGGTTAGAGTTGCTTTCAGCATCGTTTTGGTTTAGAGCTAACCTTAACGGGTGCGTGTTGATTGTAACTTGCAATTGAAAAACAAAAAAAAAATTGGCTCGGTATATTTCACAACTGAAGAGTACCAGCCGACAAAATCATATCTATCACCCTCCTGAATTACTCCTCCATCAATCAACATCTGTAAGGGAGTATGCATCAAAGCATCCAATCGCTGAATAACCTTGCTCTGATAAATATGAGTGTCGCCCCAAGCTTGATCAACCGCATCCATTCGTGCCATAGTGTCGGAAGCTTGCTGGTAAGCATGAGCAAGATCTTCCATAAACTTTTTCGTCTCAACACGAATGTTGGCCACCCACTTATCTGCTTCTTGTGCCATCTTTCTCAAATCCTCCAAGCCACTAACTGATTCTCTAGACAACTCGACTGGAAGCTCAATTGTTGGATTCTCCTACCCACAAGGACGAGACAAATGTTGCACATAGCCTATCAATGTCTTGTGCTCTTTCTTCAATTTTTTGTATTTGCCTTCAGTCTTGAGCAATCTATCCTTGAGTGTCTAATAGGAGTTATCACACTCCTCAATTATCTGTGCTCCTATGGGGCGACCTATTTCCAAGGTGGTGATCATATAATTTTCTGGCACAGCCTCATCTCAATCACACTCGACCCTTGGCACAGCCACGTGAAGGGTGCGAAAGCCATCCTCATTTGTTGAAATCTTCGAAAACTTCCTAGCTCTCTTCTTCGTCGGAGGTGCACTGATCCTACTCAAGAATTCTTCCATCTCTATTGCTGGATCAGCCTCTTCACTAGGGCTCCTCCTCATCCTATCTCTGAGCCAATCTGGTACTACCAGCTGTAAAACAAATGGTTGCTCATCCCTTGCTTCTTCTTCACGAACTTCTTCTCTAACTTCATCCTGGCGAGGCTCATTGGCTTCTATGGGCTGAGTATCTCCTGAAACTTGGGCCTCCCGTCCTGTAACTGTATCATCTTCTAGAGCCGCCTCAAGCTCACACTGGAAGTGTGTATCTGTAGCAGTTTCCTCATCTTCTTCCTGCTGATTATCTCTAGTGGGTGCATTAACACTCTGGCCAACAAATTCTCTTCGGGGTGGTTGATTTGCTTCTTGTAACTCCTGCTCCTTATTCAACATATTTCTCTGATCAGCAAATAGTGAAACTTCTTGAATGCTTGGAGAACGTGTCTCCAATGGCATAGGTGACTCTACCACAATTCTTGGAGGCTCCGACTGAACTGGCTCTTTCTTTCGAGACTCTAGAGCTCGAGCAACCTGTTTCCTCTTGTTGGCAGTTGGCGTCCTATGATCTCCCATCAAATTGTAAGTCAAAAGAATTGACCTACTCTTCAACCTATTCACATGCCTTTCAACCCATCCTTTGGTGAATGTCAAGACTAGTATGCACAGTGTGTCCAAATCGGCAATCTCCGGCTCCGACCAATCTGGAAGTGGGAGTGGTGTATCCCTCACTGCCTCATAATCCGGATGAAGAACGTTCATGTCCTCGTCCACCTGATCTGGTACTGGAATAATCTCACACTCCCTGATCATGCTCAAAGGTAGTCTTGAAAACATTTTCTTTCTAACTTCAGCCTCATCCCACGCACCAGCCCAGTAATCTTCAATATTCGCTTTATGCCTGAACTCTTCTGATAGTATCCATCTGATATTGCTGTGAGGGTCATAATGCTGCCTGCTGGTGTGATAAGAAAAGTGGAAAAACTAAAGCTCATTCTCAGCTTCCCTGGCTGCCTGTAGTGAAGGACACACTTCGTCTAAATTTCCCATGATGATTGGGAAGTCCAGTCCTCCCTTCTTCTTTCTCTTCTGAATCTTATCATAGGCAACGAGTTGCCTAGATATTTCTAACATCAAGATCCTATTTGTAGGGTATTTGGGCAATCTATACGAATATGAAGAAAACCCTTGCAGCCTAACATAAGTAAACTTCGGAAATTGGATAAACCAACAACCGTACCTTTCTATCAATTCTTGAGCTTCCTTCGAGATCTTGTGATGAGTCCTTTGTTGAAGTGATCTCGTTATGTGCATAGTGAAGGCATCATTGACTCTCTTATAATGAGATGTGCTTGTCAAGTGCAGTTGCGGACAAGCCTCATGAATCTTGAACTGATGAGAGCCACATCCAATTGGCTCCTTGTATGATTCCCCTGTACTTCGTCATACGAGCCAACATGTAGACGATATATGAGCCCATGTAAAATGTCTTCGTCCTCCTCAAGCTCCGGAGCTGCTCGTACAAATTATCACTAATCATCACTACCCAGTTAATATGCTCCTTCCCTTCTAGCACGAGGTTGATGTAGTAAAACATCCAAGGTTCGAAGATGAACGCCTGGGGACAGCCTCCAACTCTACTGAGCATCATAATCAAATCACAGTATTCCTGCTTCAAATCATCTGAAATTATCTGTCTCGGCAACTTCGTGTGAGAGGGCTTGGGCTTGTTCATCCAATGAGAGTTAATCATATCAGCACATCTTTCAAATGTTGAAGCATACATCCGCTCAGCACATTCTCTCGTCTTGTAAATCATTTTCTCATGTGAAGGAATTCCAAAGGCTTTGCCAATAGCTGCAGGCGTGAGGTTGGCAAACAATCTGCCATCAAGTGAGACAATAGACCTGTGCTCAGGGTCGTAACAGTTAGCACATTCCATAATCAGCTCCAGACACTGAATTGCTGGTGGAAAACCAGCAGCTGTATATAGTCCACTTCTGACAATATTATGAGAAGTGATCGAAGGACGATGGCCTCCAACTCCCATTATTCGACTTCTGAAAACCTCCATGTTGAAAGAGCCCAAGTTCGTGTCAGCCAACTTGCCCAGCTTCGAAGAGAATTTTGACTCTGGCAGGAATGACTTGCTCAACTTCTTAATCACCGCCTGTCTAGATGCATTTGCCTTGTTGGATTCAGCATTATTCTCCTTGCCAGTTGCTCTTACTTCAGCCATTCTGCAAAACAAAAGATAGTCATCAACAATTTTAACTTAGAAAATAAAATCACATTGGGGCTGCCAGTCGACTTTTGAAAATGAGAAGCTGCAACACTGTATTTCATCTTCAAACCTCAACACTTCCTGCAACAACTTCAGACTTTCAACACTTAGAAAATTTTCCAAGCTAGCTTCAGCAACTTCAGCACTTAGAGGAAATCGGCCAACCTCACTTCAGCCACTTCTTAGCACTTAGACTTCTTCAAATTCGCACTCTTCAAAGTTTAGCTTCAACAATCTTCTTTTACTTCAAGTCGAACTTCCTCACCAAGTTTTGGCTTGCACTGCAATCTTCACTTCAAAGCTCAAGTTGTACTTGTTAGCTGATGGAGAAAAATGAAACAACTCTCAGCTCATATAGCTAAGTCGAATTCTAGAAGGAGCCAATTTTAGCCAGTTTATTAAATTTCCACTACTTCACTGCAAGAATTCGAATTTCCCTCCTCTGGCAGCTGCAACACTTGTCATCCGACATCTAGAATATTTGACCTTCTAGAATTTCAAGAAGATTCATCTTCACTGGTCAAGGCGTACTTAGCATTTTTAAATCATCTTTTAAAATATTAACTTCAACTGCATCCACTCTAATAAATTCATCTCACCAGCTGAGGCACTGAGTTTTGACTTTATCCATCTCCATGGGAACATATGAGGGCTCCAGAGGGATTTCACATGCCTTAGACAATTTTCTCCAAGCTAACATCTTCAATATCCTTGGGCGCATTTTACATACTGAGGAGGATTTAGCTTCCAATGCCTTAGCCATTTCATCACCATCACTTCTTTCCTTGGGCGCATTTAGGGGGTCTAGAAGGATTTTCAACACTTACCATATTTTTTTTCACTCTTCATTGCCTAGCAAGTTGGGCGCATATGGGACCCCTAGGAGGAATTTAACACTTTTGTCTTTTCCTAGCTCACTTGGGCGCATTTAGCACATCTAGTAGGAATAACTCAACGCCTTGGTAACTTTTTTCATCCATCTTCACCTTGCACTTGGGTGCATTGAGCATGTGGTGAAGGATTTAGCTTCCAACACTTAACCACTTTTCAACATCCTTCAAAGCCAAAGAAGTTGGGCGGATTTAGGACCCCAAGGAGGAATTAACGCCTAGCAACCTTTCTTAACTTCACTTGGGCGCATTCAAAGGGTCAAGGAGAAAGTCAACCCTTTTGTCCTTTTCCTAGCCCATATGGGCGCATTTGGCATGTGGTCAAGGAATTAACTTCAACACCTTAGGACTTGCCTTGACTTCATTCCTAGCATGGGCGCATTTTGAGGGTGGAGGAGGATTTTACAAACACTTAGAAATTTTCTCACCCTTTTTCATCACCATCTCTCCTTGAGGGCGCATTTTGGGGGCTGAGCAGGATGTTTCACACTTAGAAAAAAATTTCCATCACCAGCTTCAAGACAGGGCGCATTTTGGGGGTCAAGCAGGATAGACTTCAGACTTAGAAAATTTTCCATCAACTTCTCAAGCTGAGGGCGCATTTTGGGGGTCAAGCAGGACAGACTTCAGACTTAGAAAATTTTCCATCAACTTCTGCCAGTCATGGACGCATTTCAGGGGTCAAGCAGGAACTTTAACACTTGAAATTTCTCCATCCTTCAGCCAATCTTATCTTGGGCGCATTTGACAGGGTGAGCAAGAATTTCTTCAGACTTAGACATTTCTCGGCTTCTCGCCCCTATTTACTATATTTAGTAAGCCCTTTGATTTTCATACTTCTAAAGCTTGGATTGATTTGGAATTCGCGCCACGGTATCCTCATGACCTAGGTGATCTGTTCACACTACCATCTCGTGCTGACTTGCTATTTATAGCATGTTTCTGAAGGTGTTTTACTATTTTAGTAACTGCTCAGTTTCATGACTTCCCAAACTCCGTTTGACTTGAAATTTGAATGACGTAACCCTCATGGGATGACCTGCCTGTTCACACTGGCGATTGTTGTTGACTTACTATTTATAGCCCGTTTCTGGAGTGACTTACTATAAATAGTAAGTGCTATGATTGCCCTCAAATTTTACCAGTGGATAGCCTGAAAGATACTGATTGCAGTGGGATACACCGGTTTTCGAAAATTCTGGCATTTGACCCCTCATTTTGGGTCCCGAAGCTGGAAACCCTAATTTGACTTGCATGTCGATCAAATGACTTTCGTTTGACCCCCTTTTTGTTGCATGTCGGTCAGTTTGTGATACTGAAGTGCTGGGGGGGAGCTGCCATAGTGATCCTGCTAAAAATAGTAAGTCTCTGAAAAGTGATCATCTTGCCTTGCATGTCACATCACTGCGTAGCTCTTGAAAAACCCATAAAGAATAACCTGACATGCACTGAAAAGTTTTCCATGCAAACCCTAAAAATAGCCTCTGAAGACTACTTTGAAAAAGGTCCTGATCCTAGTTTGCATGTTATACCACTGCGAAGCTTTCAAAAAACCCACAAAGAATGTCCAGACATGTGTAGAAAATTCCAACATGCAAACCCTAAAAATAGCCTCCGAAGGCTAAATATTGAAAGTCATCGTTTCATTTTGCATGTTATATCATCGCGTAGGTCTCAGAAAACCCAAAAATATTCCTCAGACATGCATTGAAAAACTTCACATGCAAACCCTAAAATCTGCCTCTGAAGGTGAACATGCTAAAAATAGAAAGTTGTATGTTTCAGCTTAAAACTTGCAGACAAGCAGTTTGATGTGTTATGGATGCAATGCAACAATCGGAACTTCAAAAGTGCTGAGAAAAATGTCCCAAATTAGGCACTTACTAAAAATAGTAAGTTGTCAGAATTCGATGAAATTTTGTTGGGGACCTGCTGGAAGCCTGCTGACTGTATTGCCAACCTCAGATTTCAACTTATTCACTCCATTTGACTTCAAACTGGCCAAAAGATAGCAAACCCTAATTCTCAGACTTAGCCAAAATCTCATGTTTAAGCTCAAAGGCGGGCACATCCCTGGAAAGGTAGACGGCAAAAAAGAGACAGAAAGAGAGAGAGAGAAAAAAAGCCAAAAGGCCAAAATGGAGCAAAAATTAGGGGGTCCCCATTTTGAATGGGGTGATGTGTGAAAAGGTCACAACAGCACCTATTCACACCTAGTTCTTAAGTTTACTTAGGTCAATTTTAGGGTACACATAGGATACTTATTTCTTTGTGTCTCATAGCATATGATTGACACTTGTCTTAAGTCTATGCCTTCCTAGGTCTCACCTTACCTTTATAAGCAAGGCTTCTCTTGTACATTATGCATCTTGACTCTTGAGCATCTTGTGAATATCATATGCATGCTTGTGTTCATGTTTGGTAGAATAGCATCTCTTGTTCCTTCTCTCTTGTGTGTAAAAGATTAATTGGGGTTGCAGATTTGCTGATCTTGGTTGGTGAGTTCAACATGGTATCAGAGCTTTGAATCTAGCAAGCTCCTTCTCAATCTTGGAGAGTTCCTACCATCAAGTTTTTTTGGGAGTGTCCTGGACTAGATCTAACCCCACGGTAGAGTCTAGAAGGGCCAAATCAGTATGGATCAACAATAAACATGATATACTTTTGTGACAGCCAAATCTGGGTTTTTTTGGCCTTCCTACCTGTCATGGTTTGTGTGTATCACTAGCATCAAACCTGTAGCATCGATGTCATCGAAAAAATTCTGCAATTTTTCTTTTGGGGTATGTTGGCATTTCAATTAGCAATTTAGCACCTCTGAAGTGCTTATTGGAAACGGTCAGCTATTGCAAGTGTTATAGTACTGCTCCTTCGGATTATAGAGAGGAAGATCCCTCTTTGCTGATGTATGCGTAAAAAAGTACTAAGGTTCCTATCGTTTTTACTCAACGGCAGGACACAAGGGTGCACAAACACAATGTGTCGTAGCTAAGCTTTTCTCTGGTTTCTGCAGATCTTAACTACGACTAAACTAGCTTTTAATCTATCCCATCTCCCCAAGATAAACAGAGCATGAGGGCATAGGAGCGGGAATGGTTGGTTGGATCACTTGAATCTGCCGTCTCCTTAGAATATGGCCGAGGCTCTTAACTCTCGGATATGTGCTGGGATAAGATTTTTTACAAGCAAACACTCTTTACGGTAAGTTGGATTTGAGACTTGCCGAGGAGGAACCCCTGTCTAAGGTATAGGCTAGGAAACAGCTTACTAGAAATAACAAATCATGATGATTTGGCTAACAAACTTGCTAAGGAGGAGGAACCCCTATTGGAAGTATAGATTGAAATACAATTCATTAAACAACATCACACAATAGCTGTTAATGACAAAATATCCAAGGAGGAGGAACCCTTGTCCGAGGAGGAGATTGAAACAACAAGCTATTAACACAAAATGTTGAAAGAACTCAAGTATTGGATCAAAATGCAAGCGCCTTCTGATTTTCTTCTTCGAGTTTCATCAACGAGTTACAAAGAATTGGGACAGCAAAGGCATGAAGTCATGCACAATTACAATCAACCAATTAACTCTCACCCAAGAGTGAACAAATAATCACTTTCAAACTTGTTGGCAACAATGGCGGAGCAATTTTGCATAGTAAGTAAAGGTTAACAAATAATGAGCCCAAGGCTCTTATTTATAGAACTCAAAGGAGTAGGCAACCCTAAAATCTCCTTGAGTTAACAATCAGTTCTTGCCAATCAGCAAGATTTATTCCTATGTCTAAAAGTAGGTGAGCAATCAGTTAACTAGAAAACTACTTCAGTTAACTGAAACTAAACAAAGAGTCAACTGGAAAACTACTTTAGTTGATTGAAACTAAACTAAAGGTGAATTTTATTACAAAAGTGCCTCCAAAATAGACATCCACGTTTAGTGGAGATCTAAGATCCACAAATTATGGAAGTCAAATTAGACATCCTCAATTAGTGGGATCTGACATGCCTAATCTGTGGGATCTGGAGTTAACTTGGAAAGGGGCATCAAGTTAACTCCAGTCACATTTAATGCTATTTTGAGTTGACTTGGAATGAGACATCAAGTCAACTTTAAGTGCCATAAATGCCATTTGGAGGGTAGGACGTCCCAACTACGTGTATGACACCTCATCATCTTGAGTCAACAACTCCTTTGACTAGTCGTTGACTTCTTCTACCTCTTGCAAACTGCTTTTGATATTCGATCTTGTTTGTAGCTGCGTCATCCAGACATGGAATGTGGAAGGTAGTGTGGTGGTAAACGGTGGCAGCTCTGTGTTTGGAATGACTACCTTCCTCATTTGGCTATCCATTGAACAGTAATGTCATTTATGCCTTCCAAGGCGTCCATCTTGATTACGGGCTTCACTTGATGCATGTCCGTGTCGAGTGATTTCAGAATGTCGTGAAGTAGGACCATTTTGGTCTTGATTTCAATTTGAGAGTACTATATTCTGAAAAACCCGATTGTTGGTTGTAAACACGGATAAGTTCAGACAACTTCTAAAAACCCCTAAAAATAGCCACCCGCTAAGAAGTATTTTTGTGGAAAAATATGACACATGGGTATTGTTCGTGCTTCAATGCTGAACAAACCCAGTTTGTAGATTTTTGATTCTGTGACATTTTCGAAAAAACCCCTAAAAATAGGGGCAGCAAGTTTGTTGTTTCTAGAAAATTTGATGAGATGGGTTTTGCTGGAAAACTGTACTGATCATACCCAGTTGGCTAGATCTATGATAGCCTGTTGTTTTCTGTGACATGCAAGAAGTTTAAGACAGAAGAGAGGAAGAAGACAAGATGAAGATTGGAAGTTATTTTTTGCCTTCTTGTAAAAATGTGCCTCTAGATGCAACCTCTGAGAATTTTTCCTTCTATGCCACTGATCTTCAAAAATAATGAATGGTCAGAACCCTCTGTCAAATCTTGAAAAGAAGCCTTGGAGAACTATTTGTTGCTTCAACCTTCAACCTGCAAAAGAAGAATAATGAAATGGGATGCCTAGGCTTGAGACATAGTGATTGATGCTTTAAATGTATCAAGTATGGGTGCCATCTCATAATTGAAGCCTGATTTGGAGATCTAAATGCTGATTTCCACTGATTGTGGGGTGTTTGGCCAAGTTTGCCTCCAAAAATATCTAACTCAAGTCAACAAATCCCTCATTGACTTTTGGGCGTTCCTTTTTGAGTTTGAACGCCTTTTTCATGATTTAGAACCTCTATTCGATCTACTTTCCCGGTTGATTAGTTGATCCTAAACAGCTGCTAATAGATTTGTTGTTGAGCTGGGACCGTGCTGAAGAGACATGCCTGGGAGATGCAAAACCAGAAAACTGAGTTTGAGGCTTCAGAAGACTAGGTGCCTTTCTCCAACAGGGGTGCTTTTGCTCTTGCCTTAGCCAATTTTTCATGTTTGTTCTTCAATTTCTCCATTTCGACCCTTCGTGCTTCCTTTTGATATCTCCGTTGACTGACGAATTAGACACTCTCGCTTGACGATTCATCAGGTGACCAGCTCATTCCTGCAAAGGATGACTGGTTTCTCAGCTTCTGGAAGTCAATTTTAGGTCTCAAAAAGCAAGGGTACCTTTCTCCAGTAGAGGCGCTTTTGCTCCTTTTTACCAATTATTTCATGTTGATAACTGCCTCAGTTTGATCTCCATCATCAGATGATTGCCTTGTCTGATTCCTTCGCTGACGGTTTCGTTGTCGAGGTCGATCTAAACGGAGAAGATCATCCTGGGGGTCACTTAGCAATTTGACTGCATCTGAGTGCCCAATAGAAAGGACGCCTTTCTTCAGCAAGGGTGCTTTTTCTTGATACTTGGCACATTTTTCAATGTTCTTCTTTCAGACTTCATCTTTGTCATTTTCTGCTTGATTGCTTCCTCTGACTGCCTAGCAGGTTTGATGAACACGCTATTGGTTTGATCAAGAGGCCGAGAGGGAGTTGAACAAGTGCCTTATACACAGCAGCTATTGATAACATCATCAGGTAGCTCAAAAAGAAGGGCACCCCTGGCCAACAGGGGCGCTTTTACCTTGAAGCTTAGTGATTTATCTCCAATTTGCATGCTTAGCTGATCAATCACTGCAGTTGTCTGATTTGTCTCGCAGGTTGACTGACAGATTCATTGCGAAGCTAGATCTAAGCTGGATAGAATTCACAAAGACAGCATTTCTCAACAAGTGGCATCTTCATCACCCCATTCAAGGGCGCCTTTTTCATGCAAGACTGCCATTTTGGATGACTCTCGCCTGCAGCATCTTCATACTCCGTCGACGTTTGCCGGTGATTCCTGGATCAGATGATCTTGTTGATTGTTTCATCAAGCAGCCAGCAGGAACGTGAAGAGAATGAATGTTTCAGATGGATCTAGTGACTGCATTTGGCCCTTGAGAACCAAGGGCGCCTTCTTCTGGTAGGGGCGCTTTTGGCACTTTTGCCTGAATCTCCTTGGTAGCATTTCCAGAGTTAGCCAAATTTTGGCCTTTACCGGCTTCAGAAATCTCCTCCATCAAACATCATCATTTTTGTCCTTTTCTTCCATGGTTTCCTCGTTGAAGCTTTTGAAGCTTAACTTTCAACACCTAGTACTGGCCAATCTGCCATTAATGCTTGCGGAGCTCCTATCTTTCCTTCTGAAAAATGAAAATAGACCCACCAGAGTTAAACATGTCTTTTGATGATTTTTGACATGACCGGTGTGATCACGAAGTCGAATAATCCTATCAAAAATCATTTTCATCCATTTCTAGGAAGGTCCTATTTTTAGGGGTTTTCCTAAAAACAGGGGTTTGAAACCCTAATTTTCAAATTTTCCAAAATTTGCAAGTATCTTCCTTGACACAAACCCACAAAAACCCTATGTTTGGTTTGACCTAAAACATACTTTTGACAATAATTTTACATGATTTAGCTCAATTTAAGCAAAATGTCAAAAATTTATTTTGGGTACAACAAGGTAAAAAAAATATTTATATATTATTTTATTTTCATATAGTTTATTTTTTTAAATCAAAAAAAATTAAAAACGAAAAGATCAGATTGTACAAGGGTCCATATACCCTTGTACTATACAGATCTGTCATACAGGCCATTTTGCAAGCCTGTCAAGGTTTGTTGGCTGCCATGGTTGGCTGTTGCACTCATCTAGCACTAGCGCTAGCGCTCAAGCACTAACTCTTGGTTACCTAAACTCTACTGCTTTGCTCTCCTTTGGCGGCACCCTTGATGTAGAACCTCACATCTAGCACAACTTTTGCATAAGGAGTAGAAATTTGGCAAACTTGTTTTGAAATAGCTCAAAAAATCGCAAGGAATCTGATTGTAACCTCCATTTTCTCTTTTGGAAATTTTTTTTTATTGTAAAATCACCATGTGTTATAAATGGTTCATTTAGACATGTCAGATTGAACAAATTTCAAAAATTGATCATTGTAATTAGTTGGGGTGTTGCAAATACAAATTTAATACATTCTGGGGGGTGTAAGGAACAATTTAAGTGTCATTTTGTCTTTGTTCTCTTGGTGCTTTTCTACTCATCATGGAAAAACTAAGGCCTATTGAGCTCCCCACTCCACACAATTATCACACATGGAAGTTAAAAATGAGAAAACTACTGCAATCTAAATGACTTCATAAAATGTTAAATAACAAACAACCTGAATTCACTAAGGAGTTTGAAAATTTTGTTCATAGAAATAGATTAGATGAATCCATGGGGCTCATGGAATTGCATGTATCTGATAATTTGTTATTTCATATTGCAGAGTGCACAAAACCTAAGCAAGTTTGGGAATGGATTGTACAGTATAATAAATGACTTCTGAATCTTGCAACTAAAGGCAAACTTGACATCATTCTCTCCAAATAATTTTCCTACTATTCAGGATTACCTTGCAAAATTCAAATTGCTTTTGTCATAATTAAAAGGATGTGGACATGAGAAAACTGATAAAAATATATCTTCTTGATTCTATTGAAATTGAAGGGTCCATTTCAAGTGTTTTCAACTACTTTCTATTCTACTATGGATGCCTTGGGGAAAGAATTCAAGATTCCTAGCTTTGAGTTGTTTTGCAAGCATCTTACTAGGGAGTAGGCCAAGTTAATTCAAATGGATGCACTTTATAGTTCTAAGAGCCAAGCTTTGATGGCTCAATATTCAAGAGTGCAGGAAAGAATAAGAAACCTAAGATAGAATCTCCTTCAAGTAGCGAGTCTCCCTCCAAACCAAAGCAAAAAAACAATCAAAAGTCCACTCCTTCACCTCCTTCCAACTCTGGTGGGTCTACCTCCAAGACAAAGAAGAAGAAAGGAGACCCTTGTTCTTTCTTGTGGTGAACCTGGTCATGATGAGTCTCATTGTTTTAAGATTTCTACTCGAGCTTTGCATTTATCCACAAATAAGGCCATGCATGCTACAACACCCCTAGAGTAGGTCCATAGTGATCTTAGGTCATTTCCAACTCCATTTTCAAGGGCCAAGAATGTGTTCACCTTAATTGATGACTTCTCACAACACATATGGGTGTACTTTTTGAAGTATAAGAGTGAGGTTCTCATCATTTTCTGGACCTCCAAAGCATTTCTGGAGAAGCAATCAGATCTTTCTCTACAACAGATGTGCACAAATAATGGACGGGAGTATCTGAACTAGGCATTTCAAGATTTTTGTGGTGAGCATGGTATTCAACATCAGCACACAATTCCTTACACACCTCAACAAAATGGTGTGACTGAGAGGAAGAACATGACTTTAGAAGAAATGGCCAATTGTATGATGCAGTCCAAGTCCATGACTCCAAACTTTTGGGCTAAAGTTGTCCATTGTGCTAACTATATTAAAAACAGTATGCCTCACAAGGCAATGTGGAATATGACTCCTAAGGAGGCTTTGTCCCATGTCAAACCTGATGTTTACTTCTTAAGAGTATTTGGTAATTAGGCTTGGACATTCGTTCTAAATGGTCAGCATAAAGCAATGGATATAAAGAGTCAATCTTTGATTTTTGTTAGTTATTGTGAGGATGTGAAAGCATAAAGGTTGTTTGATCCTCACACTTGAGATATCTACTTTCGTCGTGATGTTCAATTTGATGAGTTCTTCACACAAATGGATACTCCATCCCATGCTTCTTCATCACTACCTACTCAACATTCTTCATCACTTGAGAATATATTGCTTCTTTAGGGTGACACAGATGATGGTCTTGATCCACCTCCTCCATCTCCACAAACTTTGCCACATTGGGCCCGCACCACTCTTGAGGAGGTTGGACCCTTGTTGGTGATTCCACAAATACTCATCGCACTCATTCACAAACTTCAGGAATCAGTCTTAGGAGTCATACCATTTCAACTAATCCAAATTGATGGTTTCAAATGCTGATGAAAAGGTCTCCATGTGTAGAGCTCGTCAAGAGTTTTCCATGAACAGGCTCAAACGGACGTCATATGCAAAAGTTATGGCCTTGGCAAGTTGAAGGCAAAACATGGGCACACTGATACATGGAACATTCACAGACTAACATGTGGCATGATGAGGATGACATGTGGCATGACAGTAAAATGACATGTGTCGTGGTGAGAAACTAACATATGGCAAAACTAAAAGTTGACATGTGGCACCACATTGATGCATCAAAGAGTGCCACGTGGACCAATTTGGGCGCATGGAAGTTTGTTGGTAGATTTATTTATGGAGAAGAATTGAGGGGATTTGAACCCAAGATCTTCTCCAAAAGATTGCACTTGCTTTACCACTAGGTCACACGCATGCTATACATAGACTAGTGGATTGAATCTTATTTAAAGCAAATCTTATCCAACAGAGTGAGTGGGATTTGAACCCCGAACTCTCATGCAAAAGTCTAGCGCCCTAGCCACTACGCGATTTGCTTTGCAAATGTTATAAAAGGGAGATAAATGTATTTGTATTGCATGACCCAATATTGGAGAAAAGACAAAATTGTGTTCATTCCTACAGGAAGAGATTGTTATAGATCATGAAAACGATGCTTTTTCCTTCCTAGAAGAACATCAAAGACTCTTTTGCAGATTGGAAGCCATTTTTTATGTAAAGAAGAGATTTTGACGTATTTTTCATCATTTTTAATGGATTGTCCTCGTTTGAAGTGGACCCGGAGACGTAGCCCAAGAAGGGCGAACTCCGTTATCATCTGTTGTGTAATGTCTTTATTTTATTGCTGTTCTTTTCTCAAATTTTAGTCATTTCAATTTCTTATTGAACATTATTAATTTATTGGATTTCAAATTAGTGTAATAAAGTAGTTATTACCACTAATTTTGGATCACTTTTCATGTTTTCTTTGCATGTTTTCTCAATTTTGGAGAGGAGTTTTTTCCCACAAGTTTTTCTCCTTTTCTCCATTTGTGAGAGATTGTTTGTGCATGGGTGTCGTATCAAGCCTTGTTATTGGAACCCATTTTTGCATTCATGCTTTTTCTTGTGTAATAACCCTTGCACAAAATAACGAAATTTTCACGATATGGCACAATTTGACAATGCAAGCACTTTGTCAAACAGTTTACTTGCTTGCTGATATAAGTTGTTTCCTAGTTGCATTTAAATAGAAATGGCATGTACTGAACTCTTCATAGGTTTATTAACTTAGCATTTATCATTGAATGATTGCATAGTATAAACATAATGAGAGATATACCAGAATTATAAAAGACAAACTTGTTGTCTACAAAGATATACCAAAACTGATATTCATAATCAGATGAACAGTAAATATTTATCACCACAGTTATAAGTTTGTCTACAAAGTATTCTTCCTTTTCATGCACAGCGAATATAGCCAAATACAATAATATTCTAACTCAGAAATAACATCGATCCTCTTCACATATGGTGGCGCATCCCCTAAGAATATGGCAGTCACAAATAATGGCACGGCATAGACAATAAGAGCAGCAGCAGATATTAGTAGTGTTTCCAGCAGCTACCAAAGGTGATATTGATTATCCTTACACCCACGATTTGCTCCAAATATATGCAACGTCTACCTCAAACTCACGGCAAGTTGTGGATGTATGTAGTCGCCCAAGTAAGACTGCAATTTAGAGCCCATGTAACCACTTGGTTAATACAGTAGACATAATATAAAATCCATAGAGTGGCACAATAATTCCTTGATAGGAGCAGCTAAGTTAATATGAATTGACTGATTCCAAACATCCACAACTATTCACCAAGCTCATGATTTCCCTTGAAAATGGTATGGCAGCTAGTATTGGAGGTGGTGGCTACATAAACTTTTGTCCAAGACTTCCCAAAACTTGCACAGTTTAAAGAAAATGCTATTTTCCTCCAAATGTCGACCCTTCCTCGAATGGCAATTCTGAGCTAGAGTTAAAGACCATGACTCCTAGATGATTGTGACTTCATCATAATAATATTAGTGAAGATATCAATCGGTTAGGGATTGACGAACCAATGTAACCTTTGCCATAATATCCCCTGAGACCCCCTCCAAGTATATGGTGCAGCACCTGCAATCTGAGTATGGTATGGCTGCTAATAGTAGCTGAGAATAAATAGTTAATAGGATTATAAAATCTTCCAACTCAAAAATTAGACTTGGAATTGAAATACTGGTATGTACGGCTGAATAAGAGAAATAATAATATTATAATCAGATCAGCTCACATATTGAAAATCTTTCTCCTAAAATTTGTCTCCAACAGAGACTTCACAAATTTTGAAACCAATCATTATCATGCAAATGCGAGAAACCTGGATGATTTCTCCTGCTACCAGCTAGGGAGGAATCTTTCACCACCGAAACTAGATACCCATAGGAATTCCCACCTAGGTTTCGAACTCCGAAGAGCTCCACCAAAATACTCAATAAAATAATAAACCGGCATATCCCAAATGAACTCCCGCAACCCTTTTTATTTCCATCTGAGGAAACTTTCGGAAACCTTTTCAAATTTCCCGCCAAAACATGAAACACCTTTTAATAAAGTGACAATATAAAATACCTTTTAAAAACTTCCTTAGTGTCACTCTATAATAACACTATAATCTAATTATTTAATATTACCTTTTCAAATATACATTTTGCCAAGCAATATCAAATAATTAAATTAATGTTTGTTTGGAAAGCCGAAAAACGAGGACATTACAGTCCTCCCTTGCCAAAGATTGCTTGTCCCCAAGCAATCCACACCCATAAACCATGGCCAAATACCAGGATCCCAAATCAGCCTATAAAATGCTCCACTATATTTTTGTTGCATCAACTGGATAAAACTAAACAACTCTGTTAATCCTTGCTGTAAAATGTAGTAGCCTACCAACCATAAAAATTCCTAGATCCCACAACCAAATTGGAAGCCCACCATTTCCAATACTTTTTTTCTTTCGTTGTGCCACTCTGATAACAATTGGAATCCAAATGAGCCAAGTCTTTGATTCCTGTTTTTGTATGCAACCATCTAGTGGAAACAAAGTAGGAGACTTGCAAACTTTGGATTCATCTTCTAAAGATGGAAGCACCTCATACCAAAGTGAGCTATGCAGTCCTTTATCCAACCGACTTTTATGTGTCATCAGAAGCATGCTCAAATCATTTGTATGTGGGCTGAAAGAAAAGCGATGAGCATACCTCATAATGCAATCTAAGTGAAATTCACCGGCCTGTGCCAATGGAATACCAGAATAATCACTTGGATTCCATATCTCACCAATCCCATCGCATGAACTAGGAAGTATCTCACAACTCAAATCATGAAGGGCAGATTTTGCATTAGCTTTGTAAATCTTCTCTGCAAACTTGATGACAAGGTTTCTATCTGAAAGAAAAGGTAGGTAATCTGATTTCATTACCTTTAGAGCATGTTTAATAGTCTGCAGATTTGATATAGCAGCTCCAACCATCAATCCCTTTCTCCTTTCTTCACGTTGAGCTGTCCAAAGGAGGTATTCAATGAACTTGTGTGTACTATCAAAGTGAGTTAAGGTTTGAACAACCTTATCTTTAATGACTTTCAGTTGTTCCTTCAATTCACGTGACTCACTAGGCCCATGATCACAATCAGCTTCATAAAATGAATTTTCCAATTTGCTTCCTTGAGCAGGAAACATATCATCCTAGATATCAATTTTTCACTGCTTGATGCCCTGCAATCCTCAATTAGAAATGATGGGACAGTGTTATGAACTAACATACTCTCCTCAAAAGAATTTGTATCCTCCTCACTAGGCTTATCAATAACACTCTCTATATTACCAACATAGAGACTTGTGCACACTTCACTTGAAGATGCAATAGATGGTTCTTTTTCATTGAATCCGATTGTATCATTTTGCTCCTTTTTAATCTTAGCCTTTGCATTCATTCCACTAGTGTCATCTAAGCCTATAACCAAGATTGTTGTTTCCACATCTTCAATAAACCCAATCCCACAATCAGTAGATGAATGCACTTCACTGTTGGCTGGTCCACAAAGTGTATGCTCAACTATCTCATTCATATCTATGACTTGAGCTTTCAATGAGCTCTCCAAAAGAGGTGACTCAAGATCCCCATGATGCAAACTATGTGTATAATCAGAAATTCCTAAGGCATACCTCTCCTCATGTTCATGCAAATTTGAGTGCTCCTTGTACCTGACCATCAAAAGAAGCTCTTCCCTCAACTCATGAGTACCACTATCATCCTCATGTATTATGGCTGCCATAGAAGACTGAGTTTTTGTTGTGGATGATGAAGAATGTGCCAAGCTCAACTCCCACAAAGCTCATCAACCTGAATTTATGATTCTTGAAGGGCCATTTGAGTGCTCTTCAAAGAATCCTTGGTAAACTTAAGCTCATAGGTAATATTATCAACTTCCTCTTCTTTCCCTTTTAGCGGATCAAAATAAATCTCATCAAACATTAGAAAATGATCTCTATCTGAAAGTAGGTGTAGGTAATTAGATTTAATTACCACCAATGCTTCTCTAAGTGCCTGAAATTTTGCAAGGGAAAGTTCACCTTCAAGGTTCTTATGTGTCCCTGGAGCCCTCCAACAATAACTTGCCATCAACTTATGAGTATTATCAAAATGCTCTATGGCTGCAATAATCATGTCTTCACTTACCTTCAATTGCCCTGCCAAATGATGGGACCCATGCGACCTAACATCTTTATACAAATTTTCTAATTTGTATTCACAAGCATGCTTCCCAAATCAGCTTCATCTTTGTAATCCTTCATGCATAACTCTTGACAAGTTAGATCAGCATCAAAAGGAAATTTACCCAACATCAAATCTCTATCATGATTAGGTGCTAACACACCCGGATCATCATAAGCATCAAGACTCAAATAAGATGTTGAATCATCACCATTAGCTGATTGGATAACATCATCATATATACTATCAACATTCCCATCATATGCGCTAGTGTCATCAGCCTCATAGGACAACTTTAATTGTGTATTAAAGGCTGATGTTTTGTCAATCTCATTGCACACGTTCTCATCATGAATAGATGAATGCACTTCCCAGAAGTCATCCTAGGGTTCTGTCAAACATCCATCATGAGGTAAGGCATTCTTGTCATCAAACACTTCAAATTTAAACCCCTCTTCTTGCACCTGCTCTTCATTAAACACGTAGGGTTTCAGCTTCCCCTCACATTGTTTGAAAACACTGTATACCAAGTTATAAGTAGCTGCAGAAGTAACCTGTTCTTGCCTTAAAACAGCCAATAACAAAGATAAGATAGGCTACAGAACAACATCACTTTCAATGATAATCGAAGCCATAATGATTCTCATATAGTCAAGAATAGATTTGTCATGATCCTCACTAATAGAGTCTAGGAAATGATGAAACATTTGAATGATAAGATCATCACAATCATAACCAATCATGATAACACGTGATCTCACCTTTACCATCAATTCTAAAACCTTAGCCCTCTTACCGAAAGGACTTTTGATGTCACCTAACCCATAAAAACTTTCAATGATCAATTGCAAGATCTCCCTCATTTTATCATTCCTTATAAGGAGCTTCAGGAGCTGTAATCCTTATAATTTCACTTAGGCAATGAGTAACAGCAAGTCTTACCCCCTTATCTTTGTGTCTCAACAACCTATGCTCACCCAAGGAAGTCACTACTAGAGTCATAGCCATTTGAATAAACTGGGAAGGTGACTGATCCACTGTGTGCAAACAATTCGCCACTTCCACCAACGAGCTGAGAAAAACATCTTTTGACGAAGACAAATGACCAAGTTTATCTCTTGCAAGATAAAGCTTCTTGCCCAACTATTTGTCACCTACTGAGCTGGTAAAACTATTCACCTTAGTGTCTACTTTCCTTTCTTTTGCAAAAGGAGGTTCTAACACTTCAAGATGTCATAGAAGCTTTGTCAAATTCCTATCATAATTCTTGAAATTTTGCATTAATTCGGTCAAAAGCTCCTACACAGACCTCATCTTTCCCAAAGAACCAACCAACAATCTGCTGAAACTGATTTTAGAAGAGTGTTGGCCACTCAACAAAGAAATTTGAAATTAACCTTTCATTGTTAACCCCCTAGGCCGGCAGGATGCACAGTATGATACCACTGTAATGACCCTTGCCCAAAATAACGAAATTTTCACGATTGGGCACAATTTGACAATGCAAGCATTTTGTCAACTAGTTTACTTGCCTGCTGATACAAGTTGTTTCCTGAATGCATTTAAGTAGAAATGGCATGTATTGAACTCTTCATAGGGTTATTAACTTAGCATTCATCATTGAATCATTGCATAGTATAAACATAATGAGAGATATGCTAGAATTATAAAAGACAAACTTGTTGTCTACAAAGATATATGAGAACTGATATTCATAAGCAGATAAATGATAAATATTTATCACCACAGTTATAAGTTTGTCTACAAAGTATTCTTCCTTTTCAAGCACAGAAAATATAGCTAAAAACAATAATATTCTAACCACAAAAATAACATCGATCCTCTTCACATATAGTGGCGCATCCCCTAAGAATATGACAGTCACAAATAATGGCGCAACATAGACAATAAGAGCAGCAGCAGATATTAGTAGTGTTTGGCAACTACCAAAGGTGATATCGATTATCCTTACACCCACAATTTGCTCCAAATATATGCAACGTCTACCTCAAACTCACGGCAGATTGTGGATGTATGTAGTCGCCCAAGTAAGATTACAATTTAGAGTCCATGTAACTCCTAGAAGACTGCCCACGTCATCACCTGGTCAATATAGCGGACATAATATAAACTCCATAGAGTGGTGCACTAATTCCTTGATAGGAGCAACTAAGTTAATATGAATCGACTGATTCCAAACACCCACAACTATTCACCAAGCTCATGATTTCCCTTGAAAATGGTACGGCGGCTAGTATTGGAGGTGTGGCTACATAAGCTTTTGTCCACAACTTCCCAAAACTTGCACAGTTTAAAGAAAATGCTATCTTCCTCCAATATATGTGTCGAGCCTTCCTCAAATAGCAATTTTGGGCTAGAGTTAAAGACCATTTCTCCTAGATGATTGTGACTTCATCATAATAATATTATTGAAGATACCAATTGGTTAGGGATTGATGAACCAGAGTAACCTTAGCCATAATATCACCTAAGATGCCCTCCAAGTATATGGTGCAGCATCTGCAATCTGAGTATGGTACGATTGCTAATAGTAGCTGAGAATAAATAGTTAATAAGATTATAAAATCTTCCACTCAGAAATTAGACTTGGAATTGAAATACTGGTTTGTACGGTTGGATAAGAGATAATAATATTATAATCAAATCAGCTCACATATTGAAAATCTCTCCTGAGATTTGTCTCCAATGGAGACTTCACAAATTTTGAAACCAATCATTATCATGCAAATGCGAGAAACCTTATTTCTCCTGCTACCAACTAAGGAGGAATCTTTCACCACCGAAACTGGACACCCGTAGGAATTCCCACCTAGGGTTTCGGACTCCGAAGAGCTCCACCAAAATACTCAATAAAATAATAAACCAACATATCCCAAATGAATTCTCACAACCCTTTTTATTTCCATCCGAGGAAACTTCCCTTTGCCATTGATGTCAAATGGGGAGAAATAGAGTAAGGGGGAGCAATGCAAAAGAAAAATATTTGTGTTGCCATCAATGACAAAGGGGGAGATTGTTGGAAATATTGTCATTGATGTTAAAGGCACTTAGTCCAGATTATTGGAAGTGGTCATTGATGTCAAAGATGCATACAAATGTTGTCAATAAGACAAAGAAGATAGTCATAAACAAGAAGATATCACTTATGAGAACATTCAAAAGGTCTTCAAGTGATATTGGAGCAGATGTTATGAACAGTTATAAAAGAGAATATATAAGTGTAAGTTGGATCAAATTCATGCAAAATCTGGAAGAAGAAGCAACATGTTAGTGAGGTGAAGTTTCAGACATGAACAAATTTAGAATGCAAATCTGAAGGTGGAGTTTCAGATATGAACAGATATAAGTATGCAGATCCCAATAAAGGAAAAGTCGAGACTATATTATGCAAAGCAGCAATTAAATATATATAATATGCAGCTATAAGACAAAAGCAAATAAAACAAGAGTTGTTGATTTGTTAAGAAGCAAAAATTGTCTTATTCAAAAATATAGGAGGTGATATGATTTAAAATTAAGTGACTTGTCACTAAAGACAAAACAGAAAAAACAGCAACTATAATCCAAAAAGCAACGATGGAAAAAGAAATAATAAAAAAAATAAAGAAAAAGCAATATGAAGACAAAATTAAGAGACAAAATTCAGAATAAGACAAAACAGAAAAAGACAAAGCACATAAGACAAAATTAAAAGGATACGATTTTTGAAGAGAAGCGCTCCATTCAAATGACGTGAATATTAAAAAGTCTTTTGAAAACCAAATGATGCGATCATTTTGCAAAGTCAAGAGGTGCGATTCATGACTAGAAACAAATAAATGAAATGGTGCGACTATTCTGATAAGGAAAACAATAGATATCGAAAGTCAGATTTTAAGGGGTGTGATTAAGGTTTTTGGTAAAACAAACAAACAGATTTGAAGTGATGCGATTCCTTGAAAAGGCAAAGTTTAAATAATGCAATCTTTCACAAAGGTTGCAATATTTGAGCAATATATATATATACATGATTCAAATCAGATTTGAAAGAATGAGAGAGTGAATGATAGTGAATATGTGAGGGTGAGAGAGAATGATGATGTAATAAAAAAGAGTGTGAGTGAATGAGAATATGGTGTAATGATTATTTTATGAGCATAAATAAGAGGGATATCAGAAGTATGAAGAGCAAATTTGATTTATATTAAAGATATTTGTGTGGAGTAAAGTGTGTTCATCATATATACACAGCAGTTCATGAAGATATAAAACATATGAGATGTGCAAGTGAAAACATGAATAATCAGTCTTAGAAGAGCAGATATCTAACAGCAGATATATGAATAGCATATGAAGATTTGTAAAGGAGGTTTCATGCAAGATTAATGAAGACTTTGGAGCATATTGAAGCAGATACAAATCAGGATTATAAGCAGATTTGAAGGAGATATTTGAGCAGAAATGTCCATCATCCGTTGAAGAAGCAACATTGAAGATGGAACATTGTTCTTGAAGTTATTATCTTTTGCTAAGTTGGTACTTGGCAAGTGGGGGTTGGTGCCTCCAATAGGTTGGTGCCTACGAACTATGGGGGTTGTTGCCTCTAGTAGGTTGGTGCCTACAAATTGAGGGAGTTTGTGCTTCTTGTAGGTTGGTGCTTACAAAACAAGTTAGAGGTTGGTGCCTCTAGTAGGTTGGTGCCTACGATCATTGTAATTCACATAAATATATAAAGTACATTATTTGTACCATGGTTTTCTCCCGCAAGGGTTTCAACGTAAATATCGGTGTTATTGTGTTCTTCTCATGTGCATAATTATTGATGTTGAGTGAATGGTGTTATAGTGATTGGTAAAGTTTTAAATTGGTAAAAGTTGAATTATACTGATTCACCCCCCCGGCCCCCTTGCCTCCCCCTCCCACTCTCAATATAATTGTGTACTCATCAGGGGACATTACAGCTATGCCTTCCTAGGTCTCACCTTGCCTTTATAAGCAAGGCTTCTCTTGTACATTATGAATCTTGAACATCTTGTGAATATTGTATTCATGCTTGTATTCTTGTTTGGTAGAATAGTATCTCTTGTTGCCTCTCTCTTGTGTTTAGAAGGTTATTTGGTGTTGCAGATTTGTTGATCTTGGTCCGTGACTTCAACACAATGCAGGGGCGGCTAACAAGAAGCATTGATTGGAGTATGTTGATTACAATGGAAAAAGAATCCACAAAACATAATAGCAAATTTATAATATGAAAATAGATGAGACAAGTTATCTTTAGCTACTGTTACATTATTAGCTTGTTTGACATGGTACTTCAACTATAATGGAACTGGTTTTAGAGAACTACCAAATTACCATGAGCACTGAATTGATCAAACTCTACACTGAGATATTACGAAGGATTGAAGATTTAGTGTTATCATCAATCTGTATATTTCTCTAGCAGATAATGGAATTCTTCATTGTCACCATAATGGTCAAAGGCACTTGACTAACATAGACAAAGGTGCTATGTGTTAGATGTGTATTACTAAAAGACAAACAGCAACTGCTCCATCTGACTGGTACTGCAATTACACAACTCAGTTCTAAAGTCCCTTATATCAATTGTATATTCTCTTATATTATGCTTTGTTCATATAAATGCCTTTCACTAAGAAGAAATGCCTAAGCACTGGCTAGCTTTAATGCTTATACTTTTGTAGCCTCTAAAGGAAACCATATAGAGTCTCTAGGACATGAAACAAATCCCAGAATACAACCAAATTTTCCAAGAATATAAAAGAACCAAGCGATATAAATACCAATAAGGTAATAGAGTTGGACAATGTCTTTACAAAAAAGGCCTCTTCGTTTTAGATTTCAGCACTAGATTTTGTAAGTTATATTTCAACTGGATGGATGTGACTCAAACAGGATAATGTCTCCATAAACTGCATTTGTGGTTGGCCTCAAAGTGACATAATTTAACTCATCAAAATAAAACAGATATACAACCAACTTTAAGGAATTGCTGTAGAGCTAACCAACAGTGTCAAGTCCTCGAAGAACCAAATAGAAAACGCAAACCTGTACACAAAAATAATGAGTTTAATGTTAGCAAAAAACAATCCTGCTGTGCACTTTTATACAAAATAATTTAAATCTTGCTCCAGACAAGCAAATATAAACATGTGAAAAAAAAAAACAATAAAGATAATTGTGATTAACCTTTCGTCCTTTAATCTATAATGCCTCTCTAATTCAATTCAATCATGTTCTATTACTTTCATGAAAAAACAGTAAAACACAGATCTGCATGTTATTCGATTTGTTAAAAAATTGCCCTTTACCCAGTCATTCCAACCCTTGATTTGGGTTGAGACTATATGAAAACTTGGATGCCCCACATTCCATGAGATGAAAATTAAGTTAATTCTAAAACCATTGTAAATTCTTTCAAGGCCTGAGAGAAAAGGAAAGCAATTAGCATCAAGAAAGAAAGAAAGGAATGTTATCAATCTCCACAAGCGACTAAAGCAGATCAATGGAATTTATAATACATTCAGTTGCAATAGAGCAGATTAGGGTAGAAATGAACCCTGGAAGCCAAAAATGTGATTAAAACTAAAGCCATATCACTTAAACAATTGAAAACACAAAAAAAGGGCCGAACCCAAGGCAGGTAAACACTAACCATAGAGTACAAGTACAACTGTAAATAGCCAATCCGGGGCTTGAGAAATAAGGGAAAAGAAGCCAATGCAGACTGAGCCAGTAAACTGGTGCAGTCACATACCTTCATCAATTTTTGTAATGAAAACAAGGAAAACTATGAGCATCATCAGCCACCACCACCATGATCAGATAATATCCATATGAGAATTTCTTAGGCTAAGAGGGTAAGGTTGGACAATCATAGGAGGAAGCATGAAACTTCCCATGGTGTTATAGATGCAAATTGTTCAGGCCAGTCCCAATCTACAGTTTCTTCTACTGCCTAGGAATAGAACCCTTGAAATTCCTTGTGTTAAGGTAGAATAATCCATCAAAATGCTTGAGATTGTTGTTCAAAGCTTCAAAACACATCAAAAATATAGAGAAATAAGGAAAATCAATCATAGTTATAGTATTTCAAAATTCAATGGACAAATATATCAGCTAAGTTCTTTTAAAAGCTCAAAATTTTTGGCTAAACTTCTTGAATTTTTCCAACTTTATACATAATTTCTTGAAATAATCCAGTTCAGTTACATTCTCAAAATTTTCCAATTTCCCTCCATGTTCACAAGTTGTAATGAGATATTTTTTCACAAGTATAAGCTCTAGATGCAAATTTATCAGGCAAGTGGCAAATCACAGTTCATTTACTGTCTTCCCATAAAGCTCTACAAAAGCTTTATGTTTGACTTTGAACTCGAACTTCTATTTAAAATTGAAATTTCCAGTTTTCCACCATACTATTGTTTGCAAGTAATAAGAATTTTCAATTTTAAAGTAAAACCATAAGTTCTAAATGCACATTTCTCAGACTAGTCACAAATCAGAGTGCATTCTAGTGGGGATAATTCACATAGATGGTTAATGGTTCTCGGAACATCTATCTTGAACAAAATCAATCATCCATTCAAAAAAATCTCATGTTACAAAAACATCATATCATCCAACCAGAGATTATAATCAGCACCCAAAAAAGTAATCATCATTGCAAACTAAGAACCAACTTACAAGAACTATGCAGTAAAACACTAGAATGTTATTTTTCCCAATCTATAAGCTCTAGATGCACATTGGACAGGCTAGTCCCTAGCCATAGTGACTGTATATAGAACCCTTGAAAGACCTTAACTATCAAGGGAAATTATCAATTGATGGTCTCCAGGTTGCCAGTTTGAATCTTCAAAATTGAAATGAAAAAAGAAAAAAAACTGGTAAACTAAACCCTATTTAAAGCATTTCAAAGTGCCAATTTTTCAGCTACATTGAAATTTCCAAATTCTCAGGTATGTTCTTCAAAAATTTCAAGTTTTCACAATTCACAAGTTGTAATAAGAGATTTGTAGAGAGGTATACTCTCTGAACGCACATTCTTAAAGCAAGTGCCAAACCACAGTTCGTTCTGCTGGCTAGCCATAGAACCCTAGTCAGATAAGTTCTTGAAAATTTTCAGTATTTTCCATGTTCACAGCTTGTAATAAGATTTTTTTACAGATTGCTCAAGCAAGAGGCAAACCACTTTTCATTTATTTTATCTTACCATAAGAACCCTAGACAATCTTTATGTAACATGTTTGAAGAAGAGCTTTATACTAAATTTCCAGTTTTTCAGCATGGACTTCTTCACAATTAGTAAAAAATTTATCCATCCAAGTGGTATAATAATCTGTAGAATCACATCATTCAAATTAATCACAAATCCCAACTCACTCTATCAGACAAGGTGAGGGTACAAGGTAGAATGAAATCAAACACCTGAGCTTGAATCGCTCGGGCTATCACAAGGACAAAATAGAAAGCAAGAAAAAAACTGTCACACTACTGGGTAACCAGGACAAAAATCATGATTGCAAAACTAAGAGCCAGCTTACATAGACATGCTAGTGGAAGGGCATTCAAAAAGCTTATAGTTAAGTAAAAGACTTTTACAGCCAGTCAGAACTATAAATTCTAGTCGCAAATTGTTCAAGCTAGTGGCTAATTACAGTTAATTCTAGTGGCTAGGTTAGAACTTTCAAAAAGACTTATATCCAAAGCAAAATCATCCCTCAAAAGAGCACTAGGTTTTTATACACATGTTAAAATTTTATACTCAATGGATTTTGATTTTATGACCAAACTAGAGAAACTGAGCCTTGGCAAACCACATCACAATGAATACATCTGTCACATTAAACAGAAAAGTGTTTACTTACAGCATTGCGAAGCTCAACTCCCAGCTGCTGAATAACAAAGGAAAAGCTCCGAGAGACCTTGTGTAGCATTGTGTAACAGAATGCCAAGTCTGGATCAGAAGGAATTTGCTTACTGGCATGCGCTGCTGCAAACTTCATTTTCACCAAAGCTGGCACATCCTCTGGGTGCTTTAATATGGCCCCAATGCTCGACATTTTTAGCCTAATTAAGCACATTGCACAGATATTTGCAATCATAAAATAGTATAGGAAACCTTAAATCAAGCAAATCATATAATCGATATTCTAAATAAGTAATATACACTTCTCAAAATAAATGCATTTTTTCTTTTCAACTCAATGTTTGAAGGGAGCGACCTTGCTAAACCTCAAAGAAAGTAATATGATGAAGCTATATCTTCTGATAGTAGGCACGAGTTTTCCATGCAGATTATTTCTAGCTTTTGGATACAACTGTGTTTTTATTTCTATATTTATATTTTTTCCATCAATGTTTAAGATTGCGCTCAGCAATTTATTGAAGGATATCTTTCAGATCACTGAGTGTGATCCAAAACATCGATGCAAAATAACAAACCCAATTGAATCAAAAAGCTAGAAATCATATATCTCGTGGTCCAAAACCTCAAAGTAAAAATCTTTAAACAAAGGTTCTCCACAAGCACTTAACTAACTGTAATTAATCAATACCGTGAAATTGAAGCCAGCACAACAAGCATTTTTATATCTGTAATTAACTCTAAAAAACTCTACTAAACAAATTTAAAAAATTAGTTGCAATAAATCAAGTTGTGGCAGGGGAATTGAAATCGTTACCAGAAACATTTTTCCATCCATAATTAACTCCCTGCACTCTAAAAAACTCTAGTTTGAGTAACCAAGGCATAGTTTGAGTAACCAAACCTACCAAAAAGAGTGCCCAAGTCTATTTTCGGCAAGCTTTGGTTGGCTGGAATAGTTTAGAAAGAGGTAAAAAAGACTATGATGAAACTATGAAGTGGGTAGTTAAAGGAAAAAATGTTGGGATGATATGTCTCAACCTTGCAATTACATAAAGTATTGTTGATACATAAGGTATCGTTGATATGTCAGTGACGGGGGGGTGTGGGAAAATTTTATTCATATTTTATTATTGTAAATCTGGACCGTTCATCATTAGGTCTTAGATCTGACGGTCAATATTTTATTAGCTTGACTTGCCCCAGAAGGCAACCCTATTTTATGAGGGCATTGTATTACAGCTGTGTATTGTGATGTATTTTGAGAGTCTGATAGCAGTTGTGTTGCCTCTGGATCTCTGGTTGGTGATACTCCTGTGAGAAGCTTGCTCTGCAAGTATATTGTAATCTTTGTGATTTTTTAATAATATATTAGGCAGCTTTTGGAGTGTGGGGTTTTTCTCCCAAAAGGGTTTTCCCCACGTAAATCATTGTGTTGTGGTATGCATGATGTTTATGTTTATTTATGTTTAAGTTTCTATAACTGTTAAAGATCTTTAAAATTTTTGCATTATCCTCCTCTTAAGATTAGTAAGGAAGTTGTTTCACTACCTTAGCTTCCTTACAAGTGGTATCAGAACCTGATCACCTTTGGTTTCAATTGTGGGTTGTTGGGTTTTTTGAACTAATCCAAATTTGAGTGGGAGCTTATGCAAAAGATACTTTGTGATCTTGTTGCAGGTATTTTTCAAATGGGAAGTTCATCAGGGAGAATAGAGGTGGATAAATTTTCTGGAAATAATTTTGAAATGTGGAAGCTGAAGATGGAGGATTTGTTGATAGATCGAGCTCTGTGGGATGTTGTTGATGAGAATGTTTCAAGGCCTGCAGATCCTACTCAGGCTACTCAATATGATGTTATGGACCGTAAAGCCAAGGGTCATATCAGATTGTGCTTGGCAGAATCAATGTCCATGAAGAGAACTCTACACAGAAACTATGGAAGAAGCTTGGTGAAATGTATCAAGCCAAATATTTAGTGAACAAGATTTTCTTGAAGAAGAAATTGTTTTCCTTGAGAATGGAAGAGGGTGGACGAATTACAAACCACCTGAAAGCATTCAATATGTTGGTGGCTCAATTGGCATCAGTTGGTGTCAAAATGGATGAGGAGAAATGTCAAAGATTGGTTTGTTCTTTGCCTGATTCGTGGAATTTTCTTGTTATGGCTATTGGGAGTACTTCTATTATATTGAAGATTGAAGATGTGGTGGGTTCTTTGCTTTCTAAAGAGATGAGAAGGAAAGTATCCATCGGTGCCAAGGAGGCCTTAAATGTTCGTGGAAGACCTAAGGAAAAAGGCAAGAAGAATGAGAAGCGTGATAAATCCAAGTCCAAGGGGAGATCCAATTCTCCTGGAAAGTCTAAAATTATTTGTTGGAACTGCAGTAAGCCTGGACATATTCGTAAGCACTACAAAGAAGAAAAAGAAGAAATTTGATTCTAATTCTAAGTCTGAGAAAGAAGATGGTGATGCATTCATTGCAGCTTTTGCAACTCGTGCAGGTAATGATGCATGGTTAATTGACTCGGGTGCATCTTTCCATATGACATTTAATAGAGATTGGTTTTCTGAATATGAAGAATTTGATGGAGGTAAGGTGTACCTAGGCGATGATTCTTATTTAAACATTTTTGGCCACGGTAAAATTAAAATTAGGTTTCCTGATGGTAGAATAAAAAGGATTAATGGTGTGTTGCATATCTCTGGTTTATCACAAAATTTGTTATATGTGAGCAAATTTGTTATATTGGATTGATGAGGTGTGCAGGTAGTATTTTCTGATGCAGAATGCAAGATGGTCAGAGGTGCTATGGTGATTGCTAGAGGTGTCAGATATGGCACATTGTATAAGCTTGATGCATGCACTGTTGAGTGCAATAGTACTTTTGTGAAAAGCAAGTCTATGGAAGAAGTGAGGGTTTCACCTTCAACAGATGGTCATGGCTTTTGAGTACCCAAGGGTGCTCTTTCTTCTAAATCAAAGTTACCTGCAAAGAAAACTATGTTATGGCACCAAAGACTTGGCCACATTGGAGAAAAGGGTATAAGGACCTTGAAAAATAAAAACCTCGTTGAAGATTTGTCTGATTGCAATCTTGAATTTGATTTCTGTGAGCATTGCATTTATGGAAAACAAAACTGTGTTCAATTTTACTCAATTTCTCATAAATCTTGTGGTGTATTGGATCTTATTCATTCTGATGTGTTTGATCTTGTAGATGTTCCTTCAATTGGAAAATCCACATATTATGTTTCATTTATTGATGATTATAGTAGGACATGGGTATATTTTTTAAAGAGTAAATCTAAAGTTTTCAGACAATTTAGAGAATTTAAAGCAATAGAAGAAAATAAAATGTTTGAGGACTAATAATGGCAATGAATTTTGCTCTAATGATTTTAATAGATTCTGTAAAGATTGTGGTATTCATAAACAAAAGACAACTCTGTATTCTCCACAGCAAAATGGAGTTGCAAAAAGAATAAACAGGACATTGATGGAGAAGGCTAGGAGTATGTTGAGTGGTGCTATTCTAGAACAAAGGTTTTGAGCTGAAGTTGTTGCCACTGCTTGTTACTTGATTAAAAGGTCTCCTATATCAGCTCTTGTTGATAAGACGCCTAAAGAGGCATGGTCGGGTCACAAGCCTTCAATAAGACATCTTTAGAGTTTTTGGTTGCAAGGCATATGCACATGTGTCAAAGGAGAAGCGAACAAAGTTGGAGAACAAGGTTGTGAAATATATCTTCATTGGATACAGTTATAGTGTGAAAGGATACAAGCTTTGGGATCCTGTTGCACAAAAAGTAATACATAGTAGAAGTATTATTTTAGAGAATCTAAGCCTTCTTTTGTTACATTGTAGCCAGAACAAAGTAAACAGGAAGATGTGATTCAATTTCCTTATACATTTGAGAAAGTTGTATCAAGGCCCATGGACAGACAAGAAGTTGAGGAGAGCCCATCTAGCTTTGAATCTTCAAAAGAGGAAGAACCTCCAACTTAGCTTGTTCGTAGGTCTACAAGGCATAGACAACCACCTAAAAGGTATTCACCTGATGATTAGAGATGTATTTTTGCTTTGAATACTAACATGGATCAAAACAGATCATTAGAAGAGGCATTAGGTACGAATGATGCAAAATCCTAGAAGATTGCTATGGATGAAGAAATGGCAGTTTTGAAAAACAATGATACATGGGATCTTGTACCGTTGCCTAAAGGAGGAAAACCTGTTGGTTGCAAATGGGTGTTCAAGAAAAAGATTGGTTCATATGGAAGTATTGAGAAATACAAAGCAAGGTTGGTTGCAAAAGGTTACTCTCAAATTGAGGGTGTTAATTATGGTGAGATATTTTCTCCTATTGCAAAAACAACATCCATTAGACTTTTGCTTTCTGTTGTTGTTGCTTATGATTTAGAGGTTGAGCAAATGGATGTGAAAACTGTTTTCCTTCATGGTGACTTGGAGGAGGATGTTTATATGACATAGCCAGAGCACTACATGGTGAAAGGTAAAAGTAAATTGGTTTGAAAATTGAAGAAATCTTTGTATGGCCTAAAACAGAGTCCTAGGATGTGGTACCAGAAATTTGATACATATGTGTTGAGTTTCGGATTTGAACATTCTAAATCAAATCATTGTGTTTATTATAAAACTGATGGTGGTCGTTTCCTATTTATTGCATTATATGTTGATAATATGTTATTTATTGGTAAAAGGAAATGTATGATTTCAGAATTGAAATCTAAACTTGCTACTAAATTTGAAATGAAAGACCTTAGTGCAGCTAAACACATTCTTGGATGGAAATTAGAAGAGATGGAGTGAACAGAAAGGTATGGCTTGGCCAAAGTAAGTATGTCAATTCAATTTTACATATATTTGATATGCAGGATTGTATACCAATCTACGTGTTCCTATTTCAGCTGGAACAAAGTTATCTATTTCAAATTGTCCAACATCCCTATCAAAGATGGAAGACATGAGCAAAGTACCTTACCAAAGTGCAATTAGAAATTTGATGTATGCAATAGTTTGTACTAGACCAGACATTGCCCAAGCAGTGGGAGTTCTTTCCAGATATATGTCTAATCCTAGTAGAGTTCATTGGGATGCAATTAAAAGAGTCTTCAGATATTTGTGTGGTACGTCAAATTATTCTTTATATTATCATAGTAATATGACTGAAGACGAGATTTCCCTTGATATTCATGGTTATGTGGATTTAGATTGGATAGGTGATGGTTAGTTGGATGAGTAAGTGACAAGTTGTGGTTGTTTTGTCCACTACTGAAGCTGAGTATATGGTAGCTACTCATGCTTGTAAAGAAATTGTTTGGCTTAAGAGACTGTGTTCAAATATTGAAATAAAACAAGATGCAGTGATAATTTATTGCAACAATCAAAGTGCGATATGTCTAGCTAAGAACCCGACATTTCATGCTAGGACCAAGCACATTGATGTACAGTATCATTTTGTTAGAGATATGGTCGAAGATGGCAGAGTGAAGTTGGTTAATGTAGAGACTTTGATAAATGTTGTTGATCCTTTAACTAAGACTATGAGCACAGAGAAGTTCACATGGTGTTGAGAGACTATGGGCCTTTCAGCCCCTAGCAATTAAAAGATGATGTTTATACACCCTCCTATTGATTTTGCAAAGTGTTCGACAAATGGGAGATTTGTTGGGATAATGTCTCAACCTTGCAATTACATAAAGCACTATTGATACATAAGGTACTGTTGATATGTTGGCGAAGAGGGGGCACTAGAAAATTTTATTTATATTTTATTATTGTAAATTTGGACCGTTCATCATTAGGTCTTAGATCTGACGGCCGATATTTTATTAGCTTGACTTGCCCTAGAAGGCAACCCTATTTTATGAGGGTATTGTATTCTGACTATGTATTGTGATGTGGTCGTGTTGCCTCTAGATCTCTAGTTGGTGATGCTCCTATGAGAAGCTCGCTCTGCAAGTATATTGTAATCTTTGTGATTTCTAAATAATATATTGGGCAGCTTTTGGAGTGTGAGGTTTTTCTCCCAAAAGGGTTTTCCCCACGTAAATCACTATGTTGTGGTATGCATGATATTTATGTTTATTTTTGTTTCAATTTTTGTAACTATTAAAGATCTATAATAGTTTTGCATTATCCTCCTCTCAAAATTAGTGTGGGAAGTTGTTCTGCTACCTTAGCTTCCTTACAAAAAAGACAAAAGGACAATATCTATTGGATGAGGAAAAGGTCTCTTAATAAAGAAAAGAATGAGATGAACAAGATAGGGATATCCCGAGATAATCAAGAAGTCAAGAATAGTTAATGAGAAAGTTCCAATGATGCTTCACGAAGGATATTCAAGCTCAATAAGACATAGACAGTGGATAGAGGGCAGGTTAAGTGTATGTATGGCAAGTGTTTTTTGAAGATGTAAATGACAATGAGTTGAGATATCAATGACAATTTATATGAGAACCAATGACAATGAAGGTGAATAACAAACATGTGTGAGAGTTATGAGGTCACAACATTTTCAAAGTTCTTTATGGATAGTATCATGAGTTTATAAATTTGATTGAAGGCAGTGTATCTTTAGGTTGAAAGGTTGTGATTGACATTCTCTTGTTTTGAAGTCTTCAAAGTTTTGTTCACTTGTCATAAAATCCTATTTATCTCCTTCCAAAATGTTTTGAGGCTTGTTTGTTAATCCAAGACTCTCAAGCTCTTTTGAAGTTGCATGAGACTACTTTGTGGCCCAGCCAACACACAGAGAATAACACATGACAACCCTCATATTCCTACTTTCAAAATCCATTGATGATAGTGTGAAAAAAAAATCACAGTATAAGTGTTTGAGAGCACATGCCAAGTGTTAAGGTTGCAAACACAGTAAAAAGAGGTATGACATTCATGATTTTATAATAGTCAACAATGCCAAACAGGGTATCACATTGACTAGATAAGGTGCAGTTCCTAGACACTCTGTTATGAAGGAAGATGGTCATAAAATACACAAGGAATGGACCTAGATTTTTTGAGAGTATAAGGTAAAAGTACAAAGATGACAATGTCTTAGGTATTATGATATGAACTCAGTCCTCGAAACCTTCTAAAGGACAACCCTACATAGTCAAGAGAGAAGATAGGTTCCAAGGTAATAGAGTACAGTGAGAAGGAAGTTTGTATGAGAAGAAAAAATAAGAGTGATAGAGATAAAAGGGGAGGTTAGTTTTAAAGCATGAATAGATGGATAGGGCATGAGAAGTGAGCTGACAATCAAAAGGGCATTGAAGACTCATATGCCATAGACAATATCAAGAAACCCCATTGAATGTATGAACACAGAGTTCTCAAAGGGAAAATCTAAGACCATATAAGGATAACGTGTAGATTCACTACGATAGCCTTGGATAGGTCTGTTTGACAAATAGGGTATAGTGACTGTTATTATGATAGTCATAGACACTACATGTCAAAGTCATGTATATAGCAAAAGTGCTTAATAGGATAAAGATGCTCTTTAAGCATTGTTTTGCATATGATAATGTGCCATCTACAAGGAAAACTAATGAAAGCAAGGTTCTAGAAGACACAATAACAACCACAAATACATGAGAAATAACTATAGGGATAAAAAACATTCAATATCATTTTCAATATCCAAACATAAACAATCAATAAAGGAAAAACCTTCAGGACAACCTAGAGAACAATTCTAAAGGAAAAAATGACAGTAGCAAGGTTTTAAAGAGGACAATTTAGTGAAAGGGAAGTCTAAAAATAAAAATCCTAGAGGCATAAAATTCATAGTGAAATGAAATGAATCCTTGATCATGTTACAAAGTTGAATTTTTCCATTTCATAATATATTGCAGCTCATTGTAGTTTGATCCTTTAAACTCCAAAGAGTCAGGAAAGATAGTCAATAAAGTTGCAGGGTATGGTGAAGTTGAGAAGCTTATACACAATTGGACAGGAAGACATGACACAAGATAGGTTCAAGAGGTAGTGGCCTATTAATGACAGTATGAGATAGTATTATAACAAACCTAGATTTGTTTTGACAAACAAAATGAACAGTGGTATGAAGGTCTTCTGTAACAAATGTCCAATGGCAGATTGATTACAAGTGACTTATGTTGGTGAAATGTGAGCATAAAGGAAGTCTTAATGAGTTGAATATGTGTCAAATATAAGCCATTAAAGATCTTCCTCACCCTCTTAGGATTTCTAACTATTTCAAGCCTCTCACACATGTGCCCTTAAAATATGCAAATATGGTTATGGCAGTTGGAGAGATGGAGGCCATTTATTGAACAAGTTGAGAGAATAAAGGGTAGTTTGGGCCACTCACAAGAATATAGGAGCCTATCAAAGGGGTATATTCATAAATAAAGTCAAAGCAAACAAAGAACTCTTCAACAACCATCACCGTCAAGTAAATTCAAAGGAGCAGAATTAGGATATGACTCAATTGGGCGCCCAAGAAAGTTTGACTCGATAAATTGAGGCAAGAAACATGTCATTTATCCATCATAACAAGCTGATAGATGTTAGGAAAACTCTTGTAAGACAAAAAGGGACACCTAGGAAGATTTCTCTCAATTCTCACTAGTCTAAACCAAGCATTGTAACTGATATAAAGTTCATTATGGTTTAGAGGCTAATTACTATAACTCAAACTCAGTTTTAGATTGAGAACAACAGTGTAACACTTTATTTTTCATCAATAGAAAAGCATTTCAGTCTTATTCTATTATAATAACACCTTTTTCTCAATAAAATTATGTAATTTTGCTTTCTTTATGACTGTTTCTTTGTGTGCAATATGATGATTCATGCATATTTTTGTGATTTTCCTAAAACATTCAAACAATTGTCTCATTTACAACACCTTTGAATATAAAGCATGTACATTTATGCAGGTTGTTAGTTGTGTAATGAATATGATTAGTAGTTATTTGTGAAAAATCCCTCTTCCTTCAAGAACTATTGAAAACTCAAACCTTCTTATGAAGCACTCATGCATGAATATGTGAAAACCTCTAAGTCATGCATTAAACCAACTGGGTTATGGAACATTGTGTGTCAAAATAGCAATATAGGTCTTGAAAACAGTTTGGTGCATCACCCCCATTAGCATTTAGATTTCATTTTATATATTTTCTCTCCTTTTCCTTAGTAAATGGAAGTATCATCGGTTAAATTAGGTGAAGTACCAAGGGAACCAAACCTCTTTGGAGGTTGATCTCAAGCTATCAAAGCCCACACTCTGTGAGGTCTTCCCATGTTTCACTGGATAGCTAAGTGGAATACTTAGCAAAGGTGCATATCTATTTGAAAACAATAGCATAAGGGGTGACAGCTAAATAGAGATGAAAATATATCCATGACAATGATCTAGTGATGAAAATTTTAATCAAAGGGTGAGCAAGGTTTGTAGGAATCAAATATAGATGAAACAATGAAGGTCTAAGCCTTAAGAAAATTTGAAATGAATATATAGCAATCACATATATCAGATCTACAAATGTGTGTGTGTGTACACATATATATGTATATGTATATGTACATGTGCATGATGCACATTCACATATACATATTTTTTCCTTGGTTTTTGTCAAGTCCTTTTATTACCTTATCTAAATTTTAAAAAAGTTTGTCAATGGTCGTCAAGTTCTAACTAGGTTCTTAGAACCATGTCGGGTTTCGAAAAGGTTATCATAACTATGCGTTAACCTAACCTTGTCTTGTTGAATGCCATGTTATCTTTAATTTGTCGGATTTAACTTAAGTTTCAACAACCTCATCGGCTTCTAAAGAGGTTCTTCAAACCTTGTCGGGCTTCGACAAGGTTTTCATAACCAAGTCTAGAGTTGACATAAGTTGGATGATTTGTTTTCATCATGATTTCTCATCAGATGTATATGATTAAAATCTTTGGAAAGATTGAAAGAAATAAAAAGGTATTTCAGAACTTCTTGCAAGTTTTGAAACATGTGTCAAGTTTCGACAACCTTAAGAAAAGTCAACAACTTCACTAATTTTGTTCAAAGGAAATTTTGAGGTCTCACTCAAAGATTGTAATGAAAAATCATTTTTTAAGAAGCCTTTCAGAAAATTTTAGAGGTTTTGAAACCTTTGTCAAAACACAAGGTTCTCAAAACCAATAAATTATCTAATGAAACTCTAGAGCTGTTACCATTCAAATTTTCAAAAAATATCAGAAGTGGGTGTTGAATAGAAACTTCGCACATGCCATTACTAAGGCACGCCATTAATGCTCCCTCCCTGAATTAAAGGCTATTAATTATAAATGCATTCAAGGCAATAATAAGGATCATTTCCATAAGCAAATGATAGAGAATTTTCTAGGAGTGGAGAAGAGGAGATTACAAAGCTAATACCACTTAATTCATCACAACAAGTATCACAATCTAATTAAAGGTATTTATTGGTTCATCCTTATAATTCATTGTTCACTAAAAGGTGAATTGAGGTAACATAGGGGCATAGGTGAGATACATAAATTTAGCAAGTAATTTGGAGCTCTAGTGAAACCCTAATTACCTCCCAATATTTCATATTCCTTGTGTCAAAATAAAATTCAAATATCTGGGATATGAACATTTATTGGGCCTATCTAGGACATCTTAGAAATTGGTGACATGAAGCTAGGGAATGTTAACTTAAAATATTTCTAGGAAATGATAGGGAGAGGAGATAGGTCTCCCATTATGTAGAGGTTAATTAAGAGTGGGTTACTATAAGTAGTGTGTTTCTCGTAGGGGTACAATATGCAGACCTAGTTTTAGAATGCGCGAATCACTATGATCCTCAGACTCGAGAGGTGAAGACCAGCGATAATAGGTTGGCAGTTAGACTAAATTATGACACTTTCAACACCTGCCTCTGACTGCCTCAAAGGGATGAATTCACCACCATTGATTATATGATCACTTATTAGCATTTCATTGAGAAGAAAAGTCAATGAAAGAACACAATTGCTCGCCAATGGTTAACAACTCCTACGAAAGGCAAGTCCTAGTTTTCAACAAGATTGCATCAGTCCCACTTCACAAACGAAATTTTAGATATCATAATTCTCCATAGATTAAAAGGTAATGAGAATACACATGATTTTGAAGAGTGGATGTATTTGTTTATTATTGTGATAATTCATGGGCAATGATTCATTGATTGGGGCACTTTGATCAGTAATCAAATGCACTCAAAACTCACTCATTTTACATTTCACAAAGCCTTCTATATGTCCTCCTACCGCTTCTATGCTATTGCTTGCACAAGGCCTTGGCAAGGGCTCCTTCCGATAGACGTTCTTGATGATTCCATCCATATTTATAACTACTATACTTAGTTACAACTAGAAAGAAGCTATAAATTTTTTAGGAGGGTGAATGATGCCTTAACTATGAGTATGGTAGGAGAAATTCAAGGTGATATAGGTTTGAGAATGACCCCTAAAGCAGCTCAATTAATCAATAACTATGGTAGTTATTCTATACAATTCTAGAGATTTACCTATATAAGAGTTGGACGATTTGATGGATTGCCCTACAAGCTGCCAAATTATGCTGATAATAAATTCATCCTCATTAATGTATGTAGATAGGTAACCGAGGTGAATAAAAGGTGTCATGAAAGGAAGAAAGAAGAGATTATTTTTCCCATTGGCCTTTCACACTATCAGGGCAATTCTATGTCTGACACTTTGAATATTAAAAAGGACTTGGTCAAATACACTATGCAATTTTATGAAAGGAGATTTATATTTGATAGTCAGAACTTTGTTAGGAATAATCTATAGTTAGGCTCATGTTTCAATCATATTCCAAATTTGGAAGACTATTGGGCAGATTGTGTAGATGAGTTTGAGGTAAGGAGAAGAGGGTGGATGAGATTGTCCTTGAGACAAATTGTAACCTTAAAGCTGAATTGGGACATCCAAGACCTTGAAGATGATGAATCTTACTCAGTGGATCCCATTTTCACTGATCACATACAAAGTCAACCCATCTTACCCATAGACTGGAGCATTAAAGAAGTGGCTAAGATTGCAATAGTACTCAGGAGAATAGAAGAATGGATGATGAAAAAGAATACAAAAAAATAAAACCCTACTCAACAAATTAAGAAGACTATACAACAGGCAGAAAGTTGTCAAAAAAAGTATTCATCACCTCAACAAATGACACCCACAACATAAAAAACTACCTCTAGTGGTAGTGGATATGATGGTGAAGATCCTCTAGAAAGGGGAAGTTTGGAAAAGACTTGTGAGGAATCTTCAGAAGAGGTTGCTTGAAAGGAAAAAGACAAGGAAAGATTGATTCTTCTGTTAGAAGAGGTTGGAGAGGAATCTATTTGCATATCTTCTTCATTGTCTCAAATGAGTAATTCCTCCTCTTCACTTTCTTGATTCTTCCCATGAAAAGATTGATTCTTCTGTTAGAAGAGGTTGGAGAGGAATCTATTTGCATATCTTCTTCATTGTCTCAAATGAGTAATTCCTCCTCTTCACTTTCTTGATTCTTCCCATGATTCTCCCCCTCCTAATGCCTCTAAAAATCCATCCACACAAGTTGAGATGAATCCATTGTCATCCCCTAAGGTAGGATTTTCTAATACACCTCCTCTCAAGAAATCCCTTCAATTTTCTTCTCTAGAGACTAGGAATGCTCTCTCACCTCCATTTGTTTCATGCAGTGTTCCACAAGGACGCGTCCCCCCAAAAAATCCAGCATTTCCTAGACGTCCCCGTCTCGGAAACTTGGGACTTGGGGGGGACATCCCCCCACTAGCCCACCACTAGCACCACCATCCCACCACCAGCGTCACTATCTCCAAGATGTCGCTTGAACTTCAAGGACGTCAGGGTGTCCTCAAGATGTCTGTGGGACTCCTAGTTGTCTCCAAGATGCATAATTCTTATACTTATACATCTTTTTATAACTATTTTTTCAAGTACTGTATGTATTTCAGTGCCCTACCGCCACCCTGCTGCTACCCCGCCACCGTCCCCCTGTCGTCCCCAAACTTAGGCCCTTGGTCCCCCCGTCCCCACGTCCCCCAGTCAAAAAACTCCGTGGAACTATGGTTTCATGGCTAGAACAATCATTGACCAAGAAAATAAATATTGATGAATTGAGTGTTTTTTATACAAACATTGTGTCACAATTGCTCCAAAGAACACCCTAGGTCAAAAAGCCTAAAACCACCTTCGGTTTGTTGAATGATCCCTCTTCGAGAAGTCTATATGTTAAGGTTTCTCATCCCTCTATACAAAAGGAATCCCATTAGATCATTGCAAGAGACTTCAACATTACCAAGATCAACTTGGGACCTTCCACAAGAGAGGGAGATATTCACAATTTCCAAGTGTTAGTTGCCAACCTTGTGGAAAGAACAGTGAAGGATAAGAAAACAAAAGATCAACTAAAACAGAAGGTTAATGAATTAACCAATTGTTTAAAATCTCTTGTTGATCTTTTTGTCCAGCCTAGCAACCAAATTGAAGCTGCCTTTGATCCTAGTTCTGCTAGTGGGAAATAAATGATTGATAAGATTCATGGTTATAAATCTTATGGGAAGGTCACGAAAGATTGGGCTAAGGATATCATAATGAGAGGGGCTAAATTCATTACAAAGATGAAGTTTTGCGATGATATTGAGGACTTAAAGAAATAAATTGACAGTAAAATTGTTGTGACTAGGCATGAAGAATCGATTTGGCAAAAGACTAACAATGACCTCAAAGAAATGATCAAATTGGCATCAAATAAATTGGTGGCCAAATAGTTAATACCTAATGTTGAGGATAACATATATTTCATGTGGAAGAAAAGTATTGAGTGGAAGTTTTCATTTTTGAAGCAAAACACATTAGAGCAAAATAAATTACCCAAAAAGTGCAATTAGATGAGAGCAGACATTCAAAGCGATCTTGCCACCATCAATATTCACCTCAGAAAGGAAGGTGACTGTCAAGATGAAGATGCAGAGACATTAAAGAATAATTTAAAAGAAAAAATTGATTTTTTTTTATAAACAGTCTTTCAATATTGAGAAAATGAGGAGATTAAGCAGCATCAATTCTGCCTTATCCCAATTTATTGGACATGCAAAAACCTTCACAAGAAACATAGATTTGGTACGAGGAAACAAAGTTTTGTGGAGGTTGAGGAAAAAAAAACGTGATTATCCCACAACACAACGAAATACCTCCAGTTGTCAAAGCTTTCCATGCATACAAGGTAAAAATTACCATGCAATTTGCCCAATCATCTCAGGAAAAATATACTGACAATGCACCACCTCATGAATGATAACTATTGTTATTTTATATTATTGGACTCACTTTGTAAAAGAACGTTGAATTCCTAAGAAGTTTAAGGGATTTTTTAACATACTTTTTTCAGTTATTTTCAAGAAATAGTTACTCTTGCATATGTATATATTGAATCATGATCTTACCAAAAAATCTGAGACATTTTTTTGAGAAATATATAGAAAAGAGATCAATTTTTTTTGATATAAGATTTATTGGCAAGTATCGATTTTGTTAATCGTTGATACTATTCTAACCTTTCCTGTTTTATTGTCAAAATCATACCTATAGCAAACTTTAAATTTGAAAAAAAACATATTTGTATTTGATGAGGGAGTTGTACCTCTTAAAATTTGGAGGGAAATTATTTCACCTAACTGTTGATTAGCAATTAATCCTATATCTGGGCGATACAGAGAATAAGTAATAAAATTTCAATAGTTAATAATATATTAACTAACACATATACATATACATATACATATACATATTCATGCACATGCACATATACATATAAATTTACATATACATATACATATTGTTACCATGGTTTCAATCAAATCCTTTCATTCATCAAAGTCCCTGATTTTGGTTGTCTTTCTTTGAAGTGGTTTTCAAAACCCTTTCGGGTTCCAACGTGGCTGTCAAAACCATGTGTTATCCCGCCATTCTAATACTTTAAGCTTACCAATGCTTGTTTCATTAGTTCTTTGATAGGCTTTCAAAACTTCATTGGGACTCAAAAAGGTTTTCACAACTTGGTCAAAAGCCAACATTAAATGTAGTAAGTTGAATACTTAAGCAAATCTGGTTAAATTTCAGAAATTTCAGAAGTTTTTATAGGTTTTGAAACCTATGTCGGGTTCTAACATGGTTTTAAAAACCTGATTTATATCCCACCCAACACTCTCATCCAAGCTTTAATCTTACATAAATCGAAGATTTGGTTTCACATAAATTGAAGATTTGGTTTCAAACGTGTTTTCAAAGGTCTTGAACAATATAAAGGCAAAATGGTCATTTCGAAATTCAACCGAGGTTTCGACACTTTCATTGGGACCCGATGAGGTTTTGATAACCTTTATAAGGCCAAAGAGATATATGTTATGAAATTTGTGTTCCCCATAAAGGAATTTTAACAAGGTCTTTTGCACGATCATCAAGTTTTCAAAACCTTTGTTGGAACCCGATAGGGTTTTTGAAACCCACGAATTCCCTGATAAGCTTTCATAGTCGTTCCTTTTCGAAATTAAAAAAAGTGTCAGAAAGGGAAATGAGATGGGAAACCTCACACACGTAAAATTTTAAGAGCACCACTAATTCTCACCCACCACTCCTAAACATTAATTACAGGTGCTTATATAGAGATTATACTATCAAAAGAGTTCATTTTAACAAGCATTCAAGAACGAATTTTGTTGGCGATGGAAAAGTAAAATTACGAAAGACCTATAAGCAATGGGGTTGTAGTATTCAAGCTTAACACAAAGGTATAGTGAATTTCTCTTGGCCTAGTATATTATAAGATAATTCAAGGAGAATTCTTGCAAATTTGGGAATTGAGTGTCATTTAATAGCCCATATAATTTGGTTGAATCATTTCTTAATCACAAATTGTGACAATAGTCATTCAAATTGTATTCACCATGAAATTTAAATACTTGGGTTATGAAAAATTGTCTGGTCTGTTGAGTACATTACCAAAAATTAGGGACACCAAACTAGGGCACATAAATTTGGACAATTTTTGGGAAAGAATTATGAAGGAAGATAGATCCAAAGACTTATTGAAAGTGGGTTGTTGCAAGCCACAACCTTTCCAGTGGTGATGCAATGTACAGACTTGGTCCTAGAATGCATTAACCACTATGAACCCAATGCAAGAGAAATCGAGATGAATGATAACAAACTGGTTGTTAAAATAAATAGGGATACTTTTACCTCATTCCTATGATTGCTCGAAAGAGAAGTTTATGTAGACTTCAATTTATTCTTTCTCACCAGCATTTTCAAGAAAGGAAAGGACAATAAAAAAAATGTTATCACATGGTTTGCCACCCTAAAGAAGGGAAAATCCCAGTTGCCTAAAAAACTACACAGGACCCATTTTGTAGATGAGATCTCTGATACAGATGTTCTTTTGCATAGACTAAGGGGTAATGAAAGAGCTCATGATTTTGAAGACTGGATGTACTTCTTTATAAAAATAATTATCCATGGTGAGCAATATATCGATTGGGCTCAACTCATATGTGATCAAATGTATTCTATGATTGTTCAGTTCCTCTCAACAAGTCGTTTTATATGACTTCCTATTTATTCTATGCTATCGCATGTACCAGACCTTGGCCAAGATTGAGATCAATTGAAGTTCATGATGAAGATGTTCAAATATATGATTATTATAATCAACTCCAATCAAAGAGGAGTTTCAAGCATTTTAGAGGAGCAAATGATGCATTCACCATGAGAATGGTAAGAGAGATCCAGGGGGACATAGGTCTGAGGATTTCTTTGGAAGTTGTCCAATTGATTGACACTTGTGGTAGTCATGTCATATAATTTCAAAGGTTTATTTACATCAAGGTTGGAGGTTTTGATGGACTCCCTTACAAGCTACCTAAATATGCAGAGGATAAATTTGTTCTCATTGAAGTATGCAGACAAGTTGCAAAAGTAAATAAAATGTGCCAAGACAGGAAGAAGGTAGGCATTCAATTCCCTATTGGCCTTGGATATTAATCTTGCAAATCAATGTCAAAATATTGAAAGAGATTTGATGAAATATACAATGCAATTTTATGAAAGGAGATTCCCCATTGGCAGTAATTTTTTTGTCAAAGATAATCTACAATTAGGGCCAAGTTTTTATCATATTCCATAGTTAGAGGATTATTGGGCAAACTGTGCAAATGAGTATGAGGTTCAAAAGAGAAGTTTGATGAGATTGTCTTTAAGGAAATTATGACATTTAGTTTAAATTGGGATACCCAAGGTATATAAGATGATGAATCTGACCTATTGGACCCAAATTTTATCAATCATGTGCAGACACAACCAATTGTGTCAATGAATTGGAGTATTAAAGAAGTGCAAAGTATAGATGCCAAGACTGCAGTAGTACTCAAAAGAACTCAAGATTGGGTGGCTAGGAAAACTGCAGATAAACAAACAACTATACCCCCAAAATCTTAAGATGCTCAACATAAAGGAGAAATCTAGGTCAAGTGCCATCATCTTCCACTCTACAATCATCCTCCTTTGCTCAACAAATGGTCCTAGGTGGACAAGGAGATGGTGATGAGGATCCTCCAGAGAAAGGAATGCCAAAGAAAACTTGTGGGGACGATGTCCAAGAGCAAACATAGGAGACTGACAAATAGGTAGCAAAAGAAGAAGAAATAATTAATGTGCCTTCTTCTCCATCACAAGTAAGTGATTCTTCTTCTCCTTATTCTCCCAATTCTCCTCCACCAAATGTCCCACATAACTCTCCACCTTCTTCTCCTGAAGTGAGAATCTATGATACTCCTCCCCTTAGGAGAGCCCTACAATTGACATCTCCTGGAACCAAGTCTAGGACTACTCCTACTTCTACCTCGTGGTTAGAGCAAACATTATCAAAGAAAATGAAAGAAAATCAGTGTAATCTTCTTGAAAAAAAAATTTGTCGGTCAATTGCTCCAAAGGAATCCTAAGTCTAAGAAATTAAAAACTACATCCAAATTAATGGAGGATTCTGATACTGGGAATATGTATGTAGAAGTGGCACACCCCTCTATACAAAAGGATATAGGACATGCAATTGTTAGTGATTTTAATATCACTAAAGTTAACATGGGACATTCCACCAGAGGTGGGGATGTACATAATTTCTAGGTAACAATTGCTAGATTGGTGGAGAGGACGACTAGGGATAAGAAAAGTAAAGATGAGTTGAAGCATCAAGTAAAAAATCTAACTGAATGTTTATAGTCATTGATTGACCCCCTACCTCAACCAATTAGTCAAATGAGTGCTCCTTTTGATCTGACTTCATCTATTGGGAAAGATATGATTAGTAAAATTTATGGTTATAAAACCTATGAGAAAATCACTGAAGACTAGACTTCATATATCCTGGTCAGAGGAACGAAATTCATCACTGACATGAAGAAGATATGTGAAGACATTGAGGTGTTGAAGGCTGAGATAGATAAGGAGATTACAACTACCAATCATGAGGAGTCTGTTTGGTTAAAAATTGATGGTGATTTTAAGGAGATGCTTGAAACAGGAATAGACAAATTGGCGGTTGAACAAGTTTTGCCAAGTGCTGATGACAACAAATGCATTATGTGGAAAAGGAGCATCGAATGGAATCTTTCATTCTTGAAACAAAACATATTGGAGAAGGGAAAGTTACTTAATGAATGTAATCAAATGAAAGCTAAGATCCAAGAGAACTTTTTAAACATCGACATCCATCTCCAAAAAGAGGGTGATCCTCATGATGAGGGCATTAAAATTTTAAAGGGGAACTTTCAGGAATTAATGGAGAGCCTATGTGACAAGAAGAATTTTAGTGTGGAAAATATGAGGAGACTCAGTGGTATTGATCTTTCGCTATCTCAATTCCTCGGACTTACAATGATGTACTCAGGCAAGATAGACGTAGCAAGAGCAAACAAAGCTCTATGGAAGCTAAGAACAAAAAACATAATCATCCCATAGCACATTGAGATGCCTCCAGTGGTCAAAGTATTTTATGGGTACAATGCCAAAATTGCCATGCCAGCTGCTCAATCATCAGAAGGAGTCACCAAAAACATGCCACCTCAATAATATTTTTTATTTATTTTTTATTTGAAATATTTTTTAATGAGCGTTAAGTCTTCAGAAGTTAAAGAGACTTTTATGTTTTAGTCATTCCAAGAAACAATTACACTTGCAACCATATATACATAATATGATGTTATCGATGATCTCTTAGCAATTTTTGATAAAGAACGAAATAGAAGAAGACTTTTGAAATTGAAAGTTGCATGTCTGTGAGCAAAAATTAGATTAACAAATGAATGAGATCTATTATAATTTTTGAGTTATAATATTATTGCATTTTTGTGTGAATGCACAATCATTGTGAAATTATTGAATCGATTTCATTTTCAAGATTGTCTTCGATTGGTAAAAAAATTCAGTAAACATTTCATGTAATGCAATTGGTCTGTGTTAAATGTCTTTTGTGATTAAAATTCATTTGATGATGTTCAGTGATAGAGATCTATAAGTATTTAATTTCAGTTTCATGTCTTTCCTGCTTTCTGGTTAAAAATATTACCCTCATTTTCAGTTTTAAAAATTCAGAACAAATATACGTTATCTATTAGAAGAGGGAGTTGTACCTCATAAAATTCAAAGAGAAACTATTTCACATAGAAGTATTTTACTCAAATGTTGGTGATTGGTTTGCATTAATATTAGACAATAGAGTAAGAAATTTAGGATTTGATAAAGTGCACCATCTGTTAACCAATAGATACATATAAAGAAGGTCAAAACTCTAGAGCAATTTGAATGTCTGGCTCACAAAAAATGTAAGGAAATAAAATAAATTCTTTGCATAAATCTTAAGATAAATAAAGAAATAAAACAAAAAGATATTGATAAATAAATATCCAAGGAATAAGAGTGGGGATTGATCAATGCTCAAATTTTGAATAAATAAAACAAAATACTTACCTCTTATTTTGATGTAGAGTATAACCCTACAATTAAAAATTATTACATGTCACGTTTGTACATCAAAATCAATAATATTTAATTTTTCTAGTTGGTCACTACCACAAATGTGAATACACCCTATGTAATTATAGAATCAATTTCACAATTTTGTAGCATTGACCCTTTGAATAAATTTTATTTGTTACATTTCTCAATCTTGGAAATTATTTTACTTTATTTTTAAACTTGTATTAAAACTTGGTTGCGTGGTTAGGAGTTTGCACATTATAGTTATAATATCTCTCTTGTGTCAAACTCTGCAAGGATGTTGAGTCAACAAATTTGAGCAATGATCAAGGACAACAGACAACCATGTAGTATGCTCTATAATGTTTATGCCACACAAACTTACTTTGACATTCCTTAATGTGTGCAAAAGAAGTTCTTTAACACACTCTAGATTCAACTTGTTCACATGAATTAAGGTTAATCTTTAAATATAACTCCAAGAATGCAAGTAAAACATTTCATGTATTAAGGGAACAAATAAGAACTAAATGGAGAGAAATAAGCGGACCCAACATTTGAATTTAATGCAAGTTACCTAGATCATTAATGCAAATTACAAATTTAATCCTAAACAAGAAATTAATAAATTTGAAAATCATAGCCATTTTCTACAACAAAATGTAGATGAAAAGAGATAAGATTTAACCAATACACCAACTTCCAATAAAAACTCTATTACTAATACACTTATCATTACATTAAAAAATAACCTAAATAAAATAATTCAAAACCACAAAATTACAAACTAAACAAATTTTACCATTACAACTATATTAGATTTTAATTTGATTCTATTCATGAACGTAGGTGTGAAGAAAGAGAGGCCCCCATCTAATAACAAGCTTAGGCTTGAGAGATTAAGAATCAAACATTGTTGTACTTATAGCAACATTGCTACATTAGTGCAATGACTATAAATGCATATGCTTTGAATCTAAACTTAGCTCTAAAAGTTGGATTTCATTATCTAGTTGAGCACAGATCATCTAGATTTCAACATACATAATATGAGTCAATGAAGAATGACTTGAAACTACACAAAAATGCCAACTCATAATTACATAATTTGATACACCACAAAAACACCACCTAATTTACATAATATTGAAATGATACATTTAGTGATTGTCTCATGTGATTTGAATTTAATGAGGGGTTTAAAATTTTGTGTCGCATTGCTGGGGCAGGTGTGTTAGTTTGCATATCTTATTGTAAAATCTCAAGGTTGAATAATCTACAGACATTATTGTATTTGTATGTTCCATCTCTAGCCTGGCTCTAATGTTGACTATACTTTTCCAATAAATCAAATACTTAGATTTGTTGTGAGTCCTTATTATGTAGTATAAAAATTTCAGATAAACATCAACAAAATAGCCAGAGCTAACTTTGAATTGTCAATAAGGATAACCAACATAACCAAATACTATGAACATCCGAAGTGAGTGAAACACATAAAGGCTAACTTCATAGAAAGATGAGATATGTGAACTTTGAAATAATCCTCTACTATTAGCAATCACACATTAAGAATTTAAGAAGCTTTGGAAGATTGTATCCCATGGACTACAACATCATTTGGACCTCCTCAATGCCAAATACAAGCATAACAAATGTTTTTCTACAACACTGATTCAATTGACAAGCAAAGATATGGGTTGATTTATATTACATGACCAAAAGACAACACAAAATCAACAAATCTTCAAAATACTATAAATTGCCAAATCTTTTTTTTTATCATTGGTTTACAAACTTATGCTTTGCAGAGCAAGGGAAAATTGGATCCCAAACAAAAGGGCCTCTGCAACATTATTCACCAAATTAAGTGGGACAACGCCGAGGGGTATGATTTCCTAAATAAACATTTTGAACCCTAGCTGGATTGGCTGTAACACAATTTAGGGCAGGTGTGAGCTCTATGGGTAATTGAAATGCAGTCATTGCAGGAAACTCAAGTCCATCGTTTATTCCAAAGGGTACAAGCTCATACCAAGAAAAAATCAAATCATACAATTTCAAACCGTAAAATTTCAAACCATAGGATTTTAAACCCTAAAAAATCGGGGATAGTACATGTTGATGCGCCCAAGTTTTGTATGCACACTTAATTAAGCATCTGAAAAGATCAGGGTTCTAGCGCTACTTGATTCTTGAGTTCAAGACAAAAAAATTCCATGCTTTTAAACAAAAATATTGGTTGTGAGTTAAAGTTTGTTTTCAGGCATGGGGCGAGGAATGTTTCAACTGCCTAAAAGTTGTTTTTCCTAGCATGAGACAACTTTCCATAGAACTGTCATGTCCCCGTCTCCAATTAGGGCCCTATTTAATTATGGCAGGAAAAGCATTTTTTAACACTAAACTAAAAATCTAAAAATTCAAAATAATATTAAATAATAATATAAATTTAAATTATTTATAATTACATTTAAATTTAAATTTTGGCCGACCTTTTGGAAGGCGCCTATGTTTGCATACAAATACAGGAGTCTGCTAGCAAGAACGGCATCAAGAATTTGGACACAACTCTTGTTGACTTTACAGAGACGAAAACCTTTGTAAATCAGCGACCAAGTGGGATGCTCCTTTCACTCTGGAAATTCATGAATTTCTTCTATTCTGCCATATCTGACAAAACTAACCTCATTCGCTGCTCAGGTGTGGGATAGAGAAGGAAGGAACGGTTGGGCAATTTAGCGTGGCGGCCTGTGGCTCTGGCCACATCCTCGACACAACCTACCTTGCGTGAAGATTAACAAACTTCCTCTGAAGCAAGCAAGTATTCACAGACACCATCTCAATTGTGCAAGACATTCTTGTCGTCTACAAGTCTCTATCTGTCCACAATCCATAAGGCAGCGATCTGTGTTGGTTGCTCACAACAACTCAAATATCACTAATCTCTATGCAAGTATACATGGTCGTGTATGCATTCTGGACGGTCACTTCGCACCAGGACGACTAGTGGGATTTGATCGCTATATACTATAATTGGCTCTCATTGATTCGACACTAGCTGTATATTGCACAGCCCATAACATTATTTGATGATTGTAATTTCTATAGATCTGAGTAAACTAAGTGTGGCGAATGCAACTGGTAACATCTTGTGATCTGTTATGAATCTGTTGTTATGATCTAGAACTTATATTTGCTACTAGGAGTTCGTACTTTCTTTAATGATTTATCACTGGTTATACTTCTGTGAATCTACATTTTCCATCGCTAAGTGTGATTTATTATGCTAATCCAAATAATCAGAAGATTTGTACAACCTATATTTTGTTGTGGATGTGCAAATTCTGTTGAGTGTCTTCCAGTGGTATCAGAGCCTTATTTCTTGCCAACCTAAGGGTATTTTATGCAACTGAGTCAAAGGGATCAGCGAGCTATTGAGAAGGAAAGGAAAAAAGCGGAAGGAATAGGAGGCAGAGGTAAGAAGATGTCTGACAAGGATGATCAATGGGAAGCTTTTTTGAAGCAAATGGCTCAAATGCAAGAGTAAATGGCCAAACAGCAAGAGCAAACATCGCAGATGATGAACATGCTGATGCAGACCATGAATACAATGACTAACACTCTCCGATTTGTGCCAAATATTGGTCCAAAAGGCAGCCATTCCAATCAGAATAGACCTAAAATTCAAAGCAGTAAGTCTACCCAACCCACACAGCCATCATTCTTGCCCAAAAATGGACCCACAAATGGAGGAGAGGAGTTGAATCTTGTTGGAGGTGATGTCAATTCGAGCATAGATGCCTATGTACAGCTTGATCCGGATTTGAAAAGCCAAATCCCATTTTTTAAGTTTCACAATGCAAGGAGTGGATCGAAAGCAGGACAACCAGCACACCATTCCAATAGAGATTTGCAGCATAGGGTGAGCAAGTTGACTCTCCCAACTTTTGATGGTTCGGGGAAGGTCACAACACGAGCTTGGGTACAAAAGTCGGATACATACTTTTTACTCAACCCTATGTCTGAAGATGAAGCAGTCAAGTTTGTCGTTCTACATTTGGAAGGTATAGCTCATGAATGGTGGCATTATGGCATTGTGACACAAGGGTATAATCTTGTTACTACATATGTTGGTTTCACACAAAAGCTCATAGAAAGGTTTGATAGAAGAGATCCAAAGGTATGCTTCAAAGAATTGACACGGTTAAGGCAACATGGGACAGTAGATGATTATGTGGCAGAATTTCAAAGGTTTGTTGTTATGGTTCCGAATGTGACAGATACAAGACTCATGTTCTTGTTCATCGAGGGGCTATTAGAGTCTTTTTGTGGCTTGGTGAGGGCTTTAGAGCCAATGTCTTTGGAGGAGGCTATTCAAAGAGCCTTAAGCCTTGAGGACTCCCCCATGAAGGATAAACCTATGTTCAAGAATACACCAACTGGGCAACAAAAGAAGCCATTTCACAAGGCTACTCCCCCTTCCAAGATCCCCCCACCATGACCTAGCAAGATGGACGTGTCTACAAATGAGCTCCGAAGGAAGAAGTTATGCTTCACTTGTAAGGAGCCTTGGGGTCTAGGCCATAGATGTTTGGGAAAAGGACAAATCCACTATATTGAGGTAATTTCCACTAATGAGGCGGAGGATGGAGAAGGTGAATCTGAGGAGGCCACCAATGAGGATGAGCATGAGGTGACTGCAAAAGGAGAACATATATGAGGCACTCTTGCAGCACTTTCGGGGGCACCACGATATCATTCTCTCTGTGTTAGAGGGGTTCTACAAGGACAAAGAGTTACAGTATTGATAGATAGTGGAGCCACCCATAATTTCGTTGACGAGAGGACAGTAGCCAAGATGGGTTTGAAGATTGAAGATTTTGAGGGGTTTGATGTATCAGCTGCGGGAGGTAACATTCTTCCATGCACTCGTCGGATTCAGCAGATGGAGTTGATCCTAGGAGGACACAGAGTGCAAGATGATTTCTACGTGGTAGACATTGGTGATACTAATGTGGTTTTGGGTGTGCAATGGTTACACTCGCTTGGGGAGTACACAACAAACTACCAAACCATGGAGTTGAAGTTCAAATGTGATGTGAAGGAAGTCATCCTTCAAGGCCTTTCCAAGGGAGGTTCTATGGTAGTTTCAGCTAAGAGGATGGAGAGATCCTTTCGTTGAGATGAGGTGGCTTGGGCAGCAACGTGTTTGATCACAAACACTAGTCTATCGAAGAAGGGAAGATCCTATACCATTAACATCCAATCCATCCTAGACAAGATATGTAAGGTGTTTCAAGAGATCCCTTTCGGATTACCACCTGCTAGGGGATATCAACATGTGATTGAGCTTGAGGAGGGAGCCAAGCCCGTCATCACTACTCCCTATTGACATCCCAAGATGTACAAGGAAGAGATTGAAAAGGCTATCAAGGAATTGTTGGATATGGGGCACATCCGACCAAATTCTAGCCCTTTTGCTTCATCCATGGTGCTGGTCAAGAAGAAGGATGGGACACTGAGGATGTGCATTGACTATAGAGCACTCAATAAGAAGACAATCAAGAATCACTATCCCATTCTCAGGATCAACAGGTTGATAGATGAGCTCCATGGTGCAATATATTTCTCCAAGATTGATTTGCGTTCGGATATCACCAAATTAAGGTGAGAGAGGAGGATATAAATAAGACGGCTTTTAGGTGCCACCATGGGCACTGAGTTCTCGGTCATGCAATTTGGGTTGACCAATGCTCCCGCCACCTTCCAATCATGTATGAACCAGGTATTCATTCTACAATTGAGGAAATTTGTTTTGGTTTTCTTTGATGACATTTTGATCTACAGTAGGACATGGGAGGATCACTTGAAGCACATAGATGAGGTGCTTGGCATACTTGAGCAGCATTCATTTTACGCAAAGATGTCAAAATGTGAGTTTGGGTTGACTGAAATTTTGTATTTAGGGCATAAAATTAGTGCTCAAGGGGTTAGTGTTGATGAGGAGAAGATCAAGGCCATTCAAGATTGGCCTAAACCAGGGAACTTGTCTCAACTAAGAGGATTTGTGGGCCTATGCAGTTATTATAGGAGGTTTGTGAAGGAGTTTTCACAACTTCAGCTCCATTAACCAATTTGACAAAGAAGGGGGCATTCTCTTGGAACCCTATAGTGCAGCAAGCTTTTGATAAGCTTAAGAAGGTAATGAGTTCATGTCTTATTTTGGCTATTCTGGATTTCTCACTTCCTTTTGTACTTGAGTGTGATGCTTCAGGAGAGGGTATTGGCGTAGTTTTAATGCAGAATAGACATCCTATAGCATATGAGAGTAGGAAGTTCAGTAATTTTGAGAAATTCTTCTCCATTTATGATAAAGAGATGCTAGCCATCATGCATGCCCTTGCCAAATTTAGAAAGTACTTGGTTTGTGGGAAATTTGTGATAAAGACGGATCATAACAACCTCAAGTTCTTCCTTAATCAGCGTGATTTGAATGATAGACAGGCTGACAGCAAAAATGGGTAAGCAAACTCCAAGCCTATGATTTTGATATTGAATATGTGAAGGGAAAGAACAATGTGGTGGTTGATGCACTCTCTAGGAAGCCTTATTTCTGCTCTATGTCAGATATATCCACTGATTGGAAGGTTGCCATAATAGTTGAATATGCCAAAGATTCAATGGCTACTGATATTTTAGATGGGAAGTTGCTTGATGATAGATACAAAGTGGTTGAAGACCTCATCCTCTACGAAGACCGTGTGTATCTTGTACCAAAATCCAAGGTAAAGGGAGGATTATGAGAGCTTGTCATGACACACCTCTTGTTGGTCATTCAAGTTTCTACAAGACATACAAGCGATTAAGGGAGCATTTCTCATGGAAGGGACTCAAGAATGATGTATTGCAGCATGTTAGAGAGTGTTTGGTGTGCCAACAAAACTAAACTGAGCATATATTTCTAGTTGGTTCGTTACAACCCCTGCCCATTCCAAATCAGAAATGGGAAAGCATCTCCATGGATTTCATTACGAGGTTGCCTAAGGTACAAGGTAAGGACTGTATTTATGTGGTGGTTGATAGGCTTACAAAGTATGCTCATTTTCATGCCATTTCTTCAAAATTTAAGGCTCCCCAAGTTGCTAACCTATTCTTTAGAGAAATATTTAGACTTCATGGGTTGCCCAAGAACATTGTGAGTGACAAGGACAGCAATTTTATCAGTTTATTTTGGCAAGAACTCTTTCCTCTAACTCACACGGAATTGACTTCGAGTACTAGCTACCATCCACAAACAGATGGGCAAACTGAAATTGTGAATAAGTGGATTGAGGGCTACCTAACGAACTATGTCACGGGGTAGCAAACAGCTTGGATTAAGTGGTTGCATTTAGGGGAGTTTTGCTATAACACCACACATCATATGTCTATTGGTATGTCACCCTTCAAAGCTCTTTATGGTTATGATGCTACCTCATTGATGGATTTGATTCTTACCAATAGTAGGGTCCCTAGAGCAAGGGATGTGGTGCAACAAAGTATAGACATATTGCATTCTCTCAAGGAGAATTTACAGCATGCTCAAAACCAACAAAAGATGTATGCAGATCGGCATCGAACGGAGAGAATTTTTGAGGTTGGCGATATGGTTTACTTGAGGTTGCAGCCATAGTCTGTCTACCCTCAAGGGAAATGGTGCAAACAAGCTGAAGCCAAAGTTCTATGGTCCCTACCGGATTGTGAGGAAGATTGGGGAGGTTGCATATAAACTCGAGTTGCCACAATACAGTAAAATTCACAACATCTTTCATGAGTCATGTCTAAAAAGGGCAATTGGTCCACAGATTGCATCCTCAGTGGAGTTGCCCCTTCTTGATGATGAAGGCAAATTAATACTTGAACCTGAAACGGTACTAGATGTGAGGGAAAAAAGGCTAAGGAACAAGGTCATCCCAGAATACTTGGTAAAATGAAAGAATCTTTCAATCGAAAATGAGATCTTCGAGCATCTGAATTTGAAGTTGCTTGAAGGCAAGCAACATTTGGACGGGGAGGACTGTCATGTCCCTGTCTCCAATTAGGACCCTATTTAATTATAGTGGGAAAAGTGTTTTTTAACACTAAACTAAAATCTGAAAATTCAAAATAATATTAAATAATAATATAAATTTAAATTATTTATAATAACATTTAAATTTAAATTCTGGTCGACCTTTTGGGAGACGCCTTTGTTTGCATACAAATACAGAGTCTACTAGCAAAAATGGCATCAAGAATTTGGACACAGCTCTTGTTGACTTTACAGAGACGAAAACCTCTATAAATCAGCGACCAGGTGGGACGCTCCTCTCACTCTGGCAATTCGTGACTTTCTTCTATTCCGCCATATCTTACAGAACCTCATTCGCTGCTCAGGTTTGGGACGGAGAAGGAAGGAACGGTTGAACGATTTAGCGTGGCGGCCTGTGGCCGAGCCTTAGGCTCTGGCCACATCCTCGACACAACCTACCTTCATGAAGACTAACAAACTTTCTCCGGTGCGAGCAAGTATTCGCAGAAACATTCTTGTCGTCTGCAGGTCTCTATCTGTCCGCAATCCATAAGGCAGCGATCTGTGCTGGCTGCTTGCAACAACTCAAATATCACTAATCTCTGCGCGTGTATACATGGTCGTGTATGCATTCTGGATGGTCACTTTGCACCAGGACGACTAGTGGGATTCCATCGCTATATAGTGTGATTGGCTCTCATTGATTGGGCACTAGCTGTATATTGCACAGCCCGTAGCATTATTCGGTGATTGTAATTTCCGTAGATCTGAGTAATCTGAGTGTGGCGAATGCAACTGGTAACATTGTGATCTGTTATGAATCTGTTGTTATGATCTGGAACTTATGTTTGCTACTGGGAGTTCGTACTTTCTTTAATGATTTATCACCGGTTATACTTCTGTGAATCTACATTTATCACTGGTTATACTTCTGTGAATCTACATTTGCCATCGCTAAGTGTGATTTATTACGCTAATCCAAATAATCGGGAGATTTGTGCAACCTATATTTCGCTGTGGATGTGCAAATTCTGTTGAGTGTCTTAAGAACCAATCCCTTCATTTAACAGATAGCAACATAATTGTGTTAAAATGAAATAAAACATAACAAAAATGACCCGACAGCGTAAAGATTCCAAAAAAATAAAATTCGCTGAAACCATGGCAAGCGACTTACCTATAAATTCTGCACAGATTGTGTCGTGCTGTCGAAGATGCCGATGATAGAAAACAGGCAGAGCTTGCAATAAAAGTACGAAACCCTACCACAGCAGAAATTAATTTAAATGACGTAAACCAAAACCAAGCTTCCTACAGCTGTTACTTCAATCTATTAACAGTAAACGAAATCTGAAAATATCGGGATTTTAGAACGAACTTAGATTCTTGAGCTCGAGACAAGATATTAGGCTTGAGTCCGCTGAGATCTGACGGCGAGACTTTTGCAAGCCTTTAAACGAAAATATTAAATACGAAATCAAAATTTGTTTTTAGGCGTCAGGCGAGGAATGATTTGACTGATCGGAAATTTCTCAGGCGTGAGAAATACCAAATCCCGGTGGCAGTGCACACATAATAAAGCCTATCGGCTAGTAAAAAAATGCTTCTAATCTAGAGGAAGATTTGAGTAAAGGGAGGGGGTTTCCAAACATTAGAATAGATAAACGGATGTAAAGTTGGAGAAACGGTCAACTACTATTTCTTGGCTGGTACCCTGACGCCGTAATGGCAAGGGCCATTGCTTGTTGCACCAGCGGCACAGGTTCGACCTCAGTCCAGGGGCATGAAAAAAAAAATTAGTATTTCTTGAATGAACAAAGATTCTTCCATATAATTAATGATTGAAGTCTATACAATGCTAATGGAATGACAATGGAAACATTCTTAAAGCCGGGGAAGAGGAGGCAATTCACATTTGCAAGAATTTCATTCAATATTAGTAAACATGGAAGCTAAGCTAATAATAAACGGGCTGAAAGATAATGGGGAAGCAAAGCACACTATAAGTTAATAAAAGACTTTCCAGCAAAGAAGTTGGAGTGGGAGGGCATATCCACAAAGCAAGCAGAATTGGTAGAATGTGGTATTTCACATTTGCAAGAATTTTATTCCACAATAGTAAACATGGAAGTTAAAGAAACTAAATTAAATGAACAAGTAAAATCATAAGTTCAAATGGCAAAAGGGCCAACAACGAATAAAAAGAATTTATAGAAAAGTAGGTTAAACTACATTTGTGGGAGGAAAGAAACTAGCATAATAAGGCAACAAATTTAATAATAAAAGGGTTGAAAGATCATGAGGAAGTAGAGCACACTATAAGTTAATAAAAGACTTTCCACCAGACAAGTTGGAGTGGACAGGGTACATCCACATAGCAAGCAAATTTGGTAGAATGTTATAGGATAGCAAAAATAGGAATATAAGAGTGACATTGTAAAGCATGGAAGACAAGAAAAAAATCCTAAGGAACAAAAAGTTTCTTGAAGATACACATTTCTACATAGATGAAGATAAGCAAAGCACACTATAAGTTAATAAAAGACTTTCCAACAGACAAGTTAGAGTGGACAAAGCATATCCACAAAGCAAGTAGAATTGGTAGAATGTTATAGGATGGCAAAAATAAGAATATAAGAGTAACATTGAAAAGCATGGAAGACAAGAACAAAAACCTAAGGAACAAAAGGTTTCTTAAAGATACACATTTCTACATAGATGAAGATCTAACCCCAGCACAATTAGAGGAAAGAAGAAAAGAATGGGAAAAAGTTGTAGTAGCAAGAAGTGCAAGTAATGAAGCATGGCTATATAAAGGGAAAGTTCAAATCGGTAATAAAATAGCACACGGTAAATAGGAAGACAGACCCCCTAAGAACACCTCTCAATGGTAAGTTGGAATTGTAGAGGATACCTTTGGATGAGAGGTCCTGGTTTAGGGCCCATCACATAGGGGAAGGACATAATTGTCCTCATTGAAACGCATGAACATGATGGCTATAAGATCCCAAATTTTGAAGGTTACATAAAGATATCAGTTTGGAATGAGTTAACAAAAAGTGGTAAAGGACATGGGGGAGTGGCAATTTTGATAAAAGAATCATGGGAAAGAATCATACATGCGGAAAAAGAAGACCCAAATAACCAATACGTATGGTTGAAAATAAAGACCAAAGATTACACAATTTATCTTGTTGCTTGCTACTTTGCTCCACATGGTTCAAAATATTATAAGAAGAAGAATCTAAATAAAGAGGACCCATATGTAGCTTTGAAAAATGGCATATCAGCATATAATAATATAGGAGAAATTATCTTGATAGGTGACTTTAATGCAAAAATAGCAAATAATCAAGCTCTATGTCTTAGAAAGGAAGAGGGAATAAGAGACAACCCCCTATGGTTCGAAGAAGAAGAGAACCAAAAGTGGGAAAGAAATTCTCAAGATAAAAAGGGAGGCATCACACAGTATGGAGTAGAACTGTTAGGGATATGTAGTGTGTATGATTTGGTAGCCCTCAATCCACTTATTCACGATTTCAGTTTTCCCTCAATCGTGTTAGGGAACATTACTTGTCACACTTACAATGGGAAAAGCATGATGGATTATCTTATATGTTCAAAGAATCTTATGGCAAGGTTAACTGAGGTAGAGGTGAGGGATTGTCTCATAGAAATGAAATCATATCACAATCTAGTATATGGAAAAATTAGCATGCAACAAGACACTCAATATGAAACTAGGTTGTAACCAAATCAAAAGGAGTCTATTCATGGCACAATCCTCTTGAAACAGAAAAACCAAGATATTTTTTGAACAAATCTTGAAAAAAAGATACAAGAAATAGATGGTATTGAGATGACCACAATAAATAGAAAAACAATAAGCAATGACAATTTGACTTCAATAATCCATAAAGTTATCAATTGGTGCAAAAGATCTAGACCTAAGAGAGGCAACAAAAATAGATTTCCAGTGAATCTGTGGTATGACGAAGAATGTAAGGCAACAAAAAGAATAGCCAAATTTGAGGGCAATAAACAGAAATATGAAAATCTAGTGAGACTAAAAAAGGAAGATTACATGCAAATAAAATGAAAAGAGCTAATTTTTATGGGTAGGCACAACCCGAGAGGGTTCTAGAAAGAATTACAACAAAAAAACACAATCATTTAGTGAACAATATCATAGACTCACAATGGCTGGAATATGCAAAACTGTTATATGAGAGATTGCAAGACAAAGGTGTTCCTCCTATGATTAACTCAAGGGCTAAACTCTTCTTCACAAAAGACATCAAAGAAATAATTAAAAGGCTTGCAGTGGGCAAAGCAAATGGCATAGATGGCTTACAATCAGAATATTTAAAATGGGGTGTAGAAGCCCTCACACCACACATCAAAAGAATATTTAATGGGGTTATTCAGAATAGTTTTTCAGCAAATTGGATGACCAGTGTTGTCATCCCCTAGCACAAAAGTGGACATATCAACAACCCCTTAAATTATTGCACTATAATGATTAAATAGCTCTTTGAAAAACTCTTTGGGAGCATGGTAGAGAATCGAATTAGTAGTTGGGAAAAAAAAGAAGGAAAGAGGGCAAAAGGTCAAGCAGGCTTTAGACCAAAACACTCTACCATCAACCACTGCAATACACTTAGAAACTTGGCTGAAAAAAATTGGGATAAATGGGGTGGTGAGGTCTTTTGTTGCTTCATAGACTTCAAGAAAGCATTTGACACTATTCCTAGAAGCAAATTATGGTCTAGAATGGAAGAGTTGGCAATTCCAAAAAAGCACAAGGTTGTTGTTTATAGGTTGTATGATCATGTACGAGCTAAATTCATAACTAAGCAAGGAATTTCATAATGTTTTGGAAGTGACATTGGGGTCAAACAGGGCTGCCCTCTTTCACCTATGTTATTTGGGTTATACATTGACAAATTAGAAGAATGGAGACAATTTTGGTCGGGAGGGAATTCAATTGACCAATTATGTAATAAAGTTGCTTCTATATGTTGACGATCTTATTCTAATTGCAAAAAAATAGTGCAAGATTTGAGGGATCACTTGAAAGCTCTAGAGTTATTTTGTTAAGAGGTTGGGATGCAGATGAACACTAGCAAAATTAAGGTTATGATATGTACCTTGAAGAGAAAGAAATAAGTTATGGAATTTGTCTTCAAAGGAAGACCCTTACAGGAGGTTAGTGATTATAAGTACATTGGCCTTGATTTTCACTATAAACTTAGTTGGGAGTCATGTAGAGCAAAAAGGATACAAGGTGGATGGAAAAATTTATACTCTTTGCAAAATAGATGTAGGAAGTTGAATTATGGGGTCCTGGAAAACTAAGAAAACTCTCTTTGGGTTGTTAGTGGTGTCGGTGGTTCTTTATGGGTGTGAATTTTGGGTTGGCAATACTTCAGCAATGAAGTGGAAACAAATAGAAAGACTTCAAAAACATCTAATCGACACAAGTAGCCTCAAAAAAAAAATTCCAGTTCCCTATGAGATTGTCCTAGTTGAACTTGGGGCCTTACCTATGGAGTTATTGGCTATGATTAGGTTACTAAGTTATTTAAAGAGGTTAGAGAACATGGAGTTGTTTCATTGGCCCAAAATCAAAGTAGAAGAGAAATTAAATAGGAGGAAGAACATGTGGATGAAGAAAAATAATAAGTGGGTGAGTAAATGGGTTGTCAACATAAATAACTTCCCAAGTAATATTAAGGCAACCAAAATGTGCATGCAAGAAAAAGTTAAAGAAAGCATGTGGGCAAGCGAGTTATTAGGGAAAAGAGAATATTAAATCAAGCACTTTAATCCCTCATATGACCATACTCAAAAGAATTATATAGGAGCACAAATAAAATGGAAAGCAAAAATGTTAATAGCTCAGCTAAGAACTAGTTCGCACCAACTTAGGTGTGAAATTGGAAGGTGAATGACACCTAAAGAAGAGTGGACATATAGGATATGCAAGTTTTGTACTTTAGAGCTAGTAGAGACAAAATGGCATTACATCATGGAATGTCCGGCTTATATGGATATTCAAGTCAATTATATTGAGACTCTAATTATGGGCACTTTATGCAACTTGTTTGAAGTAGAGAAAATAATGAAAAGTGTTGATTACTTTATTAAAATACTGTAATGACACGAATTTGAACCTCTAGGAAAATTCCTCATTTAATTTCCCCTACCTTAGAAAATGTAAACTTGATGATGCAATTTCACCATAGCCACCTTGCTCCATCCACCTAGCTACATCATTTTGCATCAATGGAGGAATTTTTGTCGGAGACATCGCGCCAAGTGGATGTCCTAACAAGATTCTTTCCCTTGAAATCAGTAGAGATGTTACGTCTTCCATTGGCTCCAAAGAGTAACATTCCCTGCCTCTCTTGATCGATGAAATTTGACTTGTTACCTCCATTTTTCCTATTCAAACTCAATTCATTCCTTCTCTAGTTCTTCTTCATGCAATTACACACACTCTAGCTCTTTGATTCTCACTCTCTTCACTCCATTCTTGCTTATACACCACTTCTCTTACCTACAAGCTCTTCATTTGGCTCCAACATCACGTTCTTGTTGCAACACCATTACTATCAAAGGATTGTCAAGCTTCATCTCCTCTACACGGTGGTGTCACTCCCTTCTTTCTGCTATTGGCCTTGAGAGCTTGAAGTCGGGAAGGTAAAATTGTGTTTGTTTACTTAGTTGCATCATCTTGTTTATCAGATAGCATTGCAGTTGTCTTTGCTTTGTATCTAGTGGTATCACTTCCTTTCTATTTCCTTTATTGATTTCTATACTTTGTAGCTATTTGGTTGTCCATGGAGGTAAGAACACCAAAATGGGGGTCTGACTGAGGCAAACCTCAAATATAGCCCAACAATTTTCTCGTCTCTATGTGTGTAGGTGCATTTGAGTGGAGCTAATTGAAGAATCGAGTCATGGGAAGTACGGTACCTTTTCCTACCAGCTCCTTGTCATTTATAACATAGTTATTTTTAGTGTCCTTTTCATTGTACTTGTTGTTTTTGTACTTTTCTATTCTCAGTAAAAACATAAAATGTCAAACAGTCAAGCAGTTAGTAGGATTCTGATGCAGGAGCATCATTCTTTACTCGATGAAATTTTGATTTGCCTTTAGTTTTATTTGGTGTTTTGATTTGTTCAAATTTTGGGTGTGAATTAACTGCTTGGGGTTGAGCATTTTGGGCGTAGGAACCTATAGTTACTAGTGTAGGTAATGGAAGTTAAAAATTTCAGTTTGAGAATAGTTACAAATTTGCGTTGATAATTTAGTTTACCAGAAGGAAGAAAAGGCATTGTGGAAGGCAGTGGGAAGAGAGAGTGAAGGCCGAAAATAGGTGAGGCCAAACAGAGGAGGTAGATCGAGAAGGAAGCACAAAGGATGATAGATTAAGTTGCAGAGATGATCATATGGGAGGAAATAAATATGGATCGAGCAAGGAGAGATTGAGTTGAGAAGTAGAAGCAACAACAATGACAAGAAGAAGATCCACCCGACAATTCGGGCCTGCTTATTGGATTATAGATTTTTGTTAATTGTTTGTAACTGATAATTTGCGTTGCAGAAATAAAGTAAACTTTTGGGTGTTCATTGTCTGAGTTAATGATATCTTTGTTTTTGGCATTCATATGAACATATTTTATTTGCTCTTTTTGGTTACTAAGGTTCTTGTCACATATATATACATATGTGTTAGTTATTAGAGAACAATCTTTTTCTTTGTTAAGTTCCTGTCATTGTTTGATAGTAAGTTTTCATCTTCATTTTGGCATCTGAGTGTGTGATTGAGAAAGTTAGTAATCAATTTTGGTATTAGAGCAAGAAATATCTGGGAGAGCCTAAAAGGTTTGGGAAGTGGAATACGGTTATGCTTGTAGGAATTTAACAAGTATGTGTGTTAAAGTTTGACAAGTTAATAAGAACTTGGGTACCAAAAGATTGGGCAGGGGAAAAAGAGAGAAGCCCTAGGTGAGGTATCACAAAGTGGAAAAGAGAAAATAAAAGATGCAACAGCCTACCATAAAAGAAAGTCTCAGGAAGAAAGCTGAAATGACAAAGAATGTGAAAAAGCAACAATTGGAGTGGGATACATAAATGGTTGAGTTGAGAAGAGGTTTAGAGAAGTGTAGGAAATGGATTGAGGAAATAATCCAAGAGTATGATTGGTATTGGCCCATGAAAAAGAAGTTGAAGTGGCCTGTGCAAGAAATTTCAAGAAAAGGAGAAGGCAAAATATGGCTGCCTTAAAAGAAGAAGAAGCGTTGTTGCATCATGAAGTTAGCATGGAAGTAGAGCTCGAAGAAAAGAAAAATAAGAAGAAAATGGAAGATGGAAAGGAAAATTCTGGTCAAGAGGATGCAAGAAACCTTGAGAAGGAAAAAATAGATGATGTAAATGAAGATGAAGAAACAAAAGTATTGACTAATGAAATATCAATGAAAAAGAAGATCGATGTACTTTTAGGAGTATCTTGGGAGAAGTTGGAGGAGTGCACATGCAAAATAAATGGTAAACAAGTTGTTTCCAAAGATTTTAGTAATGATGCTTCTGAATCTTTGAAAGAAATTGTTGAAGGGAAGAGTTTAAAAGTGGAAGATGACAAGGATGTGGACAAGGATATATATGAATGGGAGATGGAGTTTTGGAGGCTTGTAGATGAAAAGGATGTAAGAAGGAGAAAATACAAACATAAAAAGAAAAACAAATGAAAACAGGTTGAACACATGACCGTTGTTCCAGAATGATGTTGGAAGATGTGAAAGAGGAGAACAAAGGTGATTTCTAGCTGGAGATCTCATGTGCAGAAGCACATGCTTCTTTTTGTCCCCTGGGGAGTCTAATGCAGGAACATCATTCTTTACTCGATGAAATTTTGATTTGCTTTTAGTTTTATTTGATGTTTTGATTTTTTTGAATTTTGGATGTGAATTAATTGTTTTGGGGACGAGCATTTTGGGCGTAGGAACCTATAGTTACTGGAGCACATAATGGAAGTTAAAAAAATTAGTTTGAAAATAGTTACAAATTTTTGTTGATAATTTAATTTACCAAGAGGAAGAAATGGCATTGTGGAAAGCAGAGGGAAGAGAGAGTGAAGGCCAAAAATAGGTGAGGCCAAATAGAGGAGGTAGATCGAGAAGGAAGCACAAAGAATGATCGATTAAGTTGTAGAGATGATCATATGGGAGGAAATAAAGATGGATCGAGTAGGGAGAGATTGAGTTGAGAGGTAGAAGCAACAACAACGAAAAGAAGAAGATCCACCTAGCAATTCAGGCCTACTTATTAGTTTATAGATTTATGTTAATTGTTTGTAACTGATAATTTATGTGTTGCAGAAATAAAAGCAAACTTTTGGGTGTTCATTGTCTAAGTTAATGATATCTTTGTTTTTCGAATTCATATGAACATATTTTATTTGCTCTATTTGGTTACTGAGGTTCCTTTCATATAAATATACATATGTGTTAGTTATTAGAGAACAACCTTTTTCTCCATTAAGTTCTTATCACTATTTGACAGCAAGTTGTCATCTTCATTTTGGTGTCTAAGTGTGTGATTGAGAAATTCAATCATTAGATTCTTAGTGTTTTATCTATTTTCTAGGCACCTATCTGTACAGGACGCCAACATGTCGTGCTAGAGTCTGGGATCCATGATGCCATCCTCAAACAGTGAGCTATCTAGGTAGCAAACTAAACCTTTGAAACCGGCTCTTCTGACTCTATAAACATCTGGTTTTAGCAAAAGGAAAGCGACAAGTTGTTTGGCCTTTCTTTTCAGCCTTAGTACCTTGATCTTTCCAATCCATCTAGCGAACCCGAGGTAGTTTATGGAAGCCCGTTCCTTGGGGCTCTCTCGTGAATTGGAGTCTCAGGGGTGATGGATCCCCCTTCTCTACAAATACATAGTAGAAGATCCAAGATCCAAAAGGAAAGGGAGCTCGAGTAATTGTTGGGTGATGGTTAGTTTTATCTTGAGTTGTGGTGTTTTGTTATGTTGTTGATCCCTAGGTCCCATAGGTTGTTTGGCCTTATGGACATTATTAAAATTCTTCACATACATTCATCCTTATCAAAAAGAATTATATATATATTCATTAAGCAGAAAGGCATGTGCATGTCATTCAAGGCCTCCCCATTTTACATGTGATGGGGAAGACAAAAAGATTAAAGCTAACAACAACCAACTACTTTTCCCTTTGGGCACGACGCCCACACTTTATAGATCACATGCATTAATATGTCACAATAATTATTGTGTAAACATTGCATAATTTAAGTTATTTTATATTTTTAATATTGAAGAGTGTAATTGTAATTTTTTTATTGAAACTCATAAAGGATCATTACAATGAAAGCGAAGGACTGGAGTCCCGAGAAACAACAAAAACAGAAGAACATAGTACAACCAAAGTCAACCAACTCCTAAACCAGCCCTATCCTCAGCCAGAACTCCCTCCAAATCATGGCAAAGCTCCAGAGGAATAAACTCCCACTCCTCAATTTTCCAACCACCAACACGCTCAGAGGCCCATTTTGCTAAGCAATCAGCAGCCCTATTCCACTCCCGCGGAATATGAACAAAAGTCACCATTTCCATCAACAAACTAACCTGCAAAATCTGTTGCACAATCATAGCCAACTGCCAACTGACCCCCACCACTTTTCGCTCAATGAGAAAATTGATCAAGACCTGGGAGTCAGATTCACAAATAATCCTTTTCCACCCCAAAGCATGAGCCCTCTCAAAGGCACAGAGGATTTCCAATCCTTCCACAATGTTGATAGTCTTCGACCCCTCATGGATTGAGAAGAGGAAAACCACCGAACCAAAAGAATCCCTGCAAATCCCCCCAATACCAATAGGTCTCAGATTTCCCCTGTAAGAGCCATTAGTATTAATCTTGATAACTCCATCAGGAGGGGGCTGCCACCTACCAATCCTATGAATTTTCTGCTTAGCCTTCCGCCCTCTCCTAACACAAGTAGAAGTCACAGACAACCCATGAATCCCCAATCTCTCCACCACCTCAACATCCCTTTACTCTAACGGAAATCTCACAACACACTTAGCCTCCACCGTCTCCTGAATCATGCTCAAAGTTCGTTGCCAGATTTGTTGCACAAACTTCTCACCATGAAAAAATACGCCTATTCTGTTCCAACCAAATTTGCCACAACATAAAGATAGGCCCCACAAACCACACTTCCTGTAAGAAAGAAGTCATAGAGGGAGGCCTACCCACACTATTCAAAAATCAATCAAGGAGGAAGTGTGTACATAGGGACTCTGCCAAACACCCCACCAAAAATGCCAAATCTGGATAGCAAAAGGACAGTGAAAAAACAAGTGAGAAGACTCCTCCTCGACAGCCCCACACAAAACACAAATAGAAGGGCCATGGAAACCCCTCTTCCGGATATTGTCCCAAGTCAAACACTTATTCCAGGTCAACATCTAGACAAAGCAATTACACTTTGGCCAGGAGAACTTGTTCCAGACCTTCTTCCACCACTGAACTTCCTCCCCATTCATCCTGTTGGACAATAACACCTTATATCTAGAGGCCACAGTATAAACACCCAAAGGATTCAAAGACCAAGCAAGCACATCTGCCTCCTAGAGAGAACTACATCGATGACTAGAAAGAACACTTTGCAGTACAACACATTCCTCTTGCAGACCAACATCCAGCCAAACATCAAGACACTTCCATCTAGCCACCTCAAGCAACCCGCACAAAGAGGAGGATTTAAATTCACTCAACCATGACCAACCAACCTCAATAAACCTCTGGAAAAGATTCAATAAATTAGGGTAATGAGAGATGAGAGGAGGAGAGCCATCCTAGGAATCAGACCAGAATTGAACCTCAGTCCCCTGCTTACAAATCCAAAATAAACCATCATTAATAAGAGCAGCCCCCTTTTTGAGAGTCCCCTAGATCACCGAACCCTTCTCGACAAGGGGATAACGAGGGATATCATTATGAGGAATTCCCAAAAAGTACTTTTGAGACAAAACTCTGGCCCAAATCTTGTCCTGCTCAGTGCACCACTGTCAATACAGCTTCGCAGCCAGTGCCAACCCAATCAAAGCCGAATGTGGCAATCCAAGACCCCCATACTGTTTCGGGCTACAAACAACTTCCCATCTAACCAGACTCCATTTAGAAGACATCAAACAACCGACCCATAAAAACTGTCTAGCAATAGAGTCAAACTCCTTAACAAAGCTCACAAGGGCAACCTAGAGCATGCATCTATAAATGGGCAAAGCCTACACCACAAACTTGATTAACTGAACATGCCCATCAAAGGATAACCACCGATGAGTCCAGTGATTAACTTTAACCCAAAATTTATCCAAAATATTCTTCCAAGACTCCCTGGGCAATCGCCCATCTGAGATGGGGATACCAAGATAGGTCAAAGGAAGATTCCCAATATGAAATCTCAAGGTTTGAGCAATCTGCTGTTGAATGGGGCCCAAAGTATTAAAAAAGAATATGGAAGATTTATCTTCATTAATCAATTGTCCTGAGGCAATCAAGTAAATGTCCAACACCCTGCGAATATTAGCAGCTTCTCCCATTGTAGCCTTTCCCATCAGAGCATTATCGTCCACAAACTGCAGGTGCGACTGTGGAGGCAAGTCACCACCCCACCGCCAACCTTGGATTAGACCACCCTCCACATTTCTTCTAATCAATCTCCCCAAACCTTCAACAAAGAGAAGAAACAAATACAGAGAGAGGGGATCCCCTTGACGAAGCCCCCTAGATGCACCAAATAACTCAGAGTGCTCGCCATTAATAATCACATAGAAAGAAACTGAAGTGATGCAACTCATAACCCAATGAATCCAATCTTCCCCAAAACCAAAAACACTGAGCATCTTTCAAAGGAAAGACCATCTGACCCTGTCATAAGCCTTAGCCATATCCAACTTAATGAACATCCCCTTTTCTTTGGAGTTGGCCATAGAATGAATGGTCTTAGTTGTAATAACAATCCCATCCAAAATTTGCCTTCCTGCCACAAAACCACTCTACTCCTCAGAAATCAACTCCTTAAGCCCCTTTTTTAACTTGTCAGCAATTAACTTAGAGATAACTTTATAAATGATATTGCAAAGAGAAATGGGATGGAATTGACTCAACCTATCAGCCCCATCACACTTGGGAATGAGGGCTAGAAAGGTATAATTTAACCCTCTGAGCATTTGCTTGTTCCGCTGAGATTCTTGAACAACTACCAAAAGGTCCAACTTGATGATATCCCAGAATTCTTGGAAAAAATTGACCGAGAATCCATCAGGACTAGGAGCTTTCCCTTTCTTCATTTGGAAAATAGTCCCCTCTAGCTCCTCCAGCGTGATATTACTCATAAGAAGCTCATTCATTTCTTTAGAGACTAGAAGGGGAATACAGGAAAGAACCTGGGCTTCTTCCGGAGACCCCCCATGCGAATCCTCCCGAAAAAGAGAGAAGAAATAATGCACCGCCTCACCTGAGATTTCAAGGAAGGAGGAGAGCTGCTCCCCCCTATCATTCACCAAAGTCGAGATAGAATTGTCTTGCCTCTTGGACTTCACAGAATTGAAGAAAAAAGTTGTGTTTTTATCCCCCTCCTGAAGCCACTCTATCTGAGCCTTTTGTTTCCAATATATTTCCTCCCACATCTCGCACTCCTCTAGAGCTTTCAAAGCCTGAGCCTCTTCCTGAAGCAAATCCTTAGTCATCCCATCCTCCCTTATCAGTCTTGTGATACCATCCAATTCAGCCTGAGCAGCCGCCTTAGCGTGAAAGATGTTCCCAAAGCAATGAAGATTCCACCGCTTGAGCTGATATTTCACATATTGAAGAAGTTTAGCAAAGGTGTACATTGTCATACCGAAAGCAGGTCTACCCCTTCTCCACCAATCTGCCACATAATCATACAAAGATTGGTCCCGCAACCACATGAGCTGAAATCGAAAAGAAGGAGAACGAGGCACACGACGTGACTCAATAGCTAGCTTGATAGGCCAATGGTCGGATCCTCTCCAATCCAAAATTTCAAAACAAGAAGACCACTGAACACCAATCCAATAGTAGGAAACCAAGAAGCGATCCAATCTCTCAGCAATACAATTATCCCCAATCCTGCAATTGTTCCAAGTAAACTTACCATTACTGGGCTTCATATCCACTAAATTCAAAGCATCAATGTTATCACACAAGAGCAACATCAAGGGCTCCAACCTCACATTACCACCACGCTTTTCATCCAACTCAGTGATAGCATTAAAATCTCCAGCAAGAATCCAAGGATGGAAAGGAGCCAAACTGTGGACAAACAAAATATGGAACCATAGAGACTGCTTACCCCGAAGATCAATAGGAGCATAGATATTATAAAGGAGCACAATCTCCCCCATCTCAAAGCTAGAAGCAATCATAGACATAGCAAATTTAGAAGACAACCACCAAAGAGGACAGAGCTTTCGCGGGTTCCATAAACAAGCTCTGCCCCCAGAAGCCCCATGAGCACTAATGCACTGACACTCCCCATTCCTCCACAACTTAGGAGCCAAACTAAACATACTATCCACTGAAAGATTGGTCTCCTACAGAAAAAGAATATCAGGACCATGTTTCCTAACCAAATCATGAACCGCTTTTTGTCGAGGGCCGTTGTTCAAGCCCCTTACATTCCACAATAGAACAATCATTTCGAGGGGTTCAAAAAAAGAGAATCTAGAGTCTTTACCGACCCTGACTCCACCAAAGTCTCTCCTATCAACTTGATCTTTTCTAGATCCTTCTTTCTACTAAGTTTGGCATGTTTCTCCACCCCACCCTTCTTAAGATCTCTTTGTAAAAGGCCCAACTAAGGAGAAGGCTTGTTGCTCTTAGCCGCAATCAGATTTACCTTTTGTCCAGGAGAGGAAGAATCCCCACCACCTTTTAGTGCCTCGGCTGAAATAACTGGCACCTCCGAGACCACTACCTGTAGATCTGTATCCATGTGAAAATTATCTCCACCCGAAGGAATCAATGACACACTAGAGGTATCGTCCACCGAAGCTAAACCCTCAACCTCCTGAACCAAACTCAAAAACCTCGGGTTCACTTCCTGCTGGCTGAGATCATCCAATACCTCAAACCTGTTAAAAGTATCATCATCCTGACTTTCCTTTAAGGTCCTCTTCTGACCCCGGTTCCTGTTAAGAGCCTTAACTTGAACAAAACCATCTGCACCAACCACTTCACTAGAGGCAAGGCCCTTCCCCTTATCAATCGTAGGGGGGTTGTGAGGAGGTTGTGCAGGCTGAGACTCCACAGGCTTATATCTTGGACATCTATGCTGCAAATGACCATATTCATGACATAGACGACAACGGAAAGGAAGAGTCTCATAATCCAATTGTTGCACCCAAGAGAAGGATCCTACACACATATCCACAACATCGGGCAAAGGCTTACTAAGATCAATTTCAAAACAAATATGAGCAAAATTCATTACCTTTTTACCCAAGGTTTGCAACGAAGACCTAACAGGTTTTCCAAGCAACGAAGCCACCAGGTGCAAAGCATCCTCTTGACAGCACTCCACTGGAAACCGAGGCAGACGAACCCACACTGGGACATGATTTGGCAGCTCTTCCAAGGGAATAAAGCCAACATGCCATGGTTTGATAAACAACCCCACCTGGTTATAGAAATAAGGACCACCCTCAAAGACCCTAGCGCAATCAGCCATCCAATTAAAGGTTACCATAAAGTAACTATTAGCCAACAATATGATCTCCATTTCTCCCTCTGGCGCCCAAGTCCTTTGGGCCCAAGATTCCAAAAACTGAAGTGAAACCCTCATCCCCACAAATTTGCAAAATAATGAGTGGTTCGTATAATATTCAACATCTTCAGCAATCATCTCAGGCGGGATCACCAATTTAGGCCTCTCCTGGCAACGCTCGAGACAGTCGTTAATCTTCTTGAGCCTCGCACCATTAGACGACCCTACACCAACAAACCCTGAATCCAGAGCAAATAAATTATTATCGAAAGTCTTCAACCCATGGTTTGGAGACTTCGAACCAAACACTGCCCGAAAATCCATCTCAAGAGAAGCCCCAGAAGGCTCACCCCTAAGTGGAGACATCGATCCCGAGATGGGCATGCAAGAGCACTACTGACACAGGGTGGGACACCCCACACCACCACACCCAACCACCCTACACACACACCCCCACCAGCCTTATCAGCCACACTCACGCCAACCAAATAAGACAGCGGTAGGAGAATCCCCACATGCCACAAGACCCCCAAGCTACACACCCATGACCACCAGCCCAAACCCACCGCGCAACAACAACCTCAAGCATGGCAACAAAGAACACCGACAGGAACAAATCGCGAGCAAGGAAGAAACGTCGTTTGAGGGAAAGCCATGACCACCCAACACAAGGAACAATGAAGAAAGAATGCACCAGCCTGAACAACACCCAAACAACCCACCCCACAGCGCATAGACGAGCAGAGAGCAATCACGAGCTAGGGCTTAGATGCCCTAGCTCAGCCTGAGAAGTTTCAGACACCATCACTCGATTGTTACCCATACCAACAAACTCCCATTTTTCCTACCCAAAAAGACACTCTGAAGAGTGTAATTGTGAACATTGTATATTTATGCTTTTTCTAATAATTAATTTATAAGTGAAATATTTTTGGTTTATTAAATTATATATTTTGATTTTTTCTCCATTGATCTTTAAAAATATTTCATCTTGGTCATCAAAGGTTTGATTAGAAAAACCATCAACCATGTTTTGATCAATAAATTTACCATTCTTTTCAAGATTTTTCATAATATTATTAGTCTATGGAGCTAGTACTTAGAGGAATTATAAATGGGTCTTCTCAAGTGATCACATCTAAGAGTATGTAGAGGACTTTCCATAAAGGACAAGTTGTATGGGAGGCATGCCTAATACTTTATCTTCAAGTAAGCATCACACTTATCATGTTGACATTCAAACGATTTTAGATAAGCAAAATATTGTGTTCAATGACATGCCTTCAAATGTTCCATTAGATCAAGGATTTAACACATCATGAAGTTGGAGTTGGGCTTTAAATTGGTCATGAACATCCTATACTATCATTTATAGATATACAAATAATAAATATAAAAAGGAGCTATAAAAGAATTATTGGAGATGAACCACATTAGACTCAATTCTAGCCCATTTACATCATCTATGATTCGTTTGATGATAAAGGATGTTACAATGAGGATTTGTATCGACTACAAAGTGCATTGGGTAAGAAGACTATCCAAAATAGATATTGTAATCATAGGATTAATGAGCTCATCAAGATGAGTTACATGGACAAGTCTACTTCTCAAAGATTGACTTTTGAGGTTAGGCTACAATTAGATCCATGTGTGTAATGAGGACATGTACAAAATAGATTTTAGATGCCATATTAGACACTTTGAGTTCTTTGTGTCACAACTTTCTCTTCTTTCTTTTATTTATTATATTATTAATGTGTAATAATACATAAATACATATTAGGTGTTAATGAAAGAAGATTGTGATAAGTAGCATTTCAAAATCAATATCCTTGAAATGTCATATTAGAATTACCTTATGTTGTACATTGATTTATTTTTAGTTGAAATTATTGTATGAATAGGGATATATGACATTAAATTTATATGATGTTTTTTGAATGTATTAATGTTTTGAGACACTTATCATAAACATATGGTTTGTTTGTCAATATTGTTTATTATAAAGCTAATTATTGGGTGTTATAATAGATCTACGTTAATTAATTTTGATTATATGCATACTAATGATTTTAGTGATCATAAACCTCTTCATGACATGTTAAATTATGTTGTGTGATTATCATGTATTAGAAAATCTATTTTTTTTATTACTTGATTTACATAAGATAAATTTCATGCAAGAAATTAGATCATATGGCAATGCCTTGCATGTGGTTATTATTAGTTTATTTTGGTATCATAGTACCATTGTGATTTAAAAAAAAAACACATTAAGTTTAGTTGTTAAAAGAAAACAAATTGAAAGCATAATATTGTAATTGATTTGTTACATAATCATCTTGTACATTTATAATGTTTTCTCTACTTGATAGTAAATCTCCATTACAGTGCCACTACTTGGTAGAGGCTAAAATTAGCCAACTATAGTGGGTGCAAAGGGAAGGCAGAGAACCTCCATAATTGAGGAATCCTATAATATATAGAGGCACAATTATGTAAAAAAAAAATGGAAATAGAGGGAGTTGGTAACATAAAGTAGAGCGGGGAGAACAATGATGAAGGAAAGGACTCAACTAAGAAGAAATTTGAGATATGGTATTTTGGTATTGAGACGTGATTAATTTTTTCACTACCAAAATTTATGCTTAACAAATCTACACCATAGTTTTATAATTGTTTAGATGCATAATATCTCAAATCATTAAACTATAAATTGAACTTGTATTATGGAGTGCAAGAATGATTATACTATGTTATCCAAACCCACTTTCTTCCATAATGATTATAATAGCTATATATATGCATATGTGTGTGGGGAAAAATTTATGTAAGCACAACATTACATGGTTCTTGGCATCCTGTGTATCTCTATAAAGATTGTGATAGTTTTTCAAATGTTGTTAGACTCCTATTTTAACACAAGTATTTTTTAGTTAGTTTTAGTATATGTATGTGTGATGGGTGATTGTGGCATGAGTGATCATCAAAAGGATCACTTAAATTCTAATGCTAATATAGAGGTAAATCATTGGTTGCATGCATTATTTTGGGTTCTCATTAATTTGGATTCCTTGATATTTGGAATTATAGTGAATTTAAAGGCTTGCATGGTGGGTGATAGAAATTTATGATATATTGAGCATTTTTTTGTCTAAATATCTTATTCATTGGAGTTTTAAGACCTTAATTATTTTCATCATTCTATTAAAATAACCCACACATCTCGTCAATGTCATCACTTCTAAGAGTTTAGAGTGTTTATTCTTGATTTTATCAAATAATATTGGATTCATTAAAATTCTTAAGTTATTGTGAGCAAACTATTGCCTTCCTTTTGGATATCATTGCAATCATGGTAAGGTTATATTCCATAGGATTATTTTGTGTTAATATTTCCATTGGCGAAGTAGGATCTCTAATCATTATGCTAAGAAAAATGATGAACAATGTTGAATTTTTTTTTTATGCTGATAAAGGTTGAGGATTTTTTATTTTATGCTAGTTTGTTGTATTTACTTAAAATTTTCTAAAATATTTTCTTCAAAACCATTTCTATGCTCATCCATTCCTCATATTATTACTCAGAGTCTCAATTTTTAGTAATATGTCTAGAACTTTAGGCATAGAAAATAATATTTAATGTTCTATGGATAGACTTAGTTAAATATTAAATAAGGAGCTTCATTATATGTTGTTTGTACAAGCTTGAATGCAAGTAGTATAGTTGTAATGTAGGAAAAAGGGATCTAGGGGGTAAAAGCACAAACTTATGTCACACTTTCAACCAACTAAATAGTTTTAAGTGAAACAATTTTGACCTAAACAATTTCGATTGAAAAAGTTTTACCCAAAACTACATGGCACATAGAGTCTCGAGTGAAACCCTTTTGCCTGAAACTAAAAAAATTGAAAATTTCCTTTTGTCACTTAAATGCGACTCAATTTATATGTAAGTTTTTTATTGAAAGAGTTTTGAGCAAAAAGGTTTCGCTCAAAACCCTTTCACCAAAACTGTTTATGTTGCATCCTTGTTGGCAGCCACCTCATCTTTTTAAAGAAATTTCTAAAAATTTCCACTTGAACATGATATTTCTTCAGTCAGAATGATTTTTTTCAAAAAACTAAAAACACCCTTTTGTAGAGCTCAAAGCCAAGAATCCTATATATATATATATATATATATTCGATATTTCCACTTGAACATGATATTTCTTTAGTCAAAATGATTTTTTTCAAAAAACTAAAACACCCTTTTGTAGAGCTTAGAGTCAAGAATCCATATATATATATATGATATTTTGATTAGTCTTAATATGTTTTTTTATTTTAAATAATGAAAGTAGGTTGTTAAAATAAAAAATGAGGTTGATTAGAAATTTACAAAAAATACTAAAACATATTAAAAAAAATTACAAAATATATGATACACTAGAGGAGAGAATCATCTTCAAAAGAGTATATTTTGTTTTTTGAAAATGATAAAGTAATTATACAATAATTGATGTTAAATGAAAACTATCAAATTTTGGTATATGTGATTTTAAAATGTTATTACAAGGAAAATATACATCAAAATTTTTAATTTTTTTCCATACACTAGATATTGAAGTTATCTATTTGGGAAATTTTTTTAGGGAAATTCTATTTTCTTCTTGACATCAATCGAACATCACATTTTCCTAAAATTTTCAATAATTCAAAATCCGCTCTTAAACTTATAAAAAAATATTAAAATAATTTAAAAAATGAAAAATTATAGGAATTCATCAAGAGTTCTACATTTCATTAGTTTGCATCATTTTGAAATTCAAAACATAAAGACCACTTTTATGCGGTCAAAGTTGAGAACTTTTATTTGTGTTGGTCGATTCCTTTATAAAGTGTGACATAGGTTTGTACTTTTACCCAAGGTCTAAATCACACCTTTCCCGATATTACATTAGAGAAGACACAAAATTGATCACATAAGACCAATAGAAGAGTCAAAATGATTGATCATGCTTTTGATCCTCTTTGTGTTTATGGGGTTGATTTAATTCATTAAGAATTGAATTGATTTAATTTTATGAAGGTATAGCTAGGTTAACTATGAATCTACAATAAATTGATGTGATTTTAGGAAACTATATAATTGCAACATAGAAATTGAAGACAAAAAAGTAGAGTGCAAAGAGAGAGGAACTTGGCATGTAAATTAAGGTTGAAATGGCCTCATCAAGGGTAGTGGCACACTAGATTGGAAGATGCTACTTTTTGGAATCTCGAAACATGTATCAATAGGTTATAGTCTATAGGTTCTTTCCTCCCAGACTCAGCTTTGAAACTTCATCTGTTGATGAATAATTCTTCTTGCCCTAATGTGTTGAAATAAGAGGTTTGAATGCTTGATATTGTTATTAGGTCTTCAATCTTCTCCCAAATCCACTTCATATCTACCACCTACAAACAAGAGAGGAGAGAAAGGCTTGTGTCATTTAGGGGCTTGCCTAAGTCAAATCACATTTTGGTGTTTCTACCTCCACAATGGCTATGATTATGTAAAGAGTGCTTACCCTCAATCGAATAGAAGCAAATAGATAAAAATAAGTGTTAAATGACAAATGTTGCAACTTACCACTCATATCTGATCTCCTTGACAGATTGAAGTTGTTAGTTCTAAAAAATGCAGGTTTGAACCACAAGAGGTTGCCAAGCTCTCACAACATTTTTGGCTAACGTACAAGGTTAATTAGTAAGATTGAACCCCCTTCTCTTCAGGCTCTGCCAGACCTAGGCGGGTGTACCTATGTGAATAAAGCACACTTAAGTTATATGTATTTCCTAAGACTAAGAGAATCTACTCACAATGGCATGGGGTAGTGAATAGATGCAAAAGTTAATTGTGAAAGGAAAATATGTTCAATTAACAAATGTACTTTATTGAATGCTTTCTAAGGTTCCTAAAGTGAAATTGTATAGAATTGGGTGAAAGAGTGGATATGACCAATGCCTTGTTGGGTAACAGAGTCAAGGAAAGTATGTGATAGTGACTAATGTTTGGCTATAACTCTAATTGTTTGGAACTTGAATCTTTATATCTTATATAAAGGTGCAGGGATGTAACTGGAAAACTCTTCTTATTGATCCAATGGATATCCTATTGGTTACTATGATTCACTTAAAAGTATTTTAATCCTTTTTTGAAGGAACCGGTTAGGCGGAATCACACAATGACACTAAGGGTGTATTAACAGATGGAAGTATATACTTGATATATCCAACTTGAATAATCAATAGCATTGCATTGGAGACAGTTTGACAAATTGTCAATTATAAGCTCTACTTATCAATCCAATTGATGTTTCCAGATTATTATAATTTGTTTAAAAGGAGTTTTAATTCTTTACTTGAAAGAAAGCAGTTAAACAAATTACACAGAGGTAGCAAATGTACTTGATGAATTAAATTATCACTTGGATAAATTCATATAACCTGGGAATCTAATTAGAGACAGCCAAATAATTGTTTTAATTCAACAAACAATTGAGACCAAAAAATAAGTCACAGAATCAAAGATCTTTCATTAACTTCTTCAAAATTTATTCATGCATCATGGTCTTCACTGTATAATCTATATGATAAACATTTTAAAAGTATTTTATGTATATTTCCTACCTAACTCCTAATTCTAATCCTTTTCATGATACAATTTTATTCCACATTTATACATTGCTCTTTTTAGGTTTATGACCCTTTGCATGTCCATTTGCCGCAGCTTTTCATTTAATTAATTGTCTTCAACTGATTAAAATATTTTTATTTTAATCACTTCAATTTTCAAACTTCATGAAAAATAATCTTAATGATTACCAAGCCTTTCCTTTGCTGGCAATTTTCACACTTGTATTTTCACCAAAAACGTATTTTTGGGTAAAAAAATTTACCCACTCCTTAACCCTCCTGTGATAATATTTTATTGCAATATTACCATGAGTGAAATTCATCCTTCAAGATATTCACCATATTCACAATAAAATCTTTGGTATTTACTTGGCTTTATATTCCCGCAAAATTTATTATTTTTTAACTCTCTTGGCAAAATATTTCACTCCTTAGTGAAAATATTTACATCATATTGTATTCCCCAACATTAATCACATTGTGATAAAAAAATTTCCTTTCCCGTACATAAATATTCATTTCCTTTCACCGCTCCACCGCAAACATTTCACTTCACCGCACCACCGCAAACTCTCCATTTCACCGCATACCTGCTTATGGATTTGAAACCCCTTGCGGTAATGCGGGGAATATATTTAAGTCCCTCTATACTGCACACTTTTCAAATTACTCATGGTAAAATTTATATGTTCTCCAAAATTAAGTTGATGTTGCATTTTTTAATAAATATTTTCCCCAAACAATTCACCGTGCAATAATAATTATTTTCACTATTTTCACCGCACTACCGTGGAACTAGTGTTGGGCCTTCACAGTAATGTGGGGAATACTATGCTAGTAGTGAAAATTACTTTTCCCCAAATTTAAATATTGTAATTTTAATAAATCTCCCTAAAAAATATTACCATATTTTATTGCAAAAAGATCTTATCTCGCTTTCCCCCACACTCTTTAAGTTATGCCCGCAGTAATGCGAGAAACATATTAGAGCCATCACACCATGCAGTAGAATTTATATCTTCTCAAAGTAATTTCAACATAGTGATTTATTTATTACAACATCAACTACAAACTTTGGCTCCACTGTGATACCGCAAATCTCTGCCTTAGCCTGTGCGGGAATGCGGGAACCACCGTGATACCGCACACCTTTTGAGTTACACCATGTGATATTGTAATAATTTTGTTTTACAACTCTACTGCTATACCGCACATCTTCTGTTGGGTACTCGCAGTGATGTGGGAAAGTGCTTTGAGCTACATCTTATAATCAAAATGTCTTGCATGTCTTTGTACTTGCAACTACATATATGTCTTGCTTCCATATCTTACATAAATTTTTATCAGGGTACTTGGAACTACAAATTTGATAAAAATCATGCTTCAATTATGCTTTGATGGATATCCACACGCTATCCCAAATTTATTTTAAAACATATCAAATGTTTTAAAAAATTTGTCATTTAAACTTTAGAATTTAAGGAAAAAATTTCAATTTCGATTGGAGAGAAAACAAATTAATTTCACCGCGGGCACACGGAGCATCCTGGAGCCACAAAAATTTGCAAGGGACCATGATCAATTATTTTGGAAGTGGGTTTCTGACGGGTTTTGAACAACTCGCCAAATCGAGGTACTTCTTTTGTAAACTGGCCCTATCGGAGCATGTAGTGAGAAAATGATTTTTCAAATTAATGTACCAAATGACCTTAGAATCCAAGGAAATTGAAATTGGAGCCATTTGAGGCCAAAACACCAACTGGGTCATCCTTAGAATGTCAAAATTTGCAACTTTTTCGGGGTGCCATTCTAGCCCAGGAGCAGTCGCAAAATAATTAAAAAGCACATCGGAACTCCTCCGATGACCGTGAAAATGCACAGACATGTTGAGTTGTGATAGGAGAGTATGCTTCTCATATGGTTTGTCGTGAAGTTATTTGGTAATGCCCAAAGTTTCTTATTCAACATTTTCTGAAAATTGCACTTGTCCAACTCAACTAAAACCTATCAATATGTCATTTTGAAAAAAATATCAAACCTGATTCTGGGAAGCTATAACTTTGCATACTAGCTCATTTAATCATGGTGAACACGTGTGCAAGAGGGTCTTCCTTCGTTTTATTTTTTTCATCAAATATCAAGTGTCAAAGGTTGCCCTTTTGCAACTGTTCTAAACGTGCAGATATCAAAACTAAGTAAAACCCATTTGGTTTTGACTTTGAAAAAATACCAAATGAGGTGCTATGACCTTGAAAATTGGCATGGAGGTACACTTTCATGAGGAGAATCCGGGGAATCAATTGGTTTGTCATGATGAATTTTAGTTGCTTAATACTAGCTTCCAAAGATGGCTATTTTAATAGATTTTACACTGTGCAAACAACAAACCTTCACAAGACCCTTCATCTTGACCTTTCGAAACCTTGTCAAAATTGTTGTACGAAGCTGAAAATTGGCGGAGATACTTACATATGATAGATGAACATCCGTGCAAGGTGGTTTGGCATGAAAATGAACATATCCAAAGTTATGATTTTTTTAAATGTGCTCCTAGGGCTGATTTTACAACTGAGTTTCTGAGTGCTGAAATCAAACTTTTCATCATGGCACCTTCAAATTTTGCCAAAATTTTAAGGTTCCAACAGAAGTCATGATACACATCTCATGCAAGGAATATTTTCTTTTTGATAGGAATTCTTGGAAGTGTTAGTTGAACATAAAACATGAACAACCTTACTCATAAACTTGATACATTGTTAGTATGAATCTTGATTGAAAAAAGTGTTATAATAATGTTGCTTATTCTACTCTTGAATGCTCAATTGATACTCAAATTTCCTTCTTGATTGCTTCTAGTTTTAAATGGTGAAAAAGACATATTTATATGCATTTATTCATTTCAAACACAAAATTAATTATAAAAATCCGACAAATGAATTTGAATTTTCAAACATAAAAATGTTGACAATCACATATTCAAAATTGGGCCAAAATAGGCTAGTCAAAGGTGGTACCACCCTAGACCAAACCTATTTTAAAATTCCAATTTTGATTTTTCAAAAACGATAATAAAACGAACAAATTATTAACATAATTAGGTCCATGAACATAAGGGGGGCTAAACATAGTGTTAACTTGTCAAGGTCAACAATTTACGATGCTACAATAATGTTATTTTACATATTCTCCGATGATAAATTGTGAGTGCAAAAGGGATAATTTATCATCAAAGTAACCAGTGCATTAATATTAATAATGATATAGATAATATCATTGTATATGTGTTCATTATGGTTTGATATCATAGAAAGGGTACACTTGTAAACCTTATTTGATTATGATTAGCCTAATTTTATATTCTTATCTCAACTTAAAAACTCAATAATTAATGACTCTTTGTGCATTTAATCTTAAACCATTCCCTTTCCCTAATGCAACACCCCAAATCTAATAAAATTTAATTGGATTACTTTTTATATCAAGTTAGACACAAATAATTAACTCTTGGTACTTAAAAATAATGTCAAGTATGAATACCTAGAATGTTGAATGCTAAATATTTCCTTTTAATATTATCTCTTAGATATTAATAAACTTGATTTAGTGAACTAATGACCTATTCAATTATAGTTATTTAAGTATGGACATAATATAACCTTGATTGAAGCATAGGTTTGAAATTAAGGAAAATATCTTTGTCTAATGTAGATAAAAAATTATGATTAGACACTTGGTTAAATTATGTTTGAGTATTTTATACATTTAAATTTAAAAAATTAGTAATTATATAGTCTTCATCGTTATAGTTTTAACAAGAGCTCTGACCCTACCTATGGGAATAAATATGCTTATGCAAATTTGCAATTGATATAGTTCTATAATTTTTTATGTGCGTATAGCTATATGTTTTGTGTGTTGACGACTCTGATGTCATTAAAACTCAGATTAAAGAAAGGATTTTTTTGAAAATATCTACAATCTTATTGCAAAAAAAATTATATCAACATTACATCATCACATTAAAGATGCATAAAAGCATCAAATCATTATTGCATTTCTAGAAACAAACAAACAGTTTCACATCTGATTTTTGACTTCCAATTAATCCTAGCCATTCCCTCTCAAACCAATGAAAATTCATTCATTTCGTTGCAAGATATGCTCCACATATATAGCATAGTTTCATTCACTTTTCATTTTGTTGTTTTTAGATAGTGCTCAGATGAAACATAATAAAAGATGAGGTAGAAATTATTCATTAACCCAAAAAAATGTGAGCTTGTACCTTAACAGGGTAGTGGCACAAAAAAGGATGGGACTTTAGATCTCTTGTTTCCTTGTATTTAATTGTATTTAGAGGGAAATTTGCAATGCTATTCAAAATAGAGCAGGCCAGAGAGCAAGAATCTAGTATGTTCTCAAAACCTTCAACCAAGAATAAATACAAGATTCACAAGGGGTGTATGACCTGCATTGTGAAGATCAGGATGTTGTTGCAGAGGACAACATAGGTTGTAAACTATAAATTACTTTGTTATAATAGAATCATGAGGCAGAGTAATAGAATAATATCCTTCTACATAAATTAAATAGGTATATTACATATGGGTGTAGACAATTAGAAGTTTGAGGACGAGGATTCCTGTGATTAGAAACCAGGGGAACCCTTTCTAACTAATTTAGCTAGTTGTAGTGCTTATGCATATGACCTTTATGGGTTGAGTAAAATTACATCTATATACAAATAAGCAAGGCAACTAAAACCATGGATTTCTATAAGTAAAAATTGCTGACAGATGCTGCAAGTAAAAGGCAACCTGCATTGGTTTTGAAACACTATTAAAATAAGAAGTTTCTTAGTAAGATCACTTCACCGGATTACATGGAAATTATATAACACTTCAAATGTGATCTACAACTCTTGGTGTCATTTAAAACAAATTCCAAACTTATATAAGGAAATGAATTTTATTCAAAACATTCTTAGTTAATAGATTATATCTATTTCATGTGCCTAGTCGTTACCTTGAAATCCATTTACCGGTTGCAATTCACAATATAATATAGTCATTTGCTTATACCCTGCTTAAGATGGCATTCTTGTCACATGGTACTTGCACACCTAGATTTCCACTTCCAGGTGACAACATCAATAATTGAATACCATTTTAAAAGCCAATCATGTCATTGAAGGCCCCAGAAGTGTGCAATTTTGTAGTATAGAGAACTTGTTTTTCTTGGTGCCAAAAAGGAATACAGAAAAGAAAAAGTGGCCTTTAAAAGTAGGCCGTCATTAACCATTCATCCCCAAAATTTATATATAGTTGAATATGAAGTGTTGGTAGGCATATCCTTCTTTGGTCCATTGGAAGACCCTCTCTGTTCTAAACCTGTAGAGTCATTGACAAAAAATCAAGATGCAATGCAATTACTTCAATTAAAAAAAATATCTTCTCTTTTAGATAAACATTTCTTACAACTTATGTTATAGACTACCCCACTAGAATAGTCCTAGTTGCAAAGTTGTCAATGCTGGGAATTTACAGTCAATGCACAAAATGGAGATGCTAAGTAATTAGGGGATACAGATGGACATTTAGAAATAATGTAGTTAGCAAAAGCAAATATAAGACAGTATGTGTACTACATATGATATTGTTTTGGTAAAATTTTTAATACCCTTCAAAATTACAACAACACATATCTAGGAAGATATATTATGCCAAAGGATTAACATGTTTTATATGAGAAACACATTCACTGAAATCTAAAAAGGATGTTTTTTCCCTTTTGAAAAATCTTTTTCGTTTTCCCAAGATGTAGTAAGCATTAGTCTAATAACATGGAATGAAAACTTTGTGCTTAATCATTTCTTTGAAATTGTTTTAGGTGGAGGCTACATCTGTAATCTATAGCTCCTAATCATCCTTGGTGTGCAAGTTTTCTAACAATGAAACCAACTACAACTTATAATTAGACAACTACAATAAAAGAAATGACATGATATGAAAATTTTAGATGTCAAGCAAGTGACAAATAACCTGCTAAAATCATGTGGTTTGACGTTGTCTGATACCACATTTTCTGGAAAACACATGTATTTTCCTTAGACCTCCTCCCTAATAAGCTGGGCCAATAGAAGAGAAAATACCAAACCACCAACTTCAAACTTCAAAACTGACCAACTTCTCTCATCATTGCAATAAAAAACACTAAATACCTTAGTTATAATGGATGAAAGAAAGCACAAGAAAGAAATAAATCAAATACACATGGTACGGGTTAACAGAGTGGGTATGTAGCAGGAGTAGAAATTTTTAAGTTGAAGCAATCTATGCAATTTGCTTGTAACTTATAGTCATACTGCATGTATTCACTATGAATGTTATCTTTGTATCTTATGCAATTCAAATCATTACTATGGAAAGCATAGTTAAATGTATAATTGGATAAACAAAAAAATATATGATACAATAGTCCAAAATTGATCCAAGAGAAACCCAAAAATGTTGGGCTTTCAGTTATGAATCAGTATTACGTTAACATTTTTGGGAACAAAATCAACTATTCTTTTTATTAAAATATGTACAAATGCAAAACCTGTCCTGAACCAAATACTTTCTAATATCAGAAATGTTGACTGATGTTTAAACAGACAAATAACTTTTCCACAGAGCTTCATGTGCACAAAGCAATATACAATGAAGGTTTTCCAACAATGAGAAAATATGCTAGAGATTTGGACATGCGTCTACAATCAAACCTTTTAGAAGTTGTAAGCTTCAACCTCATGCACATAGAGAGGACATATAAAGTTCCTTGGCTTTGATTCCAAGCAGGCTAAAAATGAGGCCTACTAGCTTGATTTGTTTGATATGCATAGTTTTCTGACAAACTTGTTAGTTTTTTGAAGACCTGCAAACCCTAATTTAAATTATTGCCCCTACATTAAAAACACAAAAAACGTAAAAAACAAAAATTTCTAAAAGCTAACACAAACACCCAGAAAAAAAGAAAGCAAGCACTCACTCTCACTCACATCAGCAAGTATTAAGCAATGAGACTTCTTTGGACTTGGACGGGATTAGGTAGAAAGTAAAAACAACACCAACAACACCTAACAACAAAGACTAATCCATAAAAACACTCAAATATAGGGAAGAGTAGACAATAATTGATAAAATGCAGAGAACAACAAACAATAGACATTCACCCATAAAATGCAGAGATGTAAAAAACTATAAAACAACATTGTAAAAGATATAGGAACTTACAAACGCCTCATTTTTGGCTTCCAATACGATATACATAATGTTAAACAGTTTGGATAACTGAGAGGGGGACTGAATCAGTTATCATAAAATAATTTTCTTAACTTTGATTAATCCAGAGCAAACTTAAATCAATCAGATGATAATGAACATGAAAGCATAAACAACACCATGCACAAAGAACACCAAAATTTACATGGAAACCCAAGAAGGGAAAAGCCAAAGAGAATAAATCTCAATTATAAAGCACTAGCTAAGGTGACACCGGTTAAGGTGATTTTTACAAGGGCTCACTGCAGGGTGGTTCACTGACGATTGGGCTCACTACCAAGCTATTATAGCCAAAGATACAAAAAGGCTCACTGCCAAAAGAGAAAGGCTCATTTCCTACAAAAAATGACTCACTGCCAACAAAAGAATGATGAAAGGAAATCCACCACTGAAAGAACTGTCACCAACAACACCAAATAGAATCTCACTGTCTATTGCCTCCAATTATACACTTTCGCACACTTTGAAATTTCTGGATATTTAGATTTGCATTCATCACACTTGTTTTTCATCGAACAAAATCAACTCTTATTTATACCATTCCATACTTTCATAATTTCTCAAGTTGACTAAGCACAATGTCTTCATAATCTTCAAGTCGGCTGAATACAATTTGAAATAGGTCACCACAAAAACATTCCTGCGGTGGAAAGGAATGAAATGTGGACCATACAAAACCTTCTCACATGAATCAACACGCTACATGATATCCAAAACCAAGTAATAAAATATACACGTTACAATGCAAACCATGTACTAGAGCACGACATCTGAAACCAGACCAATTCGAAACACCAAGGCACCAAAATAGAACTTCGGTCAATCAATCAAGATATGTTGACATCAATGACAACCATTAATGACAACAAGCAATCAACACATTCCAACAATCTCTCCCTTTGTTATTGACGACAACATCCATCAACAACAAACCAACCAACTCAATGTCAGCATCAAGGATCATCTTATCTTCTCTTCTTCTCCCCCTTTGACATCAAAGATAAAGGGAAAAACTCCCCTTGAAAAACTTACTCCGCTCCCCCTATGAGGAAGCCACCAATCATTGATCCAGATAAGAATGAGCATATGATGTGTTGGACCAATGCACACCCCGATGCATGTTATTGTAGACTAGGAGGGGGAAGAACCCTTGACTTCTGCCAGAGATACTCAAAAGTATCTTTGCTCAATGGTTTTGTGAAAATATTTGCACTATGCTCTTTTGTAGGTACATATTCAAGTTTTACTTCATTGTCCAACACCTTTTCTCTCAAGAAATGAGATCTTATGGATATATGCTTCGTTCTAGAGTGTTGTACCAGATTCTTGGAAATATTTATTACACTAGTATTATCACACATGATTGAGATCGGTTCATCAAATGATATGCCAAAATCCTTCAACATTTTTTTCATCCACAATATTCGAGTGCAACATGAAGATGTTGCAATGTATTCAGCTTTAGTAGTAGATAAAGATACATAATCTTGTTTCTTACTTGGCCAAGCAACCAACTGGGAGCCAAGAAAATAAGCTCCACCACTTGTACTTTGCCTATTATCAACACATATGGCCCAATCAACATCAATATAGGCTATTAGAGTGAAATATGAGTCCTTTGGATACCACAACCCAAAATCTTATGTTCCCTTTAAATACCTGAAGATCATTTTTACTGCAAAAACATGTGATTCCTTTGGTTCTTGTTGAAATCTAGCTGCTAAACAAACAACATACATATTGTCTGGTCCGGTAGTAGTCAAATATAACAATCCTCCAATCATTGACCTGTACATACTTGCATCAGCTTTAGGTGAATCATCTTCTTTTGTCAACTTGCATCTGGTAACGATAGGTGTACAAACCAGTTTAGAATTCTCCAACCCAAACTTCTTCAACAACTCTTTGGTATACTTGGACTGAGAAATGAAAATTCCTTTATTGTCTTGATTTACTTGTAGTCCAAGAAAGAAATTCAATTCACCTATCATAGATATCTTGAATTCCTTCTGCATTTCATCTACAAATTTTCTGCACATATCATCATTTCCTCCAAAAATTATGTCATCAACATATACCAAAACAATCAACATCTAATCTGAGTGAGTTCTATAATACAAATTATTGCCGACAGATCCCTTTTGAAATCCTTGTCCAATCAGGTACTTGTCTAATCTGCCATACTAGGCTCTAGGTGCCTGCTTCAATCCGTATAAAGCTTTCTTCAACCTGCAAATAGCATCCAGGTCACTTCCGGACTTGAATCCCTCCAGTTGCTCAATGTAGACCTCTTCCTTGAATTTTCCATTCAAGAATGCGGATTTCACATCCATTTGGTAAACTTTGAAATCCTTGAAAGTTGCAAAATCCAAGAATATTTGGATTGCTTCCATTTGGGCAACAGGGGCATAGGTCTCTTCAAAATCAATACCTTCTATCTGAGTGTAACCTTTGCAAACCAATCTTGCCTTGTTTCTTACTACCTTTCCATTTTGATCTAGCTTTTTTTGGAACACCCACTTAGTTCCAATTACATTTTTATTTTCTGGTCTGGGCACAAGTTCCCAAGTCTAATTTTTCTCTATCTAATCAAGTTCTTCTTTCATTGACTTCACCCAATTCTGATCATTGCATGCTTCTTCCACAGTTTTTGGCTCAGTTTCCAAGAGTAGGCACAATAATACTTTCTCTTGAGTTGCTTTTCTTTTTGTAGGGATTCCCTCATTCTTATCTCCAATAATTTGTTTTTCTGAATGGTTTCTTTGTACATACCTTGGAGTCGTAGTTGTAGTTGTCGGAGCCTCCTTTGTCTCTTCTTCTTCTTCTTTCTCATCTTTTTCTCCTTTGTCATCCAAGTCATTTGATTCGTATTCAATGTACCTTTCAAGAATTCTTTGAACATCTTCATCTATTTTCAGATTCACACTTTCAACCATCTTGTTCAGTCTCTTGTTGTAACACCGGTATGCTTTACTTCTTGTAGAGTAACCCAAGAATATGCCTTCATCAACTCTTCTATCAAACTTTCCAAGATTGTTCCCATCTTTCCTAATGTAGCATTTGCTTCCAATTTTTTGAAGTATTTTACTATGGGAGTCATTCCATGCCATAGCTCATATGATGTCTTTCCATATTTCCTTTGGAATAGTACTCTGTTAAGAGTGTACACTATTGTGTGTATCACTTCTCTCCAGTAGACCTATGGTAAACCTGCTTCCATGATCATTGTTCTAGCTGCTTCTTGAACTATTTGGTTCATTCTTTCTACTACACCATTATGTTGAGGTGTTCTAGGGGAAGATAGTTGTCTCTTAATGCCATGCTTTTCACAATATTTTTTGAATTCATCAGAACTAAACTCTCCTCCTCTGTTAGATCTTAAACACTTGATTCTTCTATCAGTTTCATTCTTAATTCTTGCTTGGAAAATCTTGAATTTTTCCAACGCCTCTAATTTTTCTCTAAAAAATGCAACCCAAGTAAATGTGGAATGATCATATATTAAAAGCATGAAATACTTCTCACCTTGTAAGCTTATTGTTTTGGTTGGACCACAAAGATCAATGTGTACAAGTTCCAATAGTCCGGTAGATGAATCTTCTTTTCTCAGAAATGTTTCTCTGGTCTTCTTTCCTTCTTGACATGCTTTGTAGATAGTATTGTCTGGTTTGGTTAGTCTTGGAAAATCTCTAATAGCTCTTGATGAACTTATCTTAACCAAATTTTTGAAGTTGATGTGACACATCCTCTGATGCCAAAGCCAACTATCATTGGATTGAGATACCAAGCAGATTTTTGTAGCTCCTTCCAACTGATACATATTCCCACTTGTTCTTTTTCCAGCTACAATTTAACAGTTCTGGATCTCTTCCGGATCTCACAACCATCATCCTAAAACTCCACTTTGTAGCCATTTTTGCACATCTGTCCAACACTCAAAAGATTATGATGTAAACCCTTCACATAGTAAACATTGTCAATGTTGTGATTTCCATCAAATGTAATAGAACCAATTCCAACAATCTGTGTTGTTTTATCATCTCCAAATCTAATAGATCCTCCATCATATTTCTCAAGCTTCACAAACTTACTTTTGTCATCGGTCATATGATTCAAACATCCACTATCAATCAACCATTCATCTCTATTTCTTTTAACAAATAATGCAGTTTTAGTGCTATCATCAAATTTCAGAGAGATATTAGAGATATCAAATCTAGGTTCTTCCTTTTCCACCAAAAATAAGCAATCCTCATGATCTATTTCATCATCTAAAATTATGACATTCTCATTGAAATAATAGGCCTTCTTATTGATCTTCTTAAACTTTTTTCTTGATCCTCTTTCTGAACACTTAAGAGGCAATATACCTTTGTACTTACTAGTACCTTTCTGCAACTTGTGAAATTTGCTTCCAACTCTTCTAAGCTTTCATCATCTGGATCATATTCTACCTTTGTGGCTTTGAAGGCGGTTTCAAAATTCTCCTTTTCTTTTCCAAAATTTCTCATCTCAAATGCAGTCAAGGTGCCAAATAACTGTTCTCTAGTGAATCTCTTCGGATCATAAACTTCCTCAACAGTAGAGAACTTGTCACTGTAACTCTCTGGTAAGGTCATTAGAGTCTTCTCCATTACATCTTCATCTATTAGAGTTCCTCCTTGATTTTTGACTCCATTCACTGCATTGTCAACTCTTTGAAAATAGCTTGCTATGTCCTCTCCTTCCATTCTCAAATTTTCATATTTGCATTTCGTTGTCAGCTTCTTTGATAATTTGACTCTATCATTTCCTTCATAGATTTCTTTCAACTTTTCCCAAACTTCATAAGCAGTTCCCAATGAAATCACTTTTGTTAGCTCAGTCTTAGATAAACCACTATAGATTGCATACCTTGCCTTTTCATTCTCTTCATAAGCTGAAATCTCATCTGTAGTAGAAACACCTTTTTTCAGCTCAACATATTTTGTCTCAATAGCTTTCCAAGTCTTACAACCAAGAGAGATCAGGTAACCTCTCAATTGCACTTTCCAGAAACTATAGTCAGATCCATCAAACATAGGGATTGTCAATTTATGTGCCATTAGATCTACCCCAAGCAGTTAAGCTCTTCGTCAATGAACCAAAGCTCTAATACCAATTGTTAAACAGTCTGGATAACTGAGATGGGGGGTGAATCAATTATCATAAAATAATTTTCTTAACTTTGATTAATCTGGAGCAAACTTAAATCAATCAAATGATAATGAACATGAAAGCATAAACAACACCATGCACAAAGAACACCAGAATTTACGTGGAAACCCAAGAAGAGAAAAACCACGAAGAATAAATCTCAATTATAAAGCACCAATTAAGGTGACACCGGTTAAGGTGATTTTTACAAAGGCTCACTACCAAGTTGCTCACTATAGGGTGGCTCACTGTCGGTTGGGCTCACTCCTCGACTATTATAGCCAAAGATACAAAAAGGCTCACTACCAAAAGATAAAGGCTCACTGCCTACAGAAAATGACTCACTGCCAACAAAAGAATGATGAAAGGAAATCCACCACTGAAAGGATTGTCACCAACAACACCGAATAGAATCTCACTATCTGTTGCCTCCGATCATAGACTTTCGCACACTTCGCAATGTCTGGATATTCATATTCACATTCATCACACTTGATTTTCATCGAACAAAATCAACTCTTATTTATACCATTCCATACTTTCATAATTTCTCAAGTCGGCTAAACAGAGTGTCTTCATAATCTTCAAGTCAGTTGAATACAATTTGAAATAGGTCACCACAAAAACATTCGCATGATGGAAAGGAATGAAATGTGGACCATACAAAACCTTCTCGCATGAATCAACACGCTACATGATATCCAGAACCAAGGAATAAGATATACACGTTACAATGTAAAACCATGTGCTGGAGCACGACATCCGAAGCCAAGCCAATCCAGAACACCAAGGCACCAAAATAGAACTTCGGTCAATCAATCAAGATATGTTGACATCAATGACAATCATTAATGACAACAAGCAATCAACATCATCTCAACACATTTCAACACATAAACCCTCTCAACAAACATAGATTTCACCTTCATCAAACAATTTGAGCAAATGAATAAACAACGCAAAAATGATAGTGTAAAAGATATAGGAACTTACAAATGCCTCCTTTGTCGCTTTCAATATGATAGATATAAACCCTTTCAACAAACACATATTTCACCCTTATCAAACAATTTGAGCAAATGAATAAAAAACACAAATAATCCTTTGCTCAACAGACTTAAAACTTCACACCATAAGCCATTAATAAATGAAAATTAGCAAATAGTAAATGCACAATGTCCTCATTAAAATTCCACGTGTTGACAAAAACACTCAATGCGAAGACACGACTATATCAAAGAACATTACAAAGTCATGAAATATTTCCAATAACAACAAAACATTAGGAATTGGTTAAATTAATTAGAAAAATACAAAACCATGAGGAAAATACCAACAACCAATGAGAAAATTGCAAAAAAAAGTCAAAATTTCAAATATTAATAAAATAATCCCACAAACTATAGAAAAAAAATGAGCAACACAATTTCTGATGAATGCATTAATAGACATGAGCGCACCAAAACATCAGTCTTCCGCCTTAAAAGGTAGGGAGAAATTTTGGAATATCCAAATCTACCAATTTAAGGAAGTGATTTGACTAAAAATTTGAACCACTTTTTCATCCTATTTTATGATATACAATTTGAAATACAAACCATTTAGTGAGATTTTTCAATCAATTGAAGTAGATATGACCTTATTTGGATTTATTTTCTTTCACCTATTATGGCTCTAGGATTTAAGGAATCTTTATCTCTATCCTAGTAAACAATTTAGCTAGTTGGTCAAGATCCTTTAGCTCAATATTCACTTTGTATTCTTGTGCACGAGAGTTAAACCTCCTAGCTCAACAAAAAATCAAAACTTATGTTGAGCTAACCACCTTAGTCGATAGAAGAGGTTAACATTAGAACATTTGCATGTATAAGTTAATTATGTTAATTCAGTAGTTTAACCTTTTGGTATTTTCATTTCACGTTCTTTATAAAATTTATGTTAAGATAATTAAGATTCCATCACTTCTCATGTTAATTATTGTTATTGTCATTATTTTGAATGTCAATGTGTGATGATTAAGATATAATTTCTTGGTATATTATGTTAACTATGTGACTAGATAGATGGAAATGTGGGTTAGAATTTTATTTTACTAAAAAAAATAATCCAACCCTATCTTCCAACTATAGATTAATGGTTCTTATTTTGATGTCAATATTGTTCTTATACTAATATATTATCACTTGATTTTGAAGTGTGATATGGCATTTTATTCATGACTATTTAAATGGAGATTTAATATTTGTTGGAAATATTGCATTTCATCTATGGGATTCTAAATATTGAAGATGGAATATTGATTTGGGTTCTTGGTTTATGGTTAATGGAATTATCGTTATTTAGGACACGCAAATTATAACTCTATAAGGAAATTCTTGTAAATTGTGGAGGTTTTGAAAACCTAAATAAAAGACCTATATCAAATTAACTTATGAAGCTAAACACTTTGGTTGCATATTTGTTATATATTAGATTTGATTTCATAACTTTGATTAATTATATTAATTATTTATTTTGATTAGATTGTACATAATCAAGATTGGTATATATAGATTACTATGAATATAGAGAATTAAATATTGGTTTTTCTATTATGTAACTATTATTTAAAGTTGATAAAGCCATTATATATAGAATAAGTCAATTCAATAAAAAAAAAAAAAATCTAGGTAAAGGTTATATGTTTTATGAATAGTTTGAGATATGGTTTGATTTAAGGAAATATTGTGAATTACTAATGAGTGTGAATTATCGCAAGTCACTTTCAGTAGGCAGTAACTTTGCATAGTGTTGTAATTGTAAGGAAATTTGGGAGCATATCTAGTGAAAAATCCATACAATAGTGCATTTGGTAACTTTCATTTCGATTAGGTTACCTCAAAGACACGTTCCAACTATGTCCTAAAGCAGAAATAGACAGTTATTTCCAACATTGATCCTTCTGAGAGAAGCACATGTAAATTCAACAACAATCAACAACACAGATGAAAGATACTACATAAAACAGAACACAAAGATTTTACGTGGGGAAAATCCTCTCGGATAAAAAACCCCACACTCCAAAGATCGAGCCATTGTATTATTTAGCAACAAACAGTTACAATACAATTACAGGCTCTTAGCCTTTTCAGAGATTACATCTTGTTCATCTGGATACAACTGGTAGCAAACACCCCTAGAGAGATCAACCGTGGCATTCATGTTCGGGAGAGATTCCAATAGCATAACTCTGCCTCTCTCACTCTCTGCCTTGGCCTCATGGCTTCGGCTTTTCAGCCAGCCACTCAGCCTTTCTCTATTGATCCCTCTCTGGCTCTCAGCTCTTTAGCTTCTCGGCTTGTCAACCTCTTTCTCCAACTCTCTTTTTTTTATTCGTTTACAAGAGGCTCTATGAAGTCGTTCTTTTCTAACTGTCGGATCAGATCAACCGAATCATCCAGCCCAACATCCTTTGATGTTTCCATTTCCTCGTGCTTTTGTTTTCCAACTTCCACATAGAAACGGTTTAGCAAACGGTTCACATCCTGCTTTCCCTGATTGGTCCAAAACGCACCACGTAGGATAGTCTTCACTCGGTCAAGGGCGTTCAACCTGTGTCGCATGCTGGTGAGACACTAACCATGTCTCCTCGATGCCACACAACCCATATCATCATTGTCACCAAGAGTCTTCACTATTGGCAAGATGATACACCGAGTCCAGAAAGTTATCGCTCAAACTTTGTCATGTCACCAAGACATCACTCTGATAATCACAAGTTTCATCGACATTAGTATTCTCATTGGCGAGACAATCGCCACGATGAGACATCATATCGATGTTCAAAAGTCATAGCGATGTGAGCAATAGTCGGTAAGACAACCATCTTTCCCTGAGACATCTCTTCGAGCCTTCATGTTATACTGAACATTGAGTAGTCACCAAGAGTCATCACTTTCGCTAAGAGGTCATACCGACATCAAAATTCCCATCCGCAAGACAAACACACTTCACCAAGACATCTCACCGATGCCTTCAAGTTACACCGCTGTGCTCGACAGTCGGCAAGACATTCGTCTTTCGCAAAGACCTTACACTGAGCACACCAAGTCTTACCGAGTCGGCAAGACTTTTTGTCTTCACCAAGAGCTTTCATCGATGCGCTCATGTCTTACTGAGTTGGCAAGACATTTGACCTTCGCCAAGAGATTATAGCGAGCTTCATTAAGTTACACCAAAATCTTTTGTCGGCCAGACATTTGAATTTCGTTGAGACTTCATACCGAAGTCCTTGTGTTTCTCCGATGACTCCATTCACTAGGAGTCTCACCGAAAACACCCGAACACATGTTGCTTTGTCGGCTAGACATACCGTTGTCGCCATGAGGTCATAGCAGACCCCTTTCGTTACCCCGATGACACAACTGTCGGCGAGACTTTTCCCTGTCGCCAAGACTTCATGCCAAAGTCTTTAGGTTACCCCGAGCTCACCTTTCACCAGGATTCATGCCGAACACATCCCACACCGTCAGTGAGACAAACGCCCGTCGCCAAGACTTCATAGCGAAGCCTTCAAGTCATACCGATGACTCCATTCACCAAGACATCTCCTGGTCGCCAAGACTACACGCCGATAGGAGCAAGTCATGTCGATTTCCACATCGGCTAGATAGAGCAAAGGTCATACCGATATCAGCAAGACTTCCTATTGTCGCCGAGACTTCTTCCCGAGAGTTCAAGTCACTCCGAACCTACTTATCAGTGATACTTCTCTCAGTCGCCATGACTTCCTGCCGAATCCTTTTGTTATCCTGAAGACTCTAAGTCGCCATGAGTCTCCTCGAAGCCCGATAACAAACCCTTCTGTCACTAAGACATTCCACTCGGTAGAAGTTACAACAAAGGCCATTAGTCACAGTGATAGGCTCCTTCGGAAAGACAAAAGCATTGTCTTGGCGACATGAGCAAAACACAAGGTAAACTACCAGTCGGCCAGACAATAGGAATGTCACAGCGATTATGCTTTCTGAGAGGTTTCAGCCTGTGAGATTGAGGCATATTTTCCAACAGTCTCCCACTTGACGAAGATCACACAGGCACCTCCAAAGCAACCAGGAACTAAGATCACACTAGCTCCACCAGTTCAAACCTCGCAATACTCAAGACATCCAATCAACATGATTCAATAGATAATAGTCCACCAGAAAATTTGCAACCAAGACTAGGCATCCAACTACAAACCACTATCTAACAAAGCAACCAAAATGCAATTGACCACAGCCTTCCAGGAAACCACATAGACCTCAACATGCTCTCATGCTCTATCAAGAAATCAGCTCCAACATCCAAGATGTTCACCTTCAGGCAACAATCCTATCATCTTCCAACATGGCACATGTGGAAGAAAGATACAAGCCAAGGTGAATAAGCACCATTCCAACGAACACAAGCAAAAGATCCCAATGATCTCACCAACAAGATACTGCTACCACTTCACTGTGTTTAAACGCTATACAGAAGCAATATCAACTTCAAAGCTTCAAACAAAACACAACAGTGAAGTCATTATCCAGAAACAAGATACTAAACATCAGTTAGAACAACAATTAGACTAACTGCTCCCATCCAACTGATAACCCATGCGACTGGAACTAGCACCCATAGCTCGTGCTATTCCATCCAATCTCACATACCTCACAGGTATCACCATTAGTAAACTCATGCCAAACCAGAACCAACTCATCAACAACAAATACAAGCTCCAAGTGTCAACCAGTCGAAGAAGACAAGACACATACAGGAACTCCCACTGCCTGAGTAATCCAGATCTGAAAGATCAAAGGCATCAACAAGTCTACCAATCCCAGCACATAGAAAATGTAACCATGTAGTGCCAAGGGAATATCCACAATGATATGCACAACCTGCAACAAACTGCTACAAGGAACATTTCTCTCACCACAAACCTTCACGGCCACAGAGAGAAATTCTGCACATCATCTTCCTGTAGAACATCCTTCTACATACACTTCTAACAGCCAGCTGTGACAAGAATGATCTTCTTCTTATCCCAAAAGAAAGCCTTAACAACATCCATCCATTCAATCACCAAGATCAACCAATCGCTAAAATCAACATGGATGTAAGCATCTCAAAGAAGATCAAGCTAGTTCATTCCCCATCTCAGGAAATCAGCCCATACAACATCTCCTACCAATTCTCATTAGTAATAAGGAGATAAAAGAAACTATACAACTTCCACTATGAATCTTCCAGAATCATTAAACAGTAATTCAAGATCCATATCATGAAAGTAAACTTAATAAAACACATCTGAAAAATATAATGGGCCAAATACCTTTCAGATAAGCTACCGAGTAGACCAAGAGTGGGAACGAGAATACTCCTTTCAGGATATGCAAGTCATCATGACTAATCCAAGAGCAATCTCTTCATAGGTCTCTTATTGAACTCACGTTCAACCAAGGTGAAGGCTTCTCAGACTTTTTGCTAAACAACTTTAACAAAAGTAACAAGCAGCAACACATCTCTCATAAGAGAACAAACAGCCTCACCTTATTCTTCATGTATCAATGAGTACTAGCAACCGATCATCTCATGCTAAACTTCAATTGCATTACTACACTAAAACGAAGTATCAAGCAAGTAATCAAAGTAATCAATACACAAAGAATTACCAAACCACTGTCAAAGTTCCAATCAGCTGAATCAGGAACTTATCAAGACATCATGATCTACACATCCCCATAGGAGATCCCATGCTTCAAGTGACTTTTCCATTGTCTCAAGTACAATGCACAATGGAAAAACTCCAGTGTACAAGCAAGAGTATATCATGACATACAACAAATAGACTTAAAACCAACATCACCTGTCAAGCACCACCAACACCTTAGCCAAAGACTCCAAGCATCCTCCATGGTTCCAAGATGTTGCACATCTCCAAATAAAGTCCATGCAAAAGCGCAAGAACCCTTCTGCAACACTAAAGAAGACTATTCACCACCATGTGATGAATCCACAGTCACTGCTAGAGCTCCCACTGAAATGTGACATCTGAGCTCTCCAAGCATCATGACCACCTTCTACAGGTTCCCATAACCAACTATTCAGGCACTCAATAGTATCCATCCTCTCATCTCAAGGAAAACACCAATGCACAAGTGACCACAGACAAGGCCAGCTAACAAGTTTGTACCAACAATGAATCAACCTCGTGGATATAGACAGTCCACATCCAAGTTGTCTCATAGCAAGCATGTAGGTAAAGACAACCCACAACATTGCACAACCCATAGATCCATTCAACAGAAACGTGCAAACCCTTCATTGCATTAGAAACTGCATCACTAAGATATCAAAGAGAATAACCACATAGACAACATGACTTAAACACCAGATCACACCAGATCTGACTTGCCAAACATGTCCACAACGAGCACCATAATCAAGGAACACAACCATAAGAATGATGAGTGACAAATCACTTACCAACACTCCTATGCAAAGAAGAAAACATACCTCCTCAAACCATGCACCAAGCATGCATGCAGACCTACAACTATCTCATCCAGGAACACCCCAAAATGCCAATGCCTAGACAATAGCTTAACAACAACTCCACATGATCACAAGTTTTTGATTAACCATGTAAAACCTGCAAAACCATAGAGCCATGCAAATACAAAACATCCTTAGAAAGGAAACAATAGTTCAAGAGAATCCAGACCCCTTTTAGGCCAACTCTAAACCACCAACATGTACATGCATCTGAGAAAGAGAGAAAGGCTATTTCAGAAGCTTGCAAATCATCTAATGATTAACTTCATAGCCTTCAAGCATTCAAGGTTAACAGGAAACAGTGCCTTCCAACACCAAGAACCACCACCTAGCATAAGCACTCTGAAGAATCCACCTCATACTTCAAGGTTAAACCTCTACCAGCCAGGAGACACATATCACAACATGATCAACTCCTTTTCCATCTTGACCATCCTTCAAGCTGCATGCTATCTCATAATACCACAAGGCTTCCACTCATCAAAGGATCAATCCGTCAGTCCATTCCTCCAGATTTCTTCCAGCCCATCAAGCTAAGAAATCTTCACAGGAGAAATATCCAAAACCAACAACCAAAACCAAAGCTCTGATACCACTTGTAAGGAAATTTGAGAGCGTATCTAGTGAAAACTCCATACAGTAGTGCCTTCAGTAACTTTCATTTCGATTAGGTTACCTCAAAGACACATTCCAACTATGTCCTAAAGCCGAAATAGACACACTTATTTCCCACATTGATCCTTTTGAGAGAAGCACATGTAAATTCAACAACAATCAACAACACAGATGAAAGATACTACAAAAAACAAAACACAGATTTTTTGTGGGGAAAATCCTCTAAGATAGAAAACCCCACACTCCAAAGATCGAGCCATTGTATTTTTTAGCAACAAATAGTTACAATACAATTGCAGGCTCTTAGCCTTTTCAGAGATTACATCTTGTTCATCTGGATACAACTGGTAGCAAACACCCCTAGAGAGATCAACCATGGCATTCATGTTCGGGAGAGATTCCAGCAGCATAACTCTGCCTCTCTCACTCTCAGCCTCAGCCTCATGGCTTCGGCCTTTCAGCTAGCCACTCGGCCTTTCTCTATTGATCCCTCTCTGGCTCTCAGCTTTTTAGCTTCTCAGCTTGTCAACCTCTTTCTCCAACTCTCTTTTTTTTATTCATTTACAAGAGGCTCTATGAAGTCGTTCTTTTCTAACTGTCGGATCAGATCAACCGAATCATCCAGCCCAACATCCTTTGATGTTTCCATTTCCTCTCGCTTTTGTTTTCCAACTTCCACACAGAAACGGTTCAGCAAACGGTTCACATCCTGCTTTCCCTGATTGGTCCAAAATGCACCACGTAGGATAGTCTTCACTCGGTCAAGGGCGTTCAACCTGTGTCGCATGTCAGTGAGACACTAACCATGTCTCCTTGATGCCACAGATCCCATATCGTCATTGTCGCCAATAGTCTTCACTATTGGAAAGACGATACACCGAGTCCAGAAAGTAATCACTTAGACTTCGTCATGTCGCCAAGACATCACTCTGATAATCACAAGTTTCATTGACATCAGTATTCTCATCGGCGAGACAATCGCCACGATGAGACATCATATCGATGTTCAAAAGTCATAGCGATGTGAGCAATAGTCGGCAAGACAACCATCTTTCGTTGAGACATCTCTTCGAGCCTTCATGTTATACCGAACACCGAGCAGTCACCAAGAGTCATCGCTTTCACTGAGAGGTCATACCGACATTAGAATTCCCATCGGCAAGACAAACACACTTCGCCAAGACATCTCACTGATGCCTTCAAGTTACACCGCTGTGCTCGACAGTCGGCAAGACATTCATCTTTCGCCGAGACCTTACACCGAGCACACCAAGTCTTACCGAGTCGACAAGACTTTTTTTCTTTGCCAAGAGCTTTCACCGATGCGCTCATGTCTTATCGAGTCGTCAAGACATTTGACCTTCGCCAAGAGATTACAACAAGCTTCTTTAAGTTACACCGAAATCTTCTATTGGCCAGACATTTGACTTTTGTTGAGACTTCATACCGAAGTCCTTGTGTTTCTCCGATGACTCCATTCGCTAGGAGTCTCACCGAAAACACCCGAACACATGTTGCTTTGTTGGCCAGACATACCACTGTCGCCAAGAGGTCATAGCGGACCCCTTTCGTTACCCCAATGACACAGCTATTGGTGAGACATTTCCCTATCGCCAAGACTTCACGCCAAAGTTTTTAGGTTACCCCGAGCTCACCTTTCGCCAGGAGTCATGCCGAAGACATCCCACACCGTCGGTGAGACAAACTCCCATCGCCAAGACTTCATAGCGAAGCCTTCAAGTCATACCGATGACTCCATTCGCCAAGACATCTCCCGGTCGCCAAGACTACATGCCGATAGGAGCAAGTCGTGCCGATTTCCACATCGGCCAGATAGAGCAAAGGTCATGCCAATATCGGCAAGACTTCCTATCGTCGCTGAAACTTCTTCCCGAGAGTTCAAGTCACTCCGAACCTGCTTATCGGTGAGACTTCTCTCGGTCGCCATGACTTCCTGCCGAATCCTTTTGTTATCCCGAAGACTCCAAGTCGCCATGAGTCTCCCTGAAGCCCGATAACAAACCCTTATGTCGCAGAGACATTCCACTCGGTAGAAGTTACAATGAAGGCCATTAGTCACAGCGATAGGCTCCTTCGGCAAGACAAAAGCATTGTCTTGGCGACATGAGCAAAACACAAGGTAAACTGCCAGTCGGCCAGACAACAGGAATGTCATAGCGATTATGCTTTCTCAGAGGTTTTAGCCTATGAGATTGAGGCATATTTTCCAACAGTAATGTTATACTAAATTTCGGTTAAATAACTATTTTGTTAATTATATGGTTAAGTGATCTAGTTATCATGATCTAGTTAGATGTGATAAGAATTATATTAACCATGAGTAAATTATTTTAAATCGATCAACTTAAGATGTATTATTTTATTAGAAACTTCTTAGATATTGGGTATTATACACTCAATATGAAAATCAATAACCTCTTTGAATAAAGAGATATAAAAATTGTTAGTCCAAGTGAATGGGAAATCTTCCTTGGATTAGACTTGCATCTTAGATAAAAATTAAATCATCAATCAAGTAAAACTTATTATCAAACACCTTTCTCTAGGATGTTTGCAATAAGTTTTTGTAAACCAAGTTTCCATCCTTATTTCACTTGAGTAGATGGTAGACAATAAATAACTATATGGGGAAATTAGAACTTAGAAAAGGTTACATACCCACTCATATAGTTGCATAAAATATAGACTAAAAAACCTATATATTTCATACACTTGGCTCTCTTGTATCTTGATCTCATAGATATGTGGTATGCATGTAGTTTGGGAAAAAAAAGGATGTTTCCAATGCCTAGATATAGAGAATATTGTGAGGTTTTGTGACTTGCTCTTAATGTTGAATCTTAATTTAATGGTAATGATAATAAAATATGATAGTCATTGATACTCAAAATCCATGGGGTGGATTTTCCTTATACTTGGTTGTATTCCTAAAATTTGAGGGAGGTACAAGATGTTCTTTTATATATGTATGTCTCTTGGTGATGAATCATAGACACAATATTATGGGCATACTATGGTCATTCAATGGGTGACTCAAGACTCAATTGATATTGATGAGTCAAAGTCTCTAGTCAGAGATTAGTTATTATTATTTCCTATCCTTATGAGCCTACATGGTTGAAAAAAATTCTTATCTCATATTGGATAGAGTATTGATTTGAAATGACCATGATTTACTAATCATCCCAAATGAATGATCAAGCTTAATAAATAGAAGAGATCAAATTATCTATTCATTTGTTTGTTATGTATTATATAATATAGCTAAAATTAGCTATTATTAATTCTTGAGTATTCAATCAAGACTATAAAATATTAAATAAGATACTTTAAATAATCAATAGAATAAGTTATTACCAATTCTTCCTTGTGAACAATGATTATAATTTTTTTACTTTAACTAAGTGGGTTGTTTCTTGTGTCTATGCCATTTAGATAGATACTTGTCTCGTTTGGATGGATGTTTATCTCATATGGATGGAATATAAATTTTGGTTAATAAAAAAAGAAGAAAGAAAAAATTATGAAAAATTTGGTGTACATCTCCATGGTTGTTACACTTGGTCATGCCATGTGGTTTGATAAATGCCTTAGCTACTTTCTAGTCTTCCATGAATCAAGTATTTAGTGATTAATTCTTAAAATTGTATTTTAGTGTTCTTCCATGATATGTTAATATGTAGTAAACCATGTAAAGATTACTTGAGGAACTTGAATACAAACCTTTCAATATTGAAGCAACATGGTCTGTTTAATAAGGAATCTCAGTGTGAGTTTGGGGTTATAGAGATTTTATACTTGGATATGTCACTAGTGCTCTAAGTGTTCAAAGTGGGAAAATAAAAGATCTAAGACATCTTGGATTGGCCAACACCTACCACATTGACACCGTTGAGAGGATTACTTTTCATTGGAAACTATCATAAGAGATTTGTTAGGATTTTCATAGTTGGTAGCACCCATAATTGACATGAAAAATAAGTGAGCTTTCCAATGGAATGACTAAGCTCAAGAGGCTTTTGAGAACTAGAAAGAGGTAATTAGTTCATACCATGCACTTGTTTTTTATTAAAGATAAACAGGTTTTGAAGGGTACCTGAAACCCTGAACAAAAAGAGACAGTGGCAGTAAAGATGAAATAGAGGATTGCCCACCCAAAAGCAACAAAACACAAGCTGATTACCAGACCATCAACAGACCATTAGTAGACAAAAAAATCCAACACAAAAAATAGAGAGACACACCAAACGACCATTAGAGTAGTTCTTTAAGCATTTTTTCCGCATCCAGATCCTTAGATGCCAGTCTATCATGCATCTCCATGATTTCCTCAACATCATGAGTAGGGACCTTTTTACCTTTCTTTGTTTTGCTCTGAGTACACACACTTGGTCCAACATCCAAGTCCGTGGTATGCACATCCATCCCAACATCTTCCCCATGTTCCATAGTCACATGATCATCAAGCAGTCCTTTCCTAGTCAATTCCTTCGCCTTCTAATTGAGGAAAATCATCCCTTTAGCCAAGGCCTCCAAATTCTCTTTGCTAATGTTTATCATTGTCCAAATCCTTTCGAAGCTACCTATTATGTCTTTCCAATAGAGCCAACCTCGGACATACCATGTAGTTGTTATTCCACGTTTCTCACAACTATTTGTTGTAGAATGAGATGCTTCAAGAGAAGAAATTAGAGTACTTCTCATGCAAAAACGCAACCCCTGTAGCATTTGAGAGAAAGAAGTTGAAAGATTCAAAAAGGATTTTTATATCTATAACAAAGAGATGCTTGGCATTATGATTGGATAAGTTCAAACAATACTTAGTTTGTGTAAGATTTGTGTTGAAAACAATTCATAATAGTTTAAAATTATTCCTTGGCTAATGCAACCTAAATGATAAGTAGAATTTTTTTTTGAGTAAGCTTCAAGCTTATGGTTTTGATATGGAGTACATGAAAAGTAAAAATAATGAAATTTTTGTTGCACTATCTATTACCCTATAATCAATTTTTCCACTTTTATTGATTGGAAGGTTTCCATTATGGTGAATATGTTAAGAATATATTTGCTACTTGTAAAATAAAATTTAAGTTACTTTAAATTTTAATTTTACATTGATATGGTGTGGGAATTAATTTATTAGAATCTAAAATACATAATTAAAAAAATATTTCATTAGTATAAATATTAAAAAATAATGAACATGTCACCAAAAGATAGGGAATGTTCTCTATGATTCCAATGTGTCACACATATGTATGTGCATCATGTTATCATCCATACATCTGATAATGCTAAGAAATTCCTAGAAACATTATACTAGTCTGGTTTCTTTCTTAGCTTGCCTAAAAAAATAATATACCATCAATATTCTAGGTGATAAAGAAATGAAAATAATAAGATTTAACTTATCTATTCAAATGAAAAAAATGAAATAAAAATGAAAGGAAAATATCAACAAACTCCTGTGTGGTTAGATATCTTTTCCAAGAGAAACTTGTAGCTACAAGAAAGGAAATTTATTTTGGGGTTGTTTGGGATCTTACCTTCAGTTCAAGCCCATATATTGGTCTTTTTAACTCCATGGACAACCAACCATAGAGTATAAAAATAGAATTTTATCCTATCTAAAGTGTATATATGAATTAAGAGCAATGATAATATGATGCAGGAGCATTTGGGTTCATGAGAAATCTTGCATCACCCAAAATTATTTGTATTTTCTGTTTGGTTTGCTTGTTTCCTTCTTTTTTTCCTTGTAGGAGTGAATGGAAAAGTTATAACATCATGTCATTAAGAAGATAAAAGGGTATACACATTTCAAGTTTGGGAAGATCTGATACAAATGGAGTAAGTTATGGAGTTGTGGAGTTTTAGCCGGCATCCAAACTTTGCAAATATTCTAGCCTTGTTGGGATCCCATTTGAATCCCCACAGGTCCAAGTTTTTGTCATTGATTACCCAACTAGACTTATCTTCTAAGGCATTGAAAAAAATTGGCATGTATTTGGATTGAAATTTTTTAACTTGCATCCAAACCTCATCCATTTATCTCTTATTTTCTCACAATTCCTCTTATTGCTTAATTTCTTGCAAGATTGTCCAAAGCTAAAGTTTATCTTGATTCAAGATGCATCTTGATGACCTTTGGATTCTCGCATATCCCAATGAACCTCATATTCTTGCACATCCCAATGACCCCCAATTTCCCATAGAACCTACTATTGTAGAAATTTCATCGCCATGTGGATATTATCCACATACCCTCTGAGATCTCGTAATGTTCAAATACACCTTACATTACACGTGGATCTCATGGATGATGAGGGTGTGTATAATGTCCCATCACATTTGGATATGGGTGGCAACCACCTTCTACATGTTTCTATATATTTTGGGGATTTCATTATTTTGGAGGGATCCTTCTTCTAGAGTTAGAATTTGGAGGGATTAAGAGGGTTTCAACATGATGAATTTGGAGGAAGTTTTCTAGTTTGATGCATGTAATATTTTAAGGCTTATAGGTCATGGCATATAATAAAATTGAACTTTAAACTCATTGTAAGGTCTTGTACCCTTGTCGTGATGATTTTTATGCATGCTAAAGGAATATTCAATATTGTTGTGTATAAGTTTAAAATATTTATTGGTTCAATAGTTTATCAAAATCCATGAACCCAAGAGTACATCATAATATAAATAAAGTAAACTACAATGTGAGAGATTGCAAGGAAATGAATATACTAATTAGGTGTTTATGGGCACTAAAAAAGAATGTTGCTTGATGAAAATAAGAAAATAAAGAGGGTGAGAGAGAATAAATAAGGACATCACGTCTTGAAGCTTGATGAAGCCAAATGGAAAAATCTAGTGTTTTTAAATGCCATAAAATCCTCAAGAAGACTATTGTAGAAGTTTTGGTGTGTTCACAAGGATGAACCTATATCAAATAAGATTTTTAGATGGTTAGAGAATGCGAGAGATAGCGAAGGTGTGTGTGTGAGAGAGTCAAGAATAAACATATATATTCAAAAATGAGAAGAGGAGGGAAGAAGAGGGAGATACAAATTTATTCAAATTTGTCTTGAGAAGTTATCATCAACTTGGGTAGGTTGTATGTGAAATATTCTAAAAAATGGTCACTAAATGAGATATTATTATGGGATGTTAACGCCCATGTGAACATCTATATGTTGTGCTAGTGTTTAGATAGTTTCAACTTTAAAAATGATGAAATACTAGAATAACACACAATGAACACAATTACAACATTAGTTTGATAAAAATAACCATGGGAGGAAAGGCCTTAACACCATGGGGGAAAAGGTTAAGAAAGGTTTGAGATGAACCTAAAAACACACTAAGAAACAAACACTAAAATGAGCTCAAAACTTGATGAAAAATTGTAAGGGTATACAATTTGTATCATTACACTACTAATATCTTAGGTGAAAGTATGAAGGATGATATTTATTTAGTGGATGGTCTCATTATATATAGGGATAAAATATTCCTAGTGACTAAATTTAAAATGAAGGAAAATATTTTGAAAGCATTTCATGATACACCTATGACAAGACACCAACGATTCTAAAATTATTACAAGCATATAAGATAAATGTTCTCCTAGAATTTCCTTAAGGAAGATGTACTCATACATATATGGGATTGCAAAAAATTAGAGCAAAATAAGGCAAAACATGTTTTTCCTAGAAGTTTGCTACAACCATTTCCTATTCCCAACCAAACATGGGAATTTTTATCTATGGATTTCATCAAATGCATCTCAAATAAAATTGAAAAGGATTGGGTTTATGTTGTAATGGATAGAATAAGTAGTTGATTTATTTTTTAGAGAAATATGCAGGCTACATGGATTGCCTAATAATATTTTAAAGGATATGGATATTAGATTTTTTCTAGCTCCTTTTTATAAGAGTTGTTTCATTTGATAGGCATTGAGTTCACTCCTAGTATTAATTATTGCTCATGGATAGTAAAACAAATGGAAATAGTGAATAAGTGAGTTGAAAAAAATTAGTAAATTATTCTATAGACCAACAAATAACATGGGTCAAGCGGTTTCACCTTAGAGAATACTGCTATAATAACACACATCACATGATCATTAGTATGAATCCTTTTATGTCTTTGTAAATCCTTCAAAGATTTTGTGTTTACTGAAATTAGGGTACAAGTATCTACTAACTTGGTAGTGAATATCACACACTTATATTGAGAGGGGGTGAATCAATATAAGATAAAATTTTACTTATTTAAATTCAATGATCGCAACAAAAATAATCACATAAGATCTAACAATTAATAGACATAATATTTACATGGAAACCCTTTTGGGAGAAAACCATGGAGAACATACTGATTTGATCTATTGTCCAAATCTAGTCTCCAAATAAAATATTCTTACAAAACTTCATAGGCACCAATGCATTGAAGACACCAATTGTTGCAAGTATGAAGGTATTGTCGTTGATGCCAACAAGAAGTCTACTAAATGATGTTGTCATTGATGTCAACTGTGTGTTAAGGAAGTTGTTGCATGATGAAAATGTCGAGGATATTGAGAAAATTATGGAAAAGAGGAAAATAGGTTGTTGCAGGTTGTGCATGTGTAGTTGAGATATTGAGGAAGTATTGTGAGTACATGGAGCTATCTTTTGTTGTCATGTTTGAATATGAGTTGGAATTAAGTAATGACATAAGATGATGTCTTTGGTACTTGATTTTCAAGTGCTTTTGAGAAATTTTGATAAATAGAGAAAATAGTGTTGTGAAAGCGTTTAGAATGTGCTCTAGATCATACTTCGTGTTTCTTCTGTGTTGATGCTAGGGTTATCCCACAATATCGGTTTACAATTTTTGGCCAAATTGGACACTGAACTGATTTTTTCTAACTAAATCTTCACTTTCGGGCACCTATAGCAGCTAAACCATGAGGAATTTGAAGATGATACAAACTAGTGATTTGTGAAATTTTGTCTATAGATTCTAAATATATTTTTTTCAAAAATTTTTGGAATCAGATTGCACTTCTTTTTCCATCTCCTTCAAAAACTATTTTTTTTCAAGAAACACCATTTTTAAGGAGTGATGCTCACCGTATACAACATAAATTTTTTTCAATGAAGGATAAAATTCTATTTTTTCAAATTTAGATTTGTAACTACAATATCTAGCACTTTCATTTGGTTTCATAGTGTTTTATTGAATATTTTTTCCTTAATCAAGTTTTGAAGTCAAACCAATTACAATTCAGATAGGCGATCAGTATACAACATAATTTTTTGTATGTATCAAAATTCAATTTTTTTTACTGGATCAAGGACATCAATATCTAGTGCACTAATATTTTTCAATTTTTTTTTTGATAATCTATTATTTTTCCACATGTGCAAAACAAAGAGCTTGATTTTTGATGAAAAACCTATGTTTAATAAACTAAAAAAAATACATAATAAAAACAAAAAATATTAAAATTATATTGTTGGATAGCTCGTTTCAAGGACTACCATCATCCAGTTGGGTCTGTTAAGTCTCCTCCATTTTCATCCTCAACTCAAGTTTTGAAGGGCAAAATTCTAGAGATTTTTGGTGCCAAAGGGGGAGAAGGGGGGAACTGGTTCTAGCAAATCCCCCTTTAATGCAATTAACAAATAAACCCATTAAAGGGGGGTTCACTCGAACCCCCTAGTTCTAGCGAACCCCCTGATTCTATCAAACCCTTTAGGGGGTTCTAGCGAACCCTCCTAGTTCTAGTGAACCCCCTAGTTCTATCAAACCCTTTAGGGGGTTCTAGCGAACTCCCTAAAGTGTTTTCCATCTAAAAATGTATTTTTCCTTCCTAAATGGAATTGTAAACCAGTTTTGTGGGTTTACCCGCTATGCCTGTGCAGATTTAGTATGTTGTTTGACGTTGTCAGAGGTTACTATATTCATAATTTTGGGTTTTGGATCATTGGTGAAAGGAAGTTGTGTTCACCAGTATGTGAACTAGTTTTGCAGTGTTGTACAAAGGTGTCAAGGAGAAATGTATTTGCTCCACATTTCTCCACAGTTGCTTTTTAGGACTTGTCATTTTGAAGGAGAGTTAATGGTGTTGTTCTCTTGTTTGTGTCAAGATAATTTGTGGTTAGGTGTATCAAAAGTTTTAGAAGCGTGTACTTAATGTTTAATGTGTTTGCACGGGTAATAGCCGACTTGGTGTCTACAGTACATTTGAAAATGTTCAAATATTAATGGATGCCTAGCGTGGCGTGTGAGACTTAATTTTGGGTCTCGATTAAGTGTTGTTTTGGTCCCCTTTCATTCCTATCCACCATGGGAATGTTTAAGTGCCAAACTAATTTGAATTTGTAAATATAATGAATAGAATGTCGACCTTAGAGAAGATGTTTAAGGTTGAGATTGATATAAATAAGAGTGGAGTTGTTGTGAGTGAAAAAGGGAGAAAGAGTCAAGAGAGAACCAAGATAGATGCAAGATCAATGCAAGTGATGTGTGTGATGCGAATTTGAGCAGCGCAATGCGAATTTCAAGTATTCGATTCTTAAATGTAGCGAATCAAAGGTGTCCAAAATATTTCATGCTATACTGTGAAAGTGTTGGAGCATTGTGGTGGATTCCTTGTTGCATTAAGAAAGTTTTCTCTATGTAACATTTTTCTTCCATCTTCTTGTATTTCTTTCTGTGGTAGTGAGCCCTAGCTATGAGCCTTTTTGGATAGTGTGTCCTATTCTGGCAGTGAGCCCTTGTACCAATTTTGCAATTACTTATATTGTGAAATAATCCTCACTGTGGTTTTTTCCTCATTAGGTTTTCCACGTAAATTTGGTGTTCTCTTGTGTATGGTGTTGTTATTTCAGTTTCTATTATCTACATTTCATGTTTAATTATTATAACAGAATAAAGGTTTAATGAATGCATGTGGATCTGATTACTGTTGAGGGTTTTTGATGTTTTAATTAGATACAATTGATTCACCCCCCCTCTTAGTTTGAACTTGTTCATTCAACACCAATCCCCACCAATAAGCACCAACTTAGAAAGAGATACCAATCTCTTCTATTAGGAAGCACCAACTTCCAAATAAATAGATTTTTTGTCTTTATAAATATATCTTGTTTAATGGAAGACAATAATTTGAATTTCCTTCACAAGAATCTACCTTGATAAAATATCTATTTTTCTCTCCTCATAATTCTACTTGTGTTTGAATGATATATAATTTTTATTCCACACTTACTTCTTCCAGCCACATTTCTCAATCTCCTTTTATACCTTCTCATTTCTCTTGGAAGGGGCGTGATTTCTCCCAAGGGAGGTGACCTCTCCAAGTGTGGCATCTATCTCCAAAATATGGCATCACTTTTTAAGATATTTTTATATATTATTTTCTTGAGTGCAAGACGTGGGTTGGCCTATGATTTGAGTATTAATTTAATTTTAATTTGTAAATTTCAAAGAGGTATGTCTTGGTGAAGGGTGCAAAAATAGAAGGGGATCGACCATCATCCTTCAATAATCATAAAATTGTCTTTAGAGCTTTGGAATGGTGTGATCTACCCTTGAGTAATGGACATTCAAAACTAATTTTGTTTGGATAGTGATTAGTGGCCTTTGTCTTTCAACAATTAGATAATAATTTCCTTTGATATCAATCTCCTTTGACATTAATGATAATTAATTCCAGCAATCTCCTACTTTGACATCAATGCTAAAGGAATCCATGGTTGTAAGATAATGCAATGATGAGCTCCCCCTAACAAAGTAATTTTTCTTAGTGACTAGATGAGAAATATATCACCCCCAAATTTTGTTTGAGATATTTAAAAGTTTGTTTTGGAAGGGGATTTGTGAAAATATCTACAATATGTTCTTGTGTGGTAATGTATTCTAACTTGACCTATTATTCTGCTACTTGATCTCTTAAGAAATGATATTTGATTGGAATATGCTTCATTCTTGAGTGCATAATAGGATTCTTCAAAATGTTTATTGCACTTGTGTTATCACAAAATATTAAAATAGGATGAGAATATTATACCTTAATATCTCTCAGTATTTAATTCGTCAAAATAAATTTTGTGCAACAAGATGCTTCTGCAATATATTCGGCCTCTGCCCTAGATAGAGAAATAAAATCCCATTTCTTGCTTAACCAATATACAAGACTAATACCAAGTTGTTAGGGTTAGAATGCATATATCTAACAGTTAAATGCAGATTTAATCAATAAATAGATAAATAAAACACACACAAAAATTAACATAGAGAATTTAACGTGGTTCACCCAATCCGGGCTACATCCACAAAACCGCAGCCATCCAATGATTTTATTATCCAGTGTAAAACATATTACAATCTCGCTAATAAATTCCCTACTACAAATTCCATCCCAACCACTTACAACAAGCTTTTTAGAAGCTTCCAAAATTAGGGTTTTACAAAGTCAATTTTTTCTTTTGTTGGTGATGAAGCGAAAAACAAGATTTTTTTTTCTCGGGGGTGGCCACCCTCGAACCCCCGCTCGGGGCCTGGCCCGACCTCGGACCTCGGCGAGGATACAAAAAGAGTGTATAATATAGCATGATCAGTCACCACATACCAACAATCTCCCACTTGGAGACTGATCAGGCTCCACACCAAACAATCTCCCACTTGGAGATTGATCCTGGACGACATTGTTGCACTTACAAATCCCACTGGAAATAAGCACCTTGGATCCTGCTGCTCTGTTATACTTGAATTCAACCTTGAAGGCTAACTGAAGTTGAAGAGGAGCTCAACTTCTCCCTTGTCACTGCCTTTGTAAACATATCTTCTAGATTAACATCTGTATGTATCTTTTCTAGCTTTACCTATCCATCCTCCAACACTGACCGAATGAAATGATATCTCAACTGTATGTGTTTGGTTTTGGAGTGCAAGGAAGAATTATTTGCAAGATGTATAACACTTTAGCTGTTTGTAAACAAGTAATTTTTAGCCTATTGTTTTCCCAACTCTTCCATGAAAAGTTGCAGCCATATCATCTCCTTTGCTGCCTCTGTTGCAACAACATACTCTGCCTCCATGGTGGATAAAGCAACCACCTTTTGCAATCAAGAAATCCAACTCACTGCTATCCCACCAACTATAAATACATAACTTATGGTACTCTGCCTGGTATCTACATCCCCTGCCAAATCTGAGTCAACATAGCCTTTTAAATTAGTATTAGAGCCCCCAAAACATAAACATTTATTGGATGTGCCTCTCAAATACCTGAGAATCCATTTTACCGCATTCCAATGCTCAACTCCGGGATGACTCATATACCTGCTAACAACTCCTACAACATATGAAATATCCGGTCTTGTGCATACCATGGCATACATTAAACTTCCTATAGCTGAAGCATATGGTACCTTGGACATTTTTTCTTCTTCCTCTTGTGTCTTTGGACACATATCCTTAGTCAATTTAACATGACTGGGAAAAGGTGTGCTGACAACTTTTTTATTGTCCATATGAAATCTTTGCAACACCTTTTCAACATAATCAGCCTGAGATAAAAACAATTATCTATTTTTCCTATCTCTTGTAATCTTCATACCAAGGATTTGCTTTGCTGCCCCCAAATCCTTCATAGAAAATGAATGTGCTAACTGTTGTTTTAACTCCTTTATGTGATTCATGTTAGACCCCGCTACAAGCATATCATCAACATATAAACATAAATAATGTAGCTATCATCATCTAACCTCTTAAAATAAACACAATGGTCTAAATTACACCAACTATAGCCATGCTCAACCATAAAGCTATCAAATTTAATATACCAAAATTCATATCTCCACATACCATGTACTCTTCTTTTTATATCCTACTACCTCCACATGGAAGGATGGTATCCCTTAATCATGTCCATTGCCTTTGAAGTGGATCAATGCCTTTTCATGCATCGCTTTATTTATATTAAGGCAACTATATATTATTGTTGCCATGCTTATTATATTGTCGTTGGATTTTGTATGATTATTGTCTTTCATATTTAATTCAATATGATTAATGAAGTCGTTAACTAATCACTACATACCTGTAATGCTTCCTATGATAGATATTCTAATATTCAACCCAATTGCAATTTTTTTATTATCAAACATTATGGTTCCTTATTTGATTTGAATTCAATGTTTAGTCAATAACAATCAATAATCATCAACGACATAGATTGTCATCAAATGCCATTAATAAGGTAGCGACTCCCTTTATCCTCACAAAATATATGCATCTTAAATCCTTGCATTCGGGGGTCTATCTGAAGATAATTGACCAAGAAAGGTCTCGATTGTAATTTATTTATTCTTGTATATTTCCAGTGCTAAGCTCATAATACCCATGGTAATCTATGAAATTAGATGACTTTAGATATATCCATGATTTGATCCTTATGTAGAGTGATGGATCACACAAGGAAGAGTTGAATGCCATTTTTTACTACTGATGCATCTTCCATGTAGGCTTTAGGAAATAATTTTAATTCTTATGATTCCTCCAAAATGGTCACAATATTCCAAGGGTTGTGATGTACATGACTATAAGCGGCAAGAAGCAACCATGAGGTTGGCATATGACATTGTAGACACGTCAAATTAACATCATGCATATTTAACTAATTCATATTTGCTCATCAATTAAATAGACCAAATTTAATTGATTAATCTCTTAAGGTCATCAATTTAAATTAAATAAATTAACTTTATTTAATTTAAGCCTATCATTCCCTCTTTGATTAAATAAATCAACCTTTTATTTAATTAAGTCTGAAATCACCTTCCATCCCTTTTGATTTAAATAAATCAAAGTATTTAAGTCAAATGGGTCACAAGCATCTAATCCCTCACTAAGTTAATCTAATCCTGATCAATCTAATCTAATCACCCATCACATCCTCTAGCTTTTCCCACTTGCACAAATAAATCAATTTATTGATTTATTAATTCATCATTTTCTTTCAACTTGGCATAAAATGGAATATTCTCTCAAGTTTGAATTCAAAAACAAGTTGACATGTACATCCAACAAGGCATTTATGAGGTCTTACATGACTCTTACATGTCACTTGCAAAGGTCAAACTCAACATTTAACTCTCAAATTCAAAATTGAATCTCCCCCTCTTTGGCACATTGACCAAAATGTGCTCATTCCTCAACCTATCACAAGTTGACAAGTGGCTCCTTCCTATTGGTGGATCTTTAGTCCCACATCCTCCATATTTGACATTCTTCTATCCTTCTTGGCTATAAATAGAGAGCTTCTCTATTGTATCAATCCTCCACAATCTTTAGATCTCTCTCCACAATTTGATCTACAATCTCATGCAAAGTCACTCTCTTCAATTGAGAACTGATTTTGTCCACTTCACTCCATCTTCAAGGCATCTATCATTGATCTTAGCAAGGATTAGGAAAGGGTCACTTTGCACAAGTGACACCAATCCACTATGGGATAGATATGTATCTTGCTTTTATGCTCTCAATTAGTTTGTGTTATTATCTTGTTTATGAAGGCATGATGCATTATTTCATAGGAGCACTATGGTATTTGCATAGTTTGAACTAACATGCTAATGTGTTGTGAAGTTTAGGCTATTTTGCAGATTTGTGGTGCTCACATATGGCGCTAGAAGGAGGGCTGGTAGCATTAAGTACACTTTTCTTTTGACAGATAAGTAAACTCAAGATACATTATCAAAATTTCTTTTTCTGTTTTACAACCTCTGATTCCATGGTATCATAAAGTGGTTAGATGCTTTTACATGCTTTTTTTTACACTTGCCTATCGCATTTACTTAAGAATTTCCAGTCTTCATAATAAATCCACTTTGTCCATATCCTATAGTCATTATAGTCCACTGGTTTGTGTTTCTTTGACTGAGAAAGTTGCGAAATTTGCATTTATCCCTGCCGTTTGCATTATCAATTGTATTGATTTGTATCTGCCAGTTTCGTTGGTAGAGACATTAAAGTCTATGGAAATATATTAATGTTAGGCGCAGGTAGAGAGCATGCTGGAGAATGTGGAATATGGCTTTACACCTTGCTAATTACATTACATTGAAAGTTTCTATGGATGGCATTGGGACACAACTTTTCCATCTATTGATGGCAGTAACAAACATTTACTTTGCTGTTTTGTACACTTATTAAATGCATTTGTCTGAAAGTTTCTTTGATAGCAGAATTCGGTTTTACACCTGCAAGTTGCATTCACTTAATTTTTTTTTTAACAAAAAGGCTGTGAAAGGTCGAAGATTCAGATTTACAACTATTATTTGCATTTAATGACATTTCAAATGCTGATAATTGTGCTCCCTGTGATTACAACTTCTGAGACATTTTATCAATAGTTTATGTGCCTATTCTATGCTTCCACTTTTGCATACATGTCTACCAAAAAGGCGTGTTGATAAATAAAAGTGATTCGGTCAATATTGAGAAATGCAGAAAGAAGTATACTTTATATCTGTTGTTGAGCGCTACCCATGCTTTTGGGATTATCACTGACAACAAATCTAAGGCCTTTTTTTTGTATTTCTTGGGTAATAGAAGTAATGGGAGTTCATTTTGGGATTTTTACATTCACGTCCCTTGTTCACTATGCAACTTCATACAAGACATGATTATCTTTCTGTCCTGCATGCAAATTTATGCCTTGAGGAATGCTCATACTCTTCATAAGCGTGTAGTTTGTACACAACCCTGATTGTTTTAACCAATCTTTGTTCTTGTGGTATGGTTCCATCTGCTTCAATAAGATGAAGATCAGCCAATCTGACTGCAAGAACATTTTTTTATGCGATCAACAAGAAATTGTCTCTTTATAAAGGAATGATATAATTTAATGGTTGCATTGATTTTTTTGGTTCACAGGAGGAAAGTCACGGGCCACATGCCAGTCCTATTATTATCGAGCCAATATCCTGTGAAATACTTGCAAAAAATTCTCTTTGCTTCCATTTTATTCACCGGTTACACCTGCCAAATGCATTTTCTTAGAAGCTTTTTATTTGTTGTTTGGCGCAGGCAGAGACTGTCGGTCAAGGTTGTGGAATTCAACTTTACTCATGCTAATTGCATGTTAAAAATATTTTGAAAAGCATCATGGGCATGACTTTTAGCCTGCCAATAACATTATTTTGAATTTTTTTGTGCAAAAGTTGTATGGCGTCAACCTTCGTGTCAAACTGCGTTGTGTGTCAAACTGTGCTGATTTGAAAGTTTTTAAAGCTTTTTTTTTTTGAAGTCAGTTTTACACCTTTCAGACACATTAAAGTCTGAAAACTTCTTGAATGACATTGTGGCCACTGGTTGTACGCATGCCAATCGAGTTTAGCCTAAAAGTCTTTTAAATCCATCAGTCACTACCATTAATCACTGGTAGACAATGATGCTTTGATTGCTATGAAATAACTACAACAAGTGGTAGGTTCAGCCTGTTGGATTTCATTATTTTACTGCATTAAATAGCACATCTTCTGGGGGTATTTTAAGTTACACCTTGTCACTATACCCACTATTTTACATGTTGGAATTTATATTGCATATCACCATTAAACCTAACTAATTAGTGCTCATAAGTCTTTAAATTCAAAAGCACGTAGCATCATTACACAGGCCATGTCAAATCCGATTAGGTTAGTTAGTCGCTTCTAGATTCCAAAGACAATATAACAGTGTGAATTTAATGTAGAGAGACCGATCACTTTGAAGTCTTGTCATTTAGCACATGAAGTTCATTAAGTTGAAAGTCCTTGTCACTATACCCACTATGGGAATCACTTTGAGGCTCAAAAGCTGGCAACAACTATTGAATTTGGCCTTACATTTACTGCGCACATACTTGTAAGTCTTTAGCGTTGCGCCTACCATTGGCATTTACTTTAAAGTTTTGAAAGCATACTAAGAATCTAACACTTTATTCTTTTGAAAAGGAATTTTGGCAGCTATCCACCAGGTCTGTTGTGTGCTAGCCACCACCATACAAATGTTCTCAAAACACATCCACTCATATCTGTGGACAACGAAGGACAACGAAGGAAGTTGTTTGGAATGTGACGTATTGAAGATTGTGCATTTGAATTTCTAGTAATGGTGAATGGAAATTTTGAGGAGTTGCTGAGGAAGTTTCCTAAACAAGGGCAGCCTACTAGAAATCTGAATTGATTGGTTGGCTTTATCATTTAAGCTTTCGTTGACTATTGGAGACCTTTATTTAATACTAAAAGGAGGGAGGCGTAGGTTTCTAGATCTTAATTAGATTTGACTGACATCTTCTTCACTGGCATGCATTTAATTGTTGCTTTTTATTAGCCACTATTGTTGACATACATGGCATTTAAAAATACTAGAATAGCCTATGGTGCTCCATAAGCAAGATTTCCCTTATTTCTAGAATTCGAATTTGAAAGGTGCTAATGAAAAGTCCGTGTTTTGAATTGTTAACTACAAATCATGAAAACTCATACGACTCGAACTTTTCCATTTACGAGTTTCCTACAACAAAAGTGTGATGATTGTTTGCAGGTCAATACAAATTTATTCCTACAAGATTTGACTGCATAAAGGAAGAGATAAGTATGGTGTGCATGTTTACAAAAGTTGGTTTTATCTCAATAAAGGCTTCACTAATGATTAGAGATAGGAAAACATTTCTATCAGGATCTTGCTACCTTTGAAGATTGATTTTTATTCTTTGTTGGAAGGGGATCTAAAAAATCTGATGATTTGTATCTTTTAAGAAGCTTTTCATGTTATCAACAAGAGAGGTTTTTTTTGGAAAACTGTCTATTTCTGATTAAGATTTGTGTTAAAAGTTTGTAGCAAGCAATATTATTACTAATGCTTCATTTATTAGTTCAAGTGAGCAAGAAAGATTTTAATTAATAAATTGATCCTTGTATAATTATCCTTTTTTTAGGAAGAACGAGGAAATGAAAGGAAGGAAAGGCAAGAAGGATGGATTTTGTTCGAACAAAAGACTTGCGATGTTGGAGCATTGGAAACAATCTTGGACGAATCTTAGAATTGAAGAGGATTGAAGCATTAAATTTGGAGTCGAAAAAGCATATTTTAATGCTTGGAGCTTCTGTCATATGCTTTAATTTTTCTGTTTTAGACTAACTCACCTCTTTTGGGCTCTTAAAAGGAACATTTCTATTTTCGTGACAAAGGGGCTTAAAAAGAACTTAGTCAAACTCACTAGTTTTACAATTTTGGATTAACAAATTGAACAATCAAATCTTCATCTTTCCTTTGGTGCTTAAAACGAATCAAATCATTGCTTTGAAGGATAAAATGAATGTGTATCTTTATTGTTTTGTAATTATTTACACAAAGTAATATCATCAAAAGACGTATGCGCTTCTCTTGCACCTCACGACGATCTTGAGAATCAAAAGGATTTTGGTGACATTAAATTGTGTAATTAATTACCCACACACTTCATTTTGGGAATTAAAATTGAACAAAACATTTTGCGAGTGTGAGTAGAGCATTATTGCATACATTCTCTCTCTTTGTGTTGCAAACAAAGATTGATCAAGTTACGGATATTGTCTTTACTCGATTTTGTTTATCTTAAAGGGCCTACCTTGGGGAAAAAGTACTCACCCAAGGGAATGACTCAACCAGTAACACTCTAAAGCGAAGATTATTTCCAACTGGGATATAAATGTGGGTATTGGAGTAAACGCCAGTATCACGCGGTTGGCTCCGACGAGATGGATCTGAAAAGGGACTCTTGTTGTATGGGTCAATCTCCATGAATGGAAAGTCTGAACTAAAACCCTTGTTTGTAGTAACCAACCAGTCCATCCAACGATTTTATCAAAGTGGTGCATTGGAACTTAGATTCCAAGAAGTTACTTGCCATGTCCGATCTTGGTTAAAATATAGAGGTTAAGACTTCATTCTTAACATACCTTTTATATTTTTTCCTTGGTTGCATGTAAAATCATCTCTTCTACTACGAAGGGCATGAGGCAAGCCCACTAAGAAAAAAAATACCAATTGAGCTAAGATGTTATATTACTTGTGAGTCAGTTTGAAAACACAGTGCTTGTATCTAAAACATTGAAACCAACATTCGACGAATCATCATAATTTCAAACCCTTTGGGAGGAACAAATACCTTTGAAAAGTCCACGTGTTACTGCTTGTCCCTAGAGGTTCTTATCCCTAGAAGGCTTCTAAACACTAGGACCTATATCTCGATTTGTTCATTCCAAAGTCAATAATAGGAAACTATGCTCTTGAAACCTTGATTTTTACATAATGGACCTTGTGGAATGAAAATGGAATTGAGACATAGACATTTAGTTTGAAAACTAAGCAAGAAGTGTGCTTGTGGTAAAAGCAATTCATTAAACAAGATTAAATCAATTGGACCCCACACATGTGCTTGTTTATCTTGTCTTATGGTTTTCTAAGCAAACATTGATCTTTTGGTTTGAAGTACTCTCAAAGAAAAGCATGTTCTTCACTATCTTGGTCTTGTAAACAAGGTCCTTCTTAGGTTCATTTAGGATCAAATCAAACACTTCATTCATTCAAACATTTATCATCCCATCCTACCAAACAACTTTAGAGCTTTGGAAACATCATTCTAGACTTGGGTTAATTGAATTAGCAATCCTTTGAGCAAAGTTCATCCTAAAATCACATCTAACATCTTAGGGTTTACAAGTTCATTATCCAATCAAACCAATCAAAATCAAACCCTAAGTCTAGCATTGATCCAAAGTCCCTAAACGTTCAACACTCATATCATTTACCCCTTTCATCCTTCATCTCGTCATTGGTCCTAAACACCTTAGAGGTCACTTTTACAACAAGGTCAAAACACAAGAGGAACATGGAATATAAACTTGATCCATACATCATGAGTAATCCAAGTCAACCAAACTATCAAAGCCTTACAATGCAAATTGATTTTCAAAACTCACATTGATACAATCCATAAATGGGATCATTATCTCCTACAAACCTCAATGGTACAACAAATGTGAGTCTACCCAATCTAAATCTTGGAACACCTTTTTCGATGGTAGATTTAAATCAAAGTCCAAACTTACAAGTCTATCAACCAAATACTCAATGCATGAGTCTTCAACAAAACGACATTATCCCACCAAATCCATACATGCCAAAAGTGAATATACCAAGTACAAGATTACCAAACATTTTGAATCCAAACTTGGTAAACTTTGGGATGGATATATTTGTGAATCAGACAAATGTTGTTCAAATTCCAAATAAGATGTTAACAACTCCATGTATTAATCCAAGTCAAGGTAACACCATGCAAAATCAAAGTTACCTAAATCAAGGCAATGTGATTCACAACACCAACAATGTTCAATTTCAACCTATCATGCCAAATCTGAACATCATCCCAAATCATAACATTGTCCAAAATCAATTTGTCCATGATCCCATTCAAAAACCACAAGTATGCATCTTGAATCTGCTTGAACAAAAACCAAATCAACTATATCAAGGGAGTTAAGATCGAAATCAAGATCAAATTTGGCGAGATCAAATTGCTACACTTACCAAAATAGTTGAGTCATTGCGCCAAGCGACATCTCCACCACCATTACCCATATCAACATCATTCCTTGGTTTAGGGATTCCCCCTTTACCTAGCACCAATCACTCCCTCCAAATCAATCCACCTAACACCAATCAAGCCATCACATCAAATCCTTTGAATATACCATCGACATCGCACCAATAGATGGTATCTAATCAAATGACAACATCAATCCTGACAAATCAAAATATGGTCTCCCAAGGATCTATCACCTCAGTCATTCCAACCACCCCTATCACACCCATCATATCTCAAACCCTCACGATCACTCCAAATGTATCTCAATGACTTGCCACTACATCCAACACAATTCCAAAAACACCATTGCCATCATCACCCACACCACTCCTTGGCTTAGGGCTTCCCCCTTTACCAAGTATCAATCAAACCAACATCCCGAACATCAATCAAAACATCATGCCAAACTTTTAGAACTTGTCGTCGACATCGCAACAATAGACGAAAAATGCATAGGCAATCACAATATTATCAACCACCCCCATAATATCTCAAAACATGGTCTCTCAAGGGCCAATCACATCAATTACACCATCCACCACTCAAATACCAATCATCAATACGATGACACCTCTTATCACCACAACAAGCACTATTCCAAAACCACCACCACCACCACCACCACCCAAACCAAACACATCAAACCAATATAGCATTACATTTCAAGCTGCTCAGCAGGATGCTTATTAGAAGGCATACCAACAAAACCAAAACTGACAAGTTGCACAACTAGCTGCTCAGCAAGCTGCACAAGCTATTCAAGTTGCCCAAACCACACTACAAGCCCAAGCCACACTACAAGCCCAAGAAGCACAAGCCCAGGCTCAAGTGTAAGCACAAGCTAAAGCCCAATACCAAGCCCAACAAGCAAATGTTGTTCAAAATCCCAACAAAATGTTAACAACTCCATGTATCGATCCAAGTCAACGATCACATAATCAAGACCTATCCATCAATGAACACATGGAAGATGTTTCTACCTCATCCGAAGATTAAATCAACATACATCAAGAGTCACTTTTTGATCATGATAAGAATCCTTCAACAATACCCGACAATGATCCATTTCAAGGAGTGTTAACATTATTTGATCCTGTAATCAACAATCCATCGACCAATGATCATGTTGAAAATGTCTCTACATCACCTAATAAGTTAGAAGACATCTCAAGAATTTATTCCAAAGCATGATCAATGTCTTTCACCAAGGTCTAGCAATGGTCCTTTCCAAGACATGTTTTCAGATATTGAAGGAATCTTCAACTCAACATTTGATCCAAATCCACTTAACGATCCAAAGGATATTGAGCCACTTCCCATTCCTAATAAAGATATCCAAGGATCCTTTGAAACTGACTATGTCAAGAACTTGATCCAAAGCATGACAAAAGCAATCCCAAAATCATTCAAAATCAAGAATTTGTATCTCCAGGATACTACAATGATCTAATGGACACTCTCCTATCTATACAAGATGTCACAAAATATGATCACATCGACATAGCACATACTCCTCCATCTACTCATGAGATGCTTTCTATGGATGGACACATAGATGATCTTCATTCAGAACAAGATTCTTTTACTCTTGACATTAATACACAAAAATAGCAGGTTATTGAGTTGTCAACATCAGGATCAAATATATCCCAAATTCAGACCGAGGACATCAGGTATGCAGATATCCAACATTATCTACTCAAGGAAACAAGTTAGATAGAACAGTATAATTCAGAGTTAGCGGAGCAGAAAATTCCAATAACATCATCTGCAATGGTCATTTATCAGAGAATACATTCTAAACAAGAGCTCTCGGAATAGGCGGAATCAAAGCATGAAGGCACTACTACCACCATACTGGGGGAAAATTCATCTAGTGTAAATGTCAACATAGGGAGCATGAAGAATCCTTATGATGAAACCGATGTCAATACTACAACCAGCCATGTCATGAATCTTCATCCACCCATCACCCCATCCACGAATTGGGACCAACATCAAATGAAGGATGTGAATCAAAGCACAAAGAATGTTATCAAATCAAGAGAAGCTAAGAAGCATAATGGACAAATCAAATACAAATGGATACTAAAAAATACAAAGAAAGATCATCCCTATCAAACTCCATCAGTCACAGAAACTATGGGGCAAAATAAAAAAGGGAAAAGTATCCATCAAAGATGTCCACAAAAGCAAAATCAGGATTTTCAACTGATGTACAAAGTATATCAAGCAGTTGGTCCTAATTTCATGCACACTTTCGTATCCACCCATCATTTCTCATCTTCCCAAGTTTGGAAAGTCAAAGGTTCCAAACTATCAACCAATCCATCTCTTATCCCTAAACACACTCCATCCACACCTCCACGCATGATATCCAATTCTAAAATTAACCATGTATTGGCAATGAACCTTCATCATAAGGATTCTGAAGGCACTCTATCACGATGTACGCACAAAGACATAGTTAACCCCGATATTAATGAAGCAGATCAAAAATCCCAAAAGTTGCATTCAAGTGCACGTATCTTAGCAAAGTAGCTTCTTCAAGTAGGATATCGATGGCACATTATGACAGGGGCATCTACATTAGCAACACCTTGTGATTCAGCATGAGCTTAAAATCTTTTAGAAAAATAAAAAAAATATCAAAAAATATGAAAATCCAAAAATTTTTTTTTAGAAAAAATCATGAAAACAGTAAAGATAAAAATCGTCCTCTAGTGAAAACCACTACAGTGGTGCTTTAGAGAGGTACCATGATGAAAACCTGGCAAACAGGCATCATGTGTAGAATCGAGCATCTACATGCGCCACTTTAGGTGAAAGCATCTCATCCCATCCATAATAAAATTCAGCATTCTGTCCCATCCATAATAAAACCAACATTCCATTCGTCTTATCTATAATAAATCCACTTATCCATGAACCATTTATCCAATCCATTTTCATCCATCTGCATCCCTCATCCAAGTTATCTTGATCTTGATGAAAGTTTGGGGCACACTTTACACTTGCTTATGGTAAACATCTTGACATGGGTCATTTTCACTGATCCTATCCTATCCGACGTTATCTGAGCCATGAAACATTATCCAAAAGAACATTCTTTATTTGAACACCTTATCTTATCGCAAGATAATCCTTGGCATCCTTTGCATGCTTGCCATAGCCATCCATCTATACATCCATCTGAGCATCCACCCATGACATTCCGTACATTGCTAGACACTGGGGGTGAATATTTACATCTTGCTTCGGGAATAAATCTTGATCTATATCCTCCAACTTATGTGGTGATTCGAACATTGGAAAAACATAAAATTAAATTGGTCAAAGCATTTGTGAGAAAAAAATCCAAATCACTAGCCCATGGCATATTTTGATGAGCAAATGGTCCTCATCAAGCTTCATCTTTCATCGAACATCAAGCCAAGTAATCACTATCAGTTGCATCTAAGTTGCATTTCAACATCACATCAAATCATTTAAACAATTTTTATTCCAAACCAAGCCTCATCAATCCTGATCAATCAAATCCAATAAAAAAATTTGTCATCTCGGGATATCTTTCCCAATCTTTGTGTTGCTTAACACTATCCTTGCATTGTTGTGTATCCTTGACAATGTTATCATCATCAATCCCTCATCATCTTGGGATATTCATCCTAATCCTTGTGTTGCTTAACACTATTCTTGTGTTGTTGTGTATCCTCAACAATGTTATCATCATCAATCCATCGATATGATCAATCAACCTTTGCTTGGTTTTCAACAAATTCCCAAACAGAGCACTAATATTGTCACACATATCCATACCCAAATCGTCAAAATCATGCGAAAAATCCAAAAACATTCAAAACATATCAAAAATCCAAAAACACTCAAAAAGTAAAAAAAAAAACATGTCAAAAACATGGTTATCCGAACTACGTCGTCTCTAAGCTTAAACGTAGGAAGGGCTAATCTTTGATCAGCCCCCGAGACACAAAAAATCCAAAAACATCCAAAATCACATCAAAATCCAAAAACATTCAAAAAACACAAAATCTAAAAACATTCATAAAATCTTAGAAAACCCCAAAACATTTGTAAAACATCTTGAAAATACCAAAAATAGCCTCAAAACATTTCAAAACATCAAAAACATCCAAATCCATCTGTCTCATCTCACTTTCACTCAAAATAATCAATCATCCATAATAAACTAATTGTCACCTTCATCCTTTGGCAACACAAATAGAAACAACCACAACAATCAACAAAAGCAAGCTTCAAACACAAAATCAAAATTGAAACAACAAACCTTTAAACGCAAAAAAAACTCTTGATCATTTTCAAACATGTCAGTCAACCTTATATCAACAGCCTGTCAATCAACTTATCAAACAATCATCATCCTAGATACAATGCATGTCCTAGGATATATCGTTCCGACAATGGGCATCATTTTGGATATCATTTGGATTGTTATCCTTTCAAAACACATCTCTTTGGCTGAAGGTATGAAGAACATTGGCTTGTTTGCGTCCTTGATCTTTTCTTTTGATTTATCTTATTGCGCTCATTCCAAGGACCTCTCGATGATCTCCGAACAAAGGATTTAGAGAGATAGGAATGGGGCAACGATCATTATCTTTTGTCTGTTGTGCTTATTGGACGTTCTTGTAAAATAACTTGGCAAATACTTGCTTTGTTAGGTACGTCCTAGCAAGGTTTCTGTATGTCAAGTGTGAACAAGAATACTCCTATCTGTTTGTTGAGTCAAAGTCCATCGCACTAAGTACAACACCATCCTGGTCCTTCATACCTTGATGCATCGTGCTTATGTGTGTTATCAAACATAAGGTAAGTGACCCTTTTAAAATCCCAATCCTTGATAAGCAAATCATCCATTTCTCATCATCGTTTCTCATCATCATCTCTCATAAAGTTGGCTTGTTGGATCCTCTTTTCATCATCTAATTTCTTCTTTTCCGCACTAACATCACGTTATGAATAGTTAATCATCATCATCACCAGTGCATCCATCTTGCATCCACAAACCACTAGTAGTCTGCATATCATCTCACATGCATGTTCATCATCATAATATAGATCTGTTAGTCTAAGCATCTCATAAAATCATACATTTGCATAATCATAGCATATCACATCATCCATCTCATCCATCTCACATCATATCATCATTTAAGTTGTTTAGGATAATATAGATTGGTTATTCTAAGCATCTTAAAATAATCTCATTTGCATCATCATCATAACCATCCATTTTGAACCTCTTTATCGCGAGAACGACCCTCAAATCAAATATTTTCACTCGATCTCTTGAGGGGGCAATGTACTAGTGTACTTCTTTCCTCTGGGGCATCCAAAAATATCATAAATTTTTTCAATCGCGGCAAGTTTATTCTTTGAACCAATGCAACAAGTACATTGCTTCAAAGAGGGGCAAAATGTAGACACGCCAAATTACCATGATGCATATTTAACTAATTCATATTCGTTCGTTAATTAAATAAACCAAGTTTAATTGATTAATCTCTTAAGGTCATCAATTTAAATTAGATAAATTAACTTTATTTAATTTAAGCCTATCATTCCCTCTTTGATTAAATAAATCAAACTTTTATTTAATTAAGTCTGAAATCACCTTCCATCCCTTTTGATTTAAATAAATCAAAGTATTTAAGTCAAATGGGTCACAAGCATCTAATCCCTCACTAAGTTAATCTAATCCCAATCAATTTAATCTAATCATCCATCACATCCTCTAGCTTTTCCCACTTGCACAAATAAATCAATTTATTGATTTATTAATTCATCATTTTCTTTCAACTTGGCATAAAATGGAATATTCTCTCAAGTTTGAATTCAAAAACAAGTTGACATGTACATCCAACAAGGCATTTATGAGGTCTTACATGACTCTTACATGTCACTTGCAAAGGTCAAACTCAACATTTAACTCTCAAGTTCAAAATTGAATCTCCCCCTCTTTGGCGCATTGACCAAAATGTGCTCATTCCTCAACCTATCACAAGTTGACAAGTGGCTCCTTCCTATTGGTGGATCTTTAGTCCCACATTCTCCATATTTGACATTCTTCTATCCTTCTTGGCTATAAATAGAGAGCTTCTCTATTGTATCAATCCTCCACAATCTTTAGATCTCTCTCCACAATTTGATCTACAATCTCATGCAAAGTCACTCTCTTCAATTGAGAACTGATTTTGTCCACTTCACTCCATCTTCAAGGCATCTATCATTGATCTTAGCAAGGATTGGGAAAGGGTCACTTTGCACAAGTGACACCAATCCACTATGGGATAGATATGTATCTTGCTTTTATGCTCTCAATTAGTTTGTGTTATTATTGTTAGGGTTAGAGATGACAGATATATAACAATTAAATGCAAATTCAATTAATAAATAGAGAAACTAATACACACAGAGAATAAATCATAACACAAAAATTTAACGTGGTTCACCCAATCTGGGCTACATCCACCAAACTGCAGCCATCCAATACTTTTATTATCCAGTGTAAAACCTATTACAATCTTGCGAATAATTGCGTTTTTCTTCATATAGTAATACCCATCCGAACCCCTTTTTAACAAGCTTAGAAGCTTCCAGATTTTAGGGTTCTACAAAATTGGATTTTTCTTTTTTCATTGATTTTTCCCTTTTTCGGTGATCACACGAAAAAGTAGGAAGAAATTTTTTTTGGGGGGCTGCCGCCCCCAAACCCCCGCCCAAGGCTCGGCCCGGCCCCGGACCCCGGCAAGGATAGGGGTCAGGGTGTACAGTATACCATGGGATATACAATGTAGCATGATCAATCGCCACATACCAACAATTATCTTGTTTATGAAGGCATGATGCATTATTTAATAGGAGCACTATGGTATTTACATAGTTTGAACTAACATGCTAATGTGTTGTGAAGTTTAGGCTATTTTGCAGATTTGTGGTGCTCACAGACATCAAAATACCTGATTTCCTATCCATTATTCCAATTTTACCATCGGTTTGAATACTACCGTAAGAATATCTAGGTCACTATTTACTTCATCTTCCCTCTTGGTTCTTAGTGCCTAATTTACTTACATGGCCAACTAAAAGATAGCAAGAATAGTCAACAAGTATGAATGATCGGTTTAGAATATTGTGTTGGCCAATCCTTTAGGTAATAATAGTAATTGATTATTATTTAATTATTCTTTTCAATATTTTAACTATTAAGAAAATAATTAGTATTTCTCTCGATATTGTCAAGCAATACAAGACATTACAAGTCCTCCCGCCCAAAAATTGCTTGTCCTCAAGCAATACGATTCTAGGATTCCAAGTTAGACTTAGAAGTGAACCAACACATTGATACTGCACTACTCTGATTTCAATAATCCGCTTCTCATACTCCAACTAGATCTCCATCATTCTAGAATGTGAAGTTTTCAAATTGTATAAACTAAAATAGATTTCATACTTCATCTTTTGAGTTATCTTCTCTATGGGGTTGAAGGATAATGTCATACTCAACTTCCCTTGAAATTTTGCTTCTCCTTATGAACTAGGAGATATCTCTTGGGCATGTGATGAAGTTTTCACTTGCGTAGGTTTGTCCTTCTCTTGATTTAGTTTCCTCTTCCAAACTTTCACAGGTTCTTTCTTATCCTTGCCAAGTATATTTATCTTCTTGTGTTGTCTTGAAGGTCTCATCACATGATTTCTGCAATGATGTGCTATATGTCCATAGTTGTTGCATTTATAGCATATAACGTTATAATTCCTTAGAGGAATATATGTGTTGTAGTTTCTACTTGTCCTCCAATAAAGATTTCTAATTTTGTTCCCCTATTGTTATATCTCACTTGCATTCTACACTCTTTGGCCTTATGTCCAAAATGATTGCATGAGTAGCAATAGCCATAAAAGGTACTCTTGAACCTGTATGTATGCACTTGCCTCAAAGGAAAGGATTTCTTGAAATTTTCCTTGTCAACTTTAGGAGGAGTCTTTGTATTCTTACTGCCTTCATTTTTAATAGGGCTTTTGAAAGTCTCTTCGAGGATTTTTATCTTTCCCTCATTTATCTTCTTAGGAGTTTCTTTGGAATCTTCCTTGAATTTTTGATTTTCTTTATAGCCAAGTCCTATTTTATTTGATGATGAATGTCATTTAGGATTTTGGTGCTTTTCTCAAACTTGAGATTTGTATTCAACTTGATGGTTGTCTTTTCCAATTCTTTCCTCATAGAAACAATTTCACATCCAACCTTTCACAACTTTCTTCCTTTGCTTTCAATTGGATTTTTACCTCTTCTTGAATTCTTTTCCCTTCTTCAGTTTGAATTCTCAAACTGATGATTGTTTGCTTTGCTTCCTTAATTTGATCTTTCAAATCAATGATTACCTTTTCAGATTCTTCTTGTATTTTGTCCTTCGAACTACACTCTTCTTGAAACTGTGTGTTTAGATCAACAATTATCTTCTCACATTCTTCAAGGCTTTGTATTAACTCTACATTAGATTTATATGAATATTTAAGTAGTAGCTCAAGTTTTTGGTTCTTCTTTCTAAGTTTTTCAATCTCATCCATTGCGTGATAGAGTTCTTCCTCAAAACATTCATCATTATCTTTACTCACAAGATGGTTCTCTCTTTTGAAGAGTTCATCTTTTGAATGCCAAGGGTGTTCTATTTTTCACCTCATTACTTGCATTAGTTGATTTGTCATCAATACCACAATTGGTATTTCCTTGTCCTTTATTTCCTTTTTTCTTGTCAAAGGCTCGATATCTAACACTTTAGATAAATGTTATTCCATGGTCACTTTAAGTGAGTTCAAGATATCATCCCTTGATTGTAATTCAATACTAGGCTTGTTACTTGCTTTATAATGTGAGCTTTCCAAAGGTTTTGATATCTTCTATTGTCATGATGAATCAAGTTTTTTGATATTTAGCCAAGGCTGGCAGGTTCACTAGCTTTGATACCACTGCAATGACCCGAGCTCCAGATTGATATATTTTGATTTATTTCTTATTGGATTGATGAAGGTTGTCATCCAATATTATTAAAGTAAGCTAACTGAGTTTCCAAATTATAAATGAAATAGAATTAACTATTATATGTAACACTTTATTATTAATTCTATAACTGTACTTTGACGCAAGATGGTCCTCCCATCTTCCAATTAAGCATTCAATAAAATAAAAATTGCAAACAAACTATGATTTCATTAATTCAATCACAAATTACAATCTTTTGACCCTTCATGGTCTCATTCTTTTTGAACCCCCCCAATTGGCTCTTTCTATGTTCTAGAATGTAACAACCTTGACTTCACAGGTTATCAATTCAACACTTTTTAGTTCTCACTTACGCTTTTCCCATAAGCCTCTCCTTCTAACTCAGCTTTGCTACTAACTCAAGTCCACAGTGCCAAAACACTTCCCTTCAAAGGTAATCCCTTTAAGTCTGTATTAGATCGATTGACTCCACAACTCTCATCGACCCTATTTTTCACAAGGCGCTACCTTTCTTTATTACCACAAGGGTGATCCCACAAGTGGGGTGGATCCCATGCAAATAGTGTCTATAGATTCTAAAAATATTTTTTCAAAATTTTTGGAATCAAATTCCACTTTTTCCATCTCCCACGAAAAATGTTTTTTCAAAAACAACATTTTTAAAAAGTGACACACACCGTATAACATAATTTTTTTTCCATGAAGGATAAAATTCTAATTCTTTCGAATTTAGATTGATAACTCTGATATCTAGTGCTTCCACTTGGTTAGATAGTTTTTATTGAATATTGTTTCTTTAATCAAGTTTCAAAGTCAAACCAATTACGACATAGCGCGATATAACGCATAACTTTTTTTTATATATTGAAATTCAATTTTTTTTTTCTATTGGATCAAGGACTTCAATATCCGGTGCACTCATATTTTTCAATTTTTTTTGATAATGCTATTTTTCCACATGTGCGAATAGAGACCTTCATTTTGATGAAAAACCTTAATAAAACTAAAAACAAATACATAATAAAACCAAAACATATTAAAATTATATTTGTTGGATAGCTCGTTCTGAGGAATACCGATTCCAATTGGGTTTGTGAATATTCCTCCATTTTCATCCTCAAACCAAGCTCCGAAGTGCCAAAATTCATGTTTTTTCTGTCTCGGGGGGGAAAGGAATAAAGAACCCCTACGTTTGGAATTGGGGTTCAGATCATTTTTTATTAAGAGGGTTGGCCGAACCTATGTTCTACCGAACCCCTAATTGGTTCGGTCGAACCAATAGGTTCGTACAAACCCCTAAAATCAAGTTTTTTGCCATGCATTCATTTTTTGTGAGTTTTCCTTCCTCACTTCAATTGTAAACCACTATTGTGGCTTCACCCACAACATAATGCATTTTAAATGCTTATTGTTCACAATGAGTGTCGATTGATTTTAATCTGTAACTGGACTTCCAACTCTTGTGCATTCCTTGTCTATGTTTGTCTATTGCTTGAAAAATTCAAGATGCCATGAATGTAGCACAACCCCCTTCTAGTTTCTTCTCACAGCTTCCTCCTCATTTGATTTTAAATCTACACTTTTTATTCCTCAATGGCACCGCTTCCACTTTCTTCGATTTCCCCTTCATTTTCTTTGGTGAATTTAAAAAAAAAAATGGTTTTCCCATGGGTGAGACCTACCTCTCCATTTCTCTTGTCTTGCGCATAGCCCCCTCAATGCATCCTCCTTTTCGGATCCACGTGGGATTTGAAGACCAATGCAATTACTTGACTGCTTTCTACACTACCTGTGGCCCTTCCTTTCTCCTTTTGGCATGACTCTTCCTCTTAAGGCAACACTATTCCATTTGAATGTAATTTGTTATTTATCACAATTTTCTTTGCATTGGATTTTTTCTCTTTGGTGCAACCATTTTATTTTGTTTTTTTTTTACACAATATCATTGCATTTAAACTATTACAAACTACTTGCATTTGAAATCAAATTCATGTAAACCAAAAGGAAGTTCCACAACCACTAGCATATAAATCTGTTAATTGGAGATACTGTGACGAGGATGAAACCGTGTAATATTATTCTTTGGTGATTCTTCAGAACTTAAACTTTGTCAGTGCTAGCATATTCAAATATGATGTGATATTTTCTCATTGAATGTCTTTGCCACTTCCAAAGTCGCCTCTATATTTTCTAGCCAATCTGACCATACCATGGATTGTCAAAACCAAGAGAGGTCAAAACAAAAAACAAAACTAAAAATTAAAATGCACATTTTTTTGGTTGATGAGGATAACCCATTCACCAGGGATGCTCTTGCATCATACTTTCAATAGTAAAATATTTCTAATAGAAATCTTGAATAAGAAATCTGATTCAATTATTCATCCAATAATGGATTTTTTCCAAGAAGGCATAAGTGATGTTTCTGATTTACTGCTTAAAATACATGTGATTGGCATGTCATACATTTTTGCATCAATATGATTGTTGTTTCTGAGTAGAACTTCAAGATCATGCAATTAGTTGTTAAAAGATTGATGCCTCCATCTCACTGTCTCAAAATATAACATTATTCTTATGCGATTACCTTTGACACTGTGTCTAAGTAATTATAATTTTCTCATGCATCCATTTATTAGGTTAATCATGGCTCTTGAAGAGAACTTCTGTTTTGATATTAAATATTTAAATATGCCATAATTCATATCTCCTTCACATACCATACTCTTCTTTTTATATCCTACTACCTCCACGTGGAGGGGTGGTATCCCTTAATCATGTCCCTTGACTTTGAAGTGGATTGATGCCTTTTCATGCATCACTTAATATATTTTAATGCAAAGTTATATATTATCATTGACATGCTGGATTTTGTATGATTATTGTCTTTCATATTTAATCCAATATGATTAATGAAGTTGTTAACTAATCGCTACATACCTGTAATGCTTCCTGCGATAGATATCCTAATATTCAACCCGATAGCGATTGTTTTTGTCGAATATTACGGTGCCTCATTTTATATTAATGCCAATGTTCAATCAATAACAATCGATAATCATAGCGATTTAGATTGTCATCGAATGCCATTGATAAGGTAGCGACTCCTTTTATCCTGGCAAAATATACGCATCTTAACTCCTTGCATTCGAGGGTCGATCTGAAGATAATCGACCAAGCAAGGTCTCGACTGCAGTTTATTTATTCTTGTATATTTCCAACACTAATCTTGAATAATACCCATGGCAATCTATGAAATTAGACGGCTTCAGATATATCGACGATTTGATCCTTATGTAGAGTGACAACTCACATAAGGAAGAGTTGAATGCCATTTTGATCGTTGATGAGTCTTCCACGTAGGCTCCAGGAAATAATTTTAATTCTTAAGATTCCTCCAAAATGGTCATGATACTCCAAGGGTTTCGATGAACAGGACTATAGGTGGTAGGAAGTAACCATGAGGTTGGCGTATGACATCAAAATGCTAGATTTCCTTTCCATGATTCCAATCTTACCAATGGTTTGAACACTGCCGTCAAAATCTCCATGTCACCTATTCTCCTCATCTTCCCTCGTGGTGCTTAGTGCTTAATTTATTTACGTGGCTAGCCAAAAGATAGCAGGAACGGTCAACAAGTATGAATGATCGATTTATAATATTATGTCGGCCAATCCTTTAGATAATAATATTAATTGATTATTATTTAATTCTCCCTTTTCAATATTTTAACCATTGAGAAAATAATTAGTACTTCTCTTGATACCGTCAAATACGGGACATTACAAGTCCTCCCACCAAAAGATTGCTTGTTCTCAAGCAATACGATTCTAGGATTCCAAGTCATCCTTAGAAGTGAACCATCATGCTGATGCTATGTTACTCTTATTTCAATAATCCGCTTTTCATACTCCAACTGTCTCCATCTTTTTGGAATGCGAAGAAGTGTTCATTGTCTAAACTGAAATAGATCTCATGCTTCATCTTTTGAGTTATCTTCTCTATGGGGCTGAAGGATAATGCCATACTCAACTTCCATTGAAATTGTGCTTCTCCTTATGAACTAGGAGATATCTCTTGGGCATGTGATGAAGTTTGCACTTACGTAGGTTTGTTCTTCTCTTGCTTTAGTTTCCTCTTCCAAACTTTCATAGGTTCTTTCTTATCCTTGCCAAGTATATTTATCTTCTTGTGTTGTCTTGAAGGTCCTGACATACAATTTCTGTAGTGATTTGCTATATGTCCATAATTGTTGCATTTATAGCATATAACCTTATAATTCCTTGAAGGAACATATGTGTTGTAGTTTCTATTTGTCCTCCCATAAAGATTTCTATTTTTGTTCCACCTATTGTTATAAAGGAAGAAGGAAGATTATAATGGCCTTGCTAAGCGAACTAGATTAAAAATGTTGAAGGTGTTCTCACCAAAAAATTGAGGAAAAAAATATAAATAGAATTTGGCCCTAAGGGTGGGAAAAGGTTAAGACATGGGTCAAATGAGCATAAAAACATGCTAAGAATTATAGATACTAAAGAATGCCAAAGCATAACATGAAAATTGCTAGGGTATGTAATTTCTAACATTACACATCCTTGTAAATATATTTGCACATATATAGTGGACTAGTAGTCATATTGTATTTTTGCAATCTTTAGTCAAGTGTGCTTTTACTATTGTGGCTTGCTTGTGCCATTTAATTTTGTGAAGTCTACTCCATCAACAAAACTTACATATTGATTAGCCATATATATTGCCAAGCTATGATGTGGGATATATATATTGTCTTCTAAAGTTTCATCCTCTTGACTTTGTAAGTTGAATTATACTTCAATGAAATCACTACAATTTTAAAATCATTCTTGATTTTGTATTTATTTATTTATTTTTAGCCGATAGACTATATATAGAATGCACTTTGAGCTGAAACCTGTCTCATGTTGGTATACAACTCTTTTTCGTTGCTATACAACTCTCGTCCACTGTAAAATGTTTTAATCCTTCGTGTATATATCTATTTTCCTTGCCACAAGATTTCTCGCAGCAATCACATGCACATTAATATCGTCTATGCCATAATATGAGGACCTATCCATCCAATCAACTCTCAACATACTCTACTTTTTTTAGGGGAAATAAATTCCACGATCAAATTTTATGTCATGGAAATTCTTGATAATTATTCATTAATCCCAATTTATATTTGATGGTTGCTGTAGATTTTAAAATGAAATTTATAATTCTCATTCTCATTTTAATTATTCATTTATTTATAAAAAACAATTGAATTGCATATATATTAGTATGTGTGTCCTTTATGATAGATGGACGACATAATGAGTAAAAAATATTTATTCTTTTATTGAATTAGTATCATATAAAATATTTAATATCAAATTCATTAAAAATAGATAAAATGATATGTTTACAAACTATCTCTAGATTAGATAAAATTTAAATAAAAATAGGAAAAAATATTAAATTAAAATTTATTTATTATATTTTATTAGATTTTTAGTTAATTTTATTTCAAATAGTGTAGAGATTTTTAATTATATTTAATTAGATTTTGTTATATTTTATCTCTTTTAGTCAAATATATCACAAATAATGTAAATATTTTTTAATTATATTTTATTTATTCTATTTTCTTAGATATTTTATTCAAATATATCTCACATAATATAAAGATTTTTCATTATATTATTTTTATTATATTTTATTATATTTTGTTATATTTTTAATGAACGTAACTCTCAAGGGAGCATCCAAGTCTCTTTTTAATTTCTCATTTCCATATTATTGTAGCCTTAGACAATTTTTAGTGTCGTATGTTGAGTGTGACACCAATTTATTTTACTCAATTTCTGATTATAAACACTTGCCACTCCATTAGGAAAACAACCACCCCTACGAGTGAATACAAGAACCCAAACTTCTATCCATAAAAACAAAAGAACAATTAATTATTAATGATTTAGTTTTCAATAATAGATGATAGTTATGCTCCACTGAGCACCCCTTTCCAATAGTTATTTAATTTTGAGACATTATCTTAGATTAGCATGCAAATAAACATTTTTTAAGTTCTTTTATAAAATTCTTGGCTTATCTATTTACCAAATGCTACTTTCAAATTTAAAATACATTATATACAAATTACAATCAACATACCTATTACATTTCGATTACAATATTGATGTCAAATTGCCTAGTTGTTAATCAAAACAAACAAACTACTAAAATATGAAGCAAAATTCATAGAGAGAAATGGTAGCTTGAAGACAAATCATCAGTTCCTTAAGTCAAGATTGTATTTAAAAATTGCATACATAAAAAAATATTTTATACATAATATTGTAAATCAATTAATGTATCTTTTATGACTTATTGACCAAATTTTGCATGGAGTTGTAGTGTGCTCATCAACATGACTGTTTTCCTGTGTGGGAGCCCGAAAATTTTGAGAAATTAGTGCATATGGTACCGGCCACTTCCTTCTATTTCGCATGTAAATCATTTCTTGGTATGTGAAATCCTTTCCTAGCTATTTTCTTATAGCAATTTTGGACCAGAGATGGAGAAGTTTCAGGAAATGGAGACACCAGTTTTTCTCATTAGCTCAAAAAGCCAACTCGCCTTCTTAGGCCAGATTACAAACCACCGTTTAAGAAATGTGTTGCTGGAAAACGACCCTTTAACTATCAAGGCCGTCAAACTTGTTCTGGGTAAGGGTTTTCTTTCCTCTCTCTCGAGATATTGCGTAAACAACGATATCACATCACGGTTTGTTGCATGCTTACTGGATCTTCGTGTTGGGAAGGAATTGATTTTGTATTTATTAAAGTATATTAGTTTCAATTATAGATTGTTAATTTAATAAGACAATCTTAAACTTTGAGCAAACTTTTATATGTGATTTATCCTTTTCACATATAAAATCATCACTGCTCAAATTCTATATATAAAATTAAACGTTACTCATTATAATTGAAAGAATATATAAAAAATAAATAAAAAATATAGAAACATATTAGATAATAAAATAATATCCTAAGATGATAAGTATGTATTTATATAAAGTAGACTACATTTACAAATCATTAACAATTTTTAAAAAATATTCTATAATAAATTTAGATCATAAAGTCATTTATTAATAAATCATCAAAATTCTTTTAAATAATCGCATAATCATAAATATTTATATCTATCTATGACTTTATGTTACTTTATCATCGTAATATTTCAACGCTTACAATATCGTCGAAATTCGTGACACACGTTGCATCATGTGACGAATCGAGTGGCTTATGGAATTTCAGTCGGCAACAGGAAAAACAATAACCAATCTCAAATGGTTAAGTGGACAATGTATGAGATAAGATGTCGTCTTTCTCGTGTTTTGACTCCACCTCTCACCCATTTTCCTGCTTGCGCTTTCAATATGAACCTTCCAATCACGATATGCTAATGTCAACACAAAAGACTAATATATTTATTTGAGCCACACAAAACCGGAAATACTAATTTCAATGACATTTACAGGCGACAGCTGGATTTCGATCTTTCCATGGCAGCCTGTTGACTGCCCTCTTTTTCTTTTATTTCTTAAATTGGACTAAGACAAAGAAGACTGTTTCAATAAAAAAAGATATTTATGAGCCTCTAGAAACTCAACGAGCTTTCGGGTTCGAAAGCCTTCGACGACTGCAACGATCAGGGAAACTTCAAATCCGAAAAAAACAAAAGTTAGAACATTCGCGTGTGGAAAAACGCAATTGACCAGATTTACATTGAGCAGAGTCTAGTTTACTTATATCTTAAGATTTAGCAGAGGGAATCACGAATTTGGGGTGAGAAATAGAGATAGAGATGGAGCTCATTCCTAATCTTCCTGAGGAAATTGCTGCAGATTGCTTGATGAGAGTGCCCTACAAATCACACTGCAACCTTAAAAGTGTGTGCAGAAGCTGGAGCTGTCTACTGAATAATCCCTGGTTTTACCACCAAAGAAAAGCCAGAAGGACCTCTGAAGAGTGCATCTTTATTCTTCAGGCGTTTCCAAATAAGGCTAAGCAGCAGAAAAGTGCGCCAGATTATGGAATAACTGCATACGATCCTGTGCGAGGCGCCTGCGCCACACTTCCTCCCATCCCCCAATTTCCCACCTCTATTCCGCTCTTCACTCGGTGCGTTTCTGTGAGGGGTAAATTGATCCTGATTGGCGGGTGGCATCCCTCCAACATGCGGGCACTCAATTGCCTTTTCAGTTACGATGTTCTGGCTGGGCGGTGGACCCGCGGAGCCGACATGCCTACGCTCCGATCTTTCTTCGGCTGCTGCGTTTCCGATCAAGGAATTGTTTACGTTGCCGGAGGCCACGACGAGGAGAAAAACGCTCTGAGTTCAGTGGAGGCTTATGATGTGGAGAAAGATGCATGGGAGAGCGTACCCCCGATGAGCAAAGCACGGGACGAGTGTGGAGCATTTTTTATGGACGGGAAATTTGTAGTTACAAGCGGGTATGAAACGCATGCGCAAGGACGATTTTTGAGCAGTGGAGAAGTGTTTAATCCGCAGACACGCACTTGGAATTTGGTGGAAAATATGTGGAAAATCGGGCATTGTCCTCGGTCGTGTGTAGCTTCTGATTGTGGGCTGTATTCCTTTGGTAATCAAGGAGTGATGCGGTATAACGAGAAAGAGAATGTCTGGGTTGAAGAAGGGAGTATACCGGAAGGAATAACAGTTACTTCTTGCTCTACAATGGCACGCGGTAAAATATTTGTCAGCGGTTCTGACATCGATAAGATGATGTGTTGTTATATATTTGAGACAGAGAATGGGAAATGGGTTGAAATGGAGAGACGCCAAGGATTTGGAGGATTAGTCCAGTGTGCAATGTCCCTTGAGCTCTAGTCAATTGCAATGTTTTGTTTATAATAGCTCGGTGGACTCCTGACTTATAGTTTTGAGTCAATTCGTGGTTTTATATCTTTTTGGTCTACATATAGGGCTTGGATGGAGACTATATGTATAGTTTTACGTAGCATTATATATTCTATAATTGCAAATGATACATTAATTTTACTGTTTTGAGGTGGGGTTTTTTTTTTTTGGTTTTTTAAATCATATATGCGTCATTCTCTATTGTGGGGGTTTCTATTCTTCTTTTATTTTTCATTTTAGTAATATTATTACTATATGTTGGGATGTTATTAAAATCTATTTCAGTTAAATAACATGTAACTCTCTCTTCATAGAATTAAGTAGGAAAGTTTAACAATTTTTAAAATCTATATCTCCCTCCAAAGACAAATTAGTTCTTATAAATAAAATTGTTTGAGCAATAATATTATTTTACCACTATCTTGACCCATTAACAATGCATTCCTCTAACTTGTATGATGTCATAATTACTATGATCTTTTGCGTTTGTAACACATAGGGACCAACATACCATTAATTCTATAGATTTTATAATTTTCAGACGCACAATTGAAGAATATTCAACCATGATTATTATTGATAATTTTTGCTTGTTAGGTAATGTGCTCCATTTAACGACCCTCATTTCTGATTTACAAATAAGAATTCACATCTTATAGGCCAACAAACCCTTGTAGTTGGGAAGGAAAAATACCATGATTATGCAATGTTAAGTGTCCCCTAGCAACCCTATTGTTCATTTTTTCCATCTTTAGTAATTATCCAACATATTCCTCAAAGCATAACTACCTCTTCTAACAACCTCATTATTCATGTTTGTTCCATCTTTAGTACTCATCCAACATATTCCATATAATTGATTGTCTTCTATTCTCTATACTACGCTTCTACAAATATGATCTAGCTTGCAAGATCTTAAATTTTGCCATTATATATAAATAGGAATTCTACTACCTTGTCAAATATCTTTGGATCATTACGTATAATGAAATAGTATTTACATTTTATTGTCTAACAACTTGTACAAAAGACAATCCTTAGACTTAAAATGTTTTTTTTTTGGGTGCATTCTTATGGTCTTGTAGTGATTGCAGTTTAAGTAGCTTATCTAAATGCATACTCATAATTTTATATGTTAAATTCAATGTATTTCTATTGGTGAGTTAGAATATGTAAATTAGATGTACTAGCCTCAAGCATAAAAAATTTGCATTATATTTAATAAAATATTGTAAACCAAAAGGAAATTCAAAAAATCCCATTCTTTTGAAATTGATTTGTAACTTTATCATTTTAGGTGTAGAAGTGATAATTAAAGATGTTGTAGGATATGATTAGGGCTAGAAAAATTGATACATAAACCCTTAGGATGATATTTCCTTATAAAACATAAGATTAGGGCCCTAAAAGCCCTATTTGAAGGATCAAAAGGAAGACCATTGCAAAAAAATTAAACTATTGAGGATATGTTGATACATGTTGCAAACCTACCAAAGCATGATCTAAGCCACAAAGTTTGATGAAAGACTACACAAAATAAGGCTAGATGAATGCAAAAGAGGTTTAATATGATATATAAATGCTTAGGATGATATTCCTTGATAAAAAATAGAGTTAGAAGCCAAAAAATCCTTATATTGGACCAGATTTATATGCAACTATAGATCTATTAACAACTTGTTGGGAGTCTCATTTACTTGACTTATACCAAACCTAAATTATTCTTTGCTGTCAGCTATCTTTCCAAATTTATGTAGGAGTTGAAGCAATGTCATTTGGTTGCAACTAAGCATGTTTTGAGATATGTCTATGGTATGTTTGATTATGGTCTAGAATACAAGAAGAACCCTCAATTATTCTTGCAGGGATATGTTGACTTAGACTATGCCGGACCTATTGATGATAGGAAGTCATGACCTATTAATTATTATAGATGAAAAGATAAAATATTAGCTTAATTAAATAATTAATAATTAATTAATTAGTATGACTCTAGAAGAATTGGTGATAAAGTGATAAAATGGAAAGATGAAAATACGTTAGCCATTTTTAAGTGTCTACATTATTATATATATTATACATGTGTGTGTATGCATATATATACATATACATATATAGATTAATTATAGATGTTTAAGTATATGCATATGCTTATCTTTATATATATATATTTATATAAGATTAGTTATTTATATCCTTATATAAATTATCTCAAATTGGGATACATGGATTCTCAAATGTATTATTTACAACTATTTACATATGGATATAATTTTTTTATCAATCATCCACTTATATAAACATAGAGATCTAACTTAAGAAAATATTTTTGTCCTAATCCTTACCTAGGAATACATAGCTACCAAGCTAGGTGTTAGCCCAACACTAAGAGCTGCTTGATAAAATTTGATATGGAAAGTTAAATTCCCAAACAAATATCGTGCTAAAATTTTCAAGGTAATACTATGATGAAAATGCACTTAGTAGATAACAATTATGGAGAACGAATAGATTACATTACATTTTTACTATCTTACAACTCACAAGACAAAACCACCAAAAGAAAAATAATCAAATACCTCAAGGAAAATATTCACAACCATTGTAACAAACATTAAATAATGTGAGTCTGTTTGTTCTTAAAATGATGGTGGTCTTGGTATTTCCTTCCAGATCTAGTTCCCTCTCTGATGATGCTCTCCTTCCTTGTCTAAGAAGGGGAACACTATCTCCTACATTCACCTCATCAAACCAATGGGGTAGTTAGTTCGACAAATACACACCACTAAATATAATATAATTCATTCATTAACATCGCATGCTAGTAAATTTCACATGTACATCAATTAAAACCATATCAAATTGATATATAAAGATGAATCATCATCATAACATAATTTTTCATAAAAGAAGTTTTGGCATTGTAATCATAATGCTGAAGAAAATATAACATATTCTAAAGGGTTCAAAAATAGGGTGTGACATACCAATTGCACACTTAATCCTATAATCATGTGATTTTTTTCCTTACATGGATTTGAAATTGAATTATCTTAATTTGTATCAATTATAGAACTATATCCTAACACGATAAAAACTAATGCACAATTTCAACCATATTATAAAATTTTGATTAAAATTTTATTCTTCAAATTATTTTTACACTTATAACAAGCTTCACAATCTCCAAAAATGTATTGATTCTTCTCACCATTGTTATAAAAAGATACTATTTGACATAAACCATTTTCTATTAATTTTTTTTCCTCTACTCAAATGCACTTCTTGTGACTCAAACAAGGATTTGTATATATCACAATGTGCTCACATTTCTCATGAAAGAAAATATGCCATTAATTTTCCTTCAATTAATTTAATATGCTTGTAAATGATTTATTTTCCTTGTTATTAGAATATTATGCATTTTTTAATGGAATTTTATAATAAATTAAAGAACATGTAAAATTGGTGTGAAAATCACTAAGCAATTCTTTTAACAAAAAAATTTAAGAGAAAAACCATAAATTTGATTGCTTATGTAATGACCCAATAAAATTATTTTAGGGTTCACAAATTTTTAATTTAAATATTTAACCTAAAACTAGCAAAAAAAAAAACTTTCCCTTTTTAAACCTTGATATTTAAATTTATTGATTCACCTTTAGCTTTTAGTTTAAAACTTAAAGTGATAAAATATTGATTAGTCATAGGCTTATAATGTATTTATAACTTAGAATTTAGAAAATAATGGAAATATTTATATAACCTTTGAGTCCAAAATAAAGTCTAAACATTATATTTAGTTACATGAAAAAATAACAGATATCATTTTAATAGTTAGTATAATGGTTACACTAACAACAAATACAACTAAAAATATCCTAAAATTTTGTTATAGTAGTCTACCAATGAACTTGATGCAATGAAAGTTAGATCCACAACCATAGAGCCCTCTTTCAACATATATATTAAGTCATCTTGCTAGGTCAAAAGGTTTTCATCATTAGGCCTGCAGACCAAAGGATTTCTATCCCTTGATTCTTTGTAAATCTAAAGCTTCTCTTTTGTAGTCTAACACTCTAAAGAACACATGCTCTAATAACTATTTCCTAAAGTTATAATGAAGAAAAAGGAGAATGAAACTTCCTAATAATGTGTCCAACCTTTGATAACATGAAGATCCATGGTCAAAATGGGTTCTCATGCTCAAAATAATGGTTGAGATTCATGATGAAGAAGGGGCTAGGGTTGCAACCACTACAATAAATGAAACACGTGTATCTTCCCCTTCCAACACTACAAACACATGATAATCCACACATGAAAAAGTAAAAAAATATTTTTTTGGCTAGGAAAATACCTTTTGAAATGGTATCTAACTCAAAACTAGCCATTAATGGTATTTTGGATCATGCAAGTGTAGGTAGAAATGAACAATGAAAATGGTGATGTCAAGGTTCAAGAGTTAGGGATACCACAAGACTCATACCGCTAGTCAAGATTCAAGGAGTCAAGGTTTGATTAAGAGCAATGTTGGTAGGAAGAATTAGATGATAATCTTATGGGAGAAACATAGGGGATGTATAAAATGTATGCCTAGATGGATAAGTCCAATGACTTGACAAGGAAAAAAAAAAAAAAGGTTGGAGGAAAGGCATGCCAATAAGGAAAAGTATGAAACATTTAAATAAGAAAAATGGAAGGAGTAGAGATTGGTGGAAAGATATGCCAAGATGGAAAAGTAAAAAACTCTAACAAAATATTCACATATAGGAGTTTGGACACAAAAGCCACTATACTTAGAGAAACTTAGAATAGGTCAAGATAGTCGATATCGATTAAGCTTAGCTTAAAAAAATAAAATGGAAAATAAATTCTCATTCCAACATGAATTTATTAAAAAGGGGACATTATAAGTCCCCCCTTTCTGAAATTTCTTATTCTCAAGAAATATAATTTAGGGTGTTGCAATAGTTCTAGTTCTTCCCATGTGGAATATTCAACAGGTAGGTGGATTCAATAGATAAATTATTTTGTGATACTTCGTCCTCTCAAAATTTTAACCCTAATAACTACAAATTAGTTAGGTATCAAAATAAACTTACCCTCATTTTCCAAAGGTGTAAAATCCATGATAGTTACATTGTGACTATATAGATAAAGCCGTCATTGATGAAGAGAGTGAGGCTATACTGATAATGTTTATGATAGTGGAAGTTGTGTTTGTTGGACTAAAATAATAATAATAATTTTTAAAGTATTTGTTAAATGATGTAGATAGCCTCGATGAAGAAGTAGGAGCTCCTGGGATAGAAGGTCCCTCAAATTGGCTAATGTACTATTGTTAATTATGTAGAGAGCTATGTATAAATGAGGAAATGATAGATATTCGATTGTATCCTAGAATAAAGGTTGAAGGTTTCTGATGAAAACCATTTGCATATTTGAATCAAGGAGTGCATATGGAATTCACAAGAATAGTAATTGATAGCAAGAGACAAAAAATATTTTTTATTGGAACCTTATTTGTAATGTACCAAGTCAATGAATGTGACTTGTGTTGAAAATGAAGGTAATATTGTAGCTTAAAACTTGTAAAACTATGAGACTGTAGATCTAATTAAGTGTTCTTTGTCACAATTCTTTATGTATGATTAATCTATTTAGATCAATTTTACCAATTGTAGAAAGAGACAAAAGATTGTAGAAGAATGAGACAAGGAGATAGAAGTGACACAACATATACGCATGGAGAAACCCTTTTAGGAAAAACTCCACCAGAATCAATAGTGCTTGTATTGTTCAACCTTAGAACAAGATTACAATAATACTGTATCAATCCTTGATTGATATGCTTCCTTTCCTTCAACAATCCTTCATCACAAACCTGCAATAAACTCTCATGGAACTCTCATACACTTGCTGGAATTAGTAGACAATAATATGAGCATGTAAACTCATAAGAGTTGTTCAATACAAGAGCATAAATCTCCTCAAAAAATCTACACCTAGATTGGGAAAGTAGAGTTCCACAATGTAATATGAAGTCAAACCAAAGTCTTCCTTAATTTAGGCGCCCCAAACTGAACATTTAATTGAACTTTGGTCAAGAAGATATCATGCAAACTTCACCTCAAAGTTGGTGCCCAAGAATGGGACCACTGGACTGAGCCTTGTAAAAATATTCTCATCCAAAAGGTGTTAACTAAAAGATGCCAACTTGGGCGCCCAAGGTGGACCCAAGTCAATCATAGTTAACTGAAACATATATCTCTCTAGACCAATTCATGAAAACATTATGCATGTTTGATCATGTCCACTTAAATGAAAGTATCCACTTATTATCTATCATGGAACTGAATTCATTAGTCATACAACTCAAGTCAACTCAATTCAACTAGCATTCAACTCAAAATAACTACATGCAACTGAAGATAACTGAACCATAACTGAATTGGACTGAACTAAACTGAACTGAACTGAATTGAATTGATATTAAACTAATATTGAACTAATAGTGCCACTCCACTCATGTAAATATTAATCCCTAACTTGTAGGATAAAAACATGAATTATTGAAGTGTTATCAATCCTCCAAATAGTTAATTGAAGCAAGGTGGGTTCCACCTTCCATGTGGGTGCCCCATGTGCTCCTATCTTGTAGGATCTCTTCTTGGACATCCCAACATGTTCCTATCATAATTTAGGAATAATCACAAATGTCAATTTACATGTTTATTTCATTAAAATTTAATCTCTTTCTAATCCTAGTGTTGGGGAACACTTTCCAAGGACTTAGGAGATACATTGAAATATGTTTAGGATTGCAATTAAATGACATCCTATTCCCAACATTCTCCCACTTGACATTATACATTGCAATTATTCTAAACAAGGAATCATTATTATAAATAAAGTACATGACTCAAGGGCAATGGCCTTCTTGCACCAATATAACTTATCTGTAGGAACTGGTTTCATAAGATAATCTACAACATTGATCAAAGTGTCAACTTTCTCAATCAATACCTTCCCACTCTCAACCATTCTCGCACAAAGTGATACTGAACATCAACATGCTTAGTACGGGCATGATACATAGGATTTTTGGATAAACAAATAGCACTCTGACTATCACATTCAAGTCTAATTTGCTTGCAATTAAAACCAAAACCTTTCCCAAGTCTCTGTAACCAAACTGCCTCTTTAGAGGCGTGTGTAGCAGCCATGTACTTTGCTTTTGCAGTGGAAAAAGTAACCGTAGGCTACCTTTTACTCATCCAACTAACCGTAGATCTAAACAAAGTAAACACAACCACTTGTCGATCTCCGACTGTCCAGGTCTCCTGCCCAATTTGAATCAACAAAACCCTACATGTCCAATGATCTATGCATAATATCAATATCATTAGCACCATGATAAACCAAAAAGTAATTAGAAGTACCTCATAAATATCTAAACACCCTCTTAACATAAGTCTAATGTTCTTTACCAGGGTTAGACATAAACCTACTTTAAAGAACTCCCACTGCTTGGGCTATATATGGTCTTTTACAGACCATTGCATACATCAAACTACCAACTGCACTAGCATATGGAATTTCAAATATTTCCTCATGATCAAAATAAGATTTAGGACCCATGTCTAAACTTAACTTCGTGCCAACTGGTAAAGAAATATTAATTGGTTTACTATCATGCATGTTAAACCATTTCAAAATAGTATCAACATAGTTGCTTTGACTTAAGCAAATATTTATGTTACTTCTATCTCAGCTGATCTCCATACTAAGGATATAGTTTGCAGCCTTTAGATCTTTCATCTCAAATGTGCTAGAGAGTTGTGCTTTCAATTCTTTAATCATTACCTTGCTGTTACCAATAAACAACATGTCATCTTGACATACAAGATAATAATTAAAAGCTGATCATCAATAAATTTTATGTAAACACAATGATCTTCCTCACTCCTACCATAACCAATTTTCAATGCAAAATCATCAAACTTTTGGTACCACATTCTAGGTGTTTGTTTCAATCCATATAAAGATCTCTTTAACCTACAAACCAATAATTATTTTTCTTTTACAACAAAACCATCAGGTTGCCACATATAAATCTCCTCATCAAGATCCCCATGTAAGAAAGCAATTTTCACATCCATTTGCTCTATCTCAAAATCATAAGCAACAACAATAGATAAAATGAATCTAATAGAAGTTAATTTAGCAACAAGAGAGAATATTTCATTAAAATCAATTCCCTCTCTTTGAGAGGAGCCCTTGGCTACTAATCTAGTTTTGTAACTTTCAAGATTACCATATGCTCCAATTTTCTTTTTAAAGATCCATTTACAACCAATGGCCTTTCTTCCTTTGGGAAAACTCTCAAGATCCCATGTGTCACAAGTATCTAAGGAAACCGTTTCCTCATGCATAGCTTGTGACCAAAGCTTGTTCTCATCTGAAGAAAAAGCTTCCCTGTAAGATCTAGGTTCATCATTGGTACTCATCAAAGTAGATATACAACGAAAATCAAGTGGGCTATGCCTATCAATAGGATTCTGTTGTCTTGTGGATCTTCTCAAAGAAGGTTCTTCTTGTTCCTAAATATGCTCTTCATGAGAATCTATCTTAGAACTCTGTGAAGTCTCCTCTTCCAATCCATCCAATTATTCTTCAACATGTGCATCTTCATGCTTCTCTGTATTTGCCTCAAAATGGACTGTTCGAGAAGTATCCTTCTCCTTTGGTTGTTCTTCTCTTGTATAAGATCTAAATTCCCTAAAAATCACATCTCTAGATAAAATAATTTTTTGAGTTAGAGGATTCCAAACCTTGTAACCTTTTACATTTTCACCATAACCTATGAATATGCATTTCTATGCTTTTGGATTCAACTTAGATTGCTTTTCTTTAGGCACATGAACAAAATCCTCACAACCAAAGATCCTTAAATGTGCAACACTAGGTTTCCTACCTAACCAAATTTCATAAGGGGTTTTATCTTCAATAGATGAACTAGGAGATCTATTGATTAAATAACAATAAGTACTTATAGCCTTAGCCCAAAGGCACCGATCTAGCTTAGCACTACTTAACATACTCCTAGGTCTTTCCATTAAGGTTCGGTTCATCCTTTCTGCTACTCCATTTTGTTGAGGTGTATATGGAGTAGTTTTCTGTCTCACAATTCTTGCATGCTTGCAATAATCATCAAATTCCTTAGAACAATATTCACCACCATTATCTGATCTCAACACTTTTATCTTATGATTTGATTGTTTCTCAACTAAAGCCTTAAATTCTTTAAACTTATTGAACAAAACAAATTTGCTATGCATAAAATAGATCCAAGTGTATCTTGAGACATCATCAATAAATGTAACATAATATATAGATATTCCAATAGAGTCAATATCCACAGGACCCATTGTTGGTGTAATTTGAAAGTGTTGTACCTTGTCCTAGGTCATGATTACACCTTAGTTAAGTTTACTTAGGGACCACATAGGAGGTAGTTGGAGAATTTTACTTTTGGTGGACTTATCATGTTATTAATTTATCACATCCACCTTTCGTTGACATATCATGTGATTACCTCTCCACCTTTTGTGGGTGATCCATCATTTGTGGTGAATATCACATTATCACTTTTCCAATTTAGGTGGAATGATATCTTTTCATAGTTGTCTTATGTCATAAGATTATGAAAATTGTCATAATCTTATGCCCTTCTATGTACTCACCTTGGCTATATAACCAAGGGGTCTCCTATGTACTTTTGCACATTCTATTTGCATCATTGGCAGAATACATTTTATTCTTGTCATATTGTTTCTATCTCTCTTATGTTTGTGCTTTCTATTAGGCCTCTAGATCTTGGGTGGCTATCTTCATAGAAAATTCTTACACCCATAACATATGAATGGATAATCTCTAATAATCCTTTAGCTTTATTTGTTCCATTAGGAAATGAAGATATAGATTGCTTTCCAAACACACAATGCTCACAAAAATATTTTTTTCCAATATTATAATTAGGAATATCGTCAACTAATTTCTTATTAAGAATGGTCCTAAGACCTTTTTCACCAATGTGGCCCAATCTATGGTGCCACAACATACATGTATTTTCAGCTTTAGTTACATTGGCTAATTTATTCAAATGAGAGGTATCAAGCTTAAACAAAGTACCAATCCGAGATCCTTTAGCAACCACCATATTCCCTTTCACCAATCTGCAACCACCTTTGTCAAATGTCACATGCATTCTAGAATCATTGAACTTGGATACAAAAAGTAGATTTCTAGCAAGTCTTGGAATATGTAAAACATTATTAAGGGTCTTAACCCTACCATCACTGAAACACAAGTTTACCTCTCCTTTTCCCACAATCTTTGTTGTGCTATTATCTCCAAAGAAGACATTCCCTCCATCATATGCAATATAATTAGTGAACCACTCCTTGTTAGGAGTAACCTGAATCAATAAGCCAAGAGTCATCACTAATAGTATTAGATATAATGATCAATGTATCATTACTGTCATCCGAGGATTTCTCTGTAGAAGCATCAAAACTCTTTTTCTTGTTCTTACAATCCTTCTTTAAATGTCTCAGTTTCCCACAGTTCCAATGCTTTACCTTACTCTTACCAGGGGTTTTAGACCGTCCTTTAGACTTACCCTTTCCTTTCTTGTCTCCCTTAGGTGGCTTTTCCTTAGGCCTACCTCTTATAAACAAGGCATCTTGGGATCCTGTTTTAGACTTCCTCCTCATCTCCTCTGATGGAGAGTAGGAATTATATTTTCCATCTTAGGATCTGCACCACTACCACTGATAGCAACAATTAGATTTTCCCAAGACTCTAGTAAAGAACAAAGTAGCAAAATGCATTTATCTTCATCTTCTAGTTTTACATCTACAGATGCTAACTGACTTAGAATCAAATTGAAAGCATTTAAATGATGTGCAATAGAATCACCATCTTTCACCTTTAAAGAATACAACCGTCTTTTCAAACACAACTTATTAGTAAGACTTTTGGTTTGATAGATATCACCTATCCTCTTCCACAATTTATATGCAGTAGCTTCATGTGAAACATTCAAGAGAACAACATCAACAAGACATAACCTTATGGTCCCTCTTGCCTTCTTATCAAGCTTATCCCAATCCTCACCTGACATTGTTGTAGATGGATTTGTATCATTACAAACATCTAACCACTGATCTCTCTCTTCAAGGATATCCTTCATTTTTAGTTTCCACATATCATAACTAGATCCATTGAATCTTTCAATATCTAGATGAGAAGTAGAACTCATTGTAACAAACTTATTTTACAAATATGCAATAACACAATAGTAAAAGCTCCCACTACAACCAAAAAACCTTCAAAATTTTAAGAGAAAGGCATCCCAAATCCTAACCAACCATTAGCTCTTATACCAAATGTTGCAAATGAAGGTAATATTGTAGCTTAAAACTTGTAAAAATATGAGACTGTAGATCTAATTAAGTGTTCTTTGTCACAATTCTTTGTGTATGATTAATCTATTTAGATCGATTTTACCAATTGTAGAAAAAGACCGAAGATTGTAGAAGAATGAGACAAGGAGATAGAAGTGACACAACATATTCGTGGAGAAACCCTTTTGGGAAAATATTCCACCAGAATCAATAGTGCTTGTATTAATTAACCTTAGAACAATATTACAATAATACTGTATCAATCCTTGATTGATATGCTTCCTTCCCTTCAACAATCCTTCTTCACAAACCTACAATAAATTCTCATGGAACTGTCATACACTTGCTGAAATTAATAGACAATAATATGAGCATGTAAACTCATAAGAGGTTCTCAATACAAGAGCATAAAGCTCATCACAAAAATATATGCCTAGATTGGGCAAGTAGAGTTCCATAATGTAACCTAAATTCAAACCAAAGTCTTCCTCAATTTAGGCGCCCCAAAATGAACACTTAATTGAACTTTGGTCAAGAAGATATCAATCAAACTTCACCTCAAAATTGGCACCCAAGAATGGGCCCACTTGATTGAGCCTTGTAAATATCTTCTCATGCAAAAGGTATTAACTAAAAGATGCCAACTTGGGCGCCCAAGGTGGACCCAAGTCAATCTTAGTTAACTGAAATATATCTCTCCACCAACTCATGCAAACATTATGCATGATTGATCATCCCCACTTAACTAAAAGTATCCACCTGTTATCTATCACGCAACTGAAGTCATTAGTGATGCAACTCAAGTCAACTCAAGTCAACTAACATTCAACTCAAAATAACTACATACAACTGAAGATAACTGAACTAAACTGAATTGAACTGAACTAAACTAAAGTAAACTAAACTGATACTGAACTGATAGTGCCACTCCACTCAGTAAATATCAATCCCTAATTTGTAGGATCAAAACATGCAAATACTGAAGTGTTATCAATCCTCCAAATAATTAACTGAAGCAAGGTGGGTTCCACCTTCCATGTGGGTGCCCCATGTGCTCCTATCTTGTAGGATCTCTTCTTGGACGTCCCCACATGTTCCTATCATTTAGGAATAATCACAAATATCAATTTACATGTTCATTTCATTTGAATTTAATCTCTTTCTAATCCTAGTGTTGAGGAACACTTTTCAAGGACTTAGGAGATACATGAAATATGTTTAGGATTGCAATTAAATGAAATCCTATTCCCAACAACTTGGGGGCCAATGTTCACTTGGAAGTGTTCAAGAAATTAATTTTTGATATGTTGAAAGAAAGAAATAGAATGATTGGATAGAGAGAATTTAAACCAAATCCGATGTGGTGTCTTCCATTGAAATAATTTTTCTAGAAACTTATTTAAGAAGATGAAGTCATTGCATAATGTGGTAAATGCGTATACATGTGATTTTAGGTTTCCTTTACCATTATGATTTTTAAAGAATGGTTCCTTGTAGCTAATGGGAAGAGTTATGGTTAGATGTTGAGTGATAATGGATTATGATGTTAATAGGGTAGAGTTAGAGGCTATGAGGTTCAAAGAATGATATAATATTATATTGAAAGTTAGTCATGTATTTTTCATTGATTGATTTATCATTGAACCTATAGTATGCAATTATGTAGGAGAAGTAACAATGGTAGTAATGCCTGAAACTAATTGTGAAAGTAAATTTTTCAAAGGAAAGGATACAAAGAACCAAGTATGATAGTGGAAAGACTAAATGGTAATGTTTGATCTATGTAGGAACAAACCCATATAAATAGATGGGGTTACACTAAACATAAAAGAGCTAGTATCCACATTACTAATTTAAATTAATGAAGTGGCCATATGCGTAGGATTAGTCATGTGGACACTCATAGTAAGAATATATGTATATACATTAATAGTTCATTATGAGTGATTTTAGAAATTAAGTATTAGGTTTTCTCACAATTAAGGCTAGGCCATGCAAGAAATCAAGGCTCAAGATGATTACATAACATGGTTCATATGGTATTTAGGATAGAGTTAATGGTGCTACACACTTTCATCATCATTAATATGTAGTGTAGAAAAAAGATATCCCTTTTCACACTTAATTTGGGAATAATTAATATTAAAATAAGCCTAATGTTGCCTTCATTTAGTGTTGTAATGTGTTTTACGCATTCACATTAAGTTTAGGACCCTTTTAGATAAAATGGACTTAATGGTGCCTTATTTAGGGTGTTGTAAAGTGTATCTTTACACTTTCACACTAATCTAGGGCTTTATTAGTTAATTGAGGTTAATTGGCCCCTTTAATTCAAATCCAAGCCTAATTAATTGCAAATTATGATGGATAAAACCCAACACTCTTAAATGATATTACACAACACTTAATTTTATAGGGTATGTGTCCTAAGCTAGTGACCTAGGACCCTCACTAGGTCCTAGGACCCCCTTTTCACATATCATTTAACACCCCCCGAAGTGTGTCCTAGTTAAGCATGATAGGACCCATTTGCCACACAGTAAATGGGTCCTCACTTAACCCTAGGACCCCCATTTGGAATATATTTTTGGTGGTATTTTAATGATTTCAAATCCTAGATTTGATGTCATCTTGTGTTATTTGAATTTCAAGAATTAAGAGTAAGATAAGTATAAATGCAAGGTTATTTCACATAGTTTCACCTAGAAAATTCAAGTTATCTTAAGAGAATTCAAATGAGCATTTTACAAGAGCATTGAAGAGAATTCAAAGGAAGATTATTGAAGTTTATTGCAGCAATCAAGATATCAATCATCATTTCAAAGACATGCATGTTGTTGAGCTAATGTGATGATGTAACATTGGTGATCAAGTTCAAGCGTTCAAAGCCATTATCTTATGTCAAGTTCATGATCAATATCTAAACTCATTGAGGCCATTTCATGCTAAGTTTTATATTTGCAATCCAAGGTTTCAACAAGGTTTGGTTTTAGGTTGAAGATCAAGTGGAGAGCAAAAGTTGTCAAAGTTGCAAAGTTGTCACCTTTCTTGCAAAATCACAAAAAAGTATTCTACAAAATTCATTTATGATTTTCGGGAGTTGAACACTTGAAGTGTGGAGTTGTAGAAATTGAAGAACAAAACCCAAAAATTTATTTTCTAGATCCCTAGCCAAGACCCATTCGCCATTGGGCGAATGAGTCCTTAGTGAGGCCCTAGAAACACTTTTTACAATAGGTACACAACATTTGACCCTCTTAAAACCTACCTTTTGATCTCTATATTGGTTAGGTTTGATTTTTAATTATTATTTATGCATTATAACCCTCATAATTGAATGAAATTAAGAAGAATAAGGTGCATCCATTTGGTTAATCCATCTTGGATCACACACCCCATTTTTCTTTGTTTCATTTTGGTGAACCCAAATCTTTTGAACATTGTAGTTTTCTGATTTTAGGAGTCCTTTTCATCCTAGATTTAGATCTTGCATTCATTTGCATTGAATTAGATCTCATTTAAGGTGTCTATTTTGCATTCAAATTTGCATCTCATCTAGGGTTTTAGAATTGCATTGTTTGCATTCTTTAAATCTGAAAATTACAAAAATATTAGTCATCTTGCATATCGTATACATCAAATTAACTTGCATTTGAAAATTGAAACAAAATTTCATATTAAACTGGGTGTTTTGTCACATTTTCAACTTGAATTTACACAAAATTAAAACTAAAACCTACTGTACAAAACCTGAATATGAAAATCATTAGAAAAGACTTGAAAATATGTAAAAATCAGTTTCAAAAACCTTATCTAGGACCCATTCACCATAGGGAGAATGAGTCCTTGATCAGGTCTTGATCTGCATTTCTGGAAATTAAAATCTTTAATTCTGTGTTCCTATTTGTTGCATTCATATTTCTGTTTCAGTTTGCTGGGTTTCTGTTCATCAAATTCATTATATCTAGCTTAAATTGGAACATTTAGTGCATTTCCTAATTTCAAAATTGCATTTACAAGACTTCATTTTTAGATTTTTGCATAGTGTAATTGGAAAATTACCTTGTTTAGAATATAAAAATTGCATTTACACATTACATTTTAGGTCATTGCATTGCATTTTAAGCCTCTTTCCATTTTGGGTTTGCACACTAAGTTTGTCAAACTTGTATAAGCTTTACAACTTGGTGTCCTATTAGCAATAATATTGTGAGACATAGTTCAAGACTCATGTCATTCTGTGATACACCATTTTCCATGGATTTTGGGTTTTCTAACTCTCTTTCTAATAGTGTTGATAATCAACCCCTTATAGATCATAACATGCATACCTCATTTCCCATGATTCCCCTTCCTACAAATGATGTGCATTATATTGCTAATATACCACAAGACAAAATAAGGAGGCTAGATGAAGAATTAGAGATTTTACAACACTTTATGAGAACCAAACCTATTGCTAATAATGCCATTCCTCTCATAGGGAACCTAAGAATGATGCTTAAACATGAAGAAGGGATAGAATTCATGTGCTCTTTGGTCCATATCATTCAATAGAATTTACCTCCTCCTCAACCTCCTTACTACACATATCCCACACATAAGAGAAAAGAACCAACAAATTTTGATCACTTTACAACTCCTAACACATCCTTTTTTGAAAAAGGAAAGGGTTTGCAGTTAGAGGAAGAAAGTGATGACAACATAGTAATCAAACCAAAGAAGACAAAACTATGAATGCATGATCATAAGAAGATATAGTTACAATAGTTGTATGAACCTCCTGAATCTCTTTATAAACCATTACAACTATCCAAAATTGAGACAATCTTCTATACTCTTTTACATTGTCAATTGATCGAATTACCAACTAAACGTGAAAAATTGATACAAAGAAACACTAACAAGAATGAACCATATTGTGCTTATCATAGATTCTTTGGCCATAATACCGATAATTTTTGTCCTTTAAAGAAAATATTAAAGAATTTTGCACCCTCTAAGAATCAAACTTAACTAAAAAATCATGCATCTTGCTCCTTGCCATGTAATGGTTGTAGAATCCTAGTATTATCACTATTACATGTTTCACATTCATTGCAAATCATTATTTTTATCGCAAGGAGCTCATTCTCATCACCTATCTCGACTCATCCTTGTCCTGCACTTAGTGGGGGAAAGGGGTTAGATAGCCTTGTCCTAGTTTTGGCACTTTCCATTGTCCCTTTGGCTAGTTTTTTGCCTTCCGTATATATCGACCGAGATTGGGATGCAAATGACCTGCTATAGGTTGAATCACATGTGCCTTACTATTATTTTGCATTGTTTCTTTTCATGTTTCTTTATGTGATTGCATGTGCGTAATGTGATCCCTCACGTTGTTTCATTTGATGTATCTCTCTCTCTTTTTGTGCATTCTTCTCTATGTTATAAGGATTTTATCTATTTTATTGTCTTGTGTTTTCCTTTTGGGGATGACGTGCAAGGAATTGAGACATTTAGGTCTCTTTCCTGTTGACCCAAAATATTTTTTCTTTGTTTTCACTCTCTTTGTGTCATTCTTGCAGTTTTATGAGTATTTGGGGAATGATGACATTTACGCACTCTATCAAAACATTGTAGCACATATATACTGACCCCAAATAATAGATCCCTTATATGTTTCTAGGGAAACCCCTTTCTCCTTTTGTGTGACGTAGATTTATTTCGGAAACACATGACTTGGCATAGGGTTTTCCAAGGAAATCTCTCATGTCTTATGAGTAAACATTAGCTACTTTAAAGTGATTGCTCACAGAAATGGTGTTAGCAACTAATTTAAAGTGGGGGAATACTGTTGGAACCTTAAAATACCCACAATTTTTTTCAAAATTTTAGGTTCCCATAATGAAGAAAATGGACTGCAACGCTTAGAAACACACTTGTGAAATCTACTCGAGGAGCTTACTTTGAAAAATCACAAAATGAAGACAATGCAACCTCATGCAAAAAAACCTTGCAAACATGTTCACCTACCATATGCAAGTGTGTCCACTTGATTTCAACTTCCCATGACCTGATTTGATGAAATTTTGAAACACCAAGTTGAAGGGTTCAAAAACGGTTTGCTGGCTGCACAGTGTTAAAACTACTAAAAGGGTCAACTTTGGAGGACAATATTGAGCAACTGAAAGACCTTCATGAAAAACCAATTGGTGTCCTAAATTTTACCAATTTTAATATACATTCATGCCAATTTTTAGGGTCCCAACATCTCATTTGGTATTTTTTTCAAAACCAAAACCAAATGGATTTTACTCAGTTTGATGATTGCATTTCCAAAACAGTTGTAGAGGGGTCAAATTTGACTTTTGATATCTTGTGAATGAAGAAGGTTGATAAAAATACATTTTTCACATGTATTCATGGGACCTAAATGAGCCAATTTCCCAACTTGCAGCTTCCCAAAATCAGATTTGGTATTTTTTCAAGAAGGCAAGTTGGTGAGTTTTAGTTGAGTTTGATAGTGGTAGTTTTTAGAAAATGCTAAATAAGTAACTTTGAGCATTAACAATTTTCAATCCAGATGACTTCATGCCAATCCGTTAGAAAAACATACTCCCCTATCATAACTCAACATGTTGGTGCATTCTCATGGCTCCAAGAGAATGTTTGGCCCATTTTTCAGGATGATTCCACAAGCTACTTGGGTTATTTTGATCACAATGAGCTGCAATATTATCTCTTATGAATCAACAATTACCAATTGAGAGCCAATTGGTAAATTTTTCTCTAAGTACAAAATACAAGGGGATATGCACATGGTTGGGATACACTTATCTTTACATGAACCCAATTTTATATGGTCTATCTACTGATGCTTTATAAAAAGGCAATACCTAAGAGGAGAAGGGAAAACTTGATACATTCAACTACAATTATCTTGGACAAAAATAATTTGGTGAAATATGATCGAACAACATGGATATTTTTAGATTACTGATCTAGGATGAATAGCCAATTATTACAATAACTACTTAGGGGTGATACTGACCTATGCAGATTAAGTGAATAATTTAAATATGTGACAATAATAGAAGAAGAGAAAAATGAATTGTGCAAAGTTCTTAGGCCATGTTCTCATTCCAAAGAAATTTCTCATATTTTTCAACACAAGGAATGATAGTATGACATCTACATATGTTGCACTTGGTGGCCACCTCACTTCAATAAGTGTATTCTTGTGGGATAAAAAATCCACACATGGTAAAACAAATTGATCTCAACAATCTGCATTTATGAATGAATTATCATCTTCAATATGAAGTTGAGGCATATGAAGGAGAATATATTGTTTTTGGCGTTGTTCCAATAATTAGCTCCATATTTACATTTGCTAAAATAGGAGAGTGGTAAAATAGAGATCACAAAAATGATGTGCAACAAAATCTTGGGGGAAAATTCATGCATCAATCATTTCATGGCTTGAGTAAACACAATTAGTGAATATGAAAGGAAGATTTATGACAAACATGGATATATACAACATACTAATAACATATTGAAATTTAGAACACCTGATTGGAACAAGAATATTTGAAGAGATGGATTTTGAATGGAATGATTACGACCAAAGAATTTCTATTCGCATTTACACATTGAGTTGAGCATTTTTGACACTTTTTTAGCGAGATTATGAAAAGAAAGAAGCAACTTATTAACAAACTTTTCCATATAGATAATTCTATTCTGAGTAATTAGATGAAGGGCATCGATTCTATTCTCTAAGTGATGGAGAAACAAAGTGGCTTAACACCACTTTGGAGGTCATCTATGTAATACTATGATGCCTGCTACATTGATAAGGATAGGAGCCATACTCATCAAACTTATTCAATGGAAGAAGAGAATAGTAGAAGCAACCCTAAAATGGATTTTGGGTTGCATTTTATTTCCCTACACATGGCCTTGATGAGAAGAAGATAGAATTGCATGTTGACTACTGTAAAATGTTTGCTTGATGCTGCCAAAGCTCGTAGAGAAGTAGTAGACTATGAAGAGCATATGGCGCAAATAAATGAAGGTCTTGAGTCAATGTCGAAAGGAGAGTTTACTATAGAAGATGCCATGTGCAGATAATGTATAACAAAGGTTTAGCGCCAGAGTGGGATGCTCTTAAATGGAAAAGCATTTATCAAAGGAAATACACATAGTTGGAATGTTGATTAACTACAAGTCCAAAGCGTGGCTATTAGGAGTATTTTGTGTCTTAAACACTTGCAAGATGAGTAAGAAATAGTGGATTACATTGCACAGTTGGAGGACAAGGGTCACACAGGTTCTTTGAGAGGTGCTAGAATTGATCAAATTTTTGTTCAATCACAACTATGCATATTTCAAGGACACTACAGAGAAATTCTTGCAAGCATGGCATGATCATGAGGGGTGAATGATGGACGATGAGCAAAGAGAAAAAATTAGGGCATGAACAAAAAGGAAAACCCTAAAGAGATAATGCCATTGATGAGACATGGGATATTAGAGGGAGTCAGTCAAAGGTCCCTCTTATGCCCCGATATTATTTAAACACTTCATCAAAGAGAAACATTAATATTGATGTGACAAAATGTGAGTCCCTTCAATGCCCCAAAAAAAGAAAAAGGGTGTGTGGGAAGTTTTCATTGATGGGAGGGGTGAACATCGATAGGAGTTATTTTGAAGTCCCCCAATAAAGTAAGGTCCCTCTGATAAAACGATATGCAATAATAGTTTTAGGGAGTATAATTTTAACCAAAGGTGTGAAGGTACAAATGAAAAGTATTTTTACTGGGAAATAAGATACTTTTATTGGAAGAAATAATTATTTTACCTAGAGAATATTTTAATGATTGAGAGTGAAACCTTTCACGAAGGAAATTAAAGGACAATTTAAAGCCTTGTAATGGGTGATTATTTTTACTCAAAGAGTATTTTAGGTGGGTGAAGATGCAAAAATTAAAAACAAAGTGAAATTGTCAACAAAAGGAGATTATTAGAATTAATTTTTATGGGAAGACAATAGAGATTAAAATTAAATATTTTATTTTCGCTGAAGATAATTGAAGAGCTGCACGGTACAACATGAAGGGTTGTAACCCTAAAAATGAAATTTATATGTGTAAGATGAAATCATATCATCAAAGATATTAGATAGTAGGTTAGGATCATCATTAGTAGTAGTAGTTAGGCTCATCCACCTGCATATCACCTTTCGATAATCCATTTTCATATTTAAAAAACTTTTGCTATTAATGTATGCTTTTGAAGCAATATAATGGAGAAGACTATTCATAATTGGTGATTTATTTCTAGTGTTCAATTGTTGTGTTAATATTCATTCCTATATGTTGCTACATTGTCTCCAAAGTGGTTTTCCTTAATTATTCAAATTTAAACAATTTATCAGGACACATTTGTTGTTGCTGTGTGATTGTCTTGATTAGGTTCTGGCTAGATGAATTAAATTCCTTTCAAGAAATTCATTTTAATTGGTTCTTGCTAGGGATTGAAACCATTTTAAATTTATTACTCTTATTAGTTTCCCTCAAGTTAAGAATTAAAAAATCCTTTCATGATATCATAGTAATTTGAGAAAATAACATTGGGATTCGTAAAGAAGAGTACAGTAACTAACAAATCTACATGTTTGCACAAGGTGCAAACATCCAAAGTTCCCAACAAGTTAGAGTTAAGCTGAGAAGTAGATCCACCTACCTTACATAGCTATCTCCATCATCATACAAATTCAACTCCATTCACCCAATAGGATTATGCACTAGTCATACTTAGAACATTTTATAAAAAATTTACTCATACATTTGATTCTCAAAATATCTACAATAGGAACTAGCCATTGACCTTGCATCTACTTCATGCCCATGTGCCATTGTGAGTAGATTTCCCAAATTAGAGACCATATTTAAACCTTCAAATCTGCCTTATCATTTAGGTACACCCACCTAGGTTTAGCAGAGCCTAAAGAGTAGGGGGTTATCAACCATATTTGCCCCATTCGTTAGCCAAAAGCGTACTAAGAGATTGACACCCTCTTAAGGTTCAAAACTTGCATTTTTGAGACCTAACACATACATTGACGATATATTTTGATATTTTGCATGTTTCATGGTGCAATTTTCTTCTTTCATGTGATGCGTCCTTTTCTTGGTGATGTCATTGGGTTTGATGTCCTCCAAGAGTGCAATATTTCTTAGCATACAACTTTCTCTTAGTGGCTTGATGCGACACGAGGCATCCCCTAAGTTGCAATTTTTTACTCTTGACTTGTCATCTCTTGGAGAAATTAGTTATGCTGTTCCCTAAGAAGAAGACCTTACACGAATGAAGCAAAGTCCCTTTGAACAAAAATCTATATACATAATTTTTACAAGTGTTTGGCATAACACAACTTGCTGACCTTATGAAGCTCAAAACCCTAGAATCAAGGCCACCTAACATAACACACCTTGCTTTCCTATGGAGCCTTGCCATGTGCATAGGTGCTTAGTATAACACAACTTGTTAAGCATAAAGTAGGAATGTGAGTGACACCCTATTGGAGTTATCAGAGGGATAGATTTGGTATGGTAAATATAGTGAGAGCTGATACACAGGCATGTCTTTCTCACTAAGCCACCTTCTTGGAGGGATACTCACCTAGTGGATGGCCTAAGGTTCCACTACCCCAAAGTGAGCACAAAATTGATAGTCTAGATGTGTTCCACATCACGTTGGACCATTTAGGCTTGAATATTTTTGGTCTTTGATAGTGTATGATTGTGTATCTTTTTCATTGCTACATACATGAGTGTCTTGAATGTCTACTCTAGTGTGAGTTTGACATGGGGTCACACTCTCACTAAAGTGGGGGAAAAATGTAGTGTAAAAAAAAGTATCCTTGTATCACACTTAATTTGGGAATAATTAATATTAAAATAAGCCTAATGTTGCCTTGATTAGTGTTGTAATGTGTTTTACATATTCACATTAAGTTTAGGACCCTTTTAGATAAAATCAACTTAATGGTGCCTTATTTAGGGTGTTGTAAAGTGTATCTTTACACTTTCACACTAATCTAGGGATTTATTAATTAATTGAGGTTAATTGGACCCTTTAATTCAAATCCAAGCCTAATTAATTGCATATTCCAATGGATAAAACCTGGCACTCTTAAATGATATTAGACAACATTTAATTTTACAAGGTGTAGACACTGAAAAATGTCCTAAGTCTACGAGCATCATTTTTCTTGGTTGTTGTCCTCCAATAATTGAATAATTTTAATTATTTGATTATTCTTGATTATATTCCTCTATTAATTAAATATTTTTTTATTATTTAATTAATTCACTTTCTAATCTCTATTCTATCTTGATCAGTTAAAATAATTAATTGCGTCGCTAACACTCCTTTTCTTCAATAATTAAATAAATTATTATTTATTTAATTATTTATCTTTTATCATTTGCCTATAGGTAGATAATAATAATAATATATCTATGCCTTGACCTTTTCATTCTTCTATAATTAAATAATTGTCAAGATTATTTAATTATGCATCATTCCTCTCCCCATTAAATAATTAACTCAAATCAACTATTTAGTGTCTAATTTCCATCTCTCCCCATTCAAGTAAATTGATTTATTTAAATGCCCATTTTCTATTTTCCTGAAATAAATAATTCGAATGAATTATTTATTTTCCATTTGGACAAATATTCTCTTCTCATGAATTAATTATTTTCCAAATTTTTAATTCATCTATTTTCCTCCACTTCCTCATTAATATCTGTCATAGTCATCGGCGTCATAATCCTCCCATGAATAGAATATTCCTAGTGCATCAATCCTTCACCGTTGATCTTGGCATCTTTCTAGAAGTTCAATCTTGATCGTTTGTTCCATAACCTCCTTCTCATGGATTCTCATCCTTGATCTTGGAATCTTTCCAGAGGATTAATCTCATCTGTTCATTTGAATGGTTGTCTATAAAAGCAACCTTCCTCTTCCATTTTCCCCTTAACAACCATATTGTCTCCAACTTTCTACTTACAATTTGCAGGTTATTGCATAAGTTTTACTTCAAAATCTAAGGGAAAATTTTGTAAAAAGGAGAAATAGGAGAGACAAGAGAAGAAATCAACTACAATGGGGAGTGTTCTATTTCATTTTCTTTCATTTTGATTTCTCTCCTTGTTTTTATTCTCTTGTTTGGATGAGGTTTTATAGCTTAGAGGTGTTTGGCTATCACTTTGTCTAGGCTAGAACTGCTTTACCCCATCTTACATTGGTGAACCTGTTGATGGGGTGTTTTGTACACTTTCTCAACACAGGCAGTGCATATGTGCACTACTTCTCTTGAAAGGAAATCTCCAACAACAAGTTGCTAAAATCTCCCCAAGGTCTCTCGAGTGTTAGGTCATGAATTGCATGGAACTCCTCAGTTGATGTTTGATGTGATTTTGCTGGTAATCACAAGGTGGACTTACGTAGCTGGATGCAGAGTGGATCTTAAAATCTGAAGTTTCTGAGATGGGAGTCAAGGTGCATTTTGTTATAGGTTCAGACAACAGTCTAAAACTTCAATGTTTTCTTCAAGTTATGGCTTTACAATGTGTAATGAACCTTAGCATAGGTCACTAATTAAAAAAAAGGGAAAAAGGGTAGGGAAGAGAGAAGGTTCCTTGATCTGCAACTAACTGTGAACAGTAATCATGGAATTCATGCCATGGAAAACTTCCTTCAAACAGAGTTTCACTTAACCAAAAAATTCAGTCTCATGAAATTTGTGCTACCTTCTAAGGCCTGCAGATATTTCACCATTCATTCATCATATACATGCATGAACAAAGATAAAAGTGTGGAGCAACTTTGAATTCAAGCCCAGAATAACTTTGCATAGCTATTTACCAGCAGCAAACAACAAAAAGTATGGGCAAGGAAGGAATCTACACAACAACAATTTTCACAACTATATAACAACATTACTAAAATCTACTCAAGCAATTTAAATCTAACTTAAAAAAAAAATGTAAATCTAAATAAAGCATCTAACAATGGAGGTTGAATCATGAAATATGTGAAGAACTCAGAAAATGCACCAAGTCAATGTATTTTCATTAGAAATTCCAGCAACATGTCTTTACAACAACTCAACTCTCATTGGAAATGAGAGGAGACCCCCTATTTATAGTTTCCAAAAAGTAGAACAAATGGCCAAGATTCAATCCCATTGTGTGGCCAAGATTCACTACAAACTAGGGTTCTACCTACCCCCCAAATATATTACAATTTAAAATATAGTTTTGTCCTCATCCCTATTTCGTCATCTAGTGACAACACTGTAGCATTTTGTCTTTTGTTGATTGCTCTTTCTGCTGTAGCTGTTCCTTCAGAATATCTTCACTGACAATAGGGTCACCCTCCCACTTCTTCAAAGCTGCATACTCCATGAATTTCAAGATTACTGGTTGGAGCTTGTCAACCTCTATAATCTCAGACTGTAGCACTTGATAACTCCATTCTTTTGAGTTGTCCTCAAGTCTTTTCCAGTCTTTGTCATACTTGGAGGCATGGTCTTTGAACAACTCTAACTAGGCGAAGGCGCGGGTGGAAAAACTCATGAAATCCATTATTATCTCATCTGACATCCCGTCCTCCATCTTCTTCTAGAAATGAGGTTTTGTCTTTTCCGGATCAATTTGTACCGTGGGCATGCCATATCCCGTCATTAGCTTCAGATATCGGGCGCAATCCGCTCTAACTTCTTTGACCCATTTGATATCTGGATCCACTTTATCCATTATCTGTTCTAACCTTTCTCTTCTGTTATCAAAGTCTCGCTTCCACACATCCATTAGCCAATGGTCGTCCCTTTTGAATGCAAGCTCATTTTCCCATGTTGTGCTTGGTAGCTAGAGGATAGCGATCTTTGGATAGGTGGACTCGTAACTTGCAGGGAAGTTGGTGTAGAGCCTTCTTGTGTTCTCGAGGGATTGCTGTAAATCCAAGAACTTGTTGGCTATTCGAATAACCTGACTGATACCCATGTTCCCAATGTATAGAACTTGTCGGAACCAGCTCTCTGTAGTTTTGTATAAGTTCTTTCTCTTCTCCAATTTGTCAATCTGTTCCTTGGACAATAGTTGGGGTCAAGCAGCAGACGTGGTAGGCATGTATTCAACTGAAGACCATTGTTGAATGTAATCTGTCAAGGCGGCCACCTGTGCTTTGAGCTCATCTTTTGAGACCTTCTCTTGTTGTATTAGGTGCATCACTGTAGCCACAGATTCCTTGAGATGCCCCACCTTCTACTCTCTTGTAGCAGTACCCAAGTTAATGGTGGAGACATTATAGCTTACTCCCTCCTGGCCTACCATCGGTGTTTCTATTTGTACAGTTCGGGACTCGGAAACATCCATTGTTACCTTGGATCTAACTTTGGGTTTCTTCTCTTTCTTGGTTGAGATCTGCGCTCAGGCTAGGATAGCCTCTAGCCTCGCTCTTGGGTCCTTTGGGGTAGGAGTCTTCTTTTCAAGTTGCTTCTCTAGCCATTTGGGCATGATAGATTTTTCCTTGGGAAATTCTCGATCACCCTTTCCTTCCTCTGTCTCGATCTCTGTTTGCTCACCTGTGGGAGCCCTTTCTTCTTTTCTATTTTTGTCTCCCTCTTCCTTGTCGAAATCTTGGGTGAACGTAAGGCATTTGATGGGAGGCTTAGTAGGTAATCACCCCCGTGGGCCTTCTTCTATCTCAATTCCTTTCCCTTTCTCTTCCTCAGTTTATTTTTCCTTGTTCCCATGCTCCTCAGGTTTGTCCTCCTCTACATTTCCTTCCTCTCTGTAAGGAGGTGGCACAACCTCCAGTTGTCCCCCTGTAGGGAGCTCTACCATTTCCACTGTCCTACCACCTTCTTTCTCCTCTCTGGGAGGTGACCTTTTTGTCTCTTCTTCATCATGCTTCAATTTTCTGGCCATTTCCTCCTCGATATCATCATCAAAGGTCTGTACAATAGTTCTACCACTTGTACCCTCCTCTTCATCTCCGCTCTTGGAAGATCCTGTTCCTTCTTCTTCGTAGACCACCCTGTCAATTTTTTCGGTGTTCATACTCCGAGTGTTCATATTACTCTCGGCTTCCTCCTCCATTGCCTTTGAGGCTTCTTTCTCCCACCTCTCCCATTCTTCGGAGATTAACATTGTGGCTTCCATTGCTGGTGGTCCTGTTGGAGGTTGCGAAGGCGTAGCACTGGTGAGGACCCGTGCTATGACAACATGGATGGTGGGATCTAGAAAGATCTGAGAAATTTCGGAGGGGACATTCTGTATGTGCCTTGAGAAAGCCTCTAGTAAATCTAGTGTGCGCATTGGCATTGTCACTGCTGCCAATGGAAGTGATGTAGTAGGTGACATGGCAGCGGAGGAAGGTAGAGTAGTTGCGGCGGAGGAAGAGTCAATCATTATTATGGGCCCCATCGGGGGAGAGGAGGTGAGATGGACTGAGATGTCCACTGCAAGTGGGGATGTAGCGACCATGGCCTGGGAAATAGGTGTAAGGGTGGTGGAGATAGGGAGAGTTGGAGGAGGCCTTGGTTGATTTGTCTGCCCTTTCTCACCCTCTTGAAGGGGATCTTCCTGAATTGGTGGCTACTCCGCGATGCTTCCCATCTGTTTGGGCCTCTTAGAAGGTGAGTCTTCTAAGTCTTTTCTTGAATAAAATTTGGGGTCTGGAGACTGTTCTGCTTCAGTCCTTTTCCTCTTCTTCGATCTTGTGATCAGAGGAGATTTGGATGTCCCGCCTGTTGAAGTTGTTGCGGTGACATATTCCGTGGCACTAGGCTCACTCTTGAGCCCTTCATATGTCAGGACAATCCCTTGTTGCTTTAATCGGGCTACTTGTCCATCCATCCATTCTTTGGTTCGAGCCATGATTGGTTTAGTCACAATGTTGAGGTCATCGACCTCATGTTCATCCTAGTCTATCATTGGTAGTGGAAAATTAGCGACTGCTGTGTACTTGGGGTCCATGACGGTGCTCTCATCCTCCTCAACCTGGTCTAGTATAGGAAACAATTGTACCCTTCTTACAAAGTATGTGGTCATCCACATGTAATGCCTTGCACGCACCTCCTTGTCACTCTGACAATTTACCCAAAAATATTCAATGTGATGTAGGTGGGCATACCTTGGTCCCAGTTCCTTTCTTATATTCCCATATGGGTCCATCTGTGGGCGAGCAGTGTGTTGGCAAAAATGGTACTCTGCCAACTCCTTTTCAGAATTCCCAGCACAATGGGAAGTTTGCAATTTATACATCCCTTGACCAAAGGCTAAGGGATAAGGGATCCCTGCCAAGTGTTTATCGCCGAGGACTGAATGTATATGCTATAGCTACCAGGAAAGTTCTAACAATATGATCCAGTCATTGGGGTACCGGGGCAGCTTATTCGGCCTTTCTGTGAAACCCTGGGCATGAATATATGTGAATTTAGGGAGCTGCAAGAATAAGAAGGCGTATTGCTTCAGGAATTCCTGTGCACTGTGTGAGACCCTTCTCTCAAAATCTCCTCCTAGTAGCCTAATGATGTGGCCAATGAAGGCATCATTCACCCTGTAGTACTCCTTCTTGAAGTTTCTGAATTGTAGCTGGGGATATCGGTCATAGGCTTTCAATCTTTGACTCGACTCCTTATCGGGTGCCACAAATAATCCACTGTATTGCCTTTGCTCAGCCAGTGACTAGACCAGATAAGAGGTCATGTAAAACTTAGAGCTCTTCTTCACATTCATAAACTGCTCATGGAAGTAGTCGCTTATGATGCCTCGCCAGTAGAATGAGGCTTTTGTGGTGACATCTTCGTCCCCACAGAGGACTTGTTCAACAAAATATACCATCCACTCTTGGAAAAATGCAACGGTGGGGAGGCCCATCACATTGCTCAACATGGTTACTAGGTTGTGGTAGTCCTCAAAGAAATCACTACGAAAGAGCTCTTGAGGAACCTTCGCAGTGCTGTCCCTTTTCTCCTTGAGCCAGTATGGATTTATTAATTTATTATAGCTCATCAAGTTTTCATCCCATGTTGCCTTTCCTTTCTCCATGGTGGGTATCTCCATCTCTTCAAAGGTAGGAATGTGAAAAGTTCTAGTAATTCCTTCAGCTAACATATCAACGAGGACATTCTCGTCTCTATCAACGATGGTTCTTGTTTGTGGCTGGTAGGCCTGCCGGCAGGCCATGACCAATTCAGGAGCTATGAGAGACGGGGGGAAGCCTGCTGGTTTTGCAATCCCACTCTGTTTGATTGATCTTGCGTTGTCAGTTTTTGGGTGGACTCTAACACTTTGTTTGAACTCATCAATATTGACGTAGCCGATATTGGTGTATGTGATCTCCTTCCAGTCAGTAACGATTTTTGAATGTAGAGGTTCACCTTGAAATTGGAACTTCATCTGATCTTTGTCTTCTCTTCCACGAGGAGTTTTTCCTCCTTTCTTTCCTTTGTCTTTTTCTATAGCTGCCCCCGAGGGTCCTGCACCCGATTCCATATATCCTGCAAACATAGACGTAATGAGTACAACCAATCATGAAAGCATTAACATTAGCCAAAATCCTATGAACTAAATCCAATTAGACATCATATGATTAATGAAGTTAAATCTTTACTTATCAAATGTCATTAGTCACTTTTTGAAGGGGTTTTAGACAATCTGGGCCCAAGGGGCCGAATTTCCCTAGCAAGAATGTTGTCTTGAAAAGGTGAATAGGCTGGGGCGATCCGGGCGATTTCTCATGTCTTCACATGTTGATGGTTTGAAAGGCTCGTGTTGAAGAGGGTTGAATTTAAGCACGTGGGTCAAGATTGGTTTTCAAATTTTAGGTTATTTTGACCACTTTAGGAGCATTCGGAGGTTCAGGGTTGGAAAGTTGTCATGACTTTGCTGTTTGAAATGACCTAGCAGAAATAGAGTTTCGAGGTCGGAACTCCAGGGTCTGGGACCTGAAATGTCAATCGACGGCCAAATATTTTCTTCAGAATTCAAGGCGTCTGGGTCCGCCGGAGCGGAAGGTCGTCAGGGTTTCGCCGTTCAAAATGACGGTCATTGCACAGAAGCTCGGAAGGAGCGGCTCGATGGACCAGACTCGACAAAGCATTTGGCCATAGGTTTTCTTGTGGAGTTTCTCTAGGTGAACGAGGGGGCAGAACCCAGAGCTTGGGAAGACGTGTTCACTCTGCCCTTTTACATCAGACGAAGGCGAACATAACCCTGGCGGGCGGAGCTCAGTAGGCAAGGTCGGTGAATGGAAGGCCGGGACCCAAGAGGTGGGGGGACGCAACCCGATGGCCATTTCAAATGGCGAATATTCCATGGAAGCCCACAGACGGAATTCTGTGGATCAGGACCCGATAGAGCGTTGGCAAGCGTACCCCGGAGGGCAAAAAGGTAGACTCACTTCACTGTTTGGGAACGACGGGGGCGAGGCAGAGTCCTGAGGATGGAAGTTCGATGGGACAGGCCCGGGATGGGTGAGAGAAGTCTCAAGATGTTCCAATTTTTAATGAGAAAAATTTGGTGGGCCAAGGCTCGAGGTTTGGGAAGGCAGGAGCCTTCCACCATTTGGGAACGACGGGGGTGAGGTAGAGTCCTGGGGATGGAAGTCCGATGGGATAGGCTAGGGATGAGCGAGAGTAGTCTTAAGATGTTCCAATATTTAACGTGTGAAATTTGGTGGGCCGGGGCCCGAGGTTCAGGAAGGCAGGAGCCTTCTGCGGTTTGGGAATGACGAACACCCAGGGGAAACCTGACAAGGCGGGCCCAAGAGGTAGAAATGAAGGCCGATCTTGTGTTTGTTCTTTAAGTCTGACGACGATCCGCTGATGGATGTCCAGGGTGGCGGGCCCGACAAGGCATTTCGCCATCTAGAAAGTTCATCGTTTTCAAATTTCTTAACGACGGAGGGAGGCGTCAGGCCCAGAGGGCGAAAACGCCCTGCGTGAAGAATGGAAGCAGCGGTGTTTGGTTCCGACCTGATCTTGATAGGTGATTTTGGAGGTTTTTTGAAATTTAAAGACATGGGTTTTGTAGGTTTGATTGTGCTCTATCAATTAAATTCATTTTTAGCCCATGTTGTTCATTATTTAAAGCATAAAATCATGAAAAACCTCTCGGGAGTGCAGACGACAAACCTACCTCAAAAGTCTGAAGGGAGAAGGTGTGAAATCCACTGAGGGAGGTTGAATGATGATCTCAGACGCGAGGGCGACAGTCGACGGGTGCATTGATATCCTTTGGAAAGCACTTTGATCTCCTTTGGAAAACTTGACAAATGAAAATGACAGGTCAAACCTTATATTTATACCCTCATATGTATTTAATGCCCATACAACCGACCGGTTGGTTAGTAGATTTCAAATTTACGGATGACGGCGGGAGGTCTGGGGCCCAGGGTCCGGAAGGACATGGGTTGATGACTATTTTGAAATGTACTTTGTGAGCTGACGACAAAGGGAAACCCAAAGTTCGGATAGCAAAGCATCGTCGAAGTTTTGTTGCCAGAAACAACGAAGACTGAAGGGAATTCTAGGGATGAAAGTTCGGTGGGCCAGACTCAGTGCGGGCAAAGGCATTTCGAAACTTGCAAATTTTAAACTAGTGAAAAATAGGGAACCGGGGCCTGGGGTTCGGGAAGGCGGGAGCCTTCCACCATTTGGGAACGACAAACACCTGGGGGAAACCCGATAGGGCGGGCCCGACAGGCCCCAAGGCCGCTGGCAGAAGCAAATTGCCAAGGAGAGTCTGCGAGGCACCAAGACTCAACCAAAATGAAGGGGATGACCAAAGATGGAAGCTCGAAGGTACATTGACCATCTGGGACACCAAAAATGGGGGCACGCAAAATGAGGTGGTGAAAGAATGAACCGACAAGGTGAAAGAAAAGAGGGTCCCTGTTCCGAACGAGGTGTGTGTGCTGAGGGCACAACAAAACCCAATGTGAGGACAAAATTTTGCAAGATTTCGTATGGTTTTTGTTTGTTTTGGCAGATTTTAGGTATGAAACAATGCATTTGATCAAAACAGGGACGCAACTGCCAAGAAACGATGCATTTGATGAAAATAATGACACATTTTCTAAAGGCATGATAGGCAGGAAAATTTGAATTTGAAATCTTTATGCAATTGCCCTTGTGTGACATGGCGTAGTGATGCATTTGATAAAAAGAATGATGCATTTGTCTGTCTGGTATATAAGCTTTCAATTTTTAGTTTGTCTTTAATTTTTCATTTGGGTTTTCGAGTAGAGTAGGGTTTTTTGGGTTACTAACTCTTTGTTTTAGCGCGTGGCTTTGGATTGGAGCTCCTAAAAAACTGTTTCTTTTGAAACAACAAAAAAATTGAGCTCTTTCATTTCCATTTTAAGCAATTTTTATTTTGTTTGTTTTCCAACTACAAATTGCATCAAGATCATAATGGTAAGAAGAATCAACATTTTTCACTCATAAGGCTTAAAAAGAACAACAATCTACATTTTTACACTCATGGGCATTAAAATGAACCTTGCATAAAACATCATTGGTCTAAAATTTACAAAGTGTCTTCAAATAATAAGCAAGGCTTAAAATCAACTAGTGTTCTTCATGTTTGGTGATTTACAACTATCTTAGAAAATGCATATGCTCTCCTCTTGCGACATCTAGTGATCTTGAGTGACCAAAATCACCTCTTTGGAATTTGTATAATCACAACACATATTTGGATTGGTGCTTAAATTTAACCCCATGCGAGTGTGAGGAAAAGGCACCGAAAATATTCTCTCATCCTTGCGCTTTGAGCAATTTGGGATGATAAAAAAATAAGTGTACTTCCTCACTATTATTTACCATTTTTAGAGGGCCTGCCATCCCACTTTAAAAGGTGGGAATGACCCAAGTGGTAACAAGCTAAGACCAAGCTCTTCCAAGCCACTATAAATAAATGTGCTTCTTGACGAAAGTCAGTTAGCAATGGGTGCGAATGTGTCACACCGACAACTGTTTCCCTCATGAGCTACATAAAAATCCTTCCTTAGGTAAAGGACTGGGAAGCCTCTTGACTCACCATAGTCTTGAGATAATATTTCCTCATGTGTGGCCACTTTGAGTGGATGCCTTTACTAAGAGACAATCTATGTTAGTTGCCAAAAACTCTTTTTATACACTCGTTGATCACAGGTGGTCGAACCTCTAAAGGTGTCCCATGTCTCCACTAATCTTGTGTAGAGACATGAATTCCTCCTTGTGGTGAATGAGACTTGGTGAGCTCGAGAAGTGAGTGTCATGAAGGGGAGCCAGTGCCACCAAGTCTCTAGTTGTCTGCCTTGTTTAAGTGGCTAGAGAAATCCAAGTGGGGATATTAACTAGTGGTTTCCTTGCCAACCATAGGGCTTGTGCATTGTTGGTTATGTGTGTTTTATTTTTCAAACATTATGAAATCCAAAAAATAGACCAGAAACAAGTGCTTGATACTGTATTTAGTGTGCCAATCAGATTTCATAAAAAACAATCAAAATTCACTCAAAAACCAGATAAAAAACTATCAAGCTATCAAAAGAAACTTTTTATGAACCACAACTATCAAAAAAAGAGGCAAAAATGATACTATGCACCACATCTGGTAATTGGAAAACTGCAATTGACATACTAAACTGCACTTGCAGAAAATAGACTCACAACTGATATCTTGAGCCGCATCTGATAATTGGAAAACCACAACTATCTTCCTGAACTGCAAATGTCATAAACAGATCCGCAACTAATATTGTGCACCGCATCTAATGACTGGAAAATCACAATTGACATACTAAACCATATTTGCAGAAAATAGACCCACAACTGATATCCTGAACCGCATCTAATAACTGGAAAACCACATCTATCTACCTGAATCACATTTGTAGAAAATAGAACTGCAATTGTCTGATAAAATAGAAACTTTTAAAATCCTTTCTCGAAAACCTAATCCACTCATTTCATAGTGACCTTTGATTGCTAAACCAGAGACTTGAAAGCTTCATTAGGTCATTCTAGCATTTCCATTTAAGGAAACATTGCATATAAATAGGTTACCCTTTCTTCATCCTTTTTATTGCATAGATTAAACTTTGATCTTTAGGTTCCATTTGGACCTTCAAATTTTGAACATAGGAAGACCTTTGAGCTCTTGGAAAATCCTTGGTTTTATATTCTATTTGTCATTGACCATTATCCCTCATTTTATCAATCCTTGTCATTATCACCTTTATCAAATTTGATTCTTAATCTTGAGTCCTAGCCTTGACTCAACCTTGTCAAAATTATCCCGTTGGTTACCACAAATGGTCAATGACACTTGGAATTATTACCTTGGGTTCACATTAGCTTGATTTCCATCCTTTGTTTAAAATTTTAGGATTCCTTTGCATTTAACTTGACCTTATTTAGACTCATATTACATCCCTTTCATCATAGCTTTTATCATCATCTTGCCAAAATTTGATCTTTAATCTAGATTTCACTTTGCACCTTTATCCAAAAAACACAAAAAAAAGAAGGTTCATTTTACCTTAGTCTCAACATCATATCATCTTTGTTGTGCAGTTTTTGCACACACGCCCCACTTGGAGTAGGGACCCTCTTTTCGGATGTCTTTTGACCTTTTGGTTTTATTGGATTTATCATTTCAGGGTCTTGACATATTGGTCTTGCTGGCTTTGACCTTGCCTTGAGGTTTGAATTGATTGAAATTAAGTTTTAAGCCAAATCCGGGTTTTCACCTAGATCCAGGATTTTCTAGCTCTGGCGGATTTTCCCGGGCCCTGGCTCTTTGTCCATTCCTGGTCGGATTCTCCGATTCCGGGTTTTTGCTTGGATCCGGGATTTTTCGGTCCTAGCGGATTTTCCCGGACTCTGCCAAAATCCCGATCTTCGTCCTTTCCCCGGTTTCTGCATTTCTGCGAAATCTGAATCTCCGCGCATCTTGGGATTTTTCGGAATTCCGTTTTGGGCTTGGGTTTCCAGATTTGTTAGGAGTGTCTTGTCACTCATTAATACCGAGGTACCTTTGCTCAGACGAGTATGTGGGAGGATTTAGGGCATTTTAAGCATCATTCTGATTTCACTGCTCACTTGCTTTTGCTCGGGCGATTAGAAATTCTCACTTGTGCTTAGGGGGTTGATTTGGATTGCTTGTGTGAATTGATTGGAGCGCTGCTGATTAAAGTTTTCATTGCTAAGGACGCGTTTGGTTTCTTCCTCGAGCTCGAATTTCATCCACATTGATCCATGGTAGGTCATCATTGGCCCCCCTTTTATTTATTTTCTTGATGATTGAGTGTTTCTGCATTGGGTGATGATAATTTTGGGTCGGCCCTTGCTTGATTTTGATTCCATATTTATAGAGTTGGGGTTGGATTCGTTTCTTCAAGAATTTCTATTTCCATGCCCTAGGAGCTTTCATTTATCCATTAGATAACGGGGGCATCCTTTGGACAGGGTTCTGGGTTAGATTATTTACCCTCTTAGTGCGAAATCTGCCATATTGTACGAGGTTAGGGTTTTCCTCGGTGTTCGGCCCAGAACTGAGAATTCATTGTGATTGAGCAATCTTGTCTTGGTATCACGCTGACCCCCCCGTCCTGTGAAGATCTGGGTGCTTTAGGTAAATCCTTAGCTGATATTTTAAACCTTAAAGTTTCCCCTAGTTTTAATGGCGGAGGCCTGGTTATTTAAATTAGGGCATCGTTGTTTTGGCATTGGGATTCGTCCTTTGAGAGATTTTGAGAAGTTGAAATCCTTTGCGTCCTGAGTCTTGTTGATTACTGTCAGTTTTGAGACCATTAGAACTCAGGAAGAGGAGATCCCGTGATCATCTGGCTTTTGGTTCGCGTTTTGTCGTTTATCGGGTTTCCGAGGTCCTCACGGAATTCCACCGCTTTCGGATTTTCCCGGTTTGGGTTTATTCCGCGGGCTGGGGTAATTATCAGAACATTTCAAGCTGTCCACGAAAATCTGTTCTATCTAGATTTTTCTGGATCATACTACCTGGCTTTGTCCTTTTTGATGTTTCGATGATAGGACTAATGGAATGATTGTTAAATGCTTATTTCTTGTTGCCAGTGAGTGAATTCCATGATTATCTTTTGATCTTTCATCCGTACTAACGATCCATTTGACTAATGATGCTTTGGCAGCAGGAATCCGTCTGGGTCGGATTTCTCCAAAATTTTGCCCTGACTGGATTTTTTCGGATTGCGATATTTTCCCGGACTGCTTTGTTTTTCTGGATCTTCAAAGGATTGGCAGTTGTGATGAATTTTAATGGTTTTATATGATCTTATGCTAACCTTTGGTCAGATTATGCCTAATGATTGAGTACTAATGATGTCTTTTGTGGGTGCAGGCCGAACCAAGCAAGGCTGCTACCAGAAAATCTAAGGGCGGCTCGGAGGGGTCATCCATCTCTGAGGCAGAACGGTTACGATTAGATATGAAGAGTCAGCTTCCTGAGAGCAAGGTATCTTCTATGTGGGCCGAAGTATCTGATACCAATGTGGGAGCCTGGAGGTATGAAGAATTTAAGCAAAGGACAACGGAGAAGGACCTGTCAGCCATGAGGCAAGGAATGATGAAATCCGGACTAGTACATGTGGCAGGCTTCCCTTCAGCAATTCAATGCTATGAGTTGATTCTTGAGTGTGCCAGGCAATATGATTTTGATACACAAAGGATGGTTAGTACCGAGGGAAGAGTTCTGGCGAATTTCAGCCCTGTTTCCATTGCACAAGCTTTTAGCATGCTTGATCTACCTTCAGTGAGTGCTTTGAGTATAGACACTGCCAGAACATATTATGAGAATGAACCCATCAAGGCTCAAAAAATGATCAACTCATGGTTAGAGAAGCCAAAGTTCCACCATTCTAAGTTGCCCAAGCAGTTGCACAGGGTTAAGTTCAGGTTAGATGTATATGATGCTATCACCCTTTTGAGTAGGGTGGCAGGATTGAAAAGTGCAGGAGTGTTGGAGAGTTGGATGGTCCATGTGATCACCAAAATTGGACAAGGGACTAATTATCACTAGGCAGGGCTTATCAGTGCAGAAATTGACAAGCAATTAAGGAGTGTCCTAGAGACCAAGAAATTTACTATGTCTTCTTATATCATGTATGTGTTAGCCATATCCTACCCATACAAGGGTCTAAACCCACAAGGGACGCTTGGACAAAATATTATCTATGAGGTCTATCCAGAATTGCATCTTGGGAATAAAGATTACAGAAGGGCTAACGATGCATTCACAATGCATATCACCCGGATGCTACAGAATGCTGAACACATGAGGCTGTCGGATGGGGCCAAAGGGCTAATAAAGAACTATGGAGCTTGGTTCATCCAATTCCCCACCTTCACTTATCTCAGAATTGATGGATGCCCGGTCGCTCCATACAGGTTGCCTCGGTATCCTACTGATCACCTTGTTTTGTTGGAGGTTGTGAGGCAAATTTGTGAATTTGATGCTGTGGTAAAGAGAGAGAAGCACAAGACAGGCTTTGGTGGAGACTTCCCCCTTGGAATTGGTGTGGCAGAAATGTGCCCTTCTATCCAATTAGCCCACACTGCAGAAGAGGAATTGGCAGCGTATGGTTTCTCTTTACATTCCAAAAGGATGAACTTTGACATAACAGGAGAAGCGCAGAAGAAAGCTACTAGGGAGTACAGGCATAAGGATGACCTGGAAGATTATTGGGTCAATATCAAAGACGACCTTGAGGCCAGAAAGAAGAGATATTCCAGGCTCCCTGTGGAGGCAGTCAGACAATACAATGTCAAGCTGATCCTAGATCAGTTGGAGGATGATGGAAATCTGGTACAGGACCACGCCTATGAAGTAGTGAAGGATTGGCCGGTTGGGGATATCAATTGGAATGAGTACGAGGTTACAGAATTGGAAGATCTAATGGCCCCGGTGATGAAATTCACCCTTTCTTGGCTTAAACATAAGATTTGGCAGCTGGAGAATGAGAAGGTAACCTGCACCTTCAATTTGATGGGCAGTCTCAGCCCCATGTCTACTTCAGAGGAATCCGGGGAAGATGACCCCAAAGGGAAAACTGCCAAAAGCTCCCCTTTTAAGATCAAGATCAGAGGCCCCAAAGAAGGTGAACCCGAGGCGAAGAGGAAGCCAAAAGGAAAGAGAAGGTGGAAGACCTTGACGATTAGCAAGTCCTCTGATGAGGAAGACTTGGGAAAAGCAAAAGAGGAAGATGCTTCCCCACCACCAAAGAAAGCAAGAATGACCCGGACCTCGAAGAAAAAGAGTCAAGAGGCATCAAAGGATGAGCCTCCAGTTGTTGAGGTGGAGAGCTCAGAAGGGGAGAAAGCTAAAGTCTACACAAGGAGATCCAGGACTCCATCTCCAAAGGACACTGTGCCTAAGACAAATCCTCTGCCAAAATCGCCAACCGCAGAGCCATCCAAGGCTATTTCTCCTCCACCGAGCGCACATGAAGAGGAAATTCTGGAGGAACATGAAACTAGCGGAGGGGTGGATCTCTTCAAGGAAGGGACACTCTTTGGTGAGGCAGTGGAGCTTGAGGCAGAGGAGATTGAGAAGCATCCTTCCCCTTTGGTGATGTATGAGGATTCTCTAGAGAATGGCAGGGGTGACGGATTCCCTGAGCAGAAGGAAGATACTCCTGTTAAAACTCCATCACCAGTGCAACTAGAGGCGGGGCTTGATGAAAAAACTTGCAAGGAAAAAACAAGTGATTGTTGAGGATACTCCCTTGGACTGGGATGAAATGCTGTCGAAGATTGGTAAAGGAAAGAAAAAGAAGACAACTAGGGTAATCTCAAGGGTGGAAAGAGATGAAACAAACAACAGGGTTATCCATATTGCCACCCCTGCTGCAGACAAAACAAGAGAGGAAGTCACCGGTCAGGACTACCATGTTCAGACTATCAACCTCGAGCCGGCCTCCATGGAGCAAGATATAGAGGAGTATGAAGGGTCCAGTGCTGTAATCATTGGCAGATTGAGGAAAGAGACCCGAACCAAGCATGAACTGAAGAAAGAAAATGAGAGACTAGGAAAATGCTTGGAGGAGGTGATGAAACCCTTGCAGTCCCTCCATCCTTCTTCATCTGCCGCTCCTGGATTTCTGCCCAAGGAAACCATCTCCGAAATTGAGAAATTGAAGGCCTCAGCTCAAGCTGCCATAGATTGGCTAATGAGTGTGCAAACGAAAGGAGATGATACCATCAGGGACATTCTTTCAGTTGGAAAGGATGCAGTCAGGGCTAGAGAATTATTAGAGCATGTACTATCCCAGGATAAAGGGGACATGGATCTCTTGCTGCAGAAATCAAGGGTTATCTTGGGGCATGGCAAAGAACAACTGGCTAAGGATGGCTTCCTTCCTTCTTCCAGATTGGATGAACCTTGGGAATGGTTCGAAGCTTTGCAGATTAGGCAGAAGGTCATAAGGAAGATCCAGAAGCGGAAGAAATCAATTGATGGGGATCTCACTGCAGTATATGATGGATGCATTGCCTTCTTTGAGGTAATGACCCGTAGGAAGAAGATAGCTCCCAAATATCTGAGCTTGGAGCAACTGAAGGAGTGGTGGCATGAAATTTATGCCCCGGATTTTGAAGGAGTTATAACGGGCCACCAGTTGGATGATGCAGCCACCTACTTGGCGGTAATGGATAGATATCTGTCCAGCAAGGAAGATTGGAGTAAAACTGTTGAACAGTCCAGGGAGGAAATTGACTCTATTAAATGTCGGCTCAAGGTTTTTCCTTTGCCACCTATCACTGAGTTGGATGGAGTATTTTTGAGGGTCCAAGGGTCATCGGTTCAGAAAAGGGGTAAGGGAAATGGTAGTTAATGCTCATTTCAAGATTTGTGCTTCCCTATTATCATAGGGCATGCATTGGACTGGACTTCATTGGGGACTGTGTCAAGGCTGACCTTGATGGTGGAGGGAATTTAATGTGTGCCTTTGTTTTATTTCCTTCCTGAGCCGACCTGTTTTGGCAGTTTTTATTATTTTGTAAAAATGTTTGGCTGGGCCGACATATCTTGGGATTTGCTATAATAGGCATTCTTGCCTCATTGTAAAGAGTTAGGCATTAGCTAGAAGACATTAGAAATAAAAGAGAAAAAGCTAGAGTATTTTTGTAATAGGAGTAGTATTCAATTTCTTGAAGCAAATATTGTATCAAAACAGTGGAATTGTTGCAACATTTTGGGTGATTAATACAACTGAAGACATTGTGATTTTCCTGGTGCAATCTTTTGTGTTATTCCATCTTGCATGGTTCTTGTTGTTTTATCTTTTAAATTGCTTGAAGATTTAGGGTTTAATATTCAGAAATAGATTAGTTTCAGTTTAGTGAATGGTGTTTATGATTTCATATTTGGAATGTTTGTAGCAATCTCTGGTCTATACTCCTAGTAACTATCTGATTGTAGTAGGCTGGTGAAGTCAACCTGGACCGAATATTTGTCTGTGCTTAAGTTCGATTGTAGATGCATATCTATGGTTTGAAAATCTGTATACCTTAGAAGATTGCACTGTTCTTGTGGTATTGCGTTGTGGGTTAAGCAAGAATTGGTTATTTGAGATTGGTCCATTCCAGATACCTGTCATTTGCATTGTTCATTCTAGGAATAGTTTAGATCTTATTCAATCCTTGCACCCTTGTCTTTTGCTATTTCTTTATTATCCGGTTAGATTTAGGATTTAAGATCATCATATTGCAAGATCTGATAAGTGGAGAGATACAGTTTGCTTGTAGTAAGGTCCAATTGTGATTACCAACATTTTCACATATTATCTGAGTTGTTTATGCATTGTTATGACCTAACACCCAAGAGACCTTGGGGTGATTTTCAACAATCTATTGTTGAAGATTATCTTTCAAGAGAGATAGAATATCATTTTCTGTCTGAGTTGTTGCTGTGCAGAAAACACAATCAACAATCTTCCCTTGAATTTGTCAATTATTCAACCTTTCATATCCTTTTTCCTCCATTAGTTGCATTATTACCTTGATTTTCAATTTAACACCATCTAGTCATTTTATCATTATCCTTGACTGTTAATCAACATTTAGTATCCTTTAGTATTCATTAGCTTCATCCTTTGGTCATTATCATCTTTGCATAATCACCTTGCATTCTCATATCCAAAAATCCAAAAAAATCCAAAAAAATAGATTCATCCTCATCTTGCATTAGCCTCATTATCTTTATACTCAAGAAAATCCAAAAACATAACATAGTTTCATCATCATCTTGCATTATCCCTCAACTTGCAAAATTCTCACATGGTTAAAACAAGGTCACAAGCCAAAAGAACGAAGATGGATTTTTCAAGTAACCCTTTTCATGACACTACCCTTGGAATAGATTCAAATCATTCAACACCTTCAAGAGACACACCACCAAGAGATCAAACCAACACATGGGAAAACTTGAGCCTAGAAGAATTCAACAAACAATTGACCCAATAAGAAATTGAAGAAGCTGATAGTGACCAAATTTTTTTAAGCATGATTGAACAACTTGTTACTGCAAACCCAAACATATTATTCTACGCACTAGCTAAAAAGGGTGCCAAATTACCTCAAGGATTTGACGTATCTATTGGTGTTTTTTCCAGCACACCCTTGGAATTCTCTAAAAGGTATCCAACCCCTATGTTTAAGAATCCTCAAGGTGAGTGGCCAACATGATGAGTAAAGGATTCTGAGGTCTTTACTCCTACACTTAAGGCTCTGTGGGACCTAGGAGGGTGTTCCTTGTGTTCAAGTGAGGTCTATCTAGTTGAGAACACATTTATACACAGAGTGATTCTTATTAACTACAAATAAACACAATTCACTAAAGATTTGGCAAAACTTTGAGTAAATGGTCATCTATTTTCCAGGAATCCGAGAATATTCAAATTCATACTTCATAATTGAAATATTTTCAAATGAATGTTGTTCTCATTTCAAATCCATAGATAGGCGTGCCAATAGCTCATTCACTTGCAATATTTATTTAAAAAATAGGCTAGTGCTTCATCAGTTGGGAATATGGAGTCAAATATTTAACAACCAGTAATATATCAGCTATTCATTTCAAAAATTGGTGGACTATTGCCATAATGTTTTGCAATATGAAAACTCACAATGCCTAGAACATAACTCCTTACCAAATCCTATGCAATTCCTTACAAATATATGACCCTCTTAAAGAATTTAATCGACTCTTTGAGTTAAAGAAAAAATAGAACCATACATTCAATCGAACAACTAAAGATAAATGAGAACACCATTGATATTTTCATTTATAACTTGCAAAAAGGTACATAGGAGAGTATTTGCCTCAAAACTAATATTTTTTCGATATCTATAGCTTCTATAAAACTTATTTAAGATCATTACATATGTGACTCATACCCAAGACAATAAATTGTTCTATTCATTCATATTTTCTATATTATGCCTTTGAACCTAGCCTTTGCATAGACTATTTACCAGACTCAAAATTCGAACCCTTTGCAATAAGCCATGAAATCCATTTTATAGCACAAGGGAGCAACAAGCATCTGACACAAATGCAATTACATTTCACAAACATTTCAAAATTAATTTCATCTTAATTAGGGCCACTTCCTGGACCATTATAATCAATCATTCCTCATTACAGGAAAGCAAAAGACAAGAAGAGCACCATGCAATTGGTTGGAGAAGAACTAGCTAGCCTTCCAAAAGGAATTATCAATATTAGCACATTCACACCAATAATGGGGAAGTCACCATCAGTACCAACAATGCAGATTAACAAGCCAACCATAGGGGAGTCAAGTCAGTACAAAAGTCCAAAAAACCAAGCACCATTTCAAATGAGGAAACATGGTGTTACCCTGCCTTGTCAATAGTCGAGTAAGCACACTTGTCAGGTCTCTTGACTGAAATTGGGGTAGCTATTATCACTTATTCATCAAAATCACCATAGGGCACCAGGGAAATGGGACAATGGCTAGAGTCAGGGTCCGTTCCTTCTCCATCACTTGAGGAATTATCATAAACTTCAATGGGAACATTGTGCTTCTCCAAACAAACCTTAGGAACCTTACTCTGCATCTTCAATTCCTCCATAGGCTCAATGAGCCTCTTCCCTCTAAAATTGACTAATTCTTCTGAAATGGTCATGTTCCTCAAATTGTAAGTAATCTAGACAATAGTTTTCTCACCCTTCTTATGAACACTTCTTTCACCCTTCGAAACAGTTGGAATCTCCGTTGTATCAGGTTTGACCTCAGGGGCATAAATGAGAGGTTCCTACATACTTAACCTGCTAGACCTTCTAACCGTTGTAACTGGAATACTTGGTTCACCAATCTTACCTAGAATAAAACATTGACCAACATCCTACCTTGCAGAAGATACACCAGCCTAAACCCATAGAATTCCCTCTTACAAAAATGAAAACTTAAACCAGTCCCACATAAAATGACACCGAGCACAATTATGAGATACATAAACGATACCACCCTAGGAAACTAGAAAAAGATAACAAGACTGCATGTACTCAAACTTACAGACCCAGAGATACTGTACCATAACTTCTGTGATGATTCACTCAACACTCAAATGTCAATCCTCTAGTACTTACAACAATTATTTCAGCACCTTGATGATGCAGACGATGACACGAACTATAGGAGATCCTCATTAAATAGAGGAATTAGGGCGTATGGAATTTAATGACCACCCTGGCTCACTCGAGCAAAAAAAAAATCAATCACTCCATGTTGAATTCTAGCTGTAGATCATTTTGGATTTAACACTCAATCAAAAAATCCCATTAAGGATTGCCACTTGCCTTTCCATCTGTACTTGGAAACAATGATGGGGTGTTGAAAAGCTACAACGTAACCATCCACATCCTAGCCATATCATTTGTAACTTGCCAATTGTCACAGAAGTTCCCCAACATTTAAATCAATCTTCAACAATGAGAAAAAATCCACATTCAAAGGGAATATTTTCAGATAAAATCCCATCGCTGGTCGCAGTAATTAGTTAGACCTTCTTGAGCATTTCAATGACAAATACCTTCCAGTGATATCTCTAAATAACCTGACATATCACATAAATGAATTTGAAGTTGGAGATATCTTCGGTGATGGCCAAAAGTAGCGATGGAACATAAGTCTGACATGTGGCCATCACACTACTCATTCTCTCCTCCCATCGCTCATCGTTGAAGATTGAAATAGTTGCCAACATATTTTAGTGATAGTGTGATGGAACACACCACCAAACCCATTGCTCATCACTGAAGTGGAGCTGAAGGTTCAAAGAAATTTGGCAATGAGCAATATAAAAGGAAAATATGGCTCATCGCAGAAGAGAACCCGTCGGTGAAAAGAACTTCAATGATGGGAGATTGCTTGAGTGGATGACTATTTCCCATGTGTAGAAAAGATGTGTTTAAAAGGGGGGCCATGACTAGGCCGATGAGAGTCAACCATCAGAAGGAAGCTTAAACATAATTCCTTGCTATAAAATACTTGGCTAGACTTTAGGATAATTTAAAATGATGATAAAGCTCGGGGCAACTGGCGAACCTAAGCAAAAGGGGCTGGTGAAAACATGCATTTGATGACTCAGATGGTGACTTAGATGACCAGGAACCGGTTGTAACAGGTCAACATAAATTTAAAACGCCCAAGGATTTATAATAAGAAACTACAAAATGAGGGTTTTTAGACCAAAACCCTAATACATCCATGGACGCATAAGCCTACAATTATGACCAAAATAGGATTTGCTCAAGATTTTGCAAATTTATTTTGAAGCTCTATCAGTATCAACCATTGTAGAAAAAGAAACCAAAAATCCATTTACACTTGGAACACCCTCATCACAACAAATGTCAAACATACCCCTTGGTACAACTACACACATGACTACCACTACTACACACATCCCAAGCATCTCAACATTTGGAAACAAGGAAACTAATACCACTACACAAGGAAAAAATTTCACACATGGAAATTGCTCAAATTTTATAGGTAAGACCTTTACAAACCTCATTTTCCAACATAGAAGCCAAGGTTCCACATCACAAGGTCCTACCCATTTTCCCCAAAATGTAAACCAAGGTCCTATACCCACATTTCAAAACAAAAACCAAGGTTACACATCACAAGGTCCTACCCCTTTGATCCAAAATGTGAACCAAGGTACTAAACCCACACCACAAAACACAAATCAACGTTTTTAATTCCAATTTCAAGGTGCACCTTCATCAAGTCAAAATCCACTCAATAAACCTAGAAAGGTTCACATTATCTCATGAAGGACCCCAAATCAAAATGCAAATCAAAGATCAATTCCATCATTTCAAAATATCAATTAAGGACCTACACCTTCAAATATTAATCAAGGGACCTTTCCTTCATGTCAAAACATCAACCAAGGACCTATACCCCCCTTTCAAAATACAAATCAAGGACTAAATTTTCAAAACCAAGGTACAAATCATGGGCCTACACCTCAATTCCAAAACACCATACCACATGCAAACATGAACTTTGGAACAAACCCAAATGCCAATATCCCAAATCAAAGCAACACACACCAAAATGGCAATCAAGGTCATACATCACAAACCATCAATCCCAACTCAAATCCAACATATGACCTCAATACCAACATCATGACACCAAACCAAAACAATGCAACACCATCATTTGAATTTTTGATACAACAAGTGTAGACTCTTCCATAACAAATGATAAATATACAAATGGGGACCAACAAGAAAACCTATTCCATGGAAGAATTGTGCCCCTTTCCATTTGATCGAAATCTATAGATGCCACCCTTTACCTCTCATTTCACAACACCACTTTTTCCTAAGTATAAGGGAACAAGGGATCCAATAGAACACATTAAAGAATTCAACGCATCATGTATGGAAGTCTCATATGACCCTACCTATTTGATGAGACTATTCCCATGAAGCCTCATAGGGCCAACCTTAGATTGGTTTGCACACCTTCCTCCAGGAATTAGAACATGGGGTGAACTAGCCGATAAATTCATCAATCATTTTTGCTTCAACATTAAAAATGATGTCACCCTTGCAACATTGAGCACAACCAAACAAGAAGAATGGGAATCACTTACCTCATTTTACTAGAGATGGCGAGGTTTAGTTAGCAAGTTCCCTTGTCACATTCCTGAAAGACAACTTGTCACCATGTTTGTGGAAAACCGTAATGGAGAATTGATGAGTTGAATTCAAATACAATGTTGCACAACCTTTGAGGATATTCTTGAGAAAGGTGTCCTTATTGAGAAAGGTCTTATTGCAAAGGGATTAGTCAAAGTAAACAAGGAAAATCTGAAACCCAATAGTGACAAGAGCAAATACTAGTCCTAAAACAAGAATGTCACAAATGATGGAGTTTTTGATGCCAAACTGATAACCAAAGGTCCAACCATTCAATTTAAAGGTCCCTCCCTATAAAATACCCACAATACACCAAACACATAGACACAAGGTCGAAACCAAACACTAAATGTTATCCAGAGCAACAACAACGAAGAGTTAATCCTTGCATCAAAAGAACATACACCCCCTTGGGTGAGCCCATTGAATAAATCCTCAAATGGATTTTTCAATCTAATGTCATCACACTACCCGACACCAAAAAATATGAACCTTCATTGATCAAACCTGAGTGGTGGAAAGAAGACAAATACTGTGAATACCATTGTTGGAAAGGACACAAAACAACCATATGTTGGAAACTCAAGAATACCATTCATGACCTTATTGAAGATGGAACCATTTCATTTGATAATTCACAAGCTAAGACGAATGGTGATCATACCATATTCAAGAGTCCCTTGCAAGACTAGGATAAAGAAAAAGCCTCTATTTCAAGGAACAACAATAATGCTCATCCTTAATGTGAGGCCTTTTGATGATCACATTGCCACTATCACCATAAACAAGCCAAGATCAGATTATGTTGTTGCCACCCACAGAACCAAGATAACTATTCTAGGGGCCTTCTACAAATCCCCAATTGAAAAGTCAATAGAATATCCTAGAGCAGCTAGGGAAAACTCTCACACAAATTTTCCATCTTGGAGCTCCTACGTATATCCCCACAACACAAAGCCATCCTTGACAAAGCATTGCAAGAGGCCTCCATACTTGCCAACCTATATTTCAATGAATTTTAGGCCATGGTTGGATACCTAGCTATGCCGCACCATGCCACCTTCTCTGAACAAGAATTCTTCACTCCAAAATCTAATCATAACGACCCCCTTCACCTTGAAGTATGCATTAATAAACACAAGATCAGACGGGTCCTAGTAGACGGTGGAGCAAGTCTGAACATTTTCTCACTAAATTGGTGAAAGAATTGGGATACTCTAAGAATTTTATAGACCAAACCAATAAAATTATGATCAAACCTTATGATGATGCTGAGCGTTCTTCCGAAGGCATAATTTCACTTCTTGTGAGAGTTGGTCCATCAATACAAAACATAGTATTTCATGTCTTGGATCTAGATTTGTAGTACAACCTTCTCCTTGGCCACCCATGCATTCATACCATGAGGGCTATTCTTTCCACCTACCATCAATGCTTCAAGTTTCCACACAATGACACTAAATTCACTATTCCAGGTGACCCTGATCCTTTTCAGTATTGTTCAAACCTAAAAGGAATTGTTGAATGTCAAGTACCCATCAATCGAGAGGCCTCATCTTCCACTTCATCCACCACTCTATCTCACTACATTGACCCATCCACCCTTGTCAAATAATTAATTCCTTTCACCACACCTTCCACACCAAAGATCTAGATCCAAGATAGAGGATGCAAAGAGTATAACATGAAGAGTCTCTTTTTCATTGGAAAATTGCCTAAATCACCAAAGTCATATGGTAAATCACATCTTGTGCAGCCCAAATTTTTCATCCATAATCCCCCTACCACCTTCACTAAATGGGGGGAAATTTCCAAAGAATCTTTAGATGATCATATTCTCACATGGCTGGACTAAGAAGAGGAGGAAACTAAAACTAAGAAATTGCCAATTGAATAATACTTAAAAGGGTTCCAAATAGTGAAGCGACACAAATACGATGGAAACAACAACCTTGGCCTAAATAAATAAGGAATGTTGGAACCCTTATAGCCTCCTAAAATACTAAAGAATCATGGGTTAAGGTTTGTACCAGTAAAAGTGACTATCCAGGGTATCGGGTTATCTTCGAGTGAGTTTGTTGATACTTCAGATGAGATCAAGACATACAAGGACTCTTGGGATTATGATGTTGACTCCAATGAATATGAATGGGACTCCCTCTCCTCCACTAATTTCATTGACCTCGATAAACTATTTGGAGAATTTGATGAGCCTTCCCTTGAAAAATAATTTCGTCAAATGCTTACAATTAATCCTCTGCCAAGCTTGCCAAGTCCCTTTGAATAGAGAAGAGTGGATCAAGCTAGAGTCACCAAAAAAGTAACCCTACTACTTTTTCTGACTTGTTTGGGACTTCCTTACAATTTTGGCTTAATATTACCTTGATATAGTGTTGTAATGTGGATAACACATTCACATTAGGTCTTGGTCCCTTGTGAACTAATGGAATTTAACAGTGCCTTACAAAAGTGTTGTGAAGTGTTGTAACACACTTTCACACTTTTCTAGGATTTTATCAATTAACTAAGCATAATAAACATAATTTTAACCATAATAAACATTAGTCTTGCCTTATTTGGAGTGTTTTAAAGTGTTGTAACACACTTTCATGTTCCTCTAGGCTTTTCATTAATAATTGGGATTTCTTATGCTTTAATTGGCCCTATTTTGCATCCACAAGCCTCATTTATTAAATATTTTCAAGGATAATCTTGACACCAATCAATAACCAATCATAATTCAGGTGTTCTTGGCTTGTGTGGCCTAGATTTAGTGTCTAGGACTCATTCACCACCTTGGCTGAATGAGTCTCATTTAGGTCTTTTTGGCCCCGATGCAGGTTTCACACATTTCTAGACACTTTTCATTTTTAGTCCCATACATTATGTGTAATGGGACTGATTCGCCACCTTGGGAAAATGAGTCCCATGAGACCAAAATTCAAATTTAAATCAAATTCTTGGTGGGATTTTATTCTCCTAGATTTGATGTCGGCTTGTAGTGTTGTATTTTTGGGAATTCTTGCATAATTAAGTATAAATACAAGGTTCTTTCACTCATATTCAACGCCTAGCATTCAAGAGATCACTTAGTGAGTTCACAGGAGCATTTGAGCATTCACAAGAGCATTCAAGGCATTTGAAGGGTAGATTGTCAAGAATTCTAGAGCATCTTCAAGTGTTATTTATCATGTCAAAGATTTCTTGCATCATGTTGTTTTAGAGCTAACAATTGTGGTGTAGGGTTTGTGATTCAAGCAAGATCTTCATTCAAGATCTATCAACATCAAACAAGAGTTAAGAACCACATCCATTGTAGCCATTAATTACATGTTTGCAACACCTTATTGCTAGGGTTTGGTGAGTTACAACATTATCTTTTGTTCATTCATCATTCTCTTTTTATATTTTCTTTCATTTCAAGGTTTAATTACCAACAAGGGTTTTGACCAAGGCAAACCCCTATTCACTAACCCCCACAACTTTTTTCCCTCTTCTTGTGTGTGATTTGTAGGGCTAGGTTACATATTTGTCAAGAAGAAAAGTTAGAGAAAGGTCGTCAAGTCCTCAAAACCCCTAAAGTTGTCATCAAGCCTTAAAGAAGCTTAGAGAAGGTCTATAGGTGGAATTTTGCAGTTTCAGATCTGAAAACCAGTCAAAAAGAGCAGAGTAGATTGAGAGGCACAAAATCCAGTTCAAAACTTCTAGAAAAGCATAAGTGGACTAATTTGACACTATTGGCGAATGAGTCCCACTATATAATCCTGATCAAGATTTTTGCAGATTTGGATACCCTTTTGGCTGAAACCTGCTCCAATGCATTTTCCTAGAAACTGGACTGATTCACCCAGCTTGGAAAATGAGTCCCAGTCAGTTTCAACAATAGAGTTTTTAGTGATCCAGACCTCCATTCTACCTTGTTCAGTCTTCCAGGTGAACACTTCTAGTCTCATATCTTTTTACTACATTTTATTCATCTTTCTAGGTCATTTAGCATTAGTTTGCATATCACATTGTGTTTTCCAGCTCATTGTCTTGTCCAAGTTTACACTTCATGGTGAACCCCTCATTAGCTATCATTCAATCCCTCGGATAGCCCTATTGCAAGATTTCAATCTCCTTTGCATTGAGATCTCTAGGGTTATCCTTGAGTGGAGCCTCTTTGAAAGTGGGTGCAAATACATCACATCATCTTCATTCCCCCATTTTCTTCGGTTCCATTTTGGTGAACCTGCATTTAGAATACCTTCTTTTTTGATTTGGATTGCATTTACATTCTAGATTTAGCTTGCATTGGTTAATTTGCATTCTAGGGTTTCAATTTTTGCATTAGTGAAAATCTCATCTAGTTTACATTATTGCATTTCATTTCATTGAAAATTAGTAAAATTCTGCATTTGCATCTTAGATTTGCATCAAAAAACATAAAAATCATAAAATTCAATTCAAAAATTCTAAAAATTTTCAAAAAAATTAGTACCTAGACTCATTCGCCACCTTGGGTGAACTTGTCCCATTGCATATTTTTCACTACATTTTTTGGCATTTACAGTTCATTTTCTGAGTCTTTGTTTGCTGTTATTATCTCTCTATTTTAGTTTGTAGAATTTCTATTTCATTGAATCCATTGCATTTAGCTTAAATTCATTCATCTTGTGCATTGCCTAAAATCAAAGTTGCATTTACAACATTGTTGCATAGTTCAAAATCTGAAATTTGCATCATGGATATGTGATTTAACAAGATTTGGATGTCATTAAAGTCCTTAGTGGATGTGTCAAGTTTTGCTTTTGGAAATGACCCAAATGACATTGAACTCACTCATGCTCACTCAACTCCTAATGCATGTCCTCCTCATGATGTTGACATCGTTGGAGAAGATGATGACAACATGAATAGGTTCCTAAACGATTGTCTTGACAACCTTGAAGCTAATGCATCCTTATATCCATCCATGAAACAACAAGATCTTCCTACAATACTACCTCTTGAGATGTTTGGTTACTTACATCCTAAAACAAAAGTTGAACCTAAGTTCCCTATAACAGGTGAACCTAGTTCTTCTAAACAAGCAAACAATCAACCATTTTATGATAGTAAAGTAACTAAAACTCCCATCAATCTTGAAGAAACATATGGAAAAGGCTTCACAATCTTGAGTAAACAAGGATGTAATACAACAAGTGAACATGAAATTCATCAACTCCTAGAGCAAACACCGACTTATGAAAACACAAAGGGATTAGGATATCAAGACCCCCCTCATAATGACAAGCCTCCTAAATAATATCTAAGGATTCGTGGTGATGGCATGGTGATCTTGGACTCCCTTCTTGATTTGAATGTTCTGCTTCCTAAAGAACAACCAATAGATAAAAAAATAGCAAGGATATAGATAAAATCATCCCAGGACTTCCTACCCTAATCCCATCTAGAGAAGTTGGTGAATCTAGCAAACACAAGAGGCCTTACAAATTACAAAAATTATAACCCCTTCGACCAACACCTGAAAGTGAAAGGAAACTACAATTGGTTTTGAACAAAGGACTCATAACATTACCACCTATGAATATATTAGTTCTATATCCTAAAGATGCAAAAGTCCCACATTATGCATATCATCAAATTCTCAGACACAAAACTGATGAATTTCATGCATTCTAGTTAGTATTGAAGAAATTTCACTTTGATGACAATGATTGCCATCATGTGATTTCCTAGCTTAATATTGTTTCACCCCCTTGTTATGTAATAGTTTTAGAATATCCTATTCTCATTATTACATGACCTTTCCCATCACCTACCTGTTAAACATGCACAAGACAACTGAGAGGGGAGTTGAATCAGTTGTCACACAAATCTAAACTCAAAACTTTATCACTTATCAAATTTTCAACCACACTATTATGTTATTAAATATGAGCATGAAACATAAATAATAGAAAGTAAATAAACACAATGAAAACCAGATATTTATGTGGAAAAGCCAATAAGGGAAAAACCATGGTGAGGGTTAACTCACAATATAAAGATTATAAACTGAATACAAAGGCTCACTACCCAAAAGAGGACTCACTGTCCAAGTACAAAGGCTCACTACCTACACAAAGGACACACTGTCCAACAAGGAGGCTCACTGCCTACAGATACAAAAGAGAACAAAATATCCACCACAACAATTAAAGCACATTTGCAGGATTACAAAAACCTTTAGTTCACTACCTTCAACACACTGAAAAGCATTTCTCACAACTCACTCATACACACTTCTGCTCTTATGATTTGTGACACACTTTCATCACTTTGTATCAAGTTGTCATACAATTCTTCACAAATTTCCTTGCTTTTATACCATTCTCAACCTTAGAAACATTTACCAAGGTCAGCCACAACACATCATTTCATAAGTTCAAAATAGGTCAGCAACTATAAATTCCTATGGTGGAAAGGAATAAGACTTGACCAATAAAAACATAAGAATAATATTTTTGAATCTTCTACATTCTTCCTCATTTAAGTTTTATTCTTCGAATGAAGTGTAAGCACTAGGTCGGCCAAACCTAATGAAAACATAAATTATCAATGATGCACATGCTTCCCAACAAGAAGATCACACACGAATGATGCAACATTCTTTATTATGCATGAGAATACATCTTAGAATCTTCTAGATACATCCACAACAAAAATATCAAGCTTCAAACACTGAAATATTTTCATCAGACAATCTAGATTGTGCAGACACACACAGAAACACTAAAACATGATTTCTAGATCACCAAATTCCAAACCTCTTTGCCAAAGTATAAGAAAGGCCTTCACAAGACATATCCCAAATTTTCAAAATCTAAAACAAAATAGTGGAGAAATGTAGAGAAACAATATTTCTCCCAGTCCACAGAACATTGACACTATCGGTAGAACACATATACCGGTGGACACAACTTTCACATACTAACTCACTAGAAATTGAAACTCAGTCTATATCATCATTGGATCATTATCAACATGCCTTCAAATCTACACATACATAGGATCAACATAGGATAAATACAGAGCACATACCGAAGCACACACTGATGCATCTTCATGTGCACCTAGTTAGGAGGGCCAATGATCCCCAACCTCTCCCTAAGATGCTCAAAAGTATCCTTCAAAAGAGCTTTAGTAAATATGTATACAATCTATTCCTTTGTAGTTACATACTCTAGTTTGACCTCATTCTCTAGCACTTTCTCTCTCAGAAAATGATACTTGATAGATATGTGCTTCATTCTTGAATACATAACCAGATTCTTTGAAATGTTTATTGCACTTGTATTATCACAAAAAATAGAAATAGGCTCATCACATACTATACCAATGTCTTTTAGAGTTTGCTTCATCCACAAAACTTGTGTATAGCATGATGCTGCAACAATATATTCAACCTCTGTAGTGGATAAAGAAATCGAGTCTTGCTTTTTACTCAACCATGAAACTAGTCTTTTGCCAAGAAAGACACCACCACCATTGGTACTCTTTCAGTCATCTACACATCTGGCCCAATCAACATCTGTATAAGCACTCAGGGTGAAATCATTACTCTTAGGATACCACAATCCATAATCCTGTGTGCCTTTAAGATATCTAAATATTCTTTTTACAACCATAAGATGTGCTTCTCTAGGATCGACTTGAAATCTAGCAACTAAACACACTACATGCATAATATTTGGTCTGGTAGCAGTAAGGTATAGTATTCCATCAATCATGGATCTGTATTTTCTTTGATCAGTCTTAGCCGATTCATCATCCTTGCTCAATTTACATCCGGTTACCATAGGAGTACAAACCAGTTTAGAATCCTCCATTCCAAAATTTTCCAAAAATTCTTTTACATACTTAGATTGTGAAATGAATATCCCTTTGTCAGTTTGATTCACTTGTAGACCAAGAAAGAAATTCAATTTTCCAATCATAGACATCTCAAATTCTTTCTGCATTTCTTCAGTGAACTTTTTACACATGCCTTCATTTCCTCCAAAAATGATATCAACATAAACTACTACAATCAACATCTTATTACCTTGCACTTTGAAGTAGAGGTTTTCATTAGCAGAACCTTTGTTGAATCCTTTCTTTGTCAGATATCTATCCAGTCTTGCATACCAAGATTTGGGAGCTTTCTTCAATCCATACAACACCTTCTTCAGCTTACAAACCATGTCCGATTTGTCAGATAGCTGAAATCCTTCAAGTTGCTCCATGTACACTTCTTCCTCCAACTCACCATTCAAGAAAGCTGACTTAACATCCATCTGATAGCTTCCATTCTGGCAATGGGAGCAAATGTTTCCTCAAAATCTATTCCTTCAACTTGTGAATATCCTTTGCATACCAATCTTGCTTTATTCGTCACTAATTCTCCATTTTCATTTAGCTTATTTTAGAACACCCATTTCAAACCAATCACATTTTTGTTCATAGGCCTAGGGACTATTTCCCATGTCTGATTCTTCTCTATCTGCTGCAATTCCTATTTCATAGCTCTCATCCAACTTTCATCTTCACATGCTTCCTTCACAAATTTCGGTTCTATTTTAGAGAGTAAACAAAAATTTACCTCAGCTAAAAATTTTCTTCTTGTCTTCACACCTCCAATTATCTGATCTTCCAGATGATTCTTCTGTACATATTTGGGAGTCCTAGCAATAGGTTACGATTCATTCTCTTCTTCTTCTTCTTCTTCTTCTTCTTATTCATCCTTATTTTCTTCAGGTATATGTTTACAGATAGAATCATCAGGTTCAACTTCACTTATCTCAATAGCTTTGCATATGTCTTCATCAACTTTGACATTAACACTTTCAATAATCTTCCTTAATATTTTGTTAAAGCATATGTATGCCTTGATAGTGGTAGAGTATCCAAGAAATATTCCTTCATCACATCTAGCATCAAACTTTCCAATATTTTCATCGTCTCTTTTGATATAGCATCTGCTTCCAAATACCTTAAAATATTTCACAGTAGGAGTCTTACCAATCCATAACTCAAAAGGTGTCTTTGTGTTATTATATTTGATCTAAAATCTATTAAGAACATAAAGAGCAGTATGTATCACTTCTCTCCAATATACATCCGGTACATTGGATTCTTTCATCATAGCTCTAGCAGCTTCCTGTACTGTTATGTTTTTCGTTTCAACTACTCCATTCTACTGAGGGGTTCTCAGAGCGGAATACTATCTTTTTATGCCATGCTTCTCACATAATGCATTAAATTCACCAGAGGTTAATTCACCACCTCTATCTAATCTTAAACATTTGATTTTCAGATTTACTTCATTCTCCACTCTTGCTTTGAATACCTTAAACCTATCCAGAGCCTAATTCTTTTCTCTAAGAAAAGCAACCCATGTCATTCGAGTGTAATCATCAATAAGCAACATGAAATATCTATCACCATTCAAGCTTCTAGTATTAGTCAAACCATAGAGATTAGTATGTACCAACTCCAACATATCGGTAGTAGAATATTCTTTTCCCTTAGATCTACATCTTGTATGCTTCCCCAGTTGACAACTTCTGAAGATAGTATTAGTAGGTCTTGTGATTCTAGGCAGTCCTTGAACTATTTCCTTCTTACTGATCTTGACCAAGTTATCAAAATTCACATGTCCCATTCTTTGGTGCCATAACCAAATTTCATTGATCTGAGATACAAGACAATGACCATCAACTCCTTTCAGCTGATAGATGTTTCCATGAGTTCTTCATCCAACAACAATCATATCTCCATTTCCGGATTCTTTTTTGATTTCATAGGTATTGTTTTGAAACACAAGCTTAAAGCCATTGCTACACATCTAACCAACACTCAAAATATTATGCCTCAAACCCTTCACATAATATACATCATCAGTACTATGCACTCCATCAAAACTAATTGAACCTTTACCATAGATCTTAGGTCCCAAATCATCACTAAACATGACTAAACTACCGTCATATTTTTCAAGTTTAGTGAAATTACTCTTATCTCTGGACATGTGATTTGAACACCCACTATCAATTGCCCAGTAGTCATCCTATCTTGCATGAAATGCAGTAACCAGAGTACCTTCCATCCTATTCTTCTTAACTTCTAGAGGTTTCTTACTTACACATTTTCCAGAGTTAGTGGATACATATTTATTTTCCAAACCTAAGAATAAGCATTCACTATCATCAATCTCATTTTCAGATTCATCATCAAAAATACCCGCCTCTTCCTTAACATAATACAACTTTTTATACTTCTTATCATTCCTATCCTTATCCTTATAATCCTTGTTCTTTTTATGTGCAGCCCTATTCAAACATCTTGAAGCATAATGACCAATATTCCCACAACTAAAGAATTTAAAGGGAAACATACCTTTATACTTTCTAGTACCTTTCTTCAACTTCTTGGTGAAGTTAGCTTCCAACTCATCAACATCATCGCTATCCGATTCCTCCTCAATCTTCATTGCCTTAAATGTTGTTTCTATCTTTTCTTCTATCTTGTCATCTTTCCAAAACTTTCTCAATTCAAATGCTTGTAGGGTGTCAAACAAGTGTTCTAAGGTGTACTTCTTAGGGTCATACATTTCTTCAATCATCTAGATCTTATTGCTGTAGCAATCAGATAGGGTGATCAAGATCTTCTCTATTATGTCTTCATCTGCTAGCTTTCCTCCTTGATTTCTAACCTCATTTGCAATATGTTCAACCTTGTGAAAGAAACTTGTAAATTCTTCACCATCTTCCATTTTCAGGTTCAAAAATCTATGCTTTTCTGCCAATCTCTTTGTCAATTTCACTTTTTCATTCCCTTCATAAATGTCTTCCAGCTTCTTCCAGACTTCATATATAGTATCCAAAGAATTAACCTTGATTCACTCATTTTTAGATAGACCACTGCAAATCGCATACTTCACCCTCTCATTTTATTCATAAGCAGAGATCTCATCTATAGTATTAACACCACCAAATGAAGGTTTATACTTATTCTCAATAGCCTTCCAGGTCTTGAAACCAAGAGAGATAATATATCCTCTCATCTGTCCCTTCCAATCTTTGTAGTCAGTTCCATCAAGCATAGGGATCAACAACTTGTGCGCCATTGGATCTTCCTTAAGCAGTTAAGATCAACAACAAGGAACCAAAAGCTCTAATACCAATTGTTAAACAAGTACATGACAACTGGGAGGGGGGGTGAATCAATTCTCACATAAATCTAAACTCAAAACCTTATCACTTATCAAAATTTCAACCACACTATTCTGTTATTAAATATGAGCATGAAACATAGATAACATAAAGTAAATCAACATAATGAACACCATATTTTTACGTGGAAAACCCAATAAGGGAAAAAACATGGTGAGGGTTAACTCACAATATAAAGATTATAAACTAAATACAAAGGCTCACTACCAAGGGCTCATTACCTGAAAAAGGACTCATTGTCCAAGTAAAAAGGCTCACTACCTACAAAGGACTCACTATCCAATAGGGAGGCTCACTGCTTACAGATACAAAAGAGAACAAAAGATCCACCACAACAATTAAAGCACATTTGCAGGATTACAAAAACCTTCAGCTCACTTCCTTCATCACATTGAAAAATGCTCTCACAACTCACTCATACACACTTCTTCTCTTATGATTTGTGGCACACTTTCGTCACTTTGCGTCACATTGTCATACAATTCTTCATAACTCACCTTGATTTTATACCATTCTCAACCTTAGAAACATTTACCAAGGTCAACCACAACAGATCGTTTCATAAGTCCAAAATAGGTTGACAACTCTAAATTCCTGTGGTGGAAAGGAATAAGAGTGGACCAATAAGAACATAATAATATTTTTAAATCTTCTACATGCTTCCTCATTTAAGTTTTATTCTTCGAATGAAGTGTAAACACTAGGTTGGCTAAACCTAATGAAAACACAAATGATCAATGATGCACACACTTCCAAACAAGAAGATGACACACAGATGACCCAACATGCTTCATTATGTATGAGAATACATCTCAGAATCTTCCAGATACATCCACAACAAAAATATCAAGCTTCAAACACTAAACTCTTTTCATTAGAAAATTTGGACTGTGCAGAAACACACAGAAACACTAAAACATGATTTCTGGATCACCAAATTCCAAACCTCTTTTCTAGAGTATAAGAAAGGCCTTCACAAGACATATCCCAAATCCACACGATCTGAAACAAAACAATGGAGAAATTTAGAGCAAACATATTTCTCCTAGTCCATAAAACGTCGACACTGCCGATAGAACACATATACCCGTGGACACAACTTTCATGTACCAAGTCACCAGAAACTAAAACTTAGACTATATCATCATTGGATAATTATCAAAATTCCATCAGATCTACATAGGCATAGGATCAACACAGGAGAAATGCAGAGCACATACCAGAGCACACACTGAACACTTCCAACACTCTGACTTCTTTTCTTCATTAATTTTCTCAAAAGCACTTGGAAACTCATCAAACCAACATATTTGCAATGCCATAAAGATAGCTCCATGTACTCACAACATATCAACAACATCTCAACCATAGATGTACAATTTGCAACATACTGAATAGTGTTGACATCAATGACAACATTAATGACAACACCACCAAACTACCTCATATTTGCAACACTACCTTAGCTCATTCTTGTCTCACAATCAGTGGGGGAAAGAAATTGATAGACTTGTCCTAGTCTTGCATTTGTTGTTGTCCCTTAGGTTTTTTGTTCACCTTCCACTTATATAGACTGAGATTTAGAGGCAAACGACTTACTCATAGGTTGATTCACATTTGCCTTACTAGTCTTTTGCATTATTTCTTTTTCTTTTTCTTTTGTGTGATTGCATGTGCGTGATGTGATCCCCTGTGATGTTTTGTGTGATTTTATCTATCTATCTCTCTCTTTGTGACATTCCTCTATCTATACCTTTATTATTCTTTATGTCGTGCATCTCTTTCACTTTTTATCCCGTGTTTTCCTTTTGGGGATGACGCAAGGCGTTAAGACACCCTATGTCTCTTCCATGTTGACCTAAAATGATTTTTCTTTCCTTTTTCCTTTTCATTTATCTTTTTCATTTGTCTTGTATTTTCCTTTTGGGGATGACACAATGTGTCGAGACACCCTATGTCTCTTCCATGTTGACCCAAAAGGATTTTTATTTCCTTTTTCCTTTTCATTTATCTTTTTCATTTGTCTTGTGTTTTCCTTTTGGGGATGATGCAAGGCATCGAGACACCCTATGTCTCTTCCATGTTGACCCAAAAGGATTTTTTATTTTTGTTTTCCTTTTCGTTTATCTTTTTCATTTGTTTCATCCTCTCGCTAAAGTGGGGGCTAAATTGAGTCACCAAAAAAGTAACCCTTCTATGTTTAGGCCCTCCTTGTGATTTTGGCTTAATGTTGCCTTGATTTAGTGTTGTAATGTGGATAACACATTCACACTAGGTCTTGGGCCCTTGTGAACTAATGTAATTTAATCGTGCCTTGCAAAAGTGTTGTGAAGTGTTGTAACGCACTTTCACACTTTTCTAGGGTTTTATCAATTAACTAATCATAATAAACATAATTTTAATCATAATCAACATTAATATTGTCTTATTTGGAGTGTTGTAAAGTGTTATAACACACTTTAACGTTCCTCTAGGCTTGTCATTAATAATTGGGCTTTCTTACGCTTTAATTGGCCCTATTTTGCATCCATAAGCCTCATTTATTGCATCTTTTCGAGGATAATCCTAGCACTAATAAATAACCAATGATAATTCATGTGTTCCTGGCTTGTGTGGCCCAAATTTAGTGTCTAGGATGCATTCACCACCTTGGCTAAATGAGTCCCACCTAGGTCTTTTTGGCCCCGATGTAGGTTTCACACATTTCTAGACACTTTTCATTTTTGGTCCCATACAGTATGTGTAATGGGACTCATTCACCACCTTGGGAAAATGAGTCCCTTGTAGCCAAAATTCAAATTCAAATCAAATTTTTGGAAGGATTTTACTCTCCTAGATTTGATGTCAGCTTATAGTGTTGTATTTTTAGGAATTCTTGCATAATTAAGTATAAATTCAAGATTCTTTCACTCATATTCAACACCTAGCATTCAATAGATCATTTAGTGAGTTCACAAGAGCATTCAAGGTCTTTGAAGGGAAAATTCTCAAGCATTCTAGAGCATCTTCAAGTTTCATTCATAGTGTCAAAGATTTATTTCATCATGTTGTTTTAGAGATAACAATTGTGGCGTAGGGTTTGTGATTCAAGCAAGATCTTCATTCAATATCTATCAACATCAAGCAAGAGTCAAGAACCACATCCATTGCTGCCATTACTTACATGTTTGTAGCACCTTATTTCTAGGGTTTGGTGAGTTGCAACATTATCCTTTGTTCATTCATCACTCTCCTTTTATATTTGCTTTCATTTCAAGGTTTAATTACCAGCAAGGGGTTTGACCAAGGCAAACCCCTGTTAGGAATTGCATGCAAAAAATATCAATTAAATGCAAATAAAGATTAAACAGAGGAATGAAAAACAAAGAAATAATAATAGTGAGAGATAATATTTAACATGGTTCACCCAAAGTCGGGCTACATCCACCAATAGAGAGTCCAATATTATTATCTAGTAAACCAAACTGATTACAGCCAACAATCCTTGCAATTCAATACTGCTGAAAAATGCTACAATCCAATATCAACAAAAACCCTAACCCTTAGCCTTTTATCAAGACTTATGTCAATTAAAAAATAGGGTTTTTTTATTTTCAGCCAATAGAAAAAAAAAAAACTCCCAATGCCTTTATAAAATAACAAAAATCGTGAGAGGTTTCGGGGGTGCTACCCTTGAGCCCCTGCGAGGGTGCTGAACCCAAACCCTCATTAAATAATTTGGGGGGAAATCGTGCCAATAAAAGTGGGGAAAATTTAACCTCCAAGTCTAATTAGGCTCCATATACCAACAATCTCCCACTTGGAGACTGGTCATAACACTGCTGACCCTATAGCTCCCATTGGAAATAAGCACCTTGGACCTTGCTGTTATGATTTTATCATTTTTTAGTCTTGAAGACCAATCGAAGCTGAACAGGAGCTCAAATTCTCCCTTGGCACTGCCTTTGTAAACATATCCACTGGATTGTCATCTGTATGTATCTTTTCCATCCTTAATTGTCCATCATCCAACACCAAACAAATGAAGTGATACCTCAACTGTATGTTTTTGGTCTTTAAATGCAAGGTAGAATTCTTTGTAAGATGTATGGAACTCTAGCTGTCTGTAAACAAATAACTACTGGCCTATTGTTTACCCAATTCTTCCATGAAAGATTGCAGCCATATCATCTCCTTGCTTGCCTCTGTTGCAACTACATTCTCTACCTCTATGGTGGATAAAGCAACTGCGTTTTGCAATTGTGAGATCCAACTTACTGTTGTCCCACCTACAATAAAGACATAACCTGTAGTACTCTGCCTGGTATCAATATCCCTTACCAAATATGAGTCTACATAACCTGCTAAATTAGTATTAGATCCCCCAAAACATAAATGTTTATTGGATGTACCTCTCAAATACTTGAGAACCCATTTTACTACATTCCAATGCTCCAATTCGGGATTACTCATATATCTTCTTACAAATCCAACAAAATGTGCAATATACGGTCTCATGCATACCATGGAATACATTAAAGTTCCTACAGTTGAAGCATATGGCACCTTAGACATTTTGTCTTCCTCCTCTTGTGTCTTTGGACACGTCTCCTTAGTCAATTTCAAATGACTAGGAAAAGGTGTGCTGAAAGCTTTTGCATTCTCCATGTGGAATCTATGCAACACCTTTTCAACATAACCAGCCTAAGATAGAGTCAATTTTCTATTCTTCCTATCTCTACAAATTCTCATACCAAGGATTTGTTTTGCTGCCCCTAAATCCTTCATAGCAAATGATTTTGCTAACTGTTGTTTTAACTCACTTATGTGATCCATTTTAGACCCTGCTACAAGCATGCCATCAACATATAAACATAAAATAATGTAGCTATCATTATCCAAACTCTTAAAATAAACACAATGGTTAGAATTACACCTGTTGTAGCCTTACTTAGCCATAAAACTATCAAATTTCAAGTACCATTGCCGAGGTGCTTGTTTCAAGCCATATAAACTTTTCCTCAATCTGCACACTAATTTCTACTTACCTTTGACCTCAAATCCTTGGGGTTGTTCCATATATATCTCCTCCTCCAAATCACCATGGAGAAAGGAAGTTTTCACATCTAGCTATTCCAAATGCAAATGTTCAACAACCACAATACTTAAAACAATACGAATAAAAGTCATCTTAACAACTCGAGAAAAAATGTAAGCAAAATCAATTCCTTTTTTCTGTGCAAATCCGTTGAAAACTAACTTGGCTTTAAATTTTTTCTTACCTCTATCTTCCTCTTTCAACCTATAAACCCATTTATTTGGTAAAGCCTTTTGACCTGCAGGAAACTTGCATAATTCCCAAGTCTTATTTTTCAGCAAGGAGTCCATTTCTTCTTCCATTGCATGCTCCCACTGAACCTTTGTATCCACTTGTATAGCTTCATCATACCCTTCAGGTTCACCAACATCTATTAAAAAAATAGAATACAAAGAGGGATAAAACCTTTCAGGAGGTCTACTTAGCCATGTTGATTGCCTAACATTCACTTGAGTTTGTGGTATTTCTTGTTGCTATTGCGAAGCATGAGGAACCACAAGAACATCACTATTTGGAGTATCATTAGCACCAAAAAATCCTTTTCTTTCTTCTCATGCTGCTGCAACTGATCTTTGTACAACACCTTCTCATTGAATACAACATCCCTACTTCTCACAATTTTTAGATTTTCAACATCCCAAACCATATAATCAAATTCATCAATGCCATATCCAACAAAGATACACTTTTTTGATTTTGCATCCAGCTTGGTTCTATTTTTAGAATCTACATGTGCAAATGCTTCACATCCAAAGGTTTTGAGAAAAGAATAACTCACCTTCTTACCTGTCCATGCTTCCTATGGAATACCACAACCCAAAGGAACAAAATGACCTCTATTAATTAAATATATAGTGGTATTGACAGCCTCTTCCCACATGTTTAAAGGCAGCCCAACATGCAATCTCATGCTCCTTGCACTCTCCATTATTGTCCTATTCATGTGCTCAACCACTTTATTTTCTTGTGGAGTCACTGGAACTATTTTCTGCCTACGAATTCCATTAAAGGAACAATAATCCTCAAATTCTTTGCTGCAATACTCACCACCATTATCAGATCTGAGACATTTTAATCTTTTACTCGTCTCATTCTCAACCAAGCTTCTCCATTTCTTAAATGTTTCAAATACATCAGATTTCTGCTTAAGGAAATAAATCCAAACCTTCCTAGTTGCATCATCTATGAATGTAACATAATATTGAGAGCCACCAAGAGAAGATACCTGAGCTAGTCCCCATTCATATGTATGCACAAGCTCTAAATTTTCATCTTTCTTTTGCTTCCCATCCTTGAGAAAACTAAATATCTTTTGTTTTCCATACACACAACTTTCATAGAAATCCATATTAATACATTTCAGACCTAGTAAAACTTTCTTAGAATGAAGTAACTTCACACCTTTTTCACTCATATTCCCAAGTTTGTTATGCCACAGTGTTGTCTTAGAACCTACAACAACTATTTTAGTCTCTTCTTGTGAACCTGCAACAACTATTCCTGAACTTTTTTTTGTTTTCTCTACAACAACTAAATTAGAAGGAACAATATGACTTGTACAAAGATATAAGGTGCCTACTTTCACACCTTTTTCTACTATTAAGGCACCTTTGGAAACCTTCCAATTTTTATCATTAAAAGTAACTGTGGAACCTTCATCACCTAGCTGCCCTACTAAAATTAAATTTCTACTTAGCCTTGGAATGTGCCTTACCTCTTGTAGTAGCCAATGATTCCTATTTTACAACTTAATCTTAATTCTTCCCTTTCCAACAATTTGACAGGGTTCATTATCTCCCAAATAAACCAACCCAAAATCCCCTTGGACATAATCAAGAAAATAACTTCTATGGGGCGTAGCAGGAAATGAGGCTCCATAATCTAAAATACATGAATCATCAACATTATCAAGGGAAAGAATCAAAGCATCTTCATCAAATTTATTACTTACCACATTTACCTCTTTACTTCCTTCCTTTTTGTCTCTTTCTTTATTTTTCCGAGACCAACAATCTTTCTTTAAATGACCTAGCTTACCACAGTACCAACAATCCTTCTTATCTCTAGATTGGGACCTTTTGTTCTTTGATTTTCCTCATGAATTCCCACGACTTCCAGAATTAATTCCTCTCTCCTTTGTTCTGCCCTGCTTTCTGCATTCAAAACACTGCTTGATGTGGATGTTCCACCTGAGCTTTTCCTACAAATTTTCTCGCTCAAAATAACACCAACAACGTCATCAAATTTCAATGTATTCAAACTAGAAACATAATTGCTAACAACCATTACTAAGCTATTCCAACTTTCAGGCAAAGAACATAGAATCAAAAAATCCCTAAATTCTTCATCAAAGTTTACATTTACAAAAGTTAATTGACTAGTAACCGTATTAAACTCATTTAAATGATCAACAATTGACCCACCTTCTACCATTTTCATATTAAATAAATGCTTCATAAGAATTACCTTATTCGAAGTAGAAGGATTTTCATATAACTTTTCCAGGTTTTCCATCAACTCTTGAGTTGTCTTTTCTATTGTAATATTGAACACCAGCGATTGTGCCATGCATAAATGAATGGTTCCCAGTGTGTTTTTGTCTAGAAGATTCCAATCCTCATCACTCATTGTTGTCAATTTCTTGGCTATTCCTTCCAATGACCTCCATAAATCCTTTTGATAGAGATAATCCTCCATCTACATCTTCCATAACTGATAGTTCTACCCATTGAATTTATCTACCTTTAATTTACCCTCGTTCACCATTGCTCCCACTTGATCGTGAGACTCCCACTCAATCGTGAGAATTTCCTGCAGACGATAATCAAACACAACCCACTCTAATACCACTTGTTAGGAATTGCATGTAGAAAATATCAATTAAATGCAAATAAAGATTAAATAGAGGAATGAAAAACACAAAAATAATAACAATGAGAGACAATATTTAATGTGGTTCACTCAAACTTGGGATACATCCACCAACAAAGAGTCCAATATTATTATCTAGTAAATCAAACCAATTACAACCAACAATTCTTGTAACTCAATACCACTGCAAAATGCTACAATACAATATCAACAAAAACCCTAACCCTTAGCCTTTTATCAAGACTTATGCCGGTTACAAAATAGGTTTTTTTATGTCATCCAATAGAAAAAAAATTAACTCCCAACGCCTTTATAAAATAACAAAAATCATGAGAGGTTTCAGGGGTGCTGCCCCCAAACCCCCATTAAATAATTTGGGGGGAAACCGCGTTGATAAAAGTGGGGAAAATTTAACCTTCGAGTCTGATTAGGCTCCATATACCAACAACCCCTCTTCACTAACCACTACAACATTTTCCCCTCTTCTTGTGTGTGATTTGTAGGGCTACATTATAGATTTGTCAAGAAGAAAAGTTTGAGAAAGGTTGTTAAGTCCTCAAAACCTTTAAAGTTGTCATCAAGCCTTGGAGAAGCTTGGAGAGGGTCTATAGGCGGCATTTTGCAGTTTTGGATCCAGAAACTAGTCAAAAAGAGCAGAGTAGACCGAGAGGCACATAATCCAGTTCAAAACTTCTAGAAAAGCAGAAGTGGAATGATTCATCACTATTGGAAAATGAGTCCCACTATACAGGCTTGATCAATATTTTCCAGATTTGGATACCCTTTTAGCTGAAACCTACTCTAGTGCATTTTCCCAGAAACTATACTGATTCACCTAGCTTGGGGAATGAGTCCTAGTTAGCTTCAAAAAGAAAATTCTTAGGCATCTAGACCTCCATTCTGCCTTCTTTAATCTTCTAGGTGCACACTTCCAATCTCATAGCTTTTTACTACATTTTATTGATCTTTCTAGGTAATTTAGCATTAGTTTGCATATCACACTATGTTTTCCAACTCATTGTCTTTTCCATGTTTACACTTGGTGGTGAACCCATCATTAGCTATCATTCAATCTCTAGGATAGCCCTATTGCAAGATTTAAATCTCCTTTACATTGAGATCTCTAGGGCTATCCTTGAGTGGAGCCTCTTTGAAAGTGGGTGTGAATACATCTCATCATCATCATTCCACCATTTTCTTCGGTTCCATAAACACTTTAGGGAAACCATTGATTCTGCCTCTTGGGAACCTGATGACTCTACTTCCATCTTTACCTTATCTTCCTACACAATGACTCTTGAAAATACCGATGATGGCTTACCCATTGTCTACCCTTAACTCATAGATTGGGATCAACAAGAACCACCAATTTTGGACACTTTCAAGAACGACAAAGCCATCACTGAGTTCTTAGGACTTCGTGAGGGAATACCTAGTGGGATCCTAAGGATGGATTTTCTATAGAAATTAATTATGCAACATACTTTGGCAAGGTCATCCTGTCCTCTAGGCGCAAAAGTGAAAATGAAAAAAAAAATGAAAAAAATAGGTCTTTAGGTGAAAACCGGAAGGTGCCTACTGACCATGAAAAAGTAAAAATAAAGGATGTATCTGAAGGTGAAAACCTCTTCGAGGTGCCTGAGGATGGATGACCAAATTGTCTCCCTATAGACTGAGAGAGATCGCCATTTATTATAGAAGACACAACAGAAGTAAAAATTGGCACACAAGACAATTCTAGAATCATATAGTTAGCAACATCTTTGAACGTCAAGGAAAAGCCTGAGTTTATAACATTCTTTTTAGAAAGAAAAGTAAATTTCACATGGCCATATGCTGATATGCCTGGATTGGATCCCGAATTTGTTCTGCACCACTTTCCACTCTTGCCAAATGCTAAGCCATATAAAAAAAAGTTATTCACCACCAGATTGCACTCCTTGTCAAGGTGGAACTAAAGAAACTCCTGGATGTTGGATTCATTCACTTGATTGATTATGCAGATTGGATATCAAGTCTCATTCCTTTCAAAAAACCAAATGGTCAAATCAGAGCATGTGCAAATTTTAGAGATCTCAACAAAGTTTGTCCCAAAGATGATTTTCCTTTACCAAACATCGACATCATAGTAGACCTTGCTGCTGGGTATGAAATGCTATCACTTATGGATGGATTCTCAGGTTATAATCAGATAAGAATTGCCACTAAAGATCAACCAAAAACATCTTTCACATGTGCTTGGGGAACTTTTTGTTGGAATGTCATTCCATTTGGACTTAAAAATTCCAGAGCTACCTATCAGAGAGCCATGACAACTATTTTTCATGACTACATGCATGTTCTCATGGAAGACTATGTTGATGAACTTCTCTCTCAGTCTCTAGAATGAAATGGTCACTTAGCAGTATTGGACAAGATTTTCACATAATTGGAAAAGTACCAACTCAGGCTTAATCCAAAGAAATGTGTTTTCGGGGTCCAATAAGGAAAACTCCTAGGATATGTTGTCTCTCATAGAGGAATAGAAGTTGATCTTGCCAAAGTAAAAGCTATCTTGGTCATGCCACCACCAACCAACATTAGTCAATTGAGAACATTGCAAGGAAGACTACAATCAATCTGTAGGTTCATTGCTCAGCTAGCTGACAAGATCCATCCATTTCAACACTTGTTACGAAAAGGAATTCCCTTCAATTGGATAGAGAAATTCCAAGAAGTATTTGATCAGAGCAAGCATTACCTATATACTCCACCAGTTCTCATGCCTCCTATTGATGGAAGAAATCTGATACTATATGTGATAGCAACCACATGAACACTGGGGGCATTATTAGCACAAAATGACAATGATGGCAAAGAAAGAGCAATTTATTATATCAGTCGTACCTTAGTCGGATATGAGTTGAACTATAGTCCTATTGAACAAGCATATCTACCAGTGGTATTTGCAACACATAAATTGAGACACTACATGATGAATCACAAGACAAAATTGATTGCCAAAATTGATCCTTTGAAATACCTTTTTCAGTAAAGTAGCTCTAAAAGGAAGAATTTCTAAGTGGGTTATGATCCTGAGTATGACATTGAGTACGTGGACCAAAAATCCATAAAGGGACAAGTGATAGTTGATAAAATTGTAGATGCACCAATAAAAGTAGATCATCCTTTGATATCTGATTTCCTAGATGAAAAAATCTTTGTAATAGAGACACCGATTGACATCATGAAAATTATACTTCGATGGATCCTACACAAGTCATGGTTCAGGAGCCGACATTATGTTCATCACACCTCAAGGAGACTCCATTCCTAAGTCTTTTCGAATAGAATTTCCATGCACAAACAACATGGTTGAATATGAAGCATTATTGATAGGAATTTGAATGGCAATAAAATGGAAAATCAAGGATCTTCAAGTCTATGGCAATTCTCAGTTAGTGATTAAGAAAGTTAATGATGATTATGACACCAAGGATGAGAAATTGATTCCCTACAAGCACATGGTAGATAGTTTTAGACTGTACTTTGATAGAACAGATACTGAGAATCCAAAACAAAGTAGTCAAAACAATGGCTACAATTGGATCTCTCTTGGACATTCCTAACAATGCCTCAAAATATGAGTTCTTGGTAGAACAACTGTTGATCCCCACATTTGATGTCCCTAAAACTAAACTTGTGTGTGAACTTGTTGGTCTTGAATCTTGAAAAAGACATCTACAGTTACTTACATGACTAGATTGTCCCTTCTGACTTGTCCCTCAACCAACACAAAGCATTTATCTAACAAACATCCAAATATTCCACCATTGGAGACACCCTTTACCGCCGTAGCTTCAATAGTACCCTCCTCTGATGTCTCGACTCAAATGAAGCAAAAAAAACCTTACAAGAGGTACACCACAATATATATGGAGCTCACTCTGTTGGTCCAACCTTAGCTAAGAAGTTCATGAGAATGGGATATTATTGGCCTACAATGGAACATGATGCCTATCACTTCATGAAGAAATGTCACCAGTTTTAGATTCCATGGAGATCTTATACATGCACCAGCTCAAGAACTACAACCGCTCACTTCGCCATGGCCATTTTCTCAATGGGGACTCAACCTCGTAGGAAAGATCCATCCCACCTCTTCTAATGGACATAAGTTCATTCTTGTCACTTTACAAAATGGATCGAAGCCATCCCACCGACCTACATTTCTCGAAAGTAGATAACCAAGTTCATCCTGAATTACATCATTTGCCGCTATGGTATCCTGCAGTCCATCATTACAGATAATGGTCACCCTTTTAAGAATCAGGATGTCTGTGAACTTTGAGAAAAATTCCATATCCAACACCATTTTTCTACTCCATATTACCTCCAAGGTAAAGGTCAAACTGAGGCATCTAATAAGACAATCCTAAAAATCTTAAAGAAGACTGTCAATGACACCAGCAAGGATTGGCACCTACAACTTAATCTTTCTTTATGGGCCTATCACACCAATATCTACACCCCTATAGGAGCCACAACATATTCTCTTGTCTATGGATCTAAGGAAATACTTCCTATAGAGGTCGAGTTACCATCCCCGTGAGTCTCCATGCAAGGCTTGATTGATCAAGAAGAATGTCATGTATCCCGTCTACATGAGCTATAGTTACTAGATGAAAATAGATAGAATGCTTTGAAACATTTACAAGCATATCAAAATCACCTTTGATGCAGTTACATTAAGAAATTCTAGCCTAGAAGCTTTAACATTGGTGACTTAGTCTTGAAAGAAAACCCGAACAATCAAGCAGAACGAGAGAAGCCCAAAAATTTTGAACCTAATTGATTGGGCCCTTATATCATCACAACATCATATGGATTTGGTGCTTATCAAATTTCTACTCTTGAAGGAGAACCACTGTTCGAATTGATCAAATAACATGCATCTTCACAAGTACTACACTTGATTCTTAAAGTATCCCCTTAAAAAATCAAAAAAACAAAAAAGATCAAAAAAATCAAAAAATGGTCACCTTGATGAAAACCTAGCAAACAGGCATCTTGGTGACGACAAAAAAATTTAAAAAAAATGAAAAAAATAGTAAAGAGAAATAATACATCCAAAAGTGAAAACCTCTTTAGTGGCGCTTTGGATAAGTACCATGGTGAAAGCTTGGAAAATAGGCACCATGTGTAGTTAGTCTATGCTCCTTCGTCTACTGCCACTCTATCTGGTCCTTTCATCCATTCGCACATGTCACTCACTCATAATAAAGCTTCATCATCCTTTCCATGGATTGAGAACCACTAACATTTAGCATCCTTTACCTTCATGATCATCCTCTACATTCGTCGCTTCCCCTTGCAAATAATACAGTTGTCCTATACTTGATTGGGGAAATTCCTTGACTCACATCTTCTTGGGAAATGACACATGGTATTAGCCTTTTAAAACATCAAAATCCAAAAAAAATCACAAAACTTCAAAATCCAAAAAAAAAAAACCTTCAAAATCCAAAAAAACCTTCAAAATAAAATAAAAAATCATAAAACTTCAAAATCCAAAAAAATCATAAAACCTTCAAAATACAAAAAAATCAAAAAACCTTCAAAATCCAAAAACATTAGAAAAAATAAAAAAAACTCCAAAAAAAGAGTCTAAGTCTGAGTTTGAGTCAGTTTGTATTAGTAGGGTCAAACTACGTTGTCTCTGCACATTTGCTACGTAGGCAAGGTTCATCTTAAATGAGACCCCAAGACATTAGGTCAGTCCTTTTAGGTTGTCCAAATAAAATCATGACTCAATCTTTTGTCAAATAAAATAAAGTCAAGTCATGTCAAACTACGAGGTCTCTATGTGTGTAACGTAGGAAAATCCATCAATCGATGAGCCCTCGAGGCCACCTAGGTTAGTCCCTTAGGGTTTGTCGAGTCCGGTTGTATTTTGGGTCCACAAGCAATCATCATTCAAACCAAATCATGAATCAACGGACAAACATAATCAACCACGATCTTTTATCTTTAATCAATCGTTTTATCATCAATCATTCAATTTGGTCATTCAATCATAATGGGGCATCATCTCATTTGTCTCATTTAGTCCTATCTCTTGTATTTTATCAGGACACGTCCTTCCTGAGATTATACTTTTTCATTGGTCAATCTGGTCGTTACCTTAAGTAGGATGTATCTTTCTTGTAGTTAGGTGCCTTGTCAACACTTGTCATTTGGTCAATTTTATCAGATGTTCTCCTTGCCTTAAACAAGATATGTCTTTCTTGACATTAGGTATCGTCACATCGCTTGGTCATATCAATCAATCTTTGTCAAACAATCAAGAAATATTGTCAACATCATCAATTAATCTTGCCTTAATCAGGATGTGTCTTTCCTAAAATCAGGCACAATCAATCAACCTTTTCAACCTTATTAATCAGTCTTTGTCAAAATCAATCAATCTTGTCAACCTTGTCAACCAATCTTTCCTTAATTAGGATGTGTCCTTCCTAAAACTAGGATCAATCAATCAAATCAACTGATCAACACTTCTCCCACTTATCACTTAATGCTTGTCAACCTATCAATCAATTTGGTCACCTTGGTCAACTTAATCAATCATCCCAAACAATCCTATCAGTATCCTTGGCAAACACCATCTCTATCGGCAAGCACTTTTTTGATCTGAACTTTTCTTGTCTTTTTTATTGGTCTTTGATCATGTTACTAGTTACCTCGAGGATTTCCTATTAAGGGATTTAGAGGGATGATGATGGATCATGACCTCTTTTCTTTGTTTTCCATCTATGGTTTTTCTTGGTAAAAAGAATGGGATAATTGGGTCCCTAGTATGAGCTAGGGCATTCCTTATCTGTTGACTTTGTCTTTTGGCTACTTGTCTCTCACAAATGGCCACCTTGCACACCTTGGTATATACCATACCATGGTGTTTGCATTCCATTTGTGATAATTTTGATGCCTGATGATGATAAATATAAAAGCATGAAAGTTAGTCCCTTGTCATTTCCCGTCTAACTTTCCATCTCCATCTCCTTTCCCTTCTCTCACGCTAACATCCATCTCTTTCATGCTAACTTTCCTTCTATCTACATCTTGACAGAGTCCCGTGGCACACAAAAACATCTTGCATACATAATCACGTTAGACCACATTAACATAGAAAAAATCTTCATCATAAGCAACATTATCATCTTAGGTCACATGTATTTGCATAAGAAAATACAAAAACATCAGGATCATCCATATAGAATTAGCATTTTATCATCATATTAGCATCATCATTGCATTGTACATTCCATCATGGCATCACAATAGCATTGCATTCCATATCATATCACATTTTATGTCATAATCCATTTGCATTATATTTCATATAACATTGCATTTTACATCGTGATTCATCACATCACATAAATATTGCATTTCACATCAAATTGTATTTCATACACATTACATCCCAGTAATAATAATAGGGCATATCACATCACACATCACATTTGCATTCATATTCAACCATCTCATTTTGCATTAATTTGTGTTAGCATGTCATTACATTAACATTAAATTGCATCTACATATTACATTACATTCATAACATCAGGTCATCATGCATAACCTAAACATTCCATTACATCAATACATTTGCATATCACATTGTAGTTGTAAAATTAGGTTATTTCCATTACATTCATCACTCATACATATCATAATAAACATACATCATCATATACACATTACACCATCATATAAAATGCATCCATACATATCATAAAAAGCATAACATTTATAAAACATCCATAATCATAAATGCATCACATCTATCAAATTAGGTCATCCATATTACATTTACCATTCATACATATCATAAACATTCATAACATAGTCATAAAATCATAATCATAAAAGCATGTCAGACCATCACATAACCATATAGAACACATCAATAAACATCATAATCACAACATACACATCCATAACATAGCACATCATCATCATAAATAGAAATGCACAATATACGAATGCATATCATCAACCACCACCAAAATCATATCATATATAGCTCAAAATAATAGTGTCATAGGTACAATGTCAAGGCATGTTGTGTCCAATAAAAATGGAGCTCACAGGCTCGATAATCAAAATAATATTGTCCATATAACATGATAAATAAAAGGAGGCCCTAGCCCAAACTATCTTGATCCCTTGTCTCTAGGGCATCCCTGTCCTCCCTCCGCGATGAATCCCTGGCCCTGTGCTATGAGGTAGAAGGTGGCCTGTCATATGGGGTGGCCCATCTAGCATCTGATGTCTCCCCTTGGAATCTACTCTAATTCTGCCTGCTGTGTGTTTGGCCATGAGACCTACCTCGTGAACTGTTGTCTATCTTAGAAAATGTGGGCTCCCTCCTATCTAGAGGTACCACTCATACAAATCTCTATAGTACTGATTGGCCTTGCTATCTCCGGCGTACTCTCTCGCAACCTCCATGACAAACCCACTAAACGTAGCCATAAAATCAATCATCCGTTGATTTGTTTGTTGTCGGCTAATCATCGCTAAGTCCCTCTCCACCTGGAATGCATACCTCTCAGCCTTAAGGCCATCTCTCTTAGTTGTCATGGTCCTCAACTTCACCTCTAACACTTGTACACGCGCCTATAGCACGATTATCCTCTGATGTGCCATCATTTGCTTGACCCTCCTCCCCCACCTCCTCAACTCCCATGATGATCCTCTTGACCTCGTCCATCTCTGGCTCCTCCTTAGTTTGCTCATCTTGTTCTCCCTCTTTGATGCAGTGAAAGGGAGGTCCTTGACCTAATCAACACATTTTGAGTTCTTTCAACCACTTTTGAAGTCTTCAAAGTCCTCTCTAGTGTTACCTCCTTCACAACTATCCTACTTGCCTAGTAGGTGTCCAGACCTTCCTTTCAGGTCTCAACTCTCAACCAATCTACCAAACCCACAAACTAAGCACCTTTTTTAGCACCCATTATGCCCAACCAAAACATATCTTGAAATCACTAAAGGTCACTTTGGACCAACTCAACTTAAACTGAGCTTTTATGTTGAAACGAGCTCCAATTAGCCCTCTTTTCCAAAGGAAATCACCTCCAAACTAGATGCCAACTCAAAAATTCCACTAGACAGACCTTAAACTACCTCCAAAACCACAACTTCTCCAACTTCTAGTTCAACACTTTCTTTCTAGAGTCCCATTCCATGAAACCATCCTTTTCCACACAATAACTAAGGGTTTATTGAAAAACCAATCTCTAGGCCACATGCAACCTCAAAACCTCTTCAAACACTATTTATTCAACCTACACAAGCTTAATACACCTTCAAATTTTGTTTCCCCCAAGCTTTACTCACCTTTGCATTCAAAAAATTTACTTTTTCACTCAAACACTTTTTCCTCAATTAGGGCTTCATGCCCAAACATGCAATTGGCCTCCTCTATCCTTGTAGACCTTCAAACAAATCAAAATCCACCAGATCTCACTAAAATAAACATGATCTAACCTTCGAAGATATTTCTTCAATCTTCCTCTTTTAGCTATGCCTTTTAGGCCTAAACTCATGCATTTCCATTAGGAAAGCAAGGAAAACTCCTTCAAATGTCTTTGCCAAAAATAATTTCTTATTCCTACACCTAAAACTATTCTAATCAGGTCCATTCCATCGAATTATATTATGTACAGTAGGTGGAATGACCTTTTATTGCATACTAGGCCTCAAAACCCTTAAACACACCCTTAAACAAGAACTTTCAGAAAATGAGCCCAAACTCCCTTAAAATGCAATGTCAAACCTTCAAACCAATTAAAATTTGAAGTGAACTCAAGCCTACAATAGATTCAAATCACCTTGGAGAAAATTTTTGCTGTAAGGACCTGTATAAGTCTCAAGAACAAATAAATTTTTGGAAAATGCACATAAAAATTGGAGTTTTCAATGATTTCTTTTATAAAAAACAAGCAATCAATCCTCTACAAAAAGTTTTCCATCTTATTTAAACTTGACTCAATGAGAAATCACCTATCCAACTACCCCTAATAACCATTGGGATTCCCAACTTCACCAATTTTGCAATTTTAGCAACATTTGCATATTTCAACCCACCTTGACCCTAAAGACTAAAACAACATTACAAGATGGCATAGCATGGCCTTATTTGACATCTTAACTAATTCAACCTACCTAGACTCAATTCACAAAATAGAGAAACATAGTGCTTTGCACCATTCATCTGGCCATGAAATATTTCCAAGTCCCTTGGAAGTCGTAAACCCTTTGTTCTACAAAATACTTTAGTCTTCAACTCCTTGATGCTCCTCCTTGTAGTCTTCCATGCTCTGCTTCTTGAAACAACTCCATCTTGATCTTCATCTTCACCTTTGGCTTGATCTTGTCCATGCAAAGTAGTCCTCTTCTTGCCTTTCCAATTTGAATATGCACCTTCATGCTTTTATGTGTCTTTACCAGCTTCATCCTTCTACTTCCACTTTGTTCTTCTACTTCATTCATTGCGAAATAGCTCTCACTTTGTCTTTCTTCTTTCATCTTGACCTTTGGTTTGACTCCCATCAAAGTTGCTAGGGTGTTGGTAAGAAGTTGAGTCCACTTTTTGGCCAAAAAGTAGAAGTATTTTCCCTGATTTTCAACATTTGACACATTTGACCTTAAAATTTGAAGCACTTAGAGATGAAATCTTCAAAAAAGTCACTAATCATAAAATGTAGTACTCAGAGTCTAGTTTCCAATATGTAATTTATTTCAATACCCAGATTGTACAAATTGAGTTTCAATAGGCGTTTCTAAAAACCACTGTTTAAAAGTCACTTTTTTTTACCATACCATGCATGTGTAAGACATCCATATTTTGACCTAAATTATCATATTTTTCTAAATCCTTTTGGGAAAATATTTGTGACTCACTGAAGCACGTTCTCAATATTTTTTTGTAAATTTTTATTGAATATTTTTTTTTGTTAATTTTTTATTAGGCATATTTGTCGTTTTGAAAAATCGTCGTGTACGACACCCATAAGATGACCTTAACTTATCATTTTTTGATTTTTTTTTAAATTGAAAAGAATTGTCTAAAGTTTGTTCTCATGCAATCCGTTCGTCAAAATGCTAGGTTGATCAAAAGTTATTAAAATATTAAAAAACCCTAATATTTAAAGTTTATGGACTAGTTTCATTAGAAATTAATTGAAAAATAGAAAAAATAGTCCAATTGTAAAAAAAATTACATATTTGGAATTTGCATTGTCTCATCTAAAATGGGTTTTAATTTTGTCAAAAAATTATGCAAAAAAGTCGTCAGCCATATGTCCAAACTCAATATTTTTCTCTGACATTGTTAGGACCTTCAACTTGTAGGTCAAACCAGGTTGAAGGCCTAGGTTCGGATTCCGAATGCTTTTCTTGAACCAAAATACAAGGCAGAAACCCGCCCACAAAGAAAACCCAATTTCAAATTTTTTGAAACGGGATCCCATTTTAGTTCTACAAAATGGGATCTCGTTATTTAAAACGGGATCCTGTTTTCAAAATTGCCAAAAATGGGAAATTTTCATTTTTGGAAATTTTAAAATGGGATCCCGTTTGAAAATTTTCCAAAATAGAAATTTCCAAAAATGGAAAGTTTTCAAATTGGGATCCCGTTTTCAAAACTTTCCATTTTTGGAAAGTTTTCAAAACGATCCTGATTTTTTCAAAAGCGTGATCCCGTTTTTAATTTAGGCTCGGGATCCCATTTCTTAGAAAGCGGGATCCCATTTTTGCAATGTCAATTTCATTTTTTGGCTAAGGCAAAAACTTCCACGTTTCGTGGACTCAACTTCTTGCACTTACCCGCTATCATAACAAGAAAATGATAAAGGATTACCTTAACTCCTTGCCTCTTAACCTTTCTCTCAACAAATCTTGCTGCTAGCCATATCTTTACACTTGCAATCAAACTCATATCTGCTACATACTTGAATCTACTCCATTGGCTTTGCCAAACATTCACTTTCACCTTGCTCTTTGTCTTCGCATTCTTCTTTAGGTTCTCCATTCTTGGAACCCTTATGCAATCAGGTTTAACAACCTCTATTATGGCAACATATGATTTCCTACCAACCACTCTTATCATCCAAGGACAACTCTCTGTCCTTACCACAACACTATCACTCTTCTCCACTTCATTTGGAGTCTTCTCAAACACTCTATCTTTGGCCTTCTCTTGGCCTATCACTTTCTTGGTCCCTTCCAAATTTGAGACCTTCTTCAAAATTACTGTTTTGACCCCTTCACCACTTGGGGTGACTGCAACCTTCCTCTCAACTCTCTGTCTATGCTCGAATCTGGCCACACTTCCTTGTAACCTACCTTCCATCACTTTACCTTGACTGCCCACTCTTTGCATTTGATACTTTGCCTCATGGACCTCTGTCCTACTAGTTTTATGAAGCTCTTTGTTAACACAATCTGACTGTCCATCATCCTCTTTGGATACCATGTTCTCAACTAGCTTCTCTTCAACCTCAACCATCTTAAACTCTTTCACTTGCCATTTACCTTGGCTCTTTTCACCTTTTACTCTTAGACTTTCTGCCCCTATTATCACTATGTTTTTAGTCTTATTGACCTCTGTCTTGGCAGTGCTTGACTGATCCTTGTCTTCTTTTTCCTTCATAGGACACAAAAATTCACCTACCATGATCTCTGCATGCTTCTTAAGCCCATCTTGGCTTTCCATAGTCCATTTACTCACTTCATTTTTATCTATTACCTCTGTCTTCAATCTCTTTGCCTTTAAGACCTTTTTGCTATTAGGTCTACCATCTTCTTTACTATCAAACATCTGCTACCTTCCATCTTCTTGTCCAATCATTGGACAATATACCTCTCCCATGGTTACCTTACTAGGCCAATCTTTCCTTTCCTTAGGCAACTCACTTTCACTCATCTTATCTTTTCTTCTTATCTCTATCATATCAGACTTTCTCATCACTATTTTGATAGTATTTGACTATCCTACAACCTCTTTTTCCTTTGTTTGATAAAATTCAGTCTCTCCCTTGACTTCATCATACTTTCCTATCTCAACTTGCCTCTTCACAAGGAATTCTTTCCTGATCTCTTCTATCTCAGATTTCTTCACCAACTTTTCATCTTTCCTTTCTATCATTGCATAATCCTTCAATCCTGTTGTCTTGGTATCTTCAAGCCATGAAATGGTTGCACATTCATCAAGCCTATCTTCTTCACACCTTATAAACTCTTTTCTGCCCTATATAGTCACTCTTGCTACCCTTCTCTGTCCCTTATTCTCTTCCACCAATGGAATCAAAGTAAAAGAAACCCCATCCTTCTCAATCTAATAACTATTATGCTTTCCATCATACAAAGCAGATCTCTCAAATTCCCATGGTCTCCCTAATAACAAGTGGCATACACTCATAGGTACCAAATCACATAAGATTCTATCCTTATATCCACCTATTTGGAACTCAACCCAAGATTTCTCCTTAACCAAAAGAGAATGTTCATCATTCAACCAAGAAAAATTATAGGGCGTTTCATGAGGTATCCTTGTCAAATTCAATTTATCAACCATTTCTTGAGATACCATGTTATCTAAGCTATTGAAATCTACTGTTACAGTACATACTTTTCCATTACACTTGCAGGTGGTTTTGAAAAGTGATTTTCTTTGTAGCATATCCTTCTCTTCAATCAATTCTCTAAGGTCCAGGTGTTCATTTTTTCCTTCCTCCAATACAACTCTTCCTTCCTCAGATCGGTACTATGCTCTAATACCAACTGATGTAGTAACAGGGAGGTCCTTGACTTAATCAACACATTTTGAGTTCTTTCAACCACTTTTTAAGTCTTCAAAACCCTATTTAGGGTTACCTCCTTCATAGCTATCCTACTTGCCTAGTAGGTGTCCAAAAATTACTTTTAGGTCTTAACTCTCAACCAATATTACAAACCCACAAACTAAGAACCTTTTTTAGCACCCATTATGCCCAAACAAAACATATCTTGAAATCACTAAAGGTCACTTTGGACCAACTCAACTTAAACTGAGCTTTTATGCTGAAACGAGCTCCAATTAGCCCTCTTTTCCAAAGGAACTCACCTCCAAACTAGCTTCCAACTCAAAAATTCCACTAGACAGACCTTAAACTACCTCTAAAACCACAACTTCTCCAACTTCTAGTTCAAAACTTGCTTTCTAGAGTCCCATTCCATGAAACCCTCCTTTTCCACACAATAACTAAGGGTTTATTGAAAAAAATCTCTAGGCCACATGTAACCTCAAAACCTCTTCAAACACTCTTTATTCAACCTGCACAAGCTTAATACACCTTCAAATTTTGCTTCCCTCAAGCTTTACTCACCTTTGCACTCAAAAACCTCACTATTTCACTCAAAAACACTTTTTCCTCAATTAGGGCTTCATTCCCAAACATGCAATTGACCTCCCCTATACTTGCATACCTTAAAACACATCAAACTCCACTAGACTTGACTAGAACAAATAAGATCTAACCTTCTTCCAAGCTGTTTCTTCAATCTGCCTCTTTTAGCTATGCCTTTTAGGCCTAAACTCATGCATTTCCACTGGGGCAACATGGAAAACTCCTTCAAATGTCTTTTCCAAAACTAATTTCTTATTCCTACACTTAAACCTATTCTAATCAGGCCCATTCCATCGAATTATAGTATGTACAGTAGGTGGAATGACCTTTTATTGCATATTAGGCCTCAAAACCCTTAAACACACCCTTAAACAGGCACTTTCAGAAAATGAGCCCAAACTCCCTCAAAATGCAATGCCAAACCTTCAAAAAAATTATAATTTGAAGTGAACACAAGCCTACAATAGATTTAGATCACCTTGGAGAAAATTCTTGCTATATGGACCCATACAAGTCTGAAGAACAAAGAAATTTTTAGAAAATGCACAGAAAAATTGGAGTTTTCAATGATTTCTTTTATAAAAAAAAAGCAATCAATCCTCTACAATAATTTTTTCATCTTATTTAAACTTGAATCAATGAGAAATCACCTATCAAACTACCCCTAACGACCATTCAAGTTCCATGACCGTTGGGCTTCCCAACTTCACCAATTTTGCAATTTTAGCAACATTTGCATATTGACCCACCTTGACCTAAAGACTAAAACAACATTACAAGATGACCTAGCATGGAATTATTTGACAGCATCTTAACTCATTCAACCTCTCTAGACTCAATTCACAAAATAGAGAAACATAGTGGTCTACACCACTCTCCCCCTACCTCAACCTCCATGGCCTCAACAGATCTGGCTGTGCTACCTCCACTACAAGAACCTTGGCATGATGCTCTCCCTTCTGACCTTCCACATCCACCGCTGCCCTCACCTTTGGATAATCCTCCTCCATATCCTCCACCTCCCAAATGGGTGGTAGCTGTCTACCCTCCCGCCACCCTCTATCCCTCCTCCTCCCGTGCTTGTCTCCTCCTCTCCATCCTCCCTGTTGGTCTCATCCATCAGATGTCCCCCCATCCTCCTCTGTCTCCTCACCCACCATCTCCTCTCTTGCCACCCATCCTACCCCTATCTCCTCGTCAGCTATGAATGTATTAATGAAATAGGACTGTGTACCAACCACCAGGCATCATACTCTAGTGTCATGCCTGCATCAGCATCCCCTCCTCTCCACTTTCAATCCAATGCCTACATGGCATTGATCTCTTGCTCTATTGTAGTGATGAAAATCTGAGGACCCCAGGGATGTACCTCTCAAAGGACTGTCCATACTTTGTTATACCAACTGGGACCCCCTGTCTCTCGCCGAACTACCATCTGACTCTCTCTAGGAGATACATCTCAATGATTTGTTGTTTGTTGTATTGTGTGCCAGATGAGATACCTGGGCTGTCAACACCATCGCATGTGATCATCCTCATCAATCCATAGCTTGCAAGTCCTATATGGTCTCCAAATAAAGCTGACTAATGTGTCTAAACCATGCCTCCAATACCCAACATCACCAACATGTGTCTGTGTCAAGGAACCTGGTACATATAAGAATATGACACTCTTCCCACTAGCTATCGAACCATCAGAGGTCAGAACACTACCATGTGCTCCCAAGCCCATACTTTCAACAAAGTAACACTGCAACTCAAACTTTACCCGCCCTGTAAGTGATGTCATGCAACTGAAAATAGAGCATGGACAATAGACATGGCCCCCAAGCATACACTGTCCCAACGCGAATCATTGAACCGAGCACCTCTCCCTAGCCCACTGAGAAATCTTGACCTCTACGATCGGGAATCATCACTCCTGCTATCAGTTCACATAGAACGTAGTCATAACTGTTGTATGGCTCTACTAGGGTCTCCCATAGGATTTCGTAGCCCTGGATCCTGAGATCTGCATCGTCATCACAATCATAGTACTTGTACAAGGCCTGTAGTCCTTGAGCGGGGTCATAACATACCCGCTCGTCACAAATTGACAACTGTAGAATCTTGTAAACATCCTCCAGGGTGACTGTCACCTCCCCTGTCACCAAATGGAAGCTACTCATCCCAGAGTGCCACCGCTTTGCCAATGTTGTCAGCATCCCCCTATTTGCCCTAATCACAAACATATATGTGACGTAGAACAACTCTAGGTCTAGTAGTGCCTGTTTCTCCTCCTCGCCTAATTGGTCCTGCAGTCAGAAAACATCAGGTCTCGACTCCTGTGTATAAATCGATAGTAGACGCTCCTGTAATCACCAAGCAACTAGTATGTCAATCCAAGACCTTTAGTTGACCTATTGAACCTAAGTTGACCAAGTCAAAATTTCCTAGTTTGGGGAAAATTTTTAAATAGGAAATTGCGTCACATTTTTGGCATATGCATCATACATATTTTAATTGGATCACAACTATGATTGCATCACTCGCCTATCATATACATCATTTCGTACTACACATGCATCACAACTAGTTGTTTGCGTCATTCTCGACTACACATGCAACTAAAAAATGCACTTATGTCACACAAATTTATGCGTCACACTGTAAAAACTTGTTCCCTAACCCTAATACAATTATGTTATGTTGAGACGATTGTGGAAAACCACTTATCGAATGCGGCTAACGTGCATGCAATTGCGTCGCAAAATTTTACAACACAATTGCTTGTAAATTTTTTCCCTAACTAAATGCATGCCAATCAAAAAACTTACAAAGGGGGTTTGTGGTACATACCGGGGTGGGTGCTCCCTTAGGTTGGTGGTATCTCCGGATCCAATACACACGGTGGGCAGCCTCTGGAATTGGAGACATCCTTGTTGAAAAATCACTTAGAAGCTCTAGAAATTTCTAAATTAGGAATGCACAAATGAACCTTTTTCAAACTAAAATTGCTATTTATAGGTCCAAAATTAGGGTTTTTGACTTGCCTTGACTATTGGGTGCATCCTTGTGATGACTTTGATCCTGAATTTGACCCCCGCATTGACTTCAAAGCTCATTTATGTCTTCACCATCGACTTCCTAACCATCAACTTGTCTTATTGGGACAATTTTCCAACTTTTTTGCAACCTTTCAAAAATTTGTAAAATTTTCCCCAAGGGGAATACTTGTATCTTGACTTCACTGGGGCATCCATTGACTAAATTTCTTTGACACAACACTCAAATCACATTATGTCAAAGAGGGGCAAAATGTAAACACTAGAAAAATGTCCTAAGTCTGCGAGCATTATTTTTCTTGGTTGTCGTCTTTCAATAATTGAATAATTTTAATTATTTGATTATTCTTAATCATATTCCTCTATTAATTAAATAATTCTAATTATTTAATTAATTCACTTTCTAATCTCTATTCTATCCTGATGAGTTAAAATATATTTTTTGTGTTCCTAACACTCCCTTTCCTCAATAATTAAATAAATTATTATTTATTTAATTATTTATCTTTTATCATTTGCCTATAGTCAGATAATAATAATAATAATAATTTGTCTATGCCTTGACCTTTTCATTCTTCTATAATTAAATAATTGTCAAGATTATTTAATTATGTGTTATTCCTCTCATTAAATAATTAATTCAAATTAATTATTTAGTGTCTAATTTCCATCTCTCCCTATTTAAGTAAATTCATTTAAAATTTATTTATTTAAATGCCCATTTTCCATTTTCCTCAAATAAATAATTCAAATGAATTATTTATTTTCCAAAATTTTAATTCATCTATTTTCCTCCACTTCCTCATTAATATCTGTCATGGTCATCTCTATCATAGCCGTCTATGTCATAATCCTCCCATGAATAGCATATTCCTAGCACATCAATCCTCCACCATCAATCTTGGAATCTTTCTAGAAGTTCAATCTTGATCGTCCATTTCGTAACCTCCCTCTAATGGATTCTCATTCATCGATCTTGGAATCTTTCTAGAGGATTAACCTTGTCTGTTCGTTTGAATGGTTGTCTATAAAAGAAACCTTCCTCTTCCATTTTTTCCTTAACAACCATATTGTCTCCAACTTTCTACTTACAATTTGTGGGTTATTGCACAAGTTTTACTTCAAAATCTGAGGGAAAAGTTTACAAAAGGAGAAATAGGAGAGACAAGAGAAGGAATCAACTGCAATGGGGAGTGTTCTATTTCATTTTCTTTCATTTTGATTTCTCTCCTTGTTTGTATTCTCTTGTTTGGATGAGGCTTTATAGCTTAGAGGTGTTTGGCTGACACTTTATCTAGGCTAGAACTGCTTTACCCCATCTTTCACAAGGTATGTGTCCTAGGCTAGTGACCTAGGACTCATTCACCACCTACTGAATGGGTTCTCACTAGGTCCTAGGACCCCCTTTTCACATATCATTTAACATCCCCCATAGTGTGTCCTAGTTAAGCATGCCAGGACCCATTTTCCACATGGAAAATGGGTCCTCACTTAACCCTAGGACACCCCCTTGGAATATGTTTTTGGTGGTATTTTAATGATTTCAAATCCCAGATCTGATGTCGGCTTGTGTTATTTGAATTTCGGGAATTAAGAGTAAGATAAGTATAAATACAAGGTTATTTCACATAGTTTCACCTAGTAAATTCAAGCTATCTTAAGAGCATTCAAGTGATCATTTTACAAGAGAATTCAAGAGAATTTCTAAGGCATTTAAAGGCATATTATTGAATTTTATTACAACAATCAAGATATCAATCTTCATGTCAAAGTCATGCATGTTGTTGAGCTAATGTGATGATGTAGCATTGGTGATCAAGTTCAAGTGTTCAAAGCCATTATCTTATGTCAAGTTCATGATCAAGATCTACACTCATTAAGGCCATTTCATGCTAAGTTTTAGATTTACAATTCAAGGTTTCAACAAGCTTTGGTTTTAGGTTGAAGATCAAGTGGAGAACAAAAGTTGTGAAAGTTGTCACCTTTCATGCAAAATCATGAAAAGTCTTCTACAAAATTCATTTCCAAATTTTGAGAGCTTAACACCTGGAGTTTGGAGTTGCAAACATTGAAGAACAAAACCTAGAAATTGATTTTCCAGAACCCTAGCCAGGACCCATTCACCACTAGGCGAATTAGTCCTTAGTGAGGCTCAAAAAAACACTTTTTGCAACAGGCACATAGCATTTGACCCTCTTAAAACTTGCATTTTGATTGCTATATTGGTTAGGTTTGATTACTGATTATTATTTATGTATTATAAGCCTCATAACTAAATGAAATTAATAAGAATAGGGTGCATCCAATTGGTTAATCCATTTTGGGTCACACCTCTTTTTGTTTGTTTCATAATATATGATTGATAGTCTACAAGTTTTCTATAAAGTTGGCATGCCTTAATTTGTGTTGTAGTTCCAAGGGTAGCTTCATGGTTGATGCCTCCCTTAGTGCCATGGTATGTAGTGGTAAGAGTAGGTAATTTAGGAAGAGTTGTAATGTTTAGATCATGTGAAAAATAAAGATTCATCAAAATAGTAGTAAGAAATCAAGAATAAGACACATTAAATTACAAAGACTTCTGTGAATGATATGATTAGAGAAGAGAGACTAGGTTGTGAAGGTCATGAAAATGAGTGTCACATGACACAATACATTGAGTTCACCAAAATATACTAGATGAACTAATAATAAAATTATAAACTTGAAGAATTTTATCTTAACCAAAATTTAATATGAATACAAAATTATTTAGTTTATTTTTACCAATAAATTTGACTGTTCTACACTACACACTAGATAAGATTATATATTTTTTTATTTTTGATGAACTTTAAATATACTGTACTAAAAGTGTAAATCAAAATGAAATCTTATCTAGATAAATTTCTCCTTTTCTACTTAAACTAAGTGAATGAGAAAGAAAGTTGGGTTATAAAATATTGATTTACAAAAGAATAGAATATATAATTAGCAAATTGAATTCAAAACTATATAAATAAATGGGTAAAAAGAATTTGATGTAAGAAAATGGAGCTCACTACCTAAGATGTAGTCATGGTGCATAGAAATATGCAAGATGCATTATAGTCCTCATAATGCACTATAGTCCAAGTCACATATTGTCATCTAAACCAGTTACAAAATATAAATTCCTATATGGAAATCTAGTTTTTCTACACATAGAGGATGAAACACCAACACAATAATACTCCAAAATATACTAAAAATTAAAATAAAATGAAATGATGCTAAATGAACATAAAAATAAAATGATAAAGAATATGAGAGAAATGAAACCAAACCTTCATGCACAATTGTGATGTTCAATGAAATTGCACCAAGGATAAGAAGGAAGGTTTGGGGCTAGTTAGGAGCTTTCCATGAATGGTCAAGCCCCTATTTTTGTCTTTCAACCTCTGTTGGTAGCAAATGATAAAACTAGAGTACAATACATGTATGTGTTCTTAACCTAAGTCTATCCAGAACTAGAGAAATAAATACAATTCTACTAATATTACTCCTAGGTATACAAGGAGAAATGGACTAGTGTGTATATTTTATCAAATTAAAATAAAAATCTGAAAAGTGCTAGACACATAAATGGATTGACAAATGTAAAAGGAAAATGGAAATAAAGAGGAAGGCTATAGCAAAATCACCTCACACCAAGAAGGGAGATGATATATATATATATATATATATATATATATATATATAAGAAGCAAGATAAAGAGGTCAATGACTTGAATTAGGTGTTAGGATTTGACTATATATATATAAGAAGCAAGATAAAGAGGTCAAGGACTTGAATTGGGTGTTAGGATTTGACCCAAGTTGATTACAAAGCTTGATCATTGAAGGAAATGTGGGAAAACTACACAAAAATGATCATTTACAATAAAATATTAGAGAAATCTAGTGCATTGCAAAGATTTCCACATGTCATATTGGAGTCCAAGCACAATAGGCTTCTAAAATCTTGAATCACTAAAGAAACATGAGGTAAGTGCTAAACAAACATTAGTTTTCACAAAAAAATGGGAAAACACAAAAAATGCAAGGGTATGTAATTTTTGTCTTTACACATCCTTGGAAACATATTTGCATCTATAGTGGAGTAGTAATCATATTGCATTTTTGCAATATTTAGTTATGTTTTACTATTGTGGCTTGTTTGTGTCATTTCATTTTTTAAGCTACTCCATTAGTAAAAAAAATACATATTGGCTAGCTATATGTATTATCAAGCTATTGTATGGGCTATATGTATTATACCTTCTCAAGTTTCATTTTCTTGGGTTTGTAACTTGAAGTGTACTTTTATGAAGTCACTACAATTTGAAACTCATTTTTGATTTTGTAATTATTAAACTATATTAATTTCAAAGTTCTATACATGTTAATTTAATAGGACAATCATAAGCTCTAGGAAAACTTTTATATATGATTTTCCCTTTTCACATATAAAATTCCCATTTCTCACTTTTTATATATAAGATTAAGCATTATTCATTACAATAAAAATATATATCAAGAATATATATATATATATATATATATATATATATATATATATATATATATATATATATATATATATATATATATATATATATAGGAAATACACAAATATATTAAAAATTAAAATAATATACAAAAATGATAAGTATGTATTTATATAAGATAGGCTACACTTACAAATGCTTAACAAATTTTTAAAAGTATTTATAAATATCTTTGATAAAAAAATAATTAAAATTATTTATTTCTAATAAATCATCAAAACTCAAGAGACTATTTCAGCCAAGTGTGACCTTTCGGTTATTGTGGATTCTAGTGATATTCCTTTTGTGAGGAATTTGAACTTGGTGGATAGAGGGTCTAGTTCCCTGCTTGTAATGGTCCTCATCAGGTCAAGAAGAAGATTCATCAGGAGGGTCGGTGGATCCTCCTCCCCAAGGAATTTTAAAGATAAATACTGATGGATCTTCTAGGGGGAATCCTAGGCATGCTAGGATTGGAGGTATTGCCAGAGATAGCTATGGTGGGGTGGTGTTTTTCTTCTCTATTTATAAGGGTCACCATTCCAACAATCTCATGGAGGCTCTTGCGATTCTTCATGCTATTGAAAGAAGTTGTTCTCTTGGTTGGAAAATGATTATTTGTGAATCTGACTCACAGATTGTATAGAGACTTGATGATTTTAATTTTGGCAGTTGGTTGTTGTGATTAAATATATTGTGAATCTGTGCAGTTCTTTGAATTTTTTTTTTTTTGTCATAGTCCCAAGGTATGGAATAGAGTGGCTGATCTTCTGGCGAAATGGGCTTTTGAGAATCCAAAGAGGTCGAGTATTGATGACTAGGGACTTTTATCCTCATACTTGTCTTTGTTGCTCAAAAAGATAATCATGGAGGACTTTCATATGTAATTGGTTCCTTGGTCAGGTTCTTTCGAGGACTTTTTTGGTTGGGTTTGTTGGTGGTTTTTGTGGGCTTGTTGCCTGATGCTTTGTTATTCTTCTTTGATTCAATAAATGTTTACCCCCTTCTCTTTTAAAAATAAATAATAAAAAATCTCTCAATTATGAAATAACTAGCACTTGCCTCAGAAGGAGCTGCAAGGATCGTGTCCATAGAAAAATAATTTTAAGTTAATATTCTAGAAAGTATAATTCATTTGTGCATAGATAATACACTATTTTTATTTTCCATTTTCAGTATATAAAGATATTTAAGTATGATGTATTAAATTCTTATGTTTTTTGTTAAATAGAAACTTCAATAGTATAAAAGCAATGATGCCGCTGTAAAATTCTTTTTGGATTCTTATGATGTAAATCAAGCCAAAAAACACCCAAATCAAATCTTCTAAATAAAATCAGATTTTATCCAGATAAAATCAAATCTTCCAAAGAAAATCAGATTTTATCCAAATAAAATCAAAACTTCCAAATAAAATCAAATCTTCCAAATAAAATTATATCTTTCAAACAAATTCAATTGTTATTAAATACAATCAAATTTCATCCAAACAAAATCATATTTTATCTTAGATCATATATTATTTTAAAATTATAAATTATTTTTAGGGGTGATAAACAGTGAGATGAAAATTATTTTGAGACCTGGACAGATTTACCCATTATTTGTGAAAGGAAAACCTATGGACAAATTATCAATATTTATATAGATCAATCATTTCATGATTTAAACTTTATGTACACTTCCAATGTCAATACACGTTGCATCATGTGACCAATCCAATGCTTTATGGAATTTTCGTCGGCAAGCTGTCACGAGAATAAATAGCAATCAATCGCTTATGGCCAAGTCAGCCATGTATAAGATAGGATGGATTATTTCTTTGACATGACCTCTCACTATAATAATAATAATAATAGAGACCTTTCAACGTAAGCCTTACAAAACACGATATGCTAATGTCAACACAAAAAACTAATATCAAATGAGACTTAAATGCGAATGTCAATGGCATTTACGAGCCTCTACAAACTCAACGGGATCTTGGATTCGAAAGCCTTCAACGACGGCAACGGTTCGGCCAGCTTTGTTTTAATAAATCCAAAAAACAATAAAAAATGAAACATCCGCTCCCGGAAACGCACATTTGACCGGATCTACGTTACGCAGAGTGCAGTCTACTTATATCTTAAGATTTGGGGGGCGAGAGATGGAGACGGAGATGGAGTTCATTCCTGAGGAAATTGCTGCAGATTGCTTGGTGAGAGTGCCCTACATTTCACACTACAACCTTAAGAGTGTGTGCAGAAGCTGGAGATGTCTACTCAATAATCCCTGGTTTTACCACCAAAGAAAAGCCATAGGGACCTCTGAAGAGTGCATCTTTATGCTTCAGGTTAACCAGCAGAAAAGTGCGCCAGATTATGGAATAACTGTATACGATCCTTTGCGAGGCGCCTGCGCCACACTTCCTCCCATCCCCCAATTTCCCACCTCCATTCCGCTCTTCAGTCGGCTCGTTTCGGTGAGGGGAAAATTGATAGCGATTGGCGGATGGCATCCCTCTAACATGCGGGCACTCAATTGCCTTTTCATTTACGATGTTCTGGCCGGACGGTGGACCCGCGGGGCCGACATGCCTACGGTTCGATCTTTCTTCGCCTGCTGCGTTTCCGATCAAGGAATTGTCTACATTGCCGGAGGCCACGACGAGGAGAAAAACGCTTTGAGTTCAGTGGAGGCTTACGACGTCGAGAAAGACGCATGGGAGAGTGTACCGCCGATGAGCAAAGCCCGGGACGAGTGTGGGGCATTTTTTATGGACGGCAAATTGGTAGTTATAAGCGGGTATGAAACGCAGGCGCAGGGACGATTTCTGAGCAGTGGAGAAGTCTTTAATCCGCAGACATGCACTTGGAGTTGGGTGGAAAATATGTGGAAAATGGGGAACTGTCCTCGGTGGTGTGTAGTTTCTGGTGGTGGCCTCTATTCCTTTGGCAAGCAAGGAGTGATGCGGTATAATGAGAAAGATAATGTTTGGGTTGAAGAAGGGAGTATGCCACAAGGAGTAACAGTTACTTGTTGCTCTACGATGGCACGCGGTAAAATTTTTGTCAGCGGTTCTGATATCGATAAGGTGATGCGTTGTTATATATTTGAGACAGAGAATGGGAAATGGATTGAAATGGAGAGACCCCAAGGATTCGGAGGATTAGTCCAGTGGGCAACGACCCTGGAGCTCTAGTCAATTGCAATGCTTCGTTTACAAAAATCATCTCTAGCTCGCTGGCTCATGGTTTTGAGCCTATTCGTGGTTTTCTGGATCTTTTTAGTCTATATGTATATAGGGCTTGGGATGAAGACTATATGTAGCATTATGTTATTAGAATTGTCTTAGAATTGAGTGTTGATTCAGTTATATTGTATTTTATAATTGTTAATGATATATTATTTTTATTGTTTTGGAGATTGGGTTTTATTTATTTTTATACAGGTGTTCTAGATCATATTAGTGTCATTCTCTTTTGTGGGTGTTTCCATTTTTCTTTTATTCTTATTCATTTTAATAATGTTATTATATGTTGAGATGCTATTAAAATCTATAACTCTCTTCTCATAGGATTAAGTAGGAATGCTTAGCAAATTTTTTTAATCCATGTCTCCTCCAAATACAAATAACCTCTTATAAATAAAATTGTTTAAGCAATAATATTAGTTTAACACTATCTTGACCCATTAACAATGCATTCCTCCAACTTATATGATGTCATAACTACAATGATCTTTTGTGTTTGTCAACACATAGATGTCAACATGACATTAAATATCTATATTTTCTAATTTTCAAGCACACAATTGAAGAATATTCAACCATGATTACTATTAATCATTTTTACTTGTTAGATCGTGTGCTCCATTTGACAAGCCTTATTTGTGACTTACGAATAAGAAGTCATATTTCACAAGCCCACCAACCCTTGTAGCATGTGATCCTCATTGAACATTCATTTGGTAACGAAAAATACCATGATTATGTGATGTTAAGTGTCTCCTAACAACCCTATTGTTCAATTTGTCATCTTTAGTACTTATCCAACATATTCCTCAAAGAATTAGGAAGAATTTCAGCTACCTTGCTAGATATCTCTGGTTCATCATGTCTAATGAAATAGTCTTTACATTTTATTGTCTAACAACTTGTACTGGCGAGAGTCCTTAAAATTGAAATGATTATATTTTTTATGCCTACTAATGGTCCTCTAGTAGTTCTACAATTTAACTAGTTTATCTAAATATATATTGATGGTGTATATTGGTTTCATACTCTTTTATGGATTTTTCCACTTGTCTTCTATTCTTGCTTATTTCAGTAACATTATTACTATATGTTGGGATGCAACTAAAATCTATATCAATTTGATAACGTGTATCTCTCTGCTCATAGAATTAAGTAGGAAATTTTTGCATATTTTATTTTAACATATTCCTCCCTCCAAATGCAAATAAACTCTTATAAATAAAACTCTTTGAGTAATAATATTATTTTAGCACTATCTTGACCCATTAACAATGAAACTACCATGATATTTTGCACTTATCTTGACACAAAGGTGTTAATATGTCATTGGTTCTCTATATTTTCCAATTTTCAAGCAGACAATTGAAGAATTTTCAACCATGATGATTACTTATCATCTATGCTTGTTAGGTCTTGTGCTCCATTTTATGACCCTTATTTGTGATTTACATATAACAGAATACATCTCATAGGCACACCAATTATTGCAAAATGATCCTCATTAAACATTGATTTGAGAAGAAAAATACCATGATTATGTGAAGTTAAGCATCTTCTAACAACCCTATTATTCGCATTTGTTCCATCTTTAGTACTTGTGCAACATATAGCTCAAAGCTTTAACTACCTCTTCTAACAACATCATTATTCATGTTTATGCCATCTTTAGTACTCATCTAACATATTCCTTATAATTGAATGTATTCTCTTCTCTATACTATGCTTCTAAAAATATGATTATCTAACTTGCAAGATCTTAAAGTTTATCATTATATATAAATAGGAATTCTACTACCTATCAAACATCTTTGGCTCATTGTGTCTAATGAAATAGTATTCACATTTTATTTTCTAACAAATTATACTAAATACAATCCTTAGACTTTAGCTTTTTTGGGTGTTGAATAATGATCTTGTAGTGACTATAATTTAAGTAGTTTTTTCTAAACATATACACATGATTCTATATGTTAAATTTAATGTATTTCTATTATGAATTAAAATATAATAACATTAAGAACAAAAATTGACACAAAATGATCAAAGGTGTAAACAATAACCTTTAACAACACCTCTAATCGACCCCTTCCTTTTGCAAGTTATGAAATGTCTCCAACTAATAAATCAAGCATTTCAAATAAATCAAAATGCGAAGAAAGAACTAGAATGTCCACTATTTTGTCACATAGTCTTTAGATAATAAATTCACTCTCGTATGCTATCACTTAGATTGAAGATTGTGTTCAATCCTAATCCTTGAGCAATAATAGTAATAATTCAAACTTAAAGAATTCGTCCGTTTTGAACTTTCCCCTACTATTTTAAGCGAGGTGGCCAGCGATTTCTTGCCTTTGTGACGAACCGCAGAGAAAAGTGTCTCTATTTCCTATTCATTACGATTCATACTCCACCGCCTTTATTTTTGTTTTGCTTGTGATAAGTAATGGGAGAAATAATTTCACCGTAATCTTTGCGTGCCCCATTATCTGCAGAAATTTAGGGGTTTGAGAGGCATGCTTTTTTTAATTTTTCGGAGTTGTTTCTGTGCAACCCAAATTGTACGAAGGAATTTGAATACCCATGTTTTTATAAACTTGTTGCATCGATCAGTTTGTCGTAAAGAAAGATGTTTCCAGTGGGAATATTTTGTAGGCAGTTAGAGGGGACACATGGAGCTGTTCTAATTGAGATGTTTATCATATTTATTATTTCGAGAGGTGTTCTATCAATTACAGTAGGGATCAAAAAATCTAAGTACATAAAAAAAGGAAAATCATTATTATGCCGAGAGGCGTTTTATCAGTCACAGAAGAGAATTAAAAGACCCGAGTACATAAAAAAGAAAGGAAAACCGTTACAAATGCTTCATCTTCCAATGGAAGTGGAAGGGTCTACTGATGGGAGTGGAAAAGACATCATGAAAGAAATTATAAAAAAGAAGAATTTTTGGTTTTTCTCAAAAGATATTTGCAATGGGTAAAGTCATCAATCCTAATTGTAATGGATTATAAAAAGTGAATTCAAGGAATTTATAATTCAAAGATGAAAAGAAATGCTGGTATTATAAAAGCATCATCAAACCTACAATCTACTAGCACAAGGTACTCTGCCCCTTAAAAAATCATAATTGCAAAATACCTATTGATTGGATCAAGGAAATTAGATTGTTCACTAGTTTCTTCTCTTCTTATTTTTTATGTTTTTGGTTATGGTATATCAAAAGTGGGAAACGCTACCATCAATTTACATTTATGAGATTGTGGACTACTAGAACTCTTTTTCTGAACTTGATTATAGTCATTTTCTCAATTTCTGTATGTCATTAAACCAACTCAAAGATTGCATCAAATTATTCTAAGTTATTAGTTAAAAAAAAAAAATAGTTCATTCAAGTTCAAAGTAAATAATTTTCAATTTTTTTTTTCAAGTTTAAGATAAGTTTCACAATATAACAACCAAAAGAATTATCACATTGAGAATATTGAACAAACATATGTTGCAGTCTACTAAAGTTCCAATCTTCCCTTTCTTGCACGTCCTATTCACCCACATACAATAACAATCAAACCAAACAAGTATGAAATATGAATGAATTGTATGGAAGAATGCAGACAAAATAAGGTAGCAGTTCAATGCTAAATTTAGACATAAAGGCATTCTTTAACATATAACTCATGGTTTAAGACTTTATTATAATTGAAGAGTCAAAGCCTACAAATTTTATCCCAAGAGGGGTTTGACAGTGCTTAATGCAAAGTAAGATAAGGCACTAGCAAAGACCATGAAGAGAAGAGTTCAAAGTATAATCAATCTTGCAACAAGGAGGTTTGTATGAAAATCAAACAAAAGAACTATGGTAGAGTATAGAGATAACATTATAGTGCCATACATCATCAAGTAAGAGTTTCAATAACATATAAGGATAGCTTTGAACCAACTCAAAAGACAACCAGTCAAGGGAAAGTTTGACAGTCAAGGGTGATGGTGATAGTTAGCAAGGTTCTTAAAGGGTTTTAGAGACTTAAATATGCAAGGACAATATGCACTGTTAGAGATAGTCAAAAGCTAAGATGGGCAGTCATAAGGTGTAATGACTAAAACATAATACAATGCATGATATAGACTATCATAAATAGCAAGGTGAGGGGCAGTAATCTCATGCCATCAAAGACAACTTGATGATCATGTGGTTGGGGAGTGTCCATTTTTTTGGGAGTCGATGATAAAGGAGATATACTTTCCTTTCAAAGGAATAGAGGTCTTGAAAATTTAACTGGGGTTAGCATCAAAGTATACTTTGATGTTGCATGATGAAAAGGTATACAATAGTAGAGAAGAGATAATACTCTCTCAAAAGTCTAGTATAGTATTTCAAGAATTAAAGAGTATGTATGTGAACTAGATGGTTTGATGTATATCAAAACCTCAAATGTTATCCCACTCACAAGACAATCATAATTATGTAAGTAATAGTCACAGGGAAAAGTATAGCACACCCAAAATGACATAGAGGACACAAACTAGAGGTTCAATCTCTGCTACTATGGAGTCAAGTGGAGTCATAGAAACCAAGGTGGACTTGTGCTACCTTTTTGGTGATTGTTGAGATAGTACAATGCATAGGATTTCTAGGGATAGTCCTTCATTGAAGTCTTTTCAATGAACGAAGAATTTCATGAAGTCTATGCATACATTCACCAAAAGAATAAAGACCAAAGGGAAAATGTGCAAAGTGCCATATGATCACAGTGGTAGCTAATGTCAAAAGGGCAGAGTGATGGCTTCAAAGAAGTTTCCCTAACATGATGACAGTCAATCATGTCCAAGCCATGGAGGACAATGAGTGCTTGTATTGTCCATAGTGCTGCTCAATATAGGCAAAGATAGTCATCACAAAGATTTTTTTATACAAATTGACAGGAGGGCAAGCGACTTACCGCAAAATTCAGCACAAATTTTGTCTTTTTATCAATGATGTTGATGGGAAAAATGTGCAAAGTTTATTGAAGCAATATTACGAAGGCCAGACCGACGGATTACAACTTGCACAGAGATAACAAAAGAATTAATTTAGAGTAAAAAAACTGAAGAAAAATTGATCCGACCATGTAGAGGCTGAGAGAAATTAAGCTGACCCTAGAATGACGGATTAGGGTTCAACATTGCTAAAAACTAGAGATAACATATGAAGAAGTGTAATTGTTAGAATACAAGTAAAAAAACTGAAGAAAAATTTGATGCCGTACCATGATAGAGGCTGAGAGAAATTAAGCTGCCATGTACAACCTACCTAAAAAGATTGGGCCTGCATTAGTCCAGATGAATGCATTGGAAGGGAAATAGCATATTTTCTTTACTATAGTGGATGTGGGAGGACAAGATAGTGCAGGGTTGCAAGGGAGTCCTTATCATCTTGAAGAATTAAGTATGTGGGGTAAAGCTCTAACTAAAACATCAGGTAAATCTGTTAAAGGGAGTTATTTGCTTCAATTTTAAGTGATAGAGAGATGAGATTTAAGATGACCAGGAGCATCTTATCACATAAACTGGAGATAGATCATTCTTGTTGATTTTAGATGAAAAATGAATTCTAAATCATAGAAATAACAATTGTGTATAAAATTTGAAGTCTTCCTAGTTTCTAGGAAGTTGAAACTGTTAATGTGACAAAAGATTTGAAAAATGTTCTTATTGTAAAAGGATTAGGAGGTAAATCTTATTTCAGAAGAAAATTGTTTGGTGGATATTTTGTTGCAATGCTGATCCAAGTAATGAAGATAAAAAAGATGAACAATATAATGCAATTGGTAGAGTTGACAGTGAACACATCTATTTAAATTTGTGGGTTTGTTGATGATAAATAACATCTCTCCATGATTTTATTTTCTACGATTTATGTCAAAGACATTGGCATCTAGACTTGGCATAAAATTATAGAGATCAATACATGCTTAGAAAGATATGTAACTTAACAAAAATCCTCGATAGATGTTGCATCATGTGTGTTAAGAAACATCATGGAATTTTATTTAAAGCTGGAGAGCATACTGCAACATTCAATATATCCTCATAGAGACCTTCTCACTTTTATTGATGATTACACCTCAAAATTTCTTGGCACGGCAATGAATTTGCAATTTCTCATTTTGGAAAATTATGGTTTGCAAAGAAGTTCCTTATATAGGGGTGGCTGAACACTCTTTTAGAAATGCTCGTTGACTACAGTTTCATTAAAGCTGGAATCCCCACCAAAGAAAAATATCACCCCTGAAGAGCATCACGCTGGGCACACTCTTTAGTTACCTCACTTGTTTTGGGAGTGAAGTCAAATTACAGGATTGAGGTCAGTAGAATGAAATATATAAAACTTCTTCTTAATAATGTGAAGGAAGCATGACAATGAAAAACTAATTCCACAAAAGCAAAGACGGGACAGTTTATGGGCAGGAAATTAAGGGGTAGGGGATACAGTTGATGATTTTCTATTGAAAAAATGGGAAAGCACATATTATTTAGAAAAGATATATGGAGTGAAAACAACTACATGTTGTCTTCGTGGAGCAAAATATAAATTCGAAAGGTGAACTTAAGGGGGGATAGTGTAATGCTTTGTATCTTTTTTTAACATTCTATTCTTAAGGGGGGATGTTAGGAAGTAAGATTGTCTAGAATATCAAGAAGTTTCTAGAATGTAAGAATTTTCCAAAATATTGAAATAACTAGAAGTTGTTCATAAAAAGAACATTCTAGCTATAGAAGTCTCTAGATTACTAGAAGTTTCCAAGCTCCACTATAAATATGAAGCTGTTCATTGCAAACAGCACTGCAGTTGTAAATTGTTGGATTGTTTGGAATACAAGTTAGACTGTTATATTTGATAAAAACCACTTTTGATTTACCTTTTGGGGGATCAAATGAATTCATTTAATTTTTTTTTTTAAAAGTATGTAGTCCTTATTATAAGCTTCCCAAAAGTATAATTTTAAATAAATTTAATTTTATTATTATATTTATTTTAAATTTCTTGTGAATGTAGGTTTTTCATAGAAATCAAGCTCTTTGTTCTACACATGTGGAAAAATAGTAGATTATCAATTTTTTTTTTTAAAATATTAGTGCACCAAATAGCCCAAGTCCTTGATCAACAAAGAAAAAAATATTTGAATTTCAATACATACAAAAAGTTAAGCGTTATCACGGTCATGCTATGCACAGATTATAGTGCGTTTGAATTCAAAACTTGATTAAAGAAAAATATTCAATAAAAACTATCTACTTAGAATTGGAAGCACTAGATATTAGAGTTATTAATCTAAATTTGAAAGAATTAGAATTTTATCCTTCATGGAAAAAGTTATAAACGTTATCACGGTGAGTGTCGAGTTTTAAAAGTATTTGTTTCGAAAAACTAGTTTTCAAGGGAGATGGAAAAAAGAAGTGCAATCGATTCCAAATTTTTTGAAAAAATATATTGGAATCTATAGAAAAATTCATGAAGCGTAGTTTGCATCATCTTCAAAATTCCTCGCAGTTTAGCCACTATAGGTGCAGAAATTGAAGATTTAGTTAAAATTTATTCGGTCATCAGTTTGGCCAAGTGCCAACCACTATTGTGGGATCACCCATTACTGAATGAAAATGATTACAATTACCTCTATTTATAGAGGTCTTTGGAAAGCTCAAGATATTAATTTCTACCACCAAACTCAATAAAAATAGAAGCTTCTCCTTCACCGACCATTCTCGATGGTTCTCACCGACCATGCCAATTGCATGTGTTGAAACTATTCCTTATTCCAACTCTTTCCAAAGACCTCTATAAATAGAGGCAATTGTAATCATTTTCATTTAGGCAATACAATTAAATTTTTATATACTTCTTTGCCTCTGCCCACCTCCAACAAGTGGTATTAGAGCTAGAGTATTAAGATGCCCTGAACTATTTGAAAGCTACAAATTTGCTGAGAGAAAGCCATGTGAAGAAAGAGGAAAAGCTCTGTTTATTGTGCAGCAACTAAAAGACTTGGCTCTACTCTTATATATATTACTGTGTGTGTTTATAGTGCTTTGTTTTTTTTTCTATTAGCATATTTTATGTACTCTTCTCTTACTTTGTATTCTCTGTATCCTGTATCTTCTGCTCTTGTCATTTTGTATACTTTGTTTAATCTATTTTTTTGCAGATTTCTTTTATTGTTGATAACAGGGCAAAAGCTTCTCAATGACAACTTTCCCAACAACTGGAATCAGAGCATCTTCATACTCTAGCTCTGATACCACTTGTTGGAGGTGGGTAGAGGAAAATAAATATATAAAACTTTAATTGTATTGCCTGAATGAAAATGATTACAATTGCCTCTATTTATAGAGGTCTTTGGAAATATCTGGAATAAGGAATAGTTTCAACATATGCAATTGGAATGGTCGGTGAGAACCATCAAGAATGGTCGGTGAAGGAGAAGCTTATATTTTTAATGAGTTTGGTGGTAGAAATTAATATCTACCAACATTGACAACCTTAATTTGCGACTTACAAATAAGAAGGCATATTTCACAAGCCCACCAACCCTTGTAGCATGTGGTCCTCATTGAACATTCATTTGGGAAGGAAAAATACCATGATTATGTGATGTTAAGTGTCTCCTAGCACCCCTATTGTTCAATTTGTCATCTTTAGTACTTATCCAACATATTCCTCAAAGAATTAGGAAGACTTTTAGCCACCTTGCCAAACATCATTGGTTCATCATGTTTAATGAAATAGTCTTTGCATTTTATTTTCTAACAACTTGTACTCAAGAGAGTACTTAGAATTGAAATTTTTTATATTTTTTATGCCTACTAATGGTCCTCTAGTAACTATAATTTTACTATTTTATCTAAATCTATATTTATGGTGTATATTGGTTTCACTCTCTTTTATGAATTTTTCCACTCGTCTTCTATTCTTGCTCATTTCAGTAACATTATTACTTTATGTTGGGATGCTACTAAAATATATATCAATTATATAACATGTAACTCTCAACTCATAGAATTAAGTAGGAAATTTTTGCATACTTAATTTTAACCTATGCCTCCCTCCAAATGTAAATACTCTTATAAATAATACTCTTTGAGTAATAATATTATTTTAGCACTATCTTGACCCATTAATAATGAATTCCTCCAACTTGTATGATGCCACAACTGACATGATATTTTGCACTATCAACACATAGGTGTTAACATTTCATTGGTTCTCTATATTTTTCAAATTTCAAGCACATAATTGAAGAATTTTCAACCATGATGATTACTTATCATCTATGCTTGTTAGGTCTTGTGCTCCATTTGATGACCCTTATTTGTAATTTATATATAACAAGATACATCTCATAGGCACACCAATTATTGCAAAATGATCTTCATTAAACATTGATTTGAGAAGAAAAATACCATGATTATGTGAAGTTAAGCATCTTCTAACAACCCTATTGTTTACATTTGTTCCATGATAGTACTATTCCAAAATATAGCTCAAAGCTTTAACTACCTCTACTAGCAACCTCATTATTCATGTTTATGCCATCTTTAGTACTCATCCAACGTATTCCTTATAATTGAATGTCTTCTCTTCTCTATATTACGCTTCTAAAAATATGATTATCTAACTTGCAAAATCTTAAAGTTTACCATTATATATAAATAGAAATTCTACTACCTTGTCAAACATCTTTGGCCCATTGTGTCTAATGAAATAGTATTTTCATTTTATTGCCTAACAAATTATACTAAATGCAATCCTTAGACTTAATTTTTTTTGGAATTGAATAATCGTCTTGTAGTGACTATAGTTTAAGTAGTTTTTCTAAATGTATACTCATGATTCTATATGTTAAATTTAATTTATTTCTATTGATGAGTTAGAGTATGTACATTAGATGTACCAACTTCAAACATAAAAAGAACTGAATTATAAATAGAATATTGTACACCAAAAAGAAAATCAACTAATCCTATTATTTTAAAATTAATTTGTAAATTTTCCACTTTAGGTGTAAAAATGATTAAATATGTTGTAGAGCATAATTAGGGCTAGAAAAAAATAAAAATAAATAAATAAATAAATAAATATATATATATATAGGTGATCCCATAATAGTGGTTTACAATTTTTGGCCAAACTGGACAACTGAAATTATTATTTTTAACTAAATCTTCACATTGAGGGCACCTATAGCTGCTAAATGTGAGGAATTTGAAGATGGTGCAAACCGTGAGTCTCATCAAATTTTGTCACGAAGATTCTAAAAATATTTTTTCAAAATTTTTGGAATCAAATTGCACTTCTTTTCCATCTCCCACGAAAAATAGATTTTTTAGGAAAACAACATTTTAAAAGTGGCCTTTTTTAGGTATAATGTATAACTTTTTTTCCATGAAGGATAAAATTCTAATTCTTTCAAATTTAGATTTGTAACTCGATATCTAGTGCTTCCACTTGGTTAGATAGTTTTTTATTGAATATTTTTTCTTAATCAAGTTTCAAAGTCAAATGAATTACAATTCGGACATAATTGTATAGCGCGTAACTTTTTTTGTATATGTAATTTTTTTTGTTGGATCAAGGACTTCAATATCTGGTGCACTCATATTTTTCAATTTTTTTTTTGATAGTCTTCTATTTTTCCACATGTGAAGAACAAAGAAATTCATTTTTAGATGAAAAACCTATGTTTAATAAAACTTAAAAACAAATACATAACAAAACCAAAACATATTAAAATTATATTCATTGGATAGCTTGTTGAGGAATACCATAATCATTTGAAATAAATTTTAAATGAATTTTTGATCCCCAAAATCTAAATCAAAAGTGATTTTTTATCAGCATTTTGATAGGTGTAAAAGAGATGCATTTATAGGTATGGTTTAAAACTAGCAAGGTTCTATCCAAGGGGGTTTGATCTAAGGTGATTTGATCAAACCCTCTTCAATTGGAATCCTTAAAATGGAACTTTTTAAGGCTTAAATCATTATATTTTCTAAAAATATGTGATTTCAGCTAAAATTGTTCCTCTCGAGGAATTGTAAACCACTATTATGATAGCTTAGATATATATATATATATATATATATATATATATATATATATATATATATATATATATATATATATATATATATATATATATATATATATATATATATATATATAAGAGAAAAATTGCACCCTTGCAATTTTGCTTACATTCTTGCTTCCGCTTTAGTGTCCACTCCCTTAGCATCTTGAGTAGGCTCATTTTAGCCCTTGCTTCAACCTTTTTCCTCTCAAGATGCTCTAGTATCCCTTTTTAGCAGCCACCCTCGCGTGTCCGTTTTCCATCGGACTTGATGCTTTTTACCATTTACGTCATTTTGTAGCATGACGTATGCGGACACTAAGCATTGCATGGATATCCGCGCATCGTACTAGTGTCTGCGACATTCAAAGCTCAAATAACCATTTCCGTGCATGTTTGCCACTTTTGAGTTTTGTCGGTGGTAACGGCTGGTAACGCCCAAAAACGGCTAAAGAAGCTTCTTTTCTCTCTTTTTAAGTCACCCCTTCAACTCATTTGGCTCTCTAATACTTCTTCCACAACTAGCCCCATTTTTCCAACTTCTAGCCCCAATCCAGCTTTGGTTTTAGCCTTCTACGCTTTAAATTTTGCTTGTATAGCTCCATATAGCTTGTTGTAGCAGCTTCAAGCTCTCTCAAGCTCTCTTTACAACACCCTTTACAACTTCATCTCCCTCATTTCATGCTTGTGAGCATCTTGGGATTCCATATCCCCTACTATTTTCATACTTACGTGGTGATACAGGTTCTCCTCCTCGAGCGGGGTTTGCTTTTATCACCTCTTTTGTGATATAGGTTCTCCTCCTCGAACGAGGTTTACTTTTATCACACGCTTACTTGGTGGTGCGGGTTCTACTCCCGAGTGGGTTTTTCTTTCACCACATGCTTTGTTCACTTCTCTCTCTATCTTTTGGCTGTCCATGGAGGTGGGAACACCAAAATGGGGGTTTGACTGAGGCAAACCCCTATACAGCCCCAACATTCTCTCCAGATATCATGCTTACAGGTTCTAAAGACATTTGTTTCATGGAGGCTTCATCACTTTCATGGTTGTAAGTATTTCTTTCCTTTCTTCTCCTTGTCTTTATCATTTACTCTTTAATTTATCTTAGTTCTATCACTTTCTATTATTTTCTTGTATTCTATGGTTTTTAGCATTCAGACAGAAGTATTCACTTTGTTGTTTCTAAGGAATTCTCGTCCTCTGGTCTGTATGAGACACCAACAAGCCTCTGAGATGCTAGTGCATTGTGCTATCATCCATTTTCTGCACTGATGTCCTTTGGCCAAGAGCTTGCCAGTTTGTACAGAAAACCTTTGTGACTTGCTCTTTCAGATTCTGAAACTCTCACCATTGTTCCATTGAGGTAGTATAGGGCAATTCACCCTATGAGGCTCTCTGAATGAAGAGAACTCATGAGTAGTGATTCCCCCTATATTACAATAACCTTAGGATTATATTCCCTTATAAAAAAAAATATTAGGGCACTAAAATCCCTATTTAAATAATAAAAAATGAAGAATATTACAAAAAAATTTAACTATTGTGGATATGTTGATACATGTTGCAAACCTACCAAAATGTGATATGAGCCACAAAAGAGGTTTAAGATGATATATAAATACTTGGGATGGTATTCCTTGATAAACAACATAGGGTTAGATGCCCAAAAACATTGATTAAGTGGTCAAAATGATGATTGGTTATGTGACCCTATTAGGTTGCAAGGCTTAACGTGTATTCATTGATTTAGTGTAGATTTGTTGATTTGTGTTGTGTATATGCTGATCTCTAAAAAGTACCTTTTGTGATAGAGAATTTCCCTAAGATGCTTAAATAAATTTAAATATAAATTAGATATGTTGAACTAGAACTTACAAGTGGTAAAGAGCTACAAACATAGGTAGATGATTAGAAAAAGGAGTGTGGTTCCCATTAAGTTAGCCAATGATGTGTATATATAAAACACAAGAATACAAGAATAAGTTAAACTAACTTAACCTCTATTAATAATATATGCAACACTCCAATTAGGCATAAGGATTGGTAAAACATCAATTCAAACTTATAAAAAAGTATCACAAATACAAACCTTTGTAACACTAAGGCATGGCGATTGTGCTCCAAGCTGGTGATATGTATGTTCTCTAGCAATAACACTATAATCATGAGAAAGATATATTTTATGGCTTTGGTTGCATCCAATTCTTATATTTTTAGATGAGAGGGTTGGGTGGATATGATTGATTTAAAGGATCAAGGGATCTCATGTTATTTGAGAGACTTGGGAGAATGAGGAGATTAAAAATTTCTCCTAGTGTTTGGTGGATGTGAAGAAGTTAAAGATTAAATGGAAATCAATAGTTGAGGATTCCCTTAGGAGTTAATAGAAAAGATCAAAATAATGCATTGAGTACCTTGGGGGTATGGGAAATATTTGACCCATATTGCATGTACAAAGATTCATAATTTGTGGACAAAAAACCATCATTTGAACAAGTTGATAAGCATTCAAAATGTGCAAGTGGGGGATTAGTGGGCTAATTTATTTTAGCCCACTTAATAAAAAGTGGATGGGAAAGAAGGACTAAATAAATACAAAATCCACTTTCAACTCCATAAATTTTGGATAAAAGATCTTCAATGAATGATACAACCTAATATCTTTTTTCTTTTTAATCTTATTGCACTATGCCACCTAAACTCTCTTTTGTTCAATTTATACTACTTGGTAAATTACTTGCTATCTTATAATTCTCTCTAATCTCAAGTTGCATGTATTTCATCTTTTTTTGGTTCCATTTCATCTTTTTTTGGTTCCATCTCTTTGATTTGCGCAGAAAATCTCTTCAAAAACTTGTCTGAAGAAAAAATATTATAACATCATGTCAACTTATTATAAATATATTCCTAATGAATATAGACAACTTCCAAAATGTATTTATAGTTTACATCTATCTTTACATATCCCAAAGCATAAGTAATCCTTTAATTCAATAGATTCATAAAATAGATACCATTAACAAAAATTGACACAAAATAATCAAAAAGTGTAAACAATAACCTTTAACGATGTTTCTGATCGACCCCTTCCTTTTGACAGTCATGAGATATCTCCAATTAACCCTTAAAGTTATGGAAATTGACTTGACATCTAATAAATCAAGCATTTCAAATAAATCAAAATGTGAAGAAAGAACTAGAATGTCCACTATTTTGTCACATAGTCTTTAGATAATAAATTCACTCTCGTATGCTATCACTTAGACTGAAGATTATGTTCAATCCTAATCCTTGAGCAATAATAATATTTCAAATTAAATGAATTCATCTGTTTCGAACATTCTCCTGCTATTTTAAACCAGGTGGCCAGGGATTTCTTGCCTTTGTGACGAACCGCAGAGAAAAGTGTTTCTATTTCTCATTTATATTTCAATATGTAACGTGAATACTTGGCTAGAGCAAGGAATTATTCTTCCTTGGCCTGCTGAGCGCTCTGCCGATTGATTTTGCTAATCTGCCGGCTGATTTGTATAAATCAAGCAACGTAATACAATGATCTCATTGCATGGCAGACCAACGTGAAGACGAGGAAGGAAATCTGAGACCGAGAAGGGATGGTCATGCAGGCCAAGGCTGTTATTCTTCTTTGGCAGATCAACTTTCAAATGAAAACCTGCAATTTTAGTCAGCAACGGATATTTTATACGAGTTGTAAAAACACTCGTCTGACCTGGTTGTGCAACGGTGTATTGTTATTAGCAGACAACGTAATGCTATGTAGATTTTCATTTTATTTATTATTTCGAGAGGCGTCTACAGTGGCATTCAATAATCTGAGTAAAGTTTTTGAAACAGCATTTAAAATGATTGGCAAGTGGAAGTCATGTGCAACTACAATAGATTTGATGAAACACAAAAAACAAATAAAAAAAGAGATTTGATAAAACAAAAAAGTCAAATCAAAGAGATTTGATGAAACAAAAAGAACAAATAAATAAATAAACTAAAAATTATATATTTATTTTGTTGGTTCTATTTGGTGGATGGAGCGAACTCAATTTTGATGGGGTTTCTAAGGCAATTTTCAAATTTCTAGAACTAGTTGTATTATGTGAGATCACAAAGACTGTTTGATCGAAGTCACTTCGAAAGGACTTGGATATGGAACAAACAATAAAGTAGAGGCCAATGCACTTGTGATTGTAAACATGCATACATTTTGGTTTAAGTAGATTCCAAATCAAAGATGATTATATAAAATTATTGTTAATGCCATTAGATGTGGAAGAGCCTAAAATTAAAAAATAAATAGGATCTTGAAGCAAGTATGGTCATTATTAGATAATTTTTTAAAATACATAATAAGACACACATATAAGGAGATCAACTCTCACACAAATATTTAACTAATTTTATCATGGAGACTAACACAAATTGCTTAGTATTATAGGCTATATGTATTGCCTTCTCAAATTTTACTCTTTGGTTTGTCTAGGTTGAAGTGTACTTCCATGAAATCACTATAATTTGAAACTTATTTTTTATTTTGTATTTATTAAACTATATTAATTTCTACTATACATTGTTAATTTAATAGGACAATCTTAAACTTTGGGTAAACTTTTATATGCGATTTATCCTTTTCACATATAAAATCCTCATTGATCATGTTCTATATATAAGATTGGACACTATTCATTGTAATAAAAATTTATATCAAAAACAAATATAAACATGTATAAATAAAATATATAAAAACATATTAAACAATGAAATAATACACAAAGATGATAAATATATATTTATATAAAATAGATTACATTACAAATCCTTTTTAACATTTTTTAAAAGTATTTACAAATACTTTTCATCAAAAAAAAATATAATAAAAATCATTTATTTCTAATAAATCATCAAAGATCTCCCAATTACGAAATATTTATATAGATCAATCATTTCATGACAACTTTATGTATACTTACAATGTGACCAATCCAATGCTTTATGGAATTTTAGTCGACAACAGCTGTCCGGAGTATAAATAGTAATCAATCGCCGAGTCGGCCATGTATAAAATAGGAGGGATTCTTTCTGTCTCGATGACTTGATCTCTCACCTATAATTATAATTGAGACCTTTCAAATGCTAATGTCAACACAAAAGACTAATATCAAATGGGATTTAAAAATATTTATGAGCCACACAAAACCGGGAATGCGAATGTCAATGACATTTACAGCCTCTACAAACTCAACGAGATTTTGGATTGAAAAGTCTTTGACGCCAGCAACGGTTCGACAAGCTTTGTTCTAATAAACCCCAAAACAATAACTAGCAATGGCACCTTGGTGTGCAATAGGTACGCCGAAGAGTTGTGGAAGGTCAATTAGGGAGAGTTTTTGTCTGATTTTTTTGTAAATCATATCCTTTTGTTTAGAATGTGGACATAAAACTTTAGAATATGAGCATCATGACTGCTTTATAAATCTGTAAGATGAGTTTTCTGTATTCAAAATTCAGAAATTCACATTTAAAGTTTGAATCTGAAACTGCCATAAATAAGGTAAGGATGGGAAGCACATTCTCTCAAATAAGGTAAACTACTTCAAGAAATTCAGATCTTCATTTGACAAGTCACTATAGTAAATGGGATCCTAAATAATAGCAAGTCAAATGATATGATGGTCCTTTGTGTTCTTGACAGATCTAATTTGAACATAAAATTATTCATTGTACATTAAGTTCATTGTCAGAATTTGATTAGTTTTATCAGCCAGTTATTGTAGTCGGTATATAACATTAAAATGACAAAATGCATTATCAAACTGGAAGATGAATATTATTTAGAATTTGAAAATATTGGACTAAATGCATTATCAAACTGGAAAATGTGCAATTTTTATTTCCCCATTTGATTGTTTCAGTTGTGTTTCGGCTCCTCCAAACTCTTCCTCACTGGTATTGACCTTTGACTACTCCAATTTTGCAAGCTGCAACCTGAAAATAAGATTTCCACATTTAGGTATGGTGGTGAGAAAATCACTTAAACTTATTATCTGCTTGCCCATCTATTTACAATAATTTTAATGGAATCCTTATTTGTTGTTTTTCTTACAGTACGACATGGCTTCCAAAGAGGTCTGTAATATTCACCTCCTCTACCTTATCAACAGAAGCTTACCGTTTGTATTTTGAATAATTTTGGGGCTTCCATGGTGTCCCTCAGAATATGCTTATTTTGGACATTGGACATTAGGCTTATGTGTGTTGTATTTTGACATGAAATATGAAAGTGAAGCCAAATACTTTAATTAACGGATCCATGCTTCATGCGTGTGCTGAATGCATTTAGGTGTTTGATTTGAGCCAAACACATTGGCACTCTGTTTTGTCATGCTTAAGGAGTAGATTTTTGTTATTGATTCAAGATAGAGATGAGTATTCTGTTAGAGTACTTATCATTTTAGTGCGTTGGTGGTTCTTAATAGTTTTTATACAAAAAAACAATTACTCTATCAAGTTTTTGGAAAAAAGATCTATACTGTGAAGTGTGCATTCCACCATGTATTCTGGATGTATTATCAATTTTACTATTTTACTTATACAAAATGTCATGAGGCATGATGAAAAGTCACAATGTGACTGCTATAGATGTAAGACATTTGATATGGCCAGAAAAGCAGAAAATCATTAATTTTGGAGAAGAAACATAGCTACGGAAGAATGGCTACTCATGACTCAATGACTGTTGTTTTATGGGCATTTAATATTTCAGAATGTGCTACTTTCTCAGGCTTACTCATGCTGTGGTGAGTTTCTTGGGCCTCGAAACCAGATATCTGTTGGAGAGAAATTACTAGTAAATAATCAAGTTCGGAGAACCTGTGGGGCAGAATTTAGTTAAGACAGTTTCAGAGCATACAATTCTTAATTCTACTTTTGACTCTATATAAAATTCATCATGTAATATTGTTGGTGTGGACTCAATAGAATGGCTAACGCAGATTGCTTATGCAGTCTAGCTGGAAGACTTGCAAAATGCTTATAACAGGCTACTGATAAGAGGGTGAGTAAGCCCAAACCCTGACTTTGAGAATGCATGTTTTGAATAATGGATATAGGGACAGTCCCTCCTATTGTCTATGTAATAAAGCTATTGCATTATATAAGCGGTTCTCTGTCCCATGTATGACAAAGACTATTCATCTTATGTTGGAGGATTAGAGTTGATGAATTAGATTGATCTGTTATATCATTTGGTTCTCAGCCCCATAGTAATTACTAAATAGTTTGATTTGACACCAATACCTCGAGCCAAAAAAAAGCTGGGTTCTCATACCAGTTTGGAGTCTAAATTCATGAATAATTCTGTTAGGGATTAGTCAAGTTCTTGTTTCAATTGTATACCAATTTATCTTACTCACAGGAAATTGAGTAGCTTGAGTTCTGATACTGGTTTGAATTTTGAGTTGGTGGTTGTTTGCTACCATCTAGATTTTTCATTTTACTTGCCGCCCAGTGAAAGGTAACTGACCCAAGCAGGACCACAAACAAAACCAATTCAACAGCAGCAAGGATTAATAAGACTTAGAAAATAATATTCAAAGCTCACATTACAATTTGTTTCAGGCACGCAGCCTAATGACAGGGCTGTACATCAAATCAGAGGTTCAAACAACAACACTTGCAACAGGAATGCAGCCCAGAAGCAAGGCTTTACAACTAACTCAGAAAACCTCAACACTCAGCCTGGACGTCATCATTCTATGATGTCTACCAGGAAAGACATTCTAGCAATGACAGGATAGGCATGATTTTAAAAAAAATCCCTAGAAAATTTGAAGCAGATACAAATCGTTTCCGCAATGCACAAGGTTTAAAGAATACAATAAACCGGAAGTGACTTACCTACAGATTCTGTGCCAATTGTGTCGACCTGTCAATGATGCCAACAGGAGAAAATGGGCAGAGGTCGCAGGAAATTTTCAAGAAACCCCAAGTTGTCTACTGTTGCTGCTTGTTGCTTCAATCTATTCACAGTTAAGGGGCAGAAAGCATTAGTGGCGGAAGGAGGAGTAAAAAATGGACTGGAAACCATTAACGGCAACAGAAATTCGACTTACCTCACGATTCTGCACAAATATCTCTTGATGTCGCTGATAAAAAAGAGGGTAACAAAACTCAGGCAGATATTAACAGGGCAGATATTTGGAAGGAGAGTTAATGCGACATTAAACACAGATATTTTGTGGACATAACCCCCGTATGGAGAGGAAGAAAGGCGGCGATAGTTATTGCGTAGCAGTGCCATTACATTGAATGCGACCTACCTTGCCAATGAAAGGATCAACGGCTGTGGATAGATGGAGAACCTTGCCGAGAACCTCCGTGCTTTCCAACCGTCGACGGTAAAAATGAGCTTGGAAAGCTCAAAGAGTGACACGCCTTCGGCATAAAATTGAAACATCCGCTTTTGGAAACGCGCATTTGACAGGATCTACGTTACGCAGAGTGTAGTCTACTTATATCTTAAGACTAAGGGGTGAGAGATGGAGACGGAGATGGAGTTTGAGCTCATTCCTGAGGAAATTGCTGCAGATTGCTTGGTGAGAGTGCCCTACATTTCACACTGCAACCTTAAAAGTGTGTGCAGAAGCTGGAGATTTCTACTCAATAATCCCTGGTTTTACCACCAAAGAAAAGCCATAGGGACCTCTGAAGAGTTCATATTTATGCTTCAGGCTAAGCAGCAGAAAAGTGCGCCAGATTATGGAATAACTGCATACGATCCTGTGCGAGGCGCCTGCGCCACACTTCCTCCCATCCCCCAATTTCCCACCTCCATTCCGCTCTTCAGTCGGCTCGTTTCGGTGAGGGGAAAATTGATAGCGATTGGCGGGTGGCATCCCTCCAACATGCGGGCAGTCAATTGCCTTTTCACTTACGACGTGCTGGCCGGGCGGTGGACCCGCGGGGCCGACATGCCTACGCTTCGATCTTTCTTCGCCTGCTGCGTTTCCGATCAAGGAATTGTCTACATTGCCGGAGGCCACGACAAGGAGAAAAACGCTCTGAGTTCAGTGGAGGCTTACGACGTGGAGAAAGACGCATGGGAGAGTGTACCTCCGATGAGCAAAGCACGGGACGAGTGGGGCATTTTAGGCTGGGCTTAACCAGCACACTCTAAGCGTTGACCACGCTTAGGTGGCTGCTGTGGGGCCCAACTAACCCGCCTCCCGCCTGCTGTTTGCCGTTTTCGTTCACCTTTAGCAAGCCGTTTCCGTTCACCGTTAGTGGGCAGTTTCCGTTCTCCGTTAACGTTCAAATTATTCCCACGCAGTCCGTTCACCGTTAGCAGGCCGTTTCCATTCACCGTTAACATTCAAATTATTCCCGCCCAGTCCATTTCACCACATTCAAAAACAGGCTTCCAACCCCATCGGTTTTCGTTTGTCAGTTCCCTCGCGGCTGTGCGAAAATGGGAGCATTGAAACAGAGTATGGACGTCTATCAAAACATAGTGAACTAAGGATTATTCAGATATTACATCTGGAAATGCTTTGGTAGACATGTATGCAAAATGTGGAAGCATAGACAGCCGCGTTAACTGTTGGCAAGATGCCTCAAAGAAAAGTGGTCTCGTAGAATGCTATGATTGCGGGATATGCACAAAATGCATTTGTTGAAAATGATTTAAAAACTTTCAATCAAATGTAATCGGCAGTTGTAATGCCAGACTTCGCAATCTTTGCCAGCACCCTCCCTGCGTGTGCTAAAATGGGAGCTTTGGAACGGAGTCTGAACATCCATTACAGGACAAAGGAAAGAGGAGATGTTGCTGCAACTGCCCTGGTAGACATGTATCCAAAATGTGGAAGCACATACAAGGCATGTGAACTATTTGACGGAATGCCTAAAAAAGTGTGGTCTCATTAAATGCTATGATACCAGGATATACGCAAAAGGGGTTTGTTGAAAAGGCTTCAGAAGCTTTCGAGCAAATGCGATTGGCAGGTGTAAAGCCAGACTCCCAACCTTTACCAGCATCCTCCCTGTCTATGCCAAAATGGGAGCTTTCGAACATGGTATGGACATCCATTAAAGCATAAAGGATAGAGCAATTTTGTCAGATGTTGATGTGGTGGATGATGTGGTGGATGTGTGGATCTGTTTTCTTGCTTCCTGCAGATCACATATGAAAGCAGGCCGAGGAGTATTTTCAGTAATGTTACTTTTTTATTTGAATCTTAAAAAAGATGTGAGCAAATGGTAAGGAGATTGATGAAAGATAAGGAATTAAAAAGCTCCCCGAGTGTAGTTGGATTGAAGGTCATAAAATGGTATGTGTTTTTTTTTTTAGGAGGCATATGACATTCACAAACACGATAAATTTATGCAAAGTTGAAGAAATTGGTTTGAGAGATGAAGACAATAAGGGATTTTTCAAATGCAAGATACTAAGTGGTGCGGAAAATGAGGGAATTTTTTTTATTTCTATACTATCATAGTGAAAAGTTGTCAATTGTTTTTGGTTTTCTAGGCATGCTTGTTAGAACAATTATTAGACTTGTTAAAAACCTTTGAGTATTTTAATTGTCACACTCTAATGAAATTTATCTCCAAGTTTGTTACAATTCCTACTTCTAATGATTAGTTTAGCTGATTTCATGAAGAGGAAATGAAATCATTGTAGGTATTAGAAATCAAGTGTGTGGTACTATTATGTGTCTTGTACTATCACTTGATAAATTAAGATATTAAAAAGAAAGTAGTTAAGGATGGATAAGTTAAATCAATTGAATATTTATGTAAATTTTTGATAATAAGAGAGTAAAAGAATTTATTGGTTAGATGAAGATAGGTTTTGAAGAGAATTTAATGATCGTGATAGAAAAGAAGAAGGAAGGAGAAAGAACATTGAAACAATCCTAGGACTAAGAGTAAAGAAATGGAAAAGCTTAGAAAAGTGTAAGAAGCATCAAGAGAGTGTATCAAGAGGGATGCACTTAATAAAAGCCCTAGCACGAGATAGGGAGATCCTCAATGGACATGACATTAATGAATATTGAAGAAATAGATTGGTTTATAACCTAAATTAGATCTATAGAGAAAAATATAACTAAAATGATAAGGCAATTGAAATAATATAAGGCAACAATGAACTTAGAGAAATTTGACCTTATTGGTAGGGATACTATAGATGTGGTTGTTATTGGGAAGAAGATAAAATAAATAAGAGAGGAATTAAAGCAGTTGTTAATTGGTGAAGAAGATGAGAGAATATTTAGCAATAGAGTAAAGAAGTCACCAAAAATTTAGAGTTTTCCAAGGAAACTTTAGAGATGATACATGAGAGCAATTCCTAGGTTGAGGAATAAAGCAACTCAAAGAAAATTAAAGATAAATCAATTACTAATGATGTGTTATCAACCATCACATTCCCCAAGCTAAAGAGACACTATGAGGAGATGATCCTCATGGACTAAGAGTCACCTCCCATGTTGTCAAAATCAAGAAGAATTTCTAAAGAGTCCATTAGGTAGTGAATCCTTAATTGGGTTAGAAAAACATTATCAAGAGGCAACTGTGTATGAGATTTGTCACGGATATTAGGAATTGAGTTCTTAGATGTTCAATTCCCAAGAGATAATGGTAGAGAAAGGACTCTGGTCAAGTAGAAAAAGAGTGAAACTAGGCAAAGAGGCCATGATAAAAAGATAGAAAGAAATCCAATAGTAGAGAATAGATTAGGAGAAAGGATAATCCAAATATAGATGCACATAAAATTAAGCTCCCTATTTTTGGTAAATAGACCAAGGATGTTATTGAGCATCTCTTTACCTTGAACTTTCATTGGAGTGGGGTTGGAATTGATAATGACTAAACCCAATTATATAATTTTGTGGAGACCCTCAATGATGAAGTACTGAGACGGTGCATTAAAGAACACCCTGAGCATGATAAAAAATGGAAATAACTGAGTAACTTATTTTTGAAAAATTTGCACTCACCTAAAGTATGAAAAAAATAAAAATAAATAAATATGGAAGATGACAAAAACCAAGGAGGAATTAGTAAAATATTATGAACAATTATTTAAAAGTGTGGTTAGAAAACTAGAAGAAACCTTGACATAAGAGAAATGAATTGAGTGTTTTATTTTAGGGTTAAGCTCTCACATTATAGCAAAAGTAGATGAAAATATTTCCTCTTCGTATAAGGATGTAGTAGAATTTATCAACATAATAGAATCTTATTCGAATATATGGGATAATGATTTAGTGGGAAAGGATGAAATTGATAATTTTAAATTAGAATTGGAAAGTGTAATGTTGTTTAGTAAGAAATTATGATGAAAGGTGAGAAAGTTGAGACTTCTCCCCCACCTACAAGAAGTAAATTTTGGTTTTAAAATAACAATAGGAAAGATCATCTAAGGAATGGATGTTTGACCACACTAGAAATTGAGAAATCCTCTAGAAAGATAGTAAAAATATATTTTAAAGTATAAAGTGTGACAAACATGACACAAATAGGTGTCCAATGTTACTTCATGAAGAATATGAATATGAACCAATGGTTTATAGATTTACTAGGGAAGCATTTTTTGATATAGGTATGGAGAGAGCATAGGGTTTAGCTATAAGAGGATTCAATTTTTATTTGGTACATGGCTAGTGGGAAGTTCAATTGAGAAAAGTATAAGACCACCTAACAATATACACTATATGGTACTAAAATTTCAAGATTTAAGACAATCCATGAGATATCATGATAACTATTGAGAATGAGGTGGTAGGGGAGGCTACCACAATAATAATAGAGGTACTAGAGAAAGAGGAAGGACCAAAATGCTAGCATGTTATAACTATGATAAACTAGGACATTATTCTTATTACTAGTGTAGAAGAAAAAAAGAGGAAAATCCACATGTGATTTTTGTGGTGATAAATCACATGATATTTATAGTTCTCCCAGATTTAATATTTCTATAAGAATGTGTTGGCATCATGATTGAAAGGTGAATAATTGTCTAGTCCAAATTTAACTTATGATGCTAAAGTAATGAATAACTAAAGTAGAGGAGCAAATGTTTGACAATGTAAGAAATCAAATATAGAAAACAAAAGTAGAATAGGAGAATCC
>VDFB02056351.1:47298950-47393088 GCA_007258455.2 Sequoia sempervirens
CCAATTTTGCAATTTTAGCAACATTTGCATATTGACCCACCTTGACCTAAAGACTAAAACAACATTACAAGATGACCTAGCATGGAATTATTTGACAGCATCTTAACTCATTCAACCTCTCTAGACTCAATTCACAAAATAGAGAAACATAGTGGTCTACACCACTCTCCCCCTACCTCAACCTCCATGGCCTCAACAGATCTGGCTGTGCTACCTCCACTACAAGAACCTTGGCATGATGCTCTCCCTTCTGACCTTCCACATCCACCGCTGCCCTCACCTTTGGATAATCCTCCTCCATATCCTCCACCTCCCAAATGGGTGGTAGCTGTCTACCCTCCCGCCACCCTCTATCCCTCCTCCTCCCGTGCTTGTCTCCTCCTCTCCATCCTCCCTGTTGGTCTCATCCATCAGATGTCCCCCCATCCTCCTCTGTCTCCTCACCCACCATCTCCTCTCTTGCCACCCATCCTACCCCTATCTCCTCGTCAGCTATGAATGTATTAATGAAATAGGACTGTGTACCAACCACCAGGCATCATACTCTAGTGTCATGCCTGCATCAGCATCCCCTCCTCTCCACTTTCAATCCAATGCCTACATGGCATTGATCTCTTGCTCTATTGTAGTGATGAAAATCTGAGGACCCCAGGGATGTACCTCTCAAAGGACTGTCCATACTTTGTTATACCAACTGGGACCCCCTGTCTCTCGCCGAACTACCATCTGACTCTCTCTAGGAGATACATCTCAATGATTTGTTGTTTGTTGTATTGTGTGCCAGATGAGATACCTGGGCTGTCAACACCATCGCATGTGATCATCCTCATCAATCCATAGCTTGCAAGTCCTATATGGTCTCCAAATAAAGCTGACTAATGTGTCTAAACCATGCCTCCAATACCCAACATCACCAACATGTGTCTGTGTCAAGGAACCTGGTACATATAAGAATATGACACTCTTCCCACTAGCTATCGAACCATCAGAGGTCAGAACACTACCATGTGCTCCCAAGCCCATACTTTCAACAAAGTAACACTGCAACTCAAACTTTACCCGCCCTGTAAGTGATGTCATGCAACTGAAAATAGAGCATGGACAATAGACATGGCCCCCAAGCATACACTGTCCCAACGCGAATCATTGAACCGAGCACCTCTCCCTAGCCCACTGAGAAATCTTGACCTCTACGATCGGGAATCATCACTCCTGCTATCAGTTCACATAGAACGTAGTCATAACTGTTGTATGGCTCTACTAGGGTCTCCCATAGGATTTCGTAGCCCTGGATCCTGAGATCTGCATCGTCATCACAATCATAGTACTTGTACAAGGCCTGTAGTCCTTGAGCGGGGTCATAACATACCCGCTCGTCACAAATTGACAACTGTAGAATCTTGTAAACATCCTCCAGGGTGACTGTCACCTCCCCTGTCACCAAATGGAAGCTACTCATCCCAGAGTGCCACCGCTTTGCCAATGTTGTCAGCATCCCCCTATTTGCCCTAATCACAAACATATATGTGACGTAGAACAACTCTAGGTCTAGTAGTGCCTGTTTCTCCTCCTCGCCTAATTGGTCCTGCAGTCAGAAAACATCAGGTCTCGACTCCTGTGTATAAATCGATAGTAGACGCTCCTGTAATCACCAAGCAACTAGTATGTCAATCCAAGACCTTTAGTTGACCTATTGAACCTAAGTTGACCAAGTCAAAATTTCCTAGTTTGGGGAAAATTTTTAAATAGGAAATTGCGTCACATTTTTGGCATATGCATCATACATATTTTAATTGGATCACAACTATGATTGCATCACTCGCCTATCATATACATCATTTCGTACTACACATGCATCACAACTAGTTGTTTGCGTCATTCTCGACTACACATGCAACTAAAAAATGCACTTATGTCACACAAATTTATGCGTCACACTGTAAAAACTTGTTCCCTAACCCTAATACAATTATGTTATGTTGAGACGATTGTGGAAAACCACTTATCGAATGTGGCTAACGTGCATGCAATTGCGTCGCAAAATTTTACAACACAATTGCTTGTAAATTTTTTCCCTAACTAAATGCATGCCAATCAAAAAACTTACAAAGGGGGTTTGTGGTACATACCGGGGTGGGTGCTCCCTTAGGTTGGTGGTATCTCCGGATCCAATACACACGGTGGGCAGCCTCTGGAATTGGAGACATCCTTGTTGAAAAATCACTTAGAAGCTCTAGAAATTTCTAAATTAGGAATGCACAAATGAACCTTTTTCAAACTAAAATTGCTATTTATAGGTCCAAAATTAGGGTTTTTGACTTGCCTTGACTATTGGGTGCATCCTTGTGATGACTTTGATCCTGAATTTGACCCCCGCATTTACTTCAAAGCTCATTTATGTCTTCACCATCGACTTCCTAACCATCAACTTGTCTTATTGGGACAATTTTCCAACTTTTTTGCAACCTTTCAAAAATTTGTAAAATTTTCCCCAAGGGGAATACTTGTATCTTGACTTCACTGGGGCATCCATTGACTAAATTTCTTTGACACAACACTCAAATCACATTATGTCAAAGAGGGGCAAAATGTAAACACTAGAAAAATGTCCTAAGTCTGCGAGCATTATTTTTCTTGGTTGTCGTCTTTCAATAATTGAATAATTTTAATTATTTGATTATTCTTAATCATATTCCTCTATTAATTAAATAATTCTAATTATTTAATTAATTCACTTTCTAATCTCTATTCTATCCTGATGAGTTAAAATATATTTTTTGTGTTCCTAACACTCCCTTTCCTCAATAATTAAATAAATTATTATTTATTTAATTATTTATCTTTTATCATTTGCCTATAGTCAGATAATAATAATAATAATAATTTGTCTATGCCTTGACCTTTTCATTCTTCTATAATTAAATAATTGTCAAGATTATTTAATTATGTGTTATTCCTCTCATTAAATAATTAATTCAAATTAATTATTTAGTGTCTAATTTCCATCTCTCCCTATTTAAGTAAATTCATTTAAAATTTATTTATTTAAATGCCCATTTTCCATTTTCCTCAAATAAATAATTCAAATGAATTATTTATTTTCCAAAATTTTAATTCATCTATTTTCCTCCACTTCCTCATTAATATCTGTCATGGTCATCTCTATCATAGCCGTCTATGTCATAATCCTCCCATGAATAGCATATTCCTAGCACATCAATCCTCCACCATCAATCTTGGAATCTTTCTAGAAGTTCAATCTTGATCGTCCATTTCGTAACCTCCCTCTAATGGATTCTCATTCATCGATCTTGGAATCTTTCTAGAGGATTAACCTTGTCTGTTCGTTTGAATGGTTGTCTATAAAAGAAACCTTCCTCTTCCATTTTTTCCTTAACAACCATATTGTCTCCAACTTTCTACTTACAATTTGTGGGTTATTGCACAAGTTTTACTTCAAAATCTGAGGGAAAAGTTTACAAAAGGAGAAATAGGAGAGACAAGAGAAGGAATCAACTGCAATGGGGAGTGTTCTATTTCATTTTCTTTCATTTTGATTTCTCTCCTTGTTTGTATTCTCTTGTTTGGATGAGGCTTTATAGCTTAGAGGTGTTTGGCTGACACTTTATCTAGGCTAGAACTGCTTTACCCCATCTTTCACAAGGTATGTGTCCTAGGCTAGTGACCTAGGACTCATTCACCACCTACTGAATGGGTTCTCACTAGGTCCTAGGACCCCCTTTTCACATATCATTTAACATCCCCCATAGTGTGTCCTAGTTAAGCATGCCAGGACCCATTTTCCACATGGAAAATGGGTCCTCACTTAACCCTAGGACACCCCCTTGGAATATGTTTTTGGTGGTATTTTAATGATTTCAAATCCCAGATCTGATGTCGGCTTGTGTTATTTGAATTTCGGGAATTAAGAGTAAGATAAGTATAAATACAAGGTTATTTCACATAGTTTCACCTAGTAAATTCAAGCTATCTTAAGAGCATTCAAGTGATCATTTTACAAGAGAATTCAAGAGAATTTCTAAGGCATTTAAAGGCATATTATTGAATTTTATTACAACAATCAAGATATCAATCTTCATGTCAAAGTCATGCATGTTGTTGAGCTAATGTGATGATGTAGCATTGGTGATCAAGTTCAAGTGTTCAAAGCCATTATCTTATGTCAAGTTCATGATCAAGATCTACACTCATTAAGGCCATTTCATGCTAAGTTTTAGATTTACAATTCAAGGTTTCAACAAGCTTTGGTTTTAGGTTGAAGATCAAGTGGAGAACAAAAGTTGTGAAAGTTGTCACCTTTCATGCAAAATCATGAAAAGTCTTCTACAAAATTCATTTCCAAATTTTGAGAGCTTAACACCTGGAGTTTGGAGTTGCAAACATTGAAGAACAAAACCTAGAAATTGATTTTCCAGAACCCTAGCCAGGACCCATTCACCACTAGGCGAATTAGTCCTTAGTGAGGCTCAAAAAAACACTTTTTGCAACAGGCACATAGCATTTGACCCTCTTAAAACTTGCATTTTGATTGCTATATTGGTTAGGTTTGATTACTGATTATTATTTATGTATTATAAGCCTCATAACTAAATGAAATTAATAAGAATAGGGTGCATCCAATTGGTTAATCCATTTTGGGTCACACCTCTTTTTGTTTGTTTCATAATATATGATTGATAGTCTACAAGTTTTCTATAAAGTTGGCATGCCTTAATTTGTGTTGTAGTTCCAAGGGTAGCTTCATGGTTGATGCCTCCCTTAGTGCCATGGTATGTAGTGGTAAGAGTAGGTAATTTAGGAAGAGTTGTAATGTTTAGATCATGTGAAAAATAAAGATTCATCAAAATAGTAGTAAGAAATCAAGAATAAGACACATTAAATTACAAAGACTTCTGTGAATGATATGATTAGAGAAGAGAGACTAGGTTGTGAAGGTCATGAAAATGAGTGTCACATGACACAATACATTGAGTTCACCAAAATATACTAGATGAACTAATAATAAAATTATAAACTTGAAGAATTTTATCTTAACCAAAATTTAATATGAATACAAAATTATTTAGTTTATTTTTACCAATAAATTTGACTGTTCTACACTACACACTAGATAAGATTATATATTTTTTTATTTTTGATGAACTTTAAATATACTGTACTAAAAGTGTAAATCAAAATGAAATCTTATCTAGATAAATTTCTCCTTTTCTACTTAAACTAAGTGAATGAGAAAGAAAGTTGGGTTATAAAATATTGATTTACAAAAGAATAGAATATATAATTAGCAAATTGAATTCAAAACTATATAAATAAATGGGTAAAAAGAATTTGATGTAAGAAAATGGAGCTCACTACCTAAGATGTAGTCATGGTGCATAGAAATATGCAAGATGCATTATAGTCCTCATAATGCACTATAGTCCAAGTCACATATTGTCATCTAAACCAGTTACAAAATATAAATTCCTATATGGAAATCTAGTTTTTCTACACATAGAGGATGAAACACCAACACAATAATACTCCAAAATATACTAAAAATTAAAATAAAATGAAATGATGCTAAATGAACATAAAAATAAAATGATAAAGAATATGAGAGAAATGAAACCAAACCTTCATGCACAATTGTGATGTTCAATGAAATTGCACCAAGGATAAGAAGGAAGGTTTGGGGCTAGTTAGGAGCTTTCCATGAATGGTCAAGCCCCTATTTTTGTCTTTCAACCTCTGTTGGTAGCAAATGATAAAACTAGAGTACAATACATGTATGTGTTCTTAACCTAAGTCTATCCAGAACTAGAGAAATAAATACAATTCTACTAATATTACTCCTAGGTATACAAGGAGAAATGGACTAGTGTGTATATTTTATCAAATTAAAATAAAAATCTGAAAAGTGCTAGACACATAAATGGATTGACAAATGTAAAAGGAAAATGGAAATAAAGAGGAAGGCTATAGCAAAATCACCTCACACCAAGAAGGGAGATGAATATATATATATATATATATATATATATATATATATATATATATATATATATATATATATATATATATATATATATATATATAAGAAGCAAGATAAAGAGGTCAATGACTTGAATTAGGTGTTAGGATTTGACTATATATATATAAGAAGCAAGATAAAGAGGTCAAGGACTTGAATTGGGTGTTAGGATTTGACCCAAGTTGATTACAAAGCTTGATCATTGAAGGAAATGTGGGAAAACTACACAAAAATGATCATTTACAATAAAATATTAGAGAAATCTAGTGCATTGCAAAGATTTCCACATGTCATATTGGAGTCCAAGCACAATAGGCTTCTAAAATCTTGAATCACTAAAGAAACATGAGGTAAGTGCTAAACAAACATTAGTTTTCACAAAAAAATGGGAAAACACAAAAAATGCAAGGGTATGTAATTTTTGTCTTTACACATCCTTGGAAACATATTTGCATCTATAGTGGAGTAGTAATCATATTGCATTTTTGCAATATTTAGTTATGTTTTACTATTGTGGCTTGTTTGTGTCATTTCATTTTTTAAGCTACTCCATTAGTAAAAAAAATACATATTGGCTAGCTATATGTATTATCAAGCTATTGTATGGGCTATATGTATTATACCTTCTCAAGTTTCATTTTCTTGGGTTTGTAACTTGAAGTGTACTTTTATGAAGTCACTACAATTTGAAACTCATTTTTGATTTTGTAATTATTAAACTATATTAATTTCAAAGTTCTATACATGTTAATTTAATAGGACAATCATAAGCTCTAGGAAAACTTTTATATATGATTTTCCCTTTTCACATATAAAATTCCCATTTCTCACTTTTTATATATAAGATTAAGCATTATTCATTACAATAAAAATATATATCAAGAATATATATATATATATATATATATATATATATATATATATATATATATATATATATATATATATATATATATATATATATAGGAAATACACAAATATATTAAAAATTAAAATAATATACAAAAATGATAAGTATGTATTTATATAAGATAGGCTACACTTACAAATGCTTAACAAATTTTTAAAAGTATTTATAAATATCTTTGATAAAAAAATAATTAAAATTATTTATTTCTAATAAATCATCAAAACTCAAGAGACTATTTCAGCCAAGTGTGACCTTTCGGTTATTGTGGATTCTAGTGATATTCCTTTTGTGAGGAATTTGAACTTGGTGGATAGAGGGTCTAGTTCCCTGCTTGTAATGGTCCTCATCAGGTCAAGAAGAAGATTCATCAGGAGGGTCGGTGGATCCTCCTCCCCAAGGAATTTTAAAGATAAATACTGATGGATCTTCTAGGGGGAATCCTAGGCATGCTAGGATTGGAGGTATTGCCAGAGATAGCTATGGTGGGGTGGTGTTTTTCTTCTCTATTTATAAGGGTCACCATTCCAACAATCTCATGGAGGCTCTTGCGATTCTTCATGCTATTGAAAGAAGTTGTTCTCTTGGTTGGAAAATGATTATTTGTGAATCTGACTCACAGATTGTATAGAGACTTGATGATTTTAATTTTGGCAGTTGGTTGTTGTGATTAAATATATTGTGAATCTGTGCAGTTCTTTGAATTTTTTTTTTTTTGTCATAGTCCCAAGGTATGGAATAGAGTGGCTGATCTTCTGGCGAAATGGGCTTTTGAGAATCCAAAGAGGTCGAGTATTGATGACTAGGGACTTTTATCCTCATACTTGTCTTTGTTGCTCAAAAAGATAATCATGGAGGACTTTCATATGTAATTGGTTCCTTGGTCAGGTTCTTTCGAGGACTTTTTTGGTTGGGTTTGTTGGTGGTTTTTGTGGGCTTGTTGCCTGATGCTTTGTTATTCTTCTTTGATTCAATAAATGTTTACCCCCTTCTCTTTTAAAAATAAATAATAAAAAATCTCTCAATTATGAAATAACTAGCACTTGCCTCAGAAGGAGCTGCAAGGATCGTGTCCATAGAAAAATAATTTTAAGTTAATATTCTAGAAAGTATAATTCATTTGTGCATAGATAATACACTATTTTTATTTTCCATTTTCAGTATATAAAGATATTTAAGTATGATGTATTAAATTCTTATGTTTTTTGTTAAATAGAAACTTCAATAGTATAAAAGCAATGATGCCGCTGTAAAATTCTTTTTGGATTCTTATGATGTAAATCAAGCCAAAAAACACCCAAATCAAATCTTCTAAATAAAATCAGATTTTATCCAGATAAAATCAAATCTTCCAAAGAAAATCAGATTTTATCCAAATAAAATCAAAACTTCCAAATAAAATCAAATCTTCCAAATAAAATTATATCTTTCAAACAAATTCAATTGTTATTAAATACAATCAAATTTCATCCAAACAAAATCATATTTTATCTTAGATCATATATTATTTTAAAATTATAAATTATTTTTAGGGGTGATAAACAGTGAGATGAAAATTATTTTGAGACCTGGACAGATTTACCCATTATTTGTGAAAGGAAAACCTATGGACAAATTATCAATATTTATATAGATCAATCATTTCATGATTTAAACTTTATGTACACTTCCAATGTCAATACACGTTGCATCATGTGACCAATCCAATGCTTTATGGAATTTTCGTCGGCAAGCTGTCACGAGAATAAATAGCAATCAATCGCTTATGGCCAAGTCAGCCATGTATAAGATAGGATGGATTATTTCTTTGACATGACCTCTCACTATAATAATAATAATAATAGAGACCTTTCAACGTAAGCCTTACAAAACACGATATGCTAATGTCAACACAAAAAACTAATATCAAATGAGACTTAAATGCGAATGTCAATGGCATTTACGAGCCTCTACAAACTCAACGGGATCTTGGATTCGAAAGCCTTCAACGACGGCAACGGTTCGGCCAGCTTTGTTTTAATAAATCCAAAAAACAATAAAAAATGAAACATCCGCTCCCGGAAACGCACATTTGACCGGATCTACGTTACGCAGAGTGCAGTCTACTTATATCTTAAGATTTGGGGGGCGAGAGATGGAGACGGAGATGGAGTTCATTCCTGAGGAAATTGCTGCAGATTGCTTGGTGAGAGTGCCCTACATTTCACACTACAACCTTAAGAGTGTGTGCAGAAGCTGGAGATGTCTACTCAATAATCCCTGGTTTTACCACCAAAGAAAAGCCATAGGGACCTCTGAAGAGTGCATCTTTATGCTTCAGGTTAACCAGCAGAAAAGTGCGCCAGATTATGGAATAACTGTATACGATCCTTTGCGAGGCGCCTGCGCCACACTTCCTCCCATCCCCCAATTTCCCACCTCCATTCCGCTCTTCAGTCGGCTCGTTTCGGTGAGGGGAAAATTGATAGCGATTGGCGGATGGCATCCCTCTAACATGCGGGCACTCAATTGCCTTTTCATTTACGATGTTCTGGCCGGACGGTGGACCCGCGGGGCCGACATGCCTACGGTTCGATCTTTCTTCGCCTGCTGCGTTTCCGATCAAGGAATTGTCTACATTGCCGGAGGCCACGACGAGGAGAAAAACGCTTTGAGTTCAGTGGAGGCTTACGACGTCGAGAAAGACGCATGGGAGAGTGTACCGCCGATGAGCAAAGCCCGGGACGAGTGTGGGGCATTTTTTATGGACGGCAAATTGGTAGTTATAAGCGGGTATGAAACGCAGGCGCAGGGACGATTTCTGAGCAGTGGAGAAGTCTTTAATCCGCAGACATGCACTTGGAGTTGGGTGGAAAATATGTGGAAAATGGGGAACTGTCCTCGGTGGTGTGTAGTTTCTGGTGGTGGCCTCTATTCCTTTGGCAAGCAAGGAGTGATGCGGTATAATGAGAAAGATAATGTTTGGGTTGAAGAAGGGAGTATGCCACAAGGAGTAACAGTTACTTGTTGCTCTACGATGGCACGCGGTAAAATTTTTGTCAGCGGTTCTGATATCGATAAGGTGATGCGTTGTTATATATTTGAGACAGAGAATGGGAAATGGATTGAAATGGAGAGACCCCAAGGATTCGGAGGATTAGTCCAGTGGGCAACGACCCTGGAGCTCTAGTCAATTGCAATGCTTCGTTTACAAAAATCATCTCTAGCTCGCTGGCTCATGGTTTTGAGCCTATTCGTGGTTTTCTGGATCTTTTTAGTCTATATGTATATAGGGCTTGGGATGAAGACTATATGTAGCATTATGTTATTAGAATTGTCTTAGAATTGAGTGTTGATTCAGTTATATTGTATTTTATAATTGTTAATGATATATTATTTTTATTGTTTTGGAGATTGGGTTTTATTTATTTTTATACAGGTGTTCTAGATCATATTAGTGTCATTCTCTTTTGTGGGTGTTTCCATTTTTCTTTTATTCTTATTCATTTTAATAATGTTATTATATGTTGAGATGCTATTAAAATCTATAACTCTCTTCTCATAGGATTAAGTAGGAATGCTTAGCAAATTTTTTTAATCCATGTCTCCTCCAAATACAAATAACCTCTTATAAATAAAATTGTTTAAGCAATAATATTAGTTTAACACTATCTTGACCCATTAACAATGCATTCCTCCAACTTATATGATGTCATAACTACAATGATCTTTTGTGTTTGTCAACACATAGATGTCAACATGACATTAAATATCTATATTTTCTAATTTTCAAGCACACAATTGAAGAATATTCAACCATGATTACTATTAATCATTTTTACTTGTTAGATTGTGTGCTCCATTTGACAAGCCTTATTTGTGACTTACGAATAAGAAGTCATATTTCACAAGCCCACCAACCCTTGTAGCATGTGATCCTCATTGAACATTCATTTGGTAACGAAAAATACCATGATTATGTGATGTTAAGTGTCTCCTAACAACCCTATTGTTCAATTTGTCATCTTTAGTACTTATCCAACATATTCCTCAAAGAATTAGGAAGAATTTCAGCTACCTTGCTAGATATCTCTGGTTCATCATGTCTAATGAAATAGTCTTTACATTTTATTGTCTAACAACTTGTACTGGCGAGAGTCCTTAAAATTGAAATGATTATATTTTTTATGCCTACTAATGGTCCTCTAGTAGTTCTACAATTTAACTAGTTTATCTAAATATATATTGATGGTGTATATTGGTTTCATACTCTTTTATGGATTTTTCCACTTGTCTTCTATTCTTGCTTATTTCAGTAACATTATTACTATATGTTGGGATGCAACTAAAATCTATATCAATTTGATAACGTGTATCTCTCTGCTCATAGAATTAAGTAGGAAATTTTTGCATATTTTATTTTAACATATTCCTCCCTCCAAATGCAAATAAACTCTTATAAATAAAACTCTTTGAGTAATAATATTATTTTAGCACTATCTTGACCCATTAACAATGAAACTACCATGATATTTTGCACTTATCTTGACACAAAGGTGTTAATATGTCATTGGTTCTCTATATTTTCCAATTTTCAAGCAGACAATTGAAGAATTTTCAACCATGATGATTACTTATCATCTATGCTTGTTAGGTCTTGTGCTCCATTTTATGACCCTTATTTGTGATTTACATATAACAGAATACATCTCATAGGCACACCAATTATTGCAAAATGATCCTCATTAAACATTGATTTGAGAAGAAAAATACCATGATTATGTGAAGTTAAGCATCTTCTAACAACCCTATTATTCGCATTTGTTCCATCTTTAGTACTTGTGCAACATATAGCTCAAAGCTTTAACTACCTCTTCTAACAACATCATTATTCATGTTTATGCCATCTTTAGTACTCATCTAACATATTCCTTATAATTGAATGTATTCTCTTCTCTATACTATGCTTCTAAAAATATGATTATCTAACTTGCAAGATCTTAAAGTTTATCATTATATATAAATAGGAATTCTACTACCTATCAAACATCTTTGGCTCATTGTGTCTAATGAAATAGTATTCACATTTTATTTTTTAACAAATTATACTAAATACAATCCTTAGACTTTAGCTTTTTTGGGTGTTGAATAATGATCTTGTAGTGACTATAATTTAAGTAGTTTTTCTAAACATATACTCATGATTCTATATGTTAAATTTAATGTATTTCTATTATGAATTAAAATATAATAACATTAAGAACAAAAATTGACACAAAATGATCAAAGGTGTAAACAATAACCTTTAACAACACCTCTAATCGACCCCTTCCTTTTGCAAGTTATGAAATGTCTCCAACTAATAAATCAAGCATTTCAAATAAATCAAAATGCGAAGAAAGAACTAGAATGTCCACTATTTTGTCACATAGTCTTTAGATAATAAATTCACTCTCGTATGCTATCACTTAGATTGAAGATTGTGTTCAATCCTAATCCTTGAGCAATAATAGTAATAATTCAAACTTAAAGAATTCGTCCGTTTTGAACTTTCCCCTACTATTTTAAGCGAGGTGGCCAGCGATTTCTTGCCTTTGTGACGAACCGCAGAGAAAAGTGTCTCTATTTCCTATTCATTACGATTCATACTCCACCGCCTTTATTTTTGTTTTGCTTGTGATAAGTAATGGGAGAAATAATTTCACCGTAATCTTTGCGTGCCCCATTATCTGCAGAAATTTAGGGGTTTGAGAGGCATGCTTTTTTTAATTTTTCGGAGTTGTTTCTGTGCAACCCAAATTGTACGAAGGAATTTGAATACCCATGTTTTTATAAACTTGTTGCATCGATCAGTTTGTCGTAAAGAAAGATGTTTCCAGTGGGAATATTTTGTAGGCAGTTAGAGGGGACACATGGAGCTGTTCTAATTGAGATGTTTATCATATTTATTATTTCGAGAGGTGTTCTATCAATTACAGTAGGGATCAAAAAATCTAAGTACATAAAAAAAGGAAAATCATTATTATGCCGAGAGGCGTTTTATCAGTCACAGAAGAGAATTAAAAGACCCGAGTACATAAAAAAGAAAGGAAAACCGTTACAAATGCTTCATCTTCCAATGGAAGTGGAAGGGTCTACTGATGGGAGTGGAAAAGACATCATGAAAGAAATTATAAAAAAGAAGAATTTTTGGTTTTTCTCAAAAGATATTTGCAATGGGTAAAGTCATCAATCCTAATTGTAATGGATTATAAAAAGTGAATTCAAGGAATTTATAATTCAAAGATGAAAAGAAATGCTGGTATTATAAAAGCATCATCAAACCTACAATCTACTAGCACAAGGTACTCTGCCCCTTAAAAAATCATAATTGCAAAATACCTATTGATTGGATCAAGGAAATTAGATTGTTCACTAGTTTCTTCTCTTCTTATTTTTTATGTTTTTGGTTATGGTATATCAAAAGTGGGAAACGCTACCATCAATTTACATTTATGAGATTGTGGACTACTAGAACTCTTTTTCTGAACTTGATTATAGTCATTTTCTCAATTTCTGTATGTCATTAAACCAACTCAAAGATTGCATCAAATTATTCTAAGTTATTAGTTAAAAAAAAAAAATAGTTCATTCAAGTTCAAAGTAAATAATTTTCAATTTTTTTTTTCAAGTTTAAGATAAGTTTCACAATATAACAACCAAAAGAATTATCACATTGAGAATATTGAACAAACATATGTTGCAGTCTACTAAAGTTCCAATCTTCCCTTTCTTGCACGTCCTATTCACCCACATACAATAACAATCAAACCAAACAAGTATGAAATATGAATGAATTGTATGGAAGAATGCAGACAAAATAAGGTAGCAGTTCAATGCTAAATTTAGACATAAAGGCATTCTTTAACATATAACTCATGGTTTAAGACTTTATTATAATTGAAGAGTCAAAGCCTACAAATTTTATCCCAAGAGGGGTTTGACAGTGCTTAATGCAAAGTAAGATAAGGCACTAGCAAAGACCATGAAGAGAAGAGTTCAAAGTATAATCAATCTTGCAACAAGGAGGTTTGTATGAAAATCAAACAAAAGAACTATGGTAGAGTATAGAGATAACATTATAGTGCCATACATCATCAAGTAAGAGTTTCAATAACATATAAGGATAGCTTTGAACCAACTCAAAAGACAACCAGTCAAGGGAAAGTTTGACAGTCAAGGGTGATGGTGATAGTTAGCAAGGTTCTTAAAGGGTTTTAGAGACTTAAATATGCAAGGACAATATGCACTGTTAGAGATAGTCAAAAGCTAAGATGGGCAGTCATAAGGTGTAATGACTAAAACATAATACAATGCATGATATAGACTATCATAAATAGCAAGGTGAGGGGCAGTAATCTCATGCCATCAAAGACAACTTGATGATCATGTGGTTGGGGAGTGTCCATTTTTTTGGGAGTCGATGATAAAGGAGATATACTTTCCTTTCAAAGGAATAGAGGTCTTGAAAATTTAACTGGGGTTAGCATCAAAGTATACTTTGATGTTGCATGATGAAAAGGTATACAATAGTAGAGAAGAGATAATACTCTCTCAAAAGTCTAGTATAGTATTTCAAGAATTAAAGAGTATGTATGTGAACTAGATGGTTTGATGTATATCAAAACCTCAAATGTTATCCCACTCACAAGACAATCATAATTATGTAAGTAATAGTCACAGGGAAAAGTATAGCACACCCAAAATGACATAGAGGACACAAACTAGAGGTTCAATCTCTGCTACTATGGAGTCAAGTGGAGTCATAGAAACCAAGGTGGACTTGTGCTACCTTTTTGGTGATTGTTGAGATAGTACAATGCATAGGATTTCTAGGGATAGTCCTTCATTGAAGTCTTTTCAATGAACGAAGAATTTCATGAAGTCTATGCATACATTCACCAAAAGAATAAAGACCAAAGGGAAAATGTGCAAAGTGCCATATGATCACAGTGGTAGCTAATGTCAAAAGGGCAGAGTGATGGCTTCAAAGAAGTTTCCCTAACATGATGACAGTCAATCATGTCCAAGCCATGGAGGACAATGAGTGCTTGTATTGTCCATAGTGCTGCTCAATATAGGCAAAGATAGTCATCACAAAGATTTTTTTATACAAATTGACAGGAGGGCAAGCGACTTACCGCAAAATTCAGCACAAATTTTGTCTTTTTATCAATGATGTTGATGGGAAAAATGTGCAAAGTTTATTGAAGCAATATTACGAAGGCCAGACCGACGGATTACAACTTGCACAGAGATAACAAAAGAATTAATTTAGAGTAAAAAAACTGAAGAAAAATTGATCCGACCATGTAGAGGCTGAGAGAAATTAAGCTGCCATGTACAACCTACCTAAAAAGATTGGGCCTGCATTAGTCCAGATAATGCATGGAAGGGAAAAGCAACTACTATAGTGGATGTGGGAGGACAAGATGTGCAGGGTTGCAAGGGACCTTATCATCTTAGAAAAATTGGGGTAAAGCTCTAACTAAACATCATATCAGGGAGTTATTTGCTCTTAACAATGCTAAATCTAGGGAAGTGATATTTGACGAAAAGACTAGAGATTTAATCGATGACCACAAAAGTAAAAATCACCTAGCTGCCAACATAAACAGTCAGGTGAAGACCATTCTTGTTGCTCTGGTAGAGTTTGCAAAAAAAATTCTACTAAATCATAGCAGTGATTAAAACAATTGTTTATTTGTTATTTGGGTGGGTCATTTCTTTAGTTTCCTAGATTGAAGTTGAAAAATCTCTACAAATGTCTTACCTCAAGATTCTACAAAAATGTGCTCTTTCTGTCAACGATCGCGTGGGAGGAAAATGTGCAGAGCTTGCAGGAAGAATATGATGGTAGATATTTTTTACACCAACTAGCATCCACAGTAAATGAATCGACAAGGCAAAAGGCGGTGAACAAGAGTAAATGCATCATAACGCAGAGGGCGGCGACAGTAAATGCACCCATCCTCATTTATTTCGTTGACGGTATTGGTCTTTGTGCAATGAACGATCAAGATCTATCCAATGATCTGGTATCCTTTCTCCTACGATTTTAACTGTCAATAGACAAAATAGATTCGCCAAACTTCATTGAGGGGAATGCCTTCGGCATAAATATTTATATAGATCAATCATTTCTTGACAACTTTATGTACACTTACAATATCCTCGATACACGTTGCATCATGTGACCAATCCAATACTTCATGGAATTTTAGTCGACAACAGCTGTGCAGAGAATAAACAGTAATCAATCGCCAAGTCGGCCATATAAAAAGTAGGATGGATTCTTTCTCGTTTCGATGACTTATCTCTCACCTATAATTATAATTGAGACCTTTCAATATGAACTTTGTAAATTACGATATACTAATGTCAACACAAAAGACTAATATCAAATGGGATTTAAAAATATTTATGAGCCACACAAAACCGGGAATGCAAATGTCAATGACATTTACGAGCCTCTACAAACTCGACGAGATTTTGGATTGAAAAGTCTTTGAGACGGCAACGGCTCGGCAAGCTTTGTTCTAATAAACCCAAAAACAATAAAAAATTGAAACATCCGCTTTTGGAAACGCGTATTTGACCGGGTCTCCGTTACGCAGAGTGTAGTCTACTTATATCTTAAGACTAAGGGGTGAGAGATGGAGACGGAGATGGAGTTTGAGCTCATTTCTGAGGAAATTGCTGCAGATTGCTTGGTGAGAGTGCCCTACATTTCACACTGCAACCTTAAAAGTGTGTGCAGAAGCTGGAGATGTCTACTCAATAATCCCTGCCACCAAAGAAAAGCCATAGGGACCTCTGAAGAGTTCATATTTATGCTTCAGGCTAACCAGCAGAAAAGTGCGCCAGATTATGGAATAACTGCATACGATCCTTTGCGAGGTGCCTGCCTCACTCTTCCTCCCATCCCCCAATTTCCCACCTCCATTCCGCTTTTCAGTCGGCTCGTTTCGGTGAGGGGAAAATTGATAGCGATTGGCGGGTGGCATCCCTCCAACATGCGGGCAGTCAATTGCCTTTTCACTTACGACGTGCTGGCCGGGCGGTGGACCCGCGGCGCCGACATGCCTACGCTTCGATCTTTCTTCGCCTGCTGCGTTTCCGATCAAGGAATTGTCTACATTGCCGGAGGCCACGACAAGGAGAAAAACGCTCTGAATTCAGTGGAGGCTTACGACGTGGAGAAAGACGCATGGGAGAGTGTACCTCCGATGAGCAAAGCACGGGACGAGTGTGGGGCATTTTTTATGGACGGGAAATTGGTAGTTATAAGCGGGTATGAAATGCAGGCGCAGGGACGATTTCTGAGCAGTGGAGAAGTGTTTAATCCGCAGACACGCACTTGGAATTGGGTCGAAAATATGTGGAAAATCGGGCATTGTCCTCGGTGGTGTGTAGCTTCTGGTGGTGGGCTGTATTCCTTTGGTAAGCAAGGAGTGATGCGGTATAAGGAGAAAGAGAATGTTTGGGTTGAAGAAGGGAGTATGCCGCAAGGAATAACAGTTACTTGTTGCTCTACGATGGCACGCGGTAAAATATTTGTCAGCGGTTCTGACATCGATAAGGTGATGCGTTTTTACATATTTGAGACAGAGAATGGGAGATGGGTAGAAATGGAGAGACCCCAAGGATTTGGAGGATTAGTCCAGTGTGCAACGACCCTTGAGCTCTAGTCATTTGCAATGCTTCGTTTAGCAGAATCATCTCTTGCTCGGTGGCTCATGGTTTTGAGTCTATTCGTGGTTTTCTAGATCTTTTTGGTCTACATGTATATAGGGCTTGGGATGAAGACTTGTATGTAATTTAATGTAGCATTATGATATTATAATTGTTTGAAGATTGAGTGACGATTCAGATTGTATTTAATTTTATAATTGTTAATGATATATTAATTTTATTGTTTTGGAGTTTGGGTTTTGTTTTTTTTAATAGGGTTTTTAAATCATATTAGTGTCATTCTCTTTTGTGGGTTTTTCTATGTTTCTTTTATTCTTATTCATTTCAATAATGTTATTACTATATGTTGGGATGCTACTAAAATCTATAATTCTTTCCCCATAGGATTAAATAAGAATGTTTAGCAAATATTTTTGATTTATATCTCTCCCAAATATAAATAAGCTCTCATAAATAAAATTGTTTAAGTAATAATATTATTTTGACGCTATCTTGACCCATTAACAATGCATTCCTCCAATATATATGATGTCATAACTACAATGATCTTTTACATTTGTCAACACATAGATGCCAACATGACATTACTCTCTATATTTTCTAATTTTCAAGTACACAATTGAAGAATATTCAACCATGATTATTATTGATCATTTTTGCTTGTTAGGTCATGTGCTCCATTTGACTGTTGGGAAAGCTGTTGTTGAGAAAGCTTTTGCCCTGTTATCAACAATAAAAAAAATCTGCAAAAAAATAGATTAAATAGAGCACACAAAACGACAAGAGCAGAGGATACATGATACAGAGAATACAGAGTAAGAGAAGAGTACATAAAATGTGCTAATAGAAAAAACCAAAGCACTATAAACACACACAACAATATATATAAGAGAAGAACCAATAAGTCTTTTAGCTACTACACAATAAATAGAGCTTTTCCTCTTTCTTCACATGGATTTCTCTTAGAAAATCTCCATCTTTCGACTAGTTTAGGGCATCTTCATACGCTGGCTCTTATACCACTTGTTGGAGGTGGGAAGAGGCAAAGAAATATATAAAACTTTAATTGTATTGTTTGAATGAAAATGATTACAATTACCTCTATTTATAGAGGTCTTTGGAAAGCTCAAGATATTAATTTCTACCACCAAACTCAATAAAAATAGAAGCTTCTCCTTCACCGACCATTCTCGATGGTTCTCACCGACCATGCCAATTGCATGTGTTGAAACTATTCCTTATTCCAACTCTTTCCAAAGACCTCTATAAATAGAGGCAATTGTAATCATTTTCATTTAGGCAATACAATTAAATTTTTATATACTTCTTTGCCTCTGCCCACCTCCAACAAGTGGTATTAGAGCTAGAGTATTAAGATGCCCTGAACTATTTGAAAGCTACAAATTTGCTGAGAGAAAGCCATGTGAAGAAAGAGGAAAAGCTCTGTTTATTGTGCAGCAACTAAAAGACTTGGCTCTACTCTTATATATATTACTGTGTGTGTTTATAGTGCTTTGTTTTTTTTTCTATTAGCATATTTTATGTACTCTTCTCTTACTTTGTATTCTCTGTATCCTGTATCTTCTGCTCTTGTCATTTTGTATACTTTGTTTAATCTATTTTTTTGCAGATTTCTTTTATTGTTGATAACAGGGCAAAAGCTTCTCAATGACAACTTTCCCAACAACTGGAATCAGAGCATCTTCATACTCTAGCTCTGATACCACTTGTTGGAGGTGGGTAGAGGAAAATAAATATATAAAACTTTAATTGTATTGCCTGAATGAAAATGATTACAATTGCCTCTATTTATAGAGGTCTTTGGAAATATCTGGAATAAGGAATAGTTTCAACATATGCAATTGGAATGGTCGGTGAGAACCATCAAGAATGGTCGGTGAAGGAGAAGCTTATATTTTTAATGAGTTTGGTGGTAGAAATTAATATCTACCAACATTGACAACCTTAATTTGCGACTTACAAATAAGAAGGCATATTTCACAAGCCCACCAACCCTTGTAGCATGTGGTCCTCATTGAACATTCATTTGGGAAGGAAAAATACCATGATTATGTGATGTTAAGTGTCTCCTAGCACCCCTATTGTTCAATTTGTCATCTTTAGTACTTATCCAACATATTCCTCAAAGAATTAGGAAGACTTTTAGCCACCTTGCCAAACATCATTGGTTCATCATGTTTAATGAAATAGTCTTTGCATTTTATTTTCTAACAACTTGTACTCAAGAGAGTACTTAGAATTGAAATTTTTTATATTTTTTATGCCTACTAATGGTCCTCTAGTAACTATAATTTTACTATTTTATCTAAATCTATATTTATGGTGTATATTGGTTTCACTCTCTTTTATGAATTTTTCCACTCGTCTTCTATTCTTGCTCATTTCAGTAACATTATTACTTTATGTTGGGATGCTACTAAAATATATATCAATTATATAACATGTAACTCTCAACTCATAGAATTAAGTAGGAAATTTTTGCATACTTAATTTTAACCTATGCCTCCCTCCAAATGTAAATACTCTTATAAATAATACTCTTTGAGTAATAATATTATTTTAGCACTATCTTGACCCATTAATAATGAATTCCTCCAACTTGTATGATGCCACAACTGACATGATATTTTGCACTATCAACACATAGGTGTTAACATTTCATTGGTTCTCTATATTTTTCAAATTTCAAGCACATAATTGAAGAATTTTCAACCATGATGATTACTTATCATCTATGCTTGTTAGGTCTTGTGCTCCATTTGATGACCCTTATTTGTAATTTATATATAACAAGATACATCTCATAGGCACACCAATTATTGCAAAATGATCTTCATTAAACATTGATTTGAGAAGAAAAATACCATGATTATGTGAAGTTAAGCATCTTCTAACAACCCTATTGTTTACATTTGTTCCATGATAGTACTATTCCAAAATATAGCTCAAAGCTTTAACTACCTCTACTAGCAACCTCATTATTCATGTTTATGCCATCTTTAGTACTCATCCAACGTATTCCTTATAATTGAATGTCTTCTCTTCTCTATATTACGCTTCTAAAAATATGATTATCTAACTTGCAAAATCTTAAAGTTTACCATTATATATAAATAGAAATTCTACTACCTTGTCAAACATCTTTGGCCCATTGTGTCTAATGAAATAGTATTTTCATTTTATTGCCTAACAAATTATACTAAATGCAATCCTTAGACTTAATTTTTTTTGGAATTGAATAATCGTCTTGTAGTGACTATAGTTTAAGTAGTTTTTCTAAATGTATACTCATGATTCTATATGTTAAATTTAATTTATTTCTATTGATGAGTTAGAGTATGTACATTAGATGTACCAACTTCAAACATAAAAAGAACTGAATTATAAATAGAATATTGTACACCAAAAAGAAAATCAACTAATCCTATTATTTTAAAATTAATTTGTAAATTTTCCACTTTAGGTGTAAAAATGATTAAATATGTTGTAGAGCATAATTAGGGCTAGAAAAAAATAAAAATAAATAAATAAATAAATAAATATATATATATAAGAGAAAAATTGCACCCTTGCAATTTCGCTTACATTCTTGCTTCCGCTTTAGTGTCCACTCCCTTAGCATCTTGAGTAGGCTCATTTTAGCCCTTGCTTCAACCTTTTTCCTCTCAAGATGCTCTAGTATCCCTTTTTAGCAGCCACTCTCGCGTGTCCGTTTTCCATCAAACTTGATGCTTTTCCCATTTCTTTCATTTTGTAGCATGACATGTCCAGAAACTAGCATGTCCCATGGACATCTGTGTGTCGTGCTAGCGTCATGTGACATTTCAAAGCTCAAACAATCATTTCCGTGCATGTTTGCCACTTGTTGACGAGTTTTATCAGTGGTAACGGTTGGTAACGACCGAAAATAGCTAAAGAAGATTCTTTTCTCTCTTTTTAAGTCACCCCTTCAACTCATTTTGGCTCTCTAATAACTTCTTCCACAACCATCCCCATTTTTCCAACTTCTAGCCCCACTCCAACTTTGGTTTTAGCTTTCTACGCTTGAAATTTTGCTTGTATAGCTCCATTTATCTCAAGTTGTAGCAGCTTCAAGCTCTCTCAAGCTCTCTTTACAACACCCTTTACAACTTCATCTCCCTCATTTCATGCTTGTGAGCATCTTGGGATTCCATATCCCCTACTATTTGCATACTTACTTGGTGATACAAGTTCTCCTCCTCGAGCGGGGTTTTCTTTTATCACCTCTTTTGTGATACAGGTTCTCCTCCTCGAACAAGGTTTGCTTTTATCACACATTACTTGGTGGTGTGGGTTCTAATCCTGAGTGGGTTTTGCTTTCACCACATGCTTTGTTCACTTCTCTCTCTATCTTTTGGCTGTTTGTGGAGGTGGGAACACCAAAATGGGGGTTTGACTGAGGCAAACCCCTATACAGCCCCAACATTCTCTCCAAATATCATGCTTGTAGGTTCTGAAGACATTTGTTTGGTGGAGGCTTCATCACTTTCATGGTTTAATTATTTCTTTCCTTTCTTCTCCTTGTCTTTATCATTTACTTTTTAATTTATCTTAGTTCTATCACTTTATGTTATTTTCCTATATTCTATGGTTTTTAGCATTTAGATAGAAGCATTCACTTTGTTGTTTCTAAGACATTCTTGTTCTTTGGTCTGTACGGGATGCCAATGCGTTGTGTTGTCGTCCATTTTATGCACTGATGTCCTTTGGCCGAGAGCTTGTTAATTTGTCTAGAAAACCTTTGTGACCTCCTCTTTCAAATTCTGAAACTCTCACCACTGTTCCATTGAGGTAGTATAGGGCAGTTCGCCCTGTGAGGCTCTCTGAATGAAGATAACTCGTGAATAGTGAATCCCCCTATATTACAATAACCTTAGGATTATATTCCCTTATAAAAAAATATATTAGGGCACTAAAATTCCTATTTAAATAATAAAAAGTGAAGAATATTATAAAAAAGTTGAACTATTATGGATATGTTGATACATGTTGCAAACCTACCAAAATGTGATATGAGCCACAAAAGAGGTTTAAGATGATATATAAATACTTGGGATGGTATTCCTTGATAAACAACATAGGGTTAGATGCCCAAAAACATTGATTAAGTGGTCAAAATGATGATTGGTTATGTGACCCTATTAGGTTGCAAGGCTTAACGTGTATTCATTGATTTAGTGTAGATTTGTTGATTTGTGTTGTGTATATGCTGATCTCTAAAAAGTACCTTTTGTGATAGAGAATTTCCCTAAGATGCTTAAATAAATTTAAATATAAATTAGATATGTTGAACTAGAACTTACAAGTGGTAAAGAGCTACAAACATAGGTAGATGATTAGAAAAAGGAGTGTGGTTCCCATTAAGTTAGCCAATGATGTGTATATATAAAACACAAGAATACAAGAATAAGTTAAACTAACTTAACCTCTATTAATAATATATGCAACACTCCAATTAGGCATAAGGATTGGTAAAACATCAATTCAAACTTATAAAAAAGTATCACAAATACAAACCTTTGTAACACTAAGGCATGGCGATTGTGCTCCAAGCTGGTGATATGTATGTTCTCTAGCAATAACACTATAATCATGAGAAAGATATATTTTATGGCTTTGGTTGCATCCAATTCTTATATTTTTAGATGAGAGGGTTGGGTGGATATGATTGATTTAAAGGATCAAGGGATCTCATGTTATTTGAGAGACTTGGGAGAATGAGGAGATTAAAAATTTCTCCTAGTGTTTGGTGGATGTGAAGAAGTTAAAGATTAAATGGAAATCAATAGTTGAGGATTCCCTTAGGAGTTAATAGAAAAGATCAAAATAATGCATTGAGTACCTTGGGGGTATGGGAAATATTTGACCCATATTGCATGTACAAAGATTCATAATTTGTGGACAAAAAACCATCATTTGAACAAGTTAATAAGCATTGAAAATGTGCAAGTGGGGGATTAGTGGGCTAATTTATTTTAGCCCACTTAATAAAAAGTGGATGGGAATGAAGGACTAAATAAATATATTTATTTATTTAATTTTAAGGCTTAGCATGAGGGACTTTGAATCAATAATATTTGGATTTATTCATCTAAGTTGGACTATAAAAGAAGATGATTAAAGATTTAGGTTAGGAATATTAGTTAGGTGAAGAGTTATGTATAGGGAATTTATTAATTGAAATAAATTATTATATAATTAATAATGAGATAAAACTTGAGATAATTAATCAAATAAAAATGAATTTAGTCAATCAATTATTGAGGAAATAGTTGGGTAATTAGCTAAAATGATGACGTGTGAATTTTAGGTGTCATATGAGTTATTATATTTCATTTTAATTCCTTATGTTAATTTTTGGATATAATTTACTACTAAGTATCAATAAACCATTATGGTAGTGATTGATTAGACTATAATTGTTGAGATATCATAAGAATATATATTTGCGCATCCCTATGGTTATATTGGATCACACACAATGGAAATGTCAAAACAATAACCTAGCGAATTCAAAAAAATATCTTGTATTCATTAAAATTAATTATACCAAGCCATTTAGCATTACAATTATGGCTTTAGAGACAATCACAATATAGATATTTCCAACTCAATAGATCTCACAAAAAGCTACAAAATCCACTTTCAACTCCATAAATTTTGGATAAAAGATCTTCAATGAATGATACAACCTAATATCTTTTTTCTTTTTAATCTTATTGCACTATGCCACCTAAACTCTCTTTTGTTCAATTTATATTGCTTGGTAAATTACTTGCTATCTTATAATTCTTTCTAATCTCAAGTTGCATGTATTTCATCTTTTTTGGGTTCCATCTCTTTGATTTGCGTAGAAAATCTCTTCAAAAACTTGTCTTAAAAAAAAATATTATAACATCATATCAACTTATTATAAATATATTCCTAATGAATATAGACAACTTCCAAAATGTATTTATAGTTTACATCTATCTTTACATATCCCAAAGCATAAGTAATCCTTTAATTCAATAGATTCATAAAATAGATACCATTAACAAAAATTGACACAAAATAATCAAAAAGTGTAAACAATAACCTTTAACGATGTTTCTGATCGACCCCTTCCTTTTGACAGTCATGAGATATCTCCAATTAACCCTTAAAGTTATGGAAATTGACTTGACATCTAATAAATCAAGCATTTCAAATAAATCAAAATGTGAAGAAAGAACTAGAATGTCCACTATTTTGTCACATAGTCTTTAGATAATAAATTCACTCTCGTATGCTATCACTTAGACTGAAGATTATGTTCAATCCTAATCCTTGAGCAATAATAATATTTCAAATTAAATGAATTCATCTGTTTCGAACATTCTCCTGCTATTTTAAACCAGGTGGCCAGGGATTTCTTGCCTTTGTGACGAACCGCAGAGAAAAGTGTTTCTATTTCTCATTTATATTTCAATATGTAACGTGAATACTTGGCTAGAGCAAGGAATTATTCTTCCTTGGCCTGCTGAGCGCTCTGCCGATTGATTTTGCTAATCTGCCGGCTGATTTGTATAAATCAAGCAACGTAATACAATGATCTCATTGCATGGCAGACCAACGTGAAGACGAGGAAGGAAATCTGAGACCGAGAAGGGATGGTCATGCAGGCCAAGGCTGTTATTCTTCTTTTGCCGATCAACTTTCAAATGAAAACCTGCAATTTTAGTCAGCAACGGAAATTTTATACGAGTTGTAAAAACACTCGTCTGACCTGGTTGTGCAACGATGGATTGTTATTAGCAGACAATGCATTGCAATTTTATATGTAGATTTTCATTTTATTTATTACGTTGAGAGGCATCTACAGTGGCATTCAATAATCTGAGTAAAGTTTTTGAAACAACATTTAAAATGATAGGCAGGTGGAAGTCATGTGTAACTACAATAGATTTGATGAAAAACAAAAATCAAATAAAAAAAGAGACTTGATAAAACAAAAAAATCAAATCAAAGAGATTTGATGAAACAAAAAGAACAAATAAATAAATAAACTAAAAATTATATATTTATTTTGTTGGTTCTATTTGGTGGATGGAGCGAACTCAATTTTGATGGGGTTTCTAAGGCAATTTTCAAATTTCTAGAACTAGTTGTATTATGTGAGATCACAAAGACTGTTTGATCGAAGTCACTTCGAAAGGACTTGGATATGGAACAAACAATAAAGTAGAGGCCAATGCACTTGTGATTGTAAACATGCATACATTTTGGTTTAAGTAGATTCCAAATCAAAGATGATTATATAAAATTATTGTTAATGCCATTAGATGTGGAAGAGCCTAAAATTAAAAAATAAATAGGATCTTGAAGCAAGTATGGTCATTATTAGATAATTTTTTAAAATACATAATAAGACACACATATAAGGAGATCAACTCTCACACAAATATTTAACTAATTTTATCATGGAGACTAACACAAATTGCTTAGTATTATAGGCTATATGTATTGCCTTCTCAAATTTTACTCTTTGGTTTGTCTAGGTTGAAGTGTACTTCCATGAAATCACTATAATTTGAAACTTATTTTTTATTTTGTATTTATTAAACTATATTAATTTCTACTATACATTGTTAATTTAATAGGACAATCTTAAACTTTGGGTAAACTTTTATATGCGATTTATCCTTTTCACATATAAAATCCTCATTGATCATGTTCTATATATAAGATTGGACACTATTCATTGTAATAAAAATTTATATCAAAAACAAATATAAACATGTATAAATAAAATATATAAAAACATATTAAACAATGAAATAATACACAAAGATGATAAATATATATTTATATAAAATAGATTACATTACAAATCCTTTTTAACATTTTTTAAAAGTATTTACAAATACTTTTCATCAAAAAAAAATATAATAAAAATCATTTATTTCTAATAAATCATCAAAGATCTCCCAATTACGAAATATTTATATAGATCAATCATTTCATGACAACTTTATGTATACTTACAATGTGACCAATCCAATGCTTTATGGAATTTTAGTCGACAACAGCTGTCCGGAGTATAAATAGTAATCAATCGCCGAGTCGGCCATGTATAAAATAGGAGGGATTCTTTCTGTCTCGATGACTTGATCTCTCACCTATAATTATAATTGAGACCTTTCAAATGCTAATGTCAACACAAAAGACTAATATCAAATGGGATTTAAAAATATTTATGAGCCACACAAAACCGGGAATGCGAATGTCAATGACATTTACAGCCTCTACAAACTCAACGAGATTTTGGATTGAAAAGTCTTTGACGCCAGCAACGGTTCGACAAGCTTTGTTCTAATAAACCCCAAAACAATAAAAAATTGAAACATCCGCTTCTGGAAACGCGCATTTGACCGGATCTACGTTACGCAGAGTGTAGTTTACTTACATCTTAAGACTGGGGGGTGAGAGATGGAGACGGAGATGGAATTTGAGCTTATTCCTAACGAAATTGCTGCAGATTGCTTGGTGAGAGTGCCCTACATTTCACACTGCAACCTTAAGAGTGTGTGCAGAAGCTGGAGATGTTTACTCAATAATCCCTGGTTTTACCACCAAAGAAAGCCCATAGGGACCTCTGAAGAGTTCATATTTATGCTTCAGGCTAAGCAGCAGAAAAGTGCGCCAGATTATGGAATAACTGCATACGATCCTTTGCGAGGCGCCTGCGCCACACTTCCTCCCATCCCCCAATTTCGCACCTCCATTCCGCTCTTCACTCGGTGCGTTTCTGTGAGGGGTAAATTGATAGCGATTTGCGGGTGGCATTCCTCCAACATGCGCGCAGTCAATTGCCTTTTCACTTACGACGTGCTGTCAGGGCGGTGGGCCCGCGGGGCCGACATGCCTACGCTCCGATCTTTCTTCGCCTGCTGCGTTTCCGATCAAGGAATTGTTTACATTGCCGGAGGCGACGATGAGGAGAAAAACACTTTGAGTTCAGTGGAGGCTTACGACGTGGAGAAAGACGCATGGGAGAGCGTACCCCCGATGAGCAAAGCCCGGGACGAGTGTGGGGCATTTTTTATGGACGGGAAATTGGTAGTTATAAGCGGGTATGAAATGCAGGCGCAGGTACGATTTCTGAACATTGGAGAAGTGTTTGATCCGCAGACACGCACTTGGAGTTAAGTGGAAAATAAATGGGGTATTGTCCTCGGTGGTGTGTAGCTTCTGGTGGTGGCCTTTATTCCTTTTGTAATCGAGGAGTGATGCGATTTAATGAGAAAGAGAATGTTTGGGTTGAAGAAGGGAGTATGCCGCAAGGAATAACAGTTACTTGTTGCTCTACGATGGCAGTAAAATATTTGTCAGCGGTTCTGACAGCGATAAGGTGTTGTGTTGCTACATATTTGAGACAGAGAATGGAAAATGGGTTGAAATGGAGAGACCCCAAGGATTCGGAGGATTAGTCCAGTGGGCAACGACCCTTGAGCTCTAGTCAATTGCAATGCTTCGTTTACAAGAATCACCTCTAGCTCGCTCGCTCATGGTTTTGAGCCTATTCGTGATTTTTAGGATCTTTTTGGTCTATATGTATATAGGGCTTGGGATGAAGACTATATGTAGCATTATGTTATTAGAATTGTTTTAGAATTGAGTGTTGATTCAAATTGTATGTATTTTATAATTGTTAATGATATATTATTTTTATTGTTTTGGAGATGGGTTATTATATATTTGAGAAGAGAATGGAAAATGGGTTGAAATGGAGAGACCCCAAGGATTTGGAGGATTAGTCAGTGTGCAACGACCCTTGAGCTCTAGTCAACTGCAATGCTTCGTTTACAAGAGTAAGCTCGGTGGCTCATGGTTTTGAGTCTATTCGTGGTTTTCTAGATCTTTATGGTCTATATATAGGGTTTGGGTTGGAGATATATGTACAATTTTATGTAGCATTACGTTCCTTAGAATTTCATTAGGATTGAATGTTTACTCTTATCAAGCTCAAAGTTTCATATTGTATTGTATTTTATAATTGTTAGTGATATATTAATTTTATTGTTTTGGAGGTTGGGTTTATTTTTTCTAAAGGTTTTTTTTTTAGATGATATTGGTGTCATTTTTTTTTTGGGTTTTTTCATTCTTCTTTTGTTCGTATTCATTTGAGTAATGTTATTACTATGTATTGGGATGCTACTAAAATCTATGTCAGATAAATAACACACAACTTTCTTCTTATAGGATTAAGTGAGAAAGTTTAGCAATTTTTTAAAATTTGTCTCCTTCAAATAGAAATAAGCTCTTATAAATAAAATTAAGTAATAATATTATTTTAACACTATCTTGACCCATTAACAATGCATTCCTCCAACTTGGATGATGTCATAACTACCATGATCTTATGTGTTGCCTACCATGATCTTTTGTGTTTGGCAACACATAGATGTCAACATGACATTAAATCTCTAGATTTTCTAAATTTCAAGCACACAATTGAAGAATATTCAGCCATGATTATTATTGATCATTTTTGCTTGTTAGTTGATGTGCTCTATTTGACAACTCTCATTTGTGATTTACAAATAAGAAGTCATATCTCATAGGCTCACCAACCCTTGTAGCATGTGATGCTCATTGAACATTCATTTGGGAAGGAAAAATACCATGATTATGTGATGTTAACTGTCTCCTAGAAACCATGTTGTTCATTTTTCATCTTTAGTACCTATCCAAAATATTCCTCACAGAATTAGGAAGAATTTAAACTACCATGCCAAACATCTTTGGCTCATCATGTCTAATGAAATAGTCTTTACATTTTATTGTCTAATGGCTTGTACTAGAGAGAGTCCTTAGAATTGAAATGTTTATATTTTTTGTGCCTACTAATGGTCCTTTAGTAACTATAGTTTAACTAGTTTATCTAAATGTATATTGATGTTTCATATTGGTGTCACTTTCTTTTGTGGATTTTTCCATTTGTCTTTTATTCTTGCTCATTTCAGTAATATTATTACTATATGTTGGGATGCTGCTAAAATCTATCAATTAGATAACATGTAACTCTCTCATAGAATTAAGTAGGAAATTTTAGAATATTTTACTTTAATTTATCCCTCCCTCCAAATGAAAATAACCTCTTATAAATAAAAATCTTTGAGTAATAATCTTATTTTAGCAGTATCTTAACCCATTAACAACACATTCCTCCAAATTGTATGATGCCATAACCACCATGATCTTTTGCACCTATCAACTCATTGGTGTTAACATGTCATTGGTTCTTTAGATTTTCCAATTTTCAAGGAAACAATTGAAGAATTTTCAACCATGATGATAACTTATCATCTATGCTTGTTATGTCTTGTTCTGATGACCCTCATTTATGATTTATATATAATGAGATGCATCTCATAGGCACATTAATGCTTGCAACATGATCCTCATTAAACATTGATTTGAGAAGAAAAATACCATAATTATGTGAAGTTAAGTATCTTCTAACAACCACATTGTTCACGTTTGTTCCATATTTAGTAATTGTCCAAAATATAGCTCAAAGAATTAACCACCTCTTCTAACAACCCCAGTATTCATGTTTATGCCATATTTAATACTCAACCAACATCTTTGGTTCACTGTGTCTAATGAAATAGTATTTACATTTTATTGTTTAATATATTGTACTAAATACAATCCTTAGTCTTCAATTTTTTGGGTGCCTACTAATGGTCTTGTAGTGACTATAGTTTAAGTAGTTTTTCTAAATGTATGCTGATGATTCAATATGTTAAATTGAATGTATTTCTATTGGTGAGTTACAAAATGTAAACTAGATGTACTAACCTCAAACATAAAAATAGCTGAATTATAAATAGAATATTGTAACCAAAAGAACATTCAAATAATTCTATTCTTTTGAAATTAATTTGTAAATTTGTCACTTTAGATGTAAAAATGATTAAAGATGTAGACTACAATTAGGGCTAGAAAACTTGATATATAAACCCTTAGGATGATATTCCCTTATAAAAAAAAGATTCTAAAGCCCTTAAAACCCTATTTGAATGATCAAAATGAAGACCATTGCAAATTTTGAACTATTGTGGATATATTGATACATTTTGCAAACCTACAAAAATGTGATCTAAGCCACAAAAATTGATGAAAACCTTAAAAAATTTATTGTTAGATGGCCACAAAAGAGGTTTCAGATGGTATATAAATACTTAGGATGATAATCCCCGTTGAAAAGAATAGGGTTAGATGCCAAAAAAAACTTGATTAAGTGCTCGAAATGATGATTGGTTGTGAGACCCTATCAGGTTGAAAGGATTAATGTGTATTCATTAATTTAGAGCAGATCTGTCGATTTGTGTTGTGCGTATGCTGATCTATAAAAAAGTGCTTTTGTGTGATAGATAACTTCCCTATGATGTGCAAATACATTTAAATATAGACTGGATATATTGAACTAAAACTTACAAGTGGTAAAAAGATACAAACATAGGTAGATGATTAGAACAAGTGGTGTAGGTCCACTCAAGTTAGCTAAAATACAAGCATACAAGAATATGTTAAATTAACCTATTCTACTCATAATATATGCAACACTCCAATTAGGCATAAGGATTAGTAAGCATCAAGGAAAATATAAATAAATATCACAAATATCAACTGTTCTTATAGTAAGACATGGTGATTGTGGTCCAAGACGACATTATGTATGTACTTTAGCAATATCATAGCATTATAATCATAAGAAAGATATGTTTTTATGGCTTGAGCTGCATCAAATTTGTTAGCATATTACATTGTTAATGATAGCGGAGGTACAATTTAATTATCTTTAGTTAACCATAAACCAACCACTCCCTCTTTCAATTGCTCCTTCCTTGTATAAAGGCGATTGCATAGTAAATAGATTATGATGTTATTTTTCCCTTCATATGGTATTAGAGCCGATGGAATGCTAGAAAAGATGGCATGGGGTGTGTGACTGTTTTGCGATGAATAACTTGGTCTTCATAGGTGATAAGAAATGGTACTGAAATTTGGCCAAGCAAATTGCCGGTGAAAGAGGAATTAAAGAGAGTGTATTGCCAGCTTCAAGAATGTCGATCTATAGACCTAATAGGCTTATATGTGGTGGAAAATAAACAAACAAGGAAACAAACACCAACATGTGGAGGAGTTGGAATTTCTGAGTTCAAGTGAGTCCATGTATCAATATCCATCTCCAGTCCATGGGCTGATGCAAGAAGTTGGGTCCACAAAAAGCTCAAAAAGTGGAAGTGTTTTTGTTGTTTTTCAAAATTTGTCACACTTGGACTGAAAATTTGAGGCACTTACACAATGAATCTTAAAAAAAGTCATTAATATGAAATTTAGCATTTTGAATCTAGCTTCCAAATATGTAGATTATTCAAATACCCAGATTATAGAAATTAAATTTTGATAGGGATCTATAAAAACCACTTTTTAAAAGTCCCTATTTTTTTTACCATACCATGCACGTATACATACACTGCTTTTTGACCCAAATAAAAGTATTTTTCTAATTCCTTTTGGGGAAATAGATATAACAACATGAATATTGATGAGGAATTTTTTTATTGAATTTTTATTGGCCTTAATTATTGTTTTTAAAAATCAACGTGTATGGACAACATAATTGGACCTAAACTAAACTTTTTTTGAATCTTTTTTTTCATTGTGTAGAGAATTTTCTGAAGATTGATGCCCTATAATTTTTTATACAAGAAACTTAACCAAAAAAAAGTTATTAAAAAACAAAAAAGCCTGATATTTCAAGTTTGAGGACTAGTTTCCTTAGAAATTAATTAAAAAACAACAAACGTAATCTAATATTAATAAAAAATATATATTTGGAAACTAGACATCTTTTTCTCTAATGGGTTTTAATTTTATAGATTGATTAAGAAAAAAGTCCATCAACCATATTGCCAAAGTTGGACATTCTTCTTCAATCTGCCTTAGTTTTTTAGTTGTAGGTCAAAGGCTAAGGCTTTGATTTTCAAGCCTTTCCCAAGCCTAAAACCAAGGCTACATGTGGGTTGAAAATTCAAATTTTTAATAATGTGTATGTGTTATTAAAATGAAACACACACGTGTTACATAACACATACACGTTATCTATTTACCCGTTGGGTAAAAGTAATGCATACGTGTTCCTAAAATAGAACACGTACACGTTTTATAATGTGTACACATTTCTAATATATCCTTTTTTCCCCCATTTTGAAAATACAAATAAAACAATTTTTTTTTGCAACATTCCTTTTCTACAGTACGGTTTTAAAGCACCATTTTCTGCATTTTTTATTGCAAATTTGTCTTGTGTAGGGCATATTCTATTCAAATTGTTGGAAGATACAAGTGCAAGTTGAACTTTCTGAAGTGGGAACAAGTACAAGAACATTTTACAAGAATATTTGGAAAAAAATAAATTTTGGATGTATTCATGATGTTTTAGTACTTCAAAGTTTATAGAAGAAAGGATCTTCATACTCCATAGTTTTATTTGAATATTTGAAGGAGATGGAAATTTGAAAATAGGTTACTTGAATAATTTGTTTTGTTATCAAAGAGGGTTTGGTAACCATGGGATCAAAGCAAAGACAAAGAAAAAAATGTAGAAAGTTAATGACACCCGAAGAAATTCAAGCAAATAAAGAAATGGAGGCAAAGAGAGAAAGGGATAGAAGAGAAAGGATTCATCAAATGAAAAATTTGGAAGCATCTAATTCCATGAATGTTGAAGAGGAAACCATGAATGATGAAATGAATGTAGATGATGCAAATGTGAAGATGGTGAATATGGAAGAAAATGCAATTATGGAGACAAACCCAACCATGCCTTCAACTTCAACTTTGAATGATATGGAAATAACACCTATGCAAACAACTTCAATTATGTCTTCAAATCCACCTCCCAATGATATGGAAAATGCACCTATTCAAACAATCCGTCCAGGGATGTCTTCAAACCCAAGTCTTGATAATATTGATCTTAGTTTTTTAGAGGAAGCTGGATACACCATTGATGGTATCAATAATTCTAGGATTGAAACAATGCAAAAAAAAATGATGAAATATCTTATGAGAATGCAAATGAGAATGAAATCCATTTTACGTTTGAAAATGAAAATGAAACCCCTTGTGTGAATGAAAATGAAACCCCTTGTATGGATGAAGATGAAAATGTTTTTTTTTACAATTGAAAAAGATGTGCTAGATAACCTTCGTGGTAAAGTTTCTTGGAGACAAATTAGAACTTATGGAAATAGAATATATACAAAAAAAAATTATAGAAAAAAATTACGATTCCAATGTCAACTCATGGTGCAATTGATGAGAATGTCGAAAATGAGAAATATGATGAAAAAATTAGGTATTTTTATAAAACCAAAAAAGAAAGATGATTTAGTAGAACAAGTCATATCCAGTGTTGCTAATGCTATTGATTTTATAGGTAATAAAAGTAGATCTAAAGATAATAATGCAACTTGTCGTGCAATAACAATTGCTCTAGTTAATAAAACAACTTCAAATAAAAGAATGTTAAGTAAGATTTGTAAATGTATAAAAGTAAATCTTGAAACTTTGATAAGAGCTTCTAAAAGAAGAGAAAGTATTGAAAAGGATCCAATTAATCAATGTTGGAGTTTTAGTGGTAGACTCCGAAGATCAAACATGAAATTAACCAATGAAATTAAATCTTTAATCAAAATTTTTTGGCATGATAATACAAGAGTATCACCTAACATTAAAGAGATGTCTTAAAATTAAGGGTGGGTTCCAAAATTCGTGAACCTCATCCAAAGCATCTCTTAGATATGACTCAAACTGAATTATATAAAAAAATTTTAGATGCTTCAATCTTACTATTGAATAGTAGCATAAGTCAAAGATCATTCGAAAGGTGTAAACCTTGGTATGTTAGAATTAACAAACAAAAAATCTCTTGTTGTTGTAAGACTCATGTACAATTTCATTATTATTATGATATTTTTTGATATATATGATGCACTTTGCATGCTAACCAAATTCTGCAGGGAATTTGTGGTATTAATATGCCACTTGAAAGAATCAAAGATTTTAGAGCAGGTTTTTTTTGTGAACCCTCTAATGGGAACTTATTTTATTTAAAAGCATGTATTTTTGGAGAATGTGATAGATGTGGTAACTTTTCATTATTAGGAGAATGTATTCATGGAAGTAGTTTAGATGAATTTGGACAACAATTAGTGGATGTAAAAAAATTTAAAATGTTGAGTATTCTTTAAAAGATGGAAAAACTAGAAAACATTGTGAGCTAATTGTGGAAAAATTTAGTGTGCATGCATTTATTCAAGAATTTAAAGATAAGATTGTACCTAAATATGTTAAACACTCTCAATGTGCTCATTGGTTTTATAATCAAATTCGTTTATGTAGAAGCACATTCCCAAATGGAACTATATTGTTAGTTGTTGATTTTGCTAAAAAATATACTCTTGCTCCACAAGAAGAAATTCAATCACAGTATTATAATTTAGTGCAAGTAGCTATATTTTTTTCATATTGTTTATAGACATGCAGATGATAGTAGAGAAGATAATAGATTTTTTTTGAGAGAGTACCGTTTTTATGTAAGTGATAATCGATTACATTCATATGAGTTTTTTCAATATTATTTTGATATATTTTATAAAAATTTAAAAGAGAGAGGAATTCAAATGAGAGAACATCTCAGTTTGGATAATTGCATGGGTCAATTCAAAAATGCTAGAATTTTTTATTGGTTATGTAGAGTTCATAAGGAAAATAATATCCAACACATGTGGAGTTTTTTTGAAGTTGGTCATGGTAAGGGAGAACACGATGGAGTAGGTGCATGTGTGAAAAGAGCTCTTGCTAGAGAGAAACTAAAATTTGAGGATGTTGCAAAATTTAGAGATGCACATGCAATTGTAGATTGGGACAATTTACCAAATTATCTACAAGAACAAGTGAGAGCTTAATAATTCGATGCTTCTTTTGGTTAGTTGAAGAAAATGATATTTTTTCTTGACAAGACTGTGAAACAATTAATGGATCTACAAAATGGCATTTGTTTAAGAGTTTGAATGCAAACACATTGACAATATGGACAAGGGAGTTGGCATGATTTTTTCAATTTTGTATTGCAGGTGATTGAGAGGCGTGTGAAAATACGGAATGGGTCAAACAATGACAACAAAGAGCCTTAAAACACCTACATCGACACATGTTCAACATGGAACAACAATTGAAGATAATCAAGTGTTTGCATCTAATGATTATGATCATGTTTCGGATCTTGTACAAGAAGATAAATTATTTATTGAGTTGAATTTAATAGGTATGCATGCTTTTATGTGAATTAAATATAAGACACTCTTTATTGAATTTTTTATTTATTTTTGCAGGACATGTGTATGTTGTTGTTGCACCTGAGGGGAATGAAGAGGAGACAGACTATTGGTTGGCTATATATGTTGACAGAAACATAATTTGGTACATCCTGGAGTGGATGATGACAACCTTGAGTATCCAACTGGTTCAGTGGTTGTTGTTGGCACTTGGCTTCAAAAATATTTGATAAGAAAAATGGCTTGCTTTCATTTGAAGATTATGAAAGACACAAGAAGATTATACATTATTCACATTTAGTTTGGGAAACCAATATAAAAATAGTTAGATATCAAGGGAGGCCTACTAATAAAGTTTTATGGACACTTTTAATGGATGATCATGAGACAATCATAGATGCATTACAAAAAAGAGAGGATGTAGATGGTACAATGGAGTAAATAAATATTGGTAATTATATAGTTGTATATATATTTAATTGATATTTGATATGTAGTTAAAAATTTATCACATATGCATGTATATATATATATATATATATTTGTCTTTAGTCATTTCCTAATTAAAGTTTTATATCATTTGTTGTTTCAAGTCTCCCAAAACTAGATGCTTTACAAAAAAGAGAGGATATGCATATATATTACAATGGAATTCGAATCTAGAGACATGTAACTATATATAGTTCTAGATACATTTAATTGATAGTATAAATATAAAACTAAATTTAATTAATTGTCATTTTATAAAAAGTCTATAATTGATTTCATATCCCCTTAATCCATTCTCTTAGGAACCCTTAAGTCATCCTCTTATGTACCATTAATCCATCCTCTTGCATCCCCTTAAGTCTCTCTATTAATTCCCCTTAAGCCATCCTATTAGGACCCCTTAATCCATATCCTTGTATATCTACCCTTAATCCATCCTCTTGCATCCCCTTAAGTCACTCTCTCAACACCCCTTAATCCATCCTCTTAGAACCCCTTAATCCATATCCTCATATATCTACCCTTAATGCATCCACTTGCATCCCCTTAAGTCACTCTCTCAACACCCCTTAAGTCATCCTCTTTGGACCCCTTAATCCATATCCTCATATATCTACCCTTAATCCATCCACTTTCATCCCCTTAAGTCACTCTCTCAACACCCCTTAAGCTATCATCTTAGGACCCCTTAATCCATATCCTCATATATCTACCCTTAATCCATCCACTTGCATTCGCTTAAGTCACTCTTTCAACACCCCTTAAGCCATCCTCTTAGGACTCCTTAATCCATATCCTTGTATATCTACCCTTAATCCATCCACTTGCATCCCCTTAAGTCACTCTCTCAACACCCCTTAAGCCATCATTTTAGGACCCCTTAATCCATATCCTTGTATATCTACCCTTAATCCATCCACTTTCATCCCCTTAAGTCACTCTCTGAACATCCCTTAAGCCATCCTCTTAGGACCCCTTAAGCCATATCCTCATATATCTACCCTTAATCCATCCTCTTGCATCCCCTTAAGTCTCTCTAGGGTTCATGAGATGCTTAAAATAACAAATCTATATGGGTTAATGGTTTAGGGTTCATCTCCTAGGCTTTAGGTCATATGGTTTAGGGTTTAGGGTTTCTAGGGTTAATGAGATGCTTATAATAACAAATCTATATGGGTTAATAGTTTAGGGTTCATCTCCTAGGCTTTAGGTCATATGGTTTAGGGTTTAGGGTTTCTAGGGTTCATAAGATACTTAGAATAACAAATCTATATGGGTTAATGGTTTAGGGTTCATATCCTAGGCTTTAGGTCATATGGTTTAGGGTTTAGGGTTTCTAGGGTTCATGAGATGCTTAGAATAACAAATCTATATGGTTTAATTGTTTAGGGTTCATCTCCTAGGCTTTAAGTCATATGGTTTATGGTTTAGGGCTTATAGGGTTCATGAGATGCTTAGAATAACAAATCTATATGGGTTTTAAGGGTTTAGGGTTCATCTCCTAGGATTTAGGTCCTATAGTTTAAGGTTTAGGGTTTTAAGTCATTCTCTCAACTCCCCTTAATCCACCCTCTTACATCCCTTTAATTAATTCTATCAATTCCCCTTAATCCAACCTCTTACATCCCTTTAAGTCATTCTATCAAATCCCATTAATCCACCCTCTTGAACCCCCTTAATCCATCCTCTTAAAGGACCCTCAAGGATATCCTCTTATATCCCCTTAATCCACACTCTTGCATACCTTAAGTCACTCTCATAATTCCCCTTAAGCCATCCTCTTAGGACCTGTTAAGCCATATCTTAAAGTTCATGACACACATGGACCCTTAATCCACCCTCTTACATTCCTTTAAGTCATTCTATCATCTCCACTTAATCCACCCTCTTACATCCCTTTAAGTCATTCTATCAACTTCCCTTTATCCAACATCTTACATCCCTTTAAGTCATTCTATCAACTCCCCTTAATCTAGCCTCTTACATCCCTTTAAGTAATTCTATCAACTCCCCTTAATCCATCCTCCTATATCCCCTTAATTCATATTCTCTTGCATCCCCTTAATCCACAATCTTGCATCCCTTAATTCACTCATAATTCCCCTTAAGCCATCCTCTTAGGACCCGTTAAGCCATATCATAGGGTTCATGGCATGCATCCCCTTAATCCACCCTCTTACATCCCTTTTAGTCATTCTATCAACTCCTCTTAATCCACCCTCTTACATCCCTTTAAGTCATTATGTCAACTCCCCTTAATCCACCCTCTTACATCCCTTTAAGTCATTTATCAACTCCCCTTAATCCACCCTCTTACATCTCTTTAAGTCATTCTATCAACTCCCCTTAATGTACCCTCTTGCATCCCCTTAATCCATCCTCTTAAAGGACCCTTAAGTCATATCCTCTTACATCCCCTTAATCCACAATCTTGCATCCATTAAGTCACTCTCATAATTCCCCTTAAGCCATCCTCTTAGGACCTGTTAAGCCATATCCTAGGGTTCATGACATGCATCCCCTTAATCCACCTTGTTACATCCCTTTAAGTCATTCTATCAACTCCCCTTAATCCACCCTCTTACATCCCTTTAAGTCATTCTATCAACTCCCCTTAATCCACCCTCTTGTATCCCCTTAAGCCATCCTCTTAACTCCCCTTAAGGAATTCTCTTAGGAACCCCCTTAAGCTATATTCTCTTAGGTACCCTTACTCCATCCTATGGCAAACATCACTTGAATTTTTAAGGAATTTATAAGATCCGATTTTTAACTTTTACTATATATTGTTCTTTTCTTGCATGAATTATTTACTTAAATGAATCATAAAAACTATATAGTTACTTTACTTACATTAATTGTTTTTGTAAGTTCTCATCAAGTTGGTCTACCATGTGATTGTCACTATAATTTTTTTTATCAAGAGACTATGTAAATATCAATTTGTGGTCTTGACCTAAAAGTTGATAAGCTTTAATTGTATTTACATGCACATATATGTTTCATCATGTTATATAGTTGTATTAAACATCAATATACATTATATATGTTTGTTCAATATATGAACTTCAATGAACTTATTAGTCACTTTTTAAATTTATCTTGTTCCAATTTTATATATTATACATTTCATGTCTTGTATTTACCAAATTTTATATAATTGTTCAATTATATATATTAAACATTTTATACATACAAGGAGATAGATTTTTGTTTAGTGATTCAAATATTTGCTAGAATTGGAAAATAGTTAAAGTTACCTGCCCATAATTTATTATGAATATGATCTAAACTATTTAAGGAATGTTTTAATTTGTCACCTAACTATGTGATAAATTATATATATGAAATTTGATTCTAGATAAGAATTTATATAGTGCATGTATTACTTGAAAATTAGATAAAATATCTATACATACATGAGTGCATATAATCATCAAAATGAACATGATCATAATTGACTGCATATATAATGATCATATTAAATTCAACTGATATAAATAAACACAAACATGATAATATTAATCAATATAATGCATGTGAAATGGTCCATGAAATAACATGTTCAAAATGTATGTCAAGTCCAACACATATATTTAAATAAAACTAGAGATCTATAGTCCATAAAATTTAAAACCATCTAACTATCAGGGAGATTAGTCAAATCAAGTCTCCTCTTTGTTCCATGTGGACTAGATGTACCTGAATCATGTTGTAAAAAAGTACAAGAAACTTGAAATTAGATTTAAAGTTATTTAGAAATTTTTATATAATTAAACATATAAACTTGAAATATAAACTTGAGATAAAAATAAATTTAATTAAATATCTAGTAAATACAATAAAAGTGATTTTTAGTATGCATAAATTATCATATGATCATGTGAATCTATTGGAACATTTTGTTCAATGGGTAGCATGATTTTCACTTGAGAAGATCCAAATGCTTGATCTACTATATCCTGCATATTCATATAAAGCAAACAATACATGTTAAAACCTTGAATACACACACACACACACACACATATATTTAAAAGGTCCATAAAAATTGTATAGGAGATTTAGTAAAGTTTACAACCTCAAAGGATATGACCTCATGATCACGCACCTGAGATTGCCCATGCATAAATGCTGACAATGTCTCAGGTGCACTTGCCATGGGTATCACATGAAATCCCTGCATATAGATGTACAAAAATGTATAGATCACTCACAAATGTGTATGTAAATTCAAATTAAATTAGATCTATGATGTGTATTTAATTTAAACTTAACAAACTTTTGAAAGCACACACCTGAGTTGATGATGAATTTGGAGCTCTCACCACAACTTGTGGTTGGTTAGTACTTAGTATCACATGACCTCCTTGCATCTAGATATAATATATCATTTCACACATTTGTAAAAATTCAAATTAAATTAGATATATCCACACAAATTATTTAATTTATATAAATTGGTTCAAATTGTTGGCAAGAGACACTGTAGTTATGCTTTAGTGTTGTCATTGATGGCAACCCTAGCTAGTAATTAGATCCGCATAACATCATTTTCTCCTACCGACAATCAAAGTGAGGACAGTCTGGAAAAATAGAGCATCCGACATATTGGTGTTCAATGATACTTGTAAAGATTTCTAATTTTTACTTTGTGTTGTGGATCTCATGGGAGGTTCATCAGTATATTTCATGTATTTTCCAGAAATATTGGTGCCTCATATTGAGTCTTGTGTGAGTTTGGAGATCCGGTAGTTATTTCTCTATTTATCAGTATTTTGGGGCCAACTCAGTTGATAAAACATGTTACGGATGTTCAAGAAATGTTTGTTTGAATATTTTTGTGTTTGCTCATCATATTTTGGGTCCAAGCTAAGGTGTAGCTGACCGTTGTGGATACACATTGAATTTTACTTATGATTTGAGCCGACAAGTTGCAAATATTTCTAAGTTTTGTTGGAGCTGACTTGTAGCGATTAAATCCTTAGTCGTAGATACATATAGATGCTCGATTATATCATTTTGATATATGTGTGTGGTGTGCCAATGTGAATTGTGAATACCAAAAGTGTGTTAGACTGATTTTTATGCATAGTTTCACTTGTACATAAAGATTTTGTGAAGAAAGTCAAACTAGAGAAGAGTAGAAGATTGGTATTAGTCAGAAGGAAAAAAGATCAACATCAGAGCCTAACCGAAACTATAATCAAGCATTTATAGATGCTATTTCATCAGTTCATTCTCTTGGATCTAATCCAAATTTTTGTAAGGAAATGTGCCCTCCTATTTTGAGCAGTGAGCTCTAGACAATGTGCCTGAATGCAAGTGCATTCCCATTTTGTAATCTTTCTTTTGAGTATACTTAGAACTTATTGTGGATTGGCCATCCACCGTGGTTTTTCCCCTAACAGGGTTTCCAAAGAAAAATTATTGTGTTATGGTGTTGTGGTTGTTTTCTTTTTGTTTATGCATATTACTCTTGTTTGAATGTTCTAAGTGGATTAAAGATTAGAATAATAAAGTCAGTTTTTGTAGAACATTGATTCACCCCCCCTCTCAATGTTGCTTGTTTCCAACAATTGGTATCAGAGCTAGTTCCTCAAAAGAAGTCTAACAACTTGGGGATATCTTGGAAGGTGTTTTCAATGGACACAAGTAGTCTTCAACAACAATTTATGGTAGCCTTGGATGATCTTGACCAGTCAAAATATGAGAATTGGGAACTGTAGGAAAATCTTGAGAATGCAGAAAAATTCATCCAGTCATTGAAAGACAAAATCAATGAGTCAAGGGAGAAAATAAAGGAATTGTGTGATCAACTCAAGCAAAAGAACATAAGCATGAAAGATGATCAACTCAGTCATGCCTTAAAGGAGAAAATAAAAGAATGTGAAATTTTTTCTAGAGAAAATGTAGCCCTGAAGCATGAGATGGAGTCCATCATGATGAAAATGACCAAGGAGATTGAAGATAGAAAGAAGAATGGAGAAAAGCTTGCTCAATCCTTGAAAGACAAATCTAAAAAATGTAGCTGATTTGAGCAATGAATTGGAATAGTCTAAGAACAATGAGGAAGTGCTTGAAAAACAACTTGATGATCTTAGAGATGAACTTAATGCTGCAAATGAGTACAAGGAGAAATTCAATGCCAGTTTAGCCAAACTTGATGAAATAATTAAAGGTTAGAGGATTGATGGTGATATGAGAGGTCTTGGATATGAAGAAGGAGAAAGTTCTGGATTTGGACAAAGGAATTATAGACAAGGAAGATTATGGCAAGGAAATTAGATGAACGGAGCTAGAAGAAATATGGTAAGACAACCAAATGCTCAGAGATTCAATGGTTGTTGTTTTTCTTGCAAAAATCTCGGCCATATGGATTCTCAATGTAGGAGCAGGATGAACACAAGTGGACCATCATTCTCAGGTTAGTGCTTTAATTTCTATAAATATGGTCATAAATCAAATGAATGCAGATTTGTGATAAACAACCTTAGTAGAGATGTCAGATGCTATGCATGCAATCGACTTGGGCACATTGCTAGATTCTATTGGAACAAAAGAGGTCCGACAAGACATAATACACATAGGATGTCAAATGAAAAGGGAACGCCACTACATATGTGATCAGAAGGATAATGCAAAAGAAATGGGTGAAGAAGGAACTCTCTACTGAAGAAGATGTCCCTGCACCAGAATTTGCTTTTGGTAATTCCTCTGGGAATTAGTTTTAGGCCTTTGGCCTAGGGGGAGTTGTTAGAAAAATCCTTTCACCCCCTGAAGGCAAGTGATATTGGAATGTGGACCAGTCCAGTAGGTGGATTAATGCTTTTTAGATGTTGTTCAAATGATTTGTGAAGGTACTATGTAATATAGAGGATCCGCAGAAGGCTTATCTGTCTTTGTGTTTGTAACAGAGTAACCATATGAACTAGGGTTAAGGAATTTATTGCGACAAAAAGGGTTAGTTGTGTGAGTGATAAAAAACCACTTTTATCTTTCATTTGTCACTTTGCATTTTGAAGAAAAGCAACTTGAAGGAGCCCTAGAGTGAACATTGCTGAAGTGGATGTGAAATTCGCATAAATGGTCATTGGTTACAAGATATCCCATTCCAGCTGAGAAAATTTTGTATTTGGTACAACCATCTATGCAGCTTATGAAATGATAAAGCAGAATGAAAAGTATGACTTGTGCGAGCTACTCAGAAGTCAGCTGATGGAGAACCTGAGCAAAATCAAGAAAGAAAAGAAGAATACCTTCAAGTATAGTAATCTGCTATTTTTCTTATTTTTCTATTTCATGAATGAGGTTCCAGGCATTGGGAAAGTACACTAACTAAGAGATGAGCTTGTAGCTATTCAAATAAGGAACAAGTTGTTTGAAATGGGTGATCATCAAGTCAGGAACACTACCCTTTGGGGTTATTTCAAAAAATTCCATAATATGATGCATTTCAGGGAAAGAATTCCCACTTCAGTTGTGGAACAATACAAAGATACTATTTGCTTCATGGTGGATATTCACCAATGTCATATGGAAGTTGCTAATCCCAGAATAGTTTGGATCATGCCAATGGGTTATGAAGCGGAGGAAAACATTCTGAAGATGTATGTTGAACACTTGCTCAACTCACCTCTAGATCAAGGAGAAGAGAGATTTGGATCATATGTAGAGAAAAGTATGCAAGTTCACGAGGAATTGAGAAAAGCCAGTGATAGTCAGGAGAGTGAGAAAAGGGACATAAGTTTTTGTAGAAAGGATGGGTTTACCTGTAGAAGCTTTGAAAGAAGCAAGAAGAAGGAGAGATGAGGCATAAGCTATAGAAGTGAAAGAAAAAATAGAGTTTGCTAGTCCTAGTGCATCCTTTGTTTGCACTAGATCTACAAGGAGTTCTCCTACAACAAAGCAAACTCAAGACCAACCTTCCAGTAAAAGGAAGAAAAATAAAAGTACAAGAACGTACAAGCCTGTTTCAGAAGATGAGGAAACAAAATCAGAAGAAATCTTGAGAGAAGTAAAAGCTTCTGGAACTTAGAATGTCGAGTTAAAATCTTCCAGCAAAGAAGCAAAAGAAAAGAAGGCTAAAATTGATAAACCTAGTATGTCAGTTGATGAAGTTGTGAATGCAGTGGTCAAGGATGGTAATCTCAAACCCCTCTATGCATTGTTTGAAACCTTTGATGAATCTAGTCAAAGAGTTCTAGAAGAAGCTACAATAAAACATCTGAACATTTTTAATAAAGCTCTTGTTGAGATTATGTTTGGCCTATCCCAAAAATTTTATAATATTTTGAAGTCAAGAAGAGTAAATGCTAGAACTAAAGAGGAGAATCTAAGGAAGAGAGTTCTTGCAGATTTGTGTCCTAAAATGTCAATTGAAGAGATGGATTCATTCCTTGAAAAGGCTAAAAATGAATTCAAGAGAAAGAAAAGGGTGAATAAACTCATGATTGGTGAAACTGATGCTGTTGTCAGTGAAACTAAGGAAAATTTGGAATAATTTTTGTCAAAGAATAAGATCAACATAGAGGAAATGAATGTTGAAAATGTTTCAATAAATGAGGCAGTGAATGAGGTAGTGAATGAGGAGGTAAAAGTCAATGAAGAAGAGAGCGTGAATGAGGAGAACATAAATGTATCTGATCCTCTAGAAGTTAAGGATATTTTGTTTAATCCTAGTGTGGAAAATATAGAGACACCAATGGAAACTAAAGCTCCTAAGGTGGTATTAGCTGAGGAGAAGGTGGTGCAAAATGAAGGAGTAAAAATGCCTGAAAGCAATCAAGAAACAATCTCAGAAGAACCCAAAGCTGAAGAAGGAAAAGTTCAGGAAATCAAAGTGGAGGAAAGAGACACTACCAAGGAAGTGAAGAGATATTTGATGGAGCAACAAGAAGATATTGATCCTAAATTGGATGAAAGTTCAATCAATCTATCTACTCTATCCCCAATTCAGATGATGAAAGTTGCATCAATTTCTCAAGCTAAGGCTAGTGAGAAGATTATGAAGTCTCACATAGAGGATAGTGAACTGCTAAGCCTTGTGTCTGGAGTCCTACAAAAATTAATGCCAACTCATGTCATGAATCCATCAGGTTCCTCTTTTGGCAAGCTAAAGAAGCTAATAAATGCTATAAGTACTCAATTTGAGTCTCTTGAGAAATTTGTTGAGGATAAAGTGCAAAAAGAGTTTAACATAAAAAGACTTAGTCAGTTGAAGGCAGTAATTACAAAGAATAAGATTATGTTAGCTACTTGCATAAAGAACATTCAAGGTTCTATATTTGAAGCTGGAAAAGCCTATAAGTCCTGTTTGATTCTATCCAAATTTACTGAAGGTAATGAGAAAAAGGTGAAGGATCTGGAAAATCAATTAGCTACCATTTCTACTAGTTTTGATCCATTACCTAGTGATGTGGTTTAGCAAGAAGGTCAAGTAACAGGTCTACTTGACAAAATAAGATGTCTGAAGAGAGAAAATGATAGGATTGTTGGAAGAGTAAGTGAACTCAGAGGACTAATTTGTCATAATATTGAGACAATGATGAGTTCTTTCAAGGAAGCAAAAGCTACTATAGTATTTAGTGACCTAGAGAATATTGAGACTGTAGAAGCTCAATCCTATTTAATGTGTGGTCACATAATAGTTTTGGAAAGTCTCAAAAAGGATTGTGATGATAGTTTAAGAGTGTTGAAGAAAGATTTTGTAGATATTTTCAAACTTTTGTAAGTTATAAGTTCATACCTGTACAGTTTTGGAATTTTCTTTCGGTTTCCCCAGTTTTTTCCATTGATGTCAAAGGGGGAGAAGCGTAAAGTGAAAAATGCATAGTCATCATAGGGGGAGTTTTTTTTCCAAGGTTGAAGTTTCTTTTTGAAATGGCAGTATAACTCATGTTGGTTTTGATCTGACACTTAGTCATTTTTCACTAAGTGTTGCCATCAATGCCAAAGGGGGAGATTGTTGGAAAGAGACACTGTATTTATGCTTTGGTGTTGTCATTGATGGAAACCCTAGCTAGTAATTAGATCTGCATAATATCATTTGCTCCTACCGGCAGTCAGAGTGAGGATAGTCTGGAAAAATAGAGCATCCGACATATTGGTGTTCAATGATACTCATACAAATTTCCAGTTGTTACTTTGTGTTGTGGATCTCATGTGAGGTTCATTAGTATATTTCATGTGTTTTATGGAAATCTTGGTGCCTCATATTGAGTCTTGTGTGAGTTTGGAGATCTAGTAGTTATTTCTCTATTTATTAGTATTTTGGGCCGACTTGGTTGATAAACATGTTGCGGATGTTCAAGAAATATTTGTTCAAATATTTTTGTGTTTGCTCATCATATTTTGTGTTCGAGATAAGGTGTAGCTGACCATTATGGATACACATTGAATTTTACTTATGATTTGAGCCGACAAGTTGCAAATATTTCTAAGTTTTGTTGGAGCCGACTTGTAGCAATTAAATCCTTAGTTGCGGATATATATAGATGATCGATTATATAATTTTGATATATGTGTGTGGTGTGTTGATGTGTATTGTGAATACTAGAAGTTTGTTAGACCAATTTTTATGCATAGTTTCACTTGCGCATAAAGATTTTGTGAAGAAAGTCAAACTAGAGCATAGCAGAAGATCAGTATCAGTTAGAAGGACAAAAGATCGACATCAAAGCCTAACCGAAACTATAATCAAGCATTTGTAGATGCTATTTCATCAGTTCATTCTCTTGGATCTAATCCAAATCTCTATAAGGCAGTGTGCTTTCCTATTTTGAGCAGCGAGCTCTAGGTAGTGTGCATGAATGCAAGTGCATTCCCATTTTGTAATCTTTCTTTTGAGTATACTCAGAACTTATTGTGGATTGGCCATCCACAGTGGTTTTCCCCTTAACAGGGTTTCCACGTAAAAGTCCTTGTGTTATGGTGTGGTGGTTGTTTTCTTTCTATTTCTACATATTACTCTTGTTTGAATGTTCTAAGTGGATTAAAGATCATAATAATAAAGTAAGTTCTTGTAGAAAACTAATTCACCCCCCCTCTCAGTGTTGCTTGTTTCTAACACAAGTACTTTACCAAAAGGTGAGCCCATCTCTACAACACTCGACATATAGACATGATCATATTGAGATTAGGTATTGTGTGATCATGCATCTACATCGAACACTTCTTGAATTGATATTATATTATATATATATATATAATTTGATATTATTTACATGAATTTTGTACATTTCAAACAAATTAAATTTAATTTCAAAAGATGAACATACCCGTGTAGGATGATCCTCAAAATATAGTAAATTCATTTATGACTCCATCCCAGATGCATGTGGGTCACTTGAAGTGGATGTCTGAGTATTCCCATAGCCCGAGCCTCCATGCTCTCTATTGGCCACTTCATCTGCCACATGTGTAGTATGATGAGTGAGATGTCCTGAAAGAGAACTCAATGCTCCTAATGTCAATAACATCGTTTGTTGCTGAAATGAAATAGGAACACTAGGAGGAGCAGGAACAATAGGAGAAATCAGAGCACATCATTGAGGATCGACACATGCTCCTAATTTATGTTGGGGCATGCCACACCCAACTCCCTAAAATGACCTCATATCAAAATAGTTGGGTTTTAAACCCAACTTATACTCAACCCATAACTTTCTCTAAAAATAGAGGGGCACCTAACAATTTCCATGTGGTCCAGACTATCAAACACCATCCACTATCTATCCCAAAAAATTTACAGCTATCTACGGGTGCCTACCCCATAAAATTAAAATTCATTTTTTTGGTGGGTGGAATTGGTTGTTTTGTTTGGGGGCTAAAAAAATATTGGCACATGGCTTGTTTGGTAATTTTAAGGCCATTAATTTATTTATAGGACAATCCATCTGTATAGAATTGTCTCCTCTCTTCTCTCCATTGATGGAACCTATCTAGGTTTGCATCAATAGATCAAACAAAATTGACAAAAGTTTGCATCGTAGATGCAAACCGTGCGAGATAGGGGGGATTCTAGGCTCATTTTTTATTAGATCTGTATTTTCTTGAATTAGATTAAGGTTTTCTCTAATCCTCTCTTTTAACTAAGCCTTATCTACTATAGGGGGTGGGGGGTTAGGAGGTGGAGAGAGTGGAGGTGTTGGGTTTTGTTGTGGTGGTGAATCTAGTTGTATGGGGTCTGCAAGAACTTGTGCATCAGGTATAAAATCCTCTATGTTAAATTATAGATCCATGTGAACAATGAAATGGAGACTGCATGTTAAAGAATTAAAAAATATAAATCAACAAAATAGTTAAATAATGCACACAATTTGAAAATTATTTAAAAATCACATTGAATGTGCACAAATTCAAAATACATTTCATTTGAATATACATTCAATTTATAAGATTAAAAAATCCATTGCATGTACACATTAAATTGAGTCCATTGCACGTGGTTGTTAATATGAAGGGTTTGTTGTTACTATCAGTTCTCTTAGAATGAAACTAAAAATGGAGATAATTTTCACACCAAGGTCATAAAATTTTAATAAAATCCTACCTACATTACCTAAAACTAATTATTGAACACCTTTTAGTACTTTTGCAACCCTTCCAAGAAGAATCATCAAGTATATCTAAAATATTAACACTATAATTTAGATCAATATGTATACTATAATTAAGATGTACCTAAAATATCTAAGGATGCACTATTACATTTTGTGTACATGGAAAGGGAACTCATATGTTGATTTTTATAAGTGCTTCTACATCAAAACTTTCTAGAGGATGACATATTTGTCATAATTTATCTAGGTATTTTATGTTAAACCTTTAATAAATGGGATGGAAATTATCAATAGTTTTGAGTTATATCTATATGTGGGAATTTTCCTTGGCTAATAGTGTGGAAATATTAAAGGGATCATATAATAACTTAACTAGAAAAATAGGTACATAGGATACCTCTTAGTGAAAATAGGGAGGTAAGTTCTAATTATAAGTCTGATGGGTAGAAATGAAATTAGGGGGTTTTATTAGAACCCTATGAATGCATGCACTATATCATTGGTTTATTAAGTGGATCCCCTAAAAGAAGGAAATGAAATTATTTTTAGCTAGATATCACTTGATAATTAAACTATAGCCAAATTTGATGATATACATTAATTGAAACATGATCTTGATACTAAGTGGAAAAACAACAAGATTCAAGATAGCTACTCTTACCTTTTACTATTTAACCAAGAAACATAATATACGTATATGCAACTACACATGTGGATGATGCGTGAAACAAAAATACCCATGCCCAATCATTGAATAAAGAAAACATAAATACTTAAGTCATGTGAAAATATTGATAGAAAGTCTAGGAACAAATAAAATAAAACCACATGGATTAAGGTAAAGACTTAAGATTTATTTAAATAAATCACCATCAACATAAACTAGGAGTTAAATAAAAAATCAAGAATTGAGAGCTCACAAAAGGCCATGATATCAACAATGAGGCTTCTTTGAATCATTATTGGAAAAATTAAATAAGAAGATTAGTAAATAGAGATTGTGAACATGAGGTGAGGAACCAAATTTCTATAGGTAAAGGACTAAAGAATGAAAAATAAGACACACACACACACACACACACACACACACACACATATATAACTTTGATTTCTCAAATTTGGTGTTAATAGGAGGTTATGGGTTGTTTAGAGTGTCTTATATTACATATAAAGCTGGAAAAAGAGAAGGAAACCCCACTAATTTAGGTTATTCAACTCAAGAATGAGTGTCAAAATGGGTAAATGATGAAAACCATGTAGTTTAATTTGTAAAAATTATACTAGATTCTAAATATTAGGATTATTGTTAGAAAAGGGTGCTCAATGGAGCTCATAAATATCAAGCCTATCATTAATATAAAGATGAGCTTGAGCTCTATTCACATATTGAAAATGGCTTCTTTAAGTACAAAGACTTCACTAATTTTTTTAGTTGTAATGAAATCATATTTATACATGTGAATTAGTGTGCATAATTTATCATGCAAAAATGGAAGAAATTAGATCTTCACTATATAATTATTTAGAGATTTGATGACATGAAAACATATCTATATCAAATAAAAAGTGTAAGAAACCTCTAATGAGGGATACTTCTAAAATTATGTGAAGTGAAAGTTAAGAACCAATGACAAGGAGGACACAAAATAAAGCAAGAAAGGAGGGAAATTTCCAAATTGAAATTACTCAATGAGCAAGAGCAACATTATCAATCCTAATGAGATTGAAACTTGTAACCATACTACAAAATGAGAATGTTTAAACTATAGTTGAGTATGGAAATAGTGTAACATAGCAACAATCTCAATACTAATTAGATAAACCTCATAAATTTATGCTATGATTTGTTGAACTAGTTAAGAAACATCTCCTCATTTCTCAACACAAATGGTTACATTGAAAGTATTGATTGTAATTTCAATTTGCACTATCTAAAAGGTGAAAATATTAGGGTTTTAGGTTTAGGTTTTAGTTTAGGGTTTTAGGGTTTAGGTCCAAGGATTAAGGGTAAATTGGTTTTTAGGTCTATGTTTTTTGGAACCTAGGGTTTAGGGTTTTGATTTCTAAGTTAAATGTGTCCAATTTAAGTTTATTTTTTATGGTTTTCGATTTACAATTTAATGTTTTTTATTTCGTTGATGTTTTTGGTTTTTTAAATGCAATTTAAAAACTATAAAATATTGAACTAAAACAAACTAAACAAACAAAAACTAAATAACAATTACAAAATAGAAATGCAAGATATAAAGAAAAAAATGGAAGAATTCAACCAACCTAGAGGACATTGAGGTTAGTTGTGTTGATAGGAGGAGGTGGTAGTGAAATTTTTCTTCAATTAGGCCCTTCAAAATGCATACGTGATCTTCCTTCTCCTTTTGTAGCACAACTCAAAGTGACTGTGAAAATGAAAACACAATTGCTTATTTAAAAAATCAAATAGCTTTACGAAACACATACATGTTTTGTAACACATACATGTTTTAGGTTTGTGTACCCGAATCTAAATGCATACGCATTCGGATTTAGGCTCGGGTACCCGATCCATAATGCATACACATTTTTTAAAAATGTGTATGTGTTTTGTGTGACTTTTTTTGTTTTGGCCAAAACTTCCCCTCTTTGTGGACCCAACTTGCTTTGATCCCCATATGTCTCCGTCTTCATATTCATCTCCATGTCCTAAGTCATTCTGTAATTGCTCAATATCATCAAGATATTGTGACTTATTCATCCAAATGGTGGTAGGGTAAAAGAAAAAATGCATGAACAACCCGACAAACATTAAATAACTTCTAGCCTTGTGTAAATCCATAGGTATGAGAGGAAGTTTCTTGTCAAAGTTTCTGGTGTACACCATTATCATTGAATGTAAAAAATGTGAAAAGTAAAACAAAGATGTGTTTACTTTATATGCCTAAAATCTATTGTTTAAGGCATTCAAATTGGAGAGGAAAGAAAGGTCTTTGGACAAACATAATAATTCTATTATGGAGGTCATTGAATTTGTTAATGAAAGGCTATAGCACTTTGGTGATTGCATTTTTCTTGTTCATTCACTTCCCAAGATGCATGGAGAAAGGAACGAGTGGGAGTTTGAAGGAAATTGAATGCACTTCTTGTGTGTGGAGAAGAGTGATCTATATAGTGCAGTGCTTGGAGCAAGAGTGATCTATACGGTGCGGTGTTTCAATCTCCAGATGTCTGTTGTATGCAAATGGTTGTTATTCATTTTGTTAATGTTGATTAATGTCATATTATGGAGATTGTAAGTGCTTGGTGATTTGTGGTTTAGAGATTCACATTGGTCAGTCAGTTATTGATCTTGGCCACACATATTATTTGTCTTGATTGGGTTTTTGGAGAGTGTCTACCCATGGTAGGTAAGGATATTTATAGAGACCATTATATGTCTTCAATGGAAGCTTTGAAGTATGGGTTTATTGATGGAGTGATTGATCAGGAGTTTATTATATCTATTATCCCTCAATCAAAGGTTGCAATACTTCCTCTAGTGCTATTTTTGGTGGATTAGTACTTTGAGCCATCACATTAGAGGCTAGTGGCACTAGAGGATGGAGGAATTTCCATCATCTCGAGTTAGTTTCTCACTTTAAGATGGTGTTTTACATGAGAAGTGTTTTTTCTTTATTTCTTTTGTTTTTTTGGTGCTGATGGATTTCAAGAATACATTTATTGTGAAGTTTTATTTTTGGAGACAGGCAAGAGATTTGGTGTTGAACTCAATATGAATTTTTTCCTGGAAAGTTTATGAGACCGTGATCAAGAACTATACCCTTCTGAAGGTCATCAAACAAATGATGGAGCCCTATGTTTGCAAAGTTCAATAAGGATTGTTGTCAAATAATTCAGGAATCAATGATTCAAGAGTTTGAGAAAATGGTAGTCTAAGAACTCAAGAATTCAACTTGAAGATAACCCTTCTAAGGGTCACAAGGCAACTTGAAAGAGTTACATTTGATTTAGGATTTTTTTCTTGAAAATAAGATCTTCTCAAGAATGCATGTTTTGTTATGTAAGCCTTGAAGGGGGGTTCCTTGGCAAGATGAATTCTAAGGTTTTAGGGATACATTTGTAGGAACAATGTAATTAGGGGGGAATGTTAGCATATTATATTGTTAATGGTAGTGTAGGTACTATTAAATTTACTTTAGTTAACCATAAACCAACCGGTCCCTCTTTAAACCGCTCTTTCCTTATATAAAGGCAATTGCATAGTGAATAGATTATGATGTTATTTTTCCCTTCACAATTCATAGATTTTTGAATGAGAGAGTTGGGTGAATATGATTGATTTAAAGGATCAAGAGCTCACATTGTTTGAGAGGCTTGGGAGAATGAGGAGATAAAAAGTGTCTCCAAGTTTTTGGTGGATGTGAAGATGTTAAAGATTAAAGGGAAATCGATAGTTGAGATTCCCTTAGAAGGAGTTCATGGACAAGATTGAAAGAATACCTTGAGTACCATGGGGGGGGAATATTTGACCCATATTGCATGTACAAAAACTTGTAATTTGTGTAAAAACCCATCATTTGAACACTTTTGGAGGATGTGCAAGATTTGAAGTTGATGAGGGTTCAAAATGTGAAAGTGGGGGATTATTGATTTTAGCCCACTTAATAAAAAGTGGATGGAAAAGGGGGATTAAATAAATAGATATATTTATTTAATTGTTGGGCTTAGCAAGATGGACTCAAATCAATAAATATTTGGATTTATTTATCTAAGTTGGACTATAAAAGAAAGATGATTAAATATTTAGGTTAGGAATATTAGTTAGGTGAATAGTGATGCATAGCGAATTTATTAATTGAATAAATATATTATCTAATTAATAAAAAGATAAAAATTAAGATAATTAATCAAATAAATATGAATTTATTCAATCAATTATAAAGGAAATAGTTGGGTAATTAGATAAAATGATGATGTGTGAATTTTAGGTGTCATTTGAGTTTTGTTATATTTCATTTTAATTTTTTGTATTAATTCTTGGATATAATTTACTAAGTTAAGTATCAATAAACAATTATGGTAGTGATTGATTAGAGCTATAGGTGTTGAGCTATCATAAAAGTATATATTTGTGCATCCTTATGGTTATATTGGATTATACACAATGAAAATGTCAAAACAATAACCTACTTAATTCAAAAAAAAATTCTTGTATTCATCAACATTAATTATACCAAACCATTTTACATTACAATTGTGGCTTTAGAGACAATCACTATATATATATATATATATATATATATATATATATATTATGAACTCAATTGATGTCAAAAAAATTTACAAAATCCACTTTCAACTCCATAAATTTTGGATAAAAGATTTTCAATGAATAATACAACCTAATATGTTCTTTCTTATAATCTTATTGCATTCTGCCACCTAAACACTCTTTTGTTCACTTTATATTGTTTGGTACATTACTTGCTATCTTATGATTCTCTCTAATCTCAAGCTACATGTATTTCACCTTTTTTAGGTTCCATCTCTTTGGTTTACATATGAAACCTCTTTCAAAACTTGTCATAGCTTTCTAATGAATAAATGTTATAACATCATCCTAAATTATTAACAACATATTCCTAATGAATATAGAAAAGTTCCATTTATAGTACTTTACATTTATCTTTACATATTCCTAAGGCATAAGTAACCCTCAAACTCAAGAGTTTCGTTTCGTAAAATAGATACCATTAAAAACACAAAATGAAAACAAATGATTAGAGGTATAAATCATAACCTTTAATGATGCCTCTAGTGAGTCCCTTCCTTTTATAGGTCATAGGATGTTTCCAATTAGCCCTTGAGTTAATTAAAATGACTCTAGAGTGAATAAATAAAGCATTTAAAATAATCTAGAATGTGAAGAAAGAATTAGAATGTTCACTATTTTGTCACTTAGCCTTTAGATCATGAATTCAATCTCAAATGCTACCACTTAGCCTTAAAATTATGTTCAATCTTAATTGTTGAGCAATAAGAATTCAACTAAATGACTTCATTTTATTGTAGAATCAAGCATAAGAGAGCCACAAATTTAAACTCTAACTAGAACTATTTTTTATAAAATATACAATTCAAAGAAAAAATTATGAAACATATTCCCAAGGCATAAGTAATCCTCAAACTCAATAGTTCTATAAAATAGGTCTCATTAAGAACCAAACATGACTTTGAATGCTCAAAGGTGTAAATCATAACCTTTAATGATGTCTCTAGTTGGCCCTTTCCTTTTTTAAATCATGGGACATTTCCAATTAGCCTTTTAGTTATGAAAAAGGATTATAGAGCTAATAAATCAAACATTTCAAATAATCCAAAATGTGAAGAAAGAATTAGAATGCTGACTATTTTATCACATTTAATATATAAATCATGATTTTCATCTTAGATGCTACCACTTAGACTTATGATTAAATGTTCAATTATAATCCTTAAGCAATAATAATAATTTAACTAAATGACTTCATGTTACCACATACTCATACATAAGAGAAACACAAATGTAAACTCTAACTAGAATTCAGAATTTTTATAAAACATGCAATACAAAAATAAAGATAAACAAATAATTTTGAATTATGTATAATTACTCAACGTCTAATATCCTTCTAAATTAAAATTCTAAATTTTAAAAATAAAAAATAATTAGAACAACCTAAAATAATTTCTATACAAAGATATATTGTTTATATACGATTAATACATGAAAGAATAATCTAACAAGAGTTGCAGTGCGGCATAGTTCCTACCAAGTGCAGGTAGGGCATTTTTGAGAAACTAGGGATTTAGACTTTGCTAGCATGAATGATCAATGTGAAACCAATAAACCACTAAATTTATTTTATGTAAACAAATAAGCAATCTTATTTGTCATCTTTTATCTAGAAATAGTCAAAACTTTTATCAAATAGGGAAGATGACAAGTCCTTTACTAGAGACTTGAAGCCAAGCATGTTTATGAATAGATAATTTAGTGCAAGTGCTAGTTGGATGCAATGCAATTTGTTTAGTTAAAGTAGTTCCAATTATATTATATTAATGTGTTTTGTATTTGGATATTTCATTGTTTTCCATTTAAAAATTTTAGTAACATATGTTGCCAGTTAAATACAAGAAAATAAAATATGAATACAAAGAGATCTTAAAGAATCATGGAGTGTAGTACCAGGAAAGAAAAATGCACCATACAAAACAATACAGACTTACTCCAAAGAGATTGGTATGAATCTTTATTTTTATATACCATTCCTTAGGGAACACTTTTGATTCCAATTAGTCAATTTCATAAATGACAACAAATAGAACATGTTTCTTGTATGCAGTATCCCAAAATTTTCTCAATACATTTCCAATGCTCTTTTAGAAATTAAAGAATGTAAATACAACTAAGATAGCCACCAAATTCAAATAAAACAAATCATGTTCCTTCATCATCAAATACATTATGATCAATTCTTACAATCTTAAAAGCTAGAATAAACAGTAAATACCTAAAGCTACATTAGAGTAGGGACTTATATATATGATTGTAAAGCATATAAGCATTAATTTTGACCATTTCCTCATCAAAATGTCTTGTTTAAGGATCGGTTGCATTGACCAACAAATGGTTACAACAAATTTATTTCCTGTTTAATCATTGTGGGAGACAAAAGATAAGTTAAAATAACAACATTGACTGAGGTATATGACAATGCAATCCCAATTCTATGAAGCTTAATTCAAAGTTGATATTTACAACCTATACAAGTAGATGCACATGTACTTCCTCTTGATTCTTAATACAAAGACCTCAAGAACTAACCATGGAGAAGCACAAATTTGTTCAAGATCAAATGCCAAAAAAGAGATTCATTCTCAAGCAATATACAAACAAGGCTAAAATTGAAAAAAAGTTCTAGAGATAATGTTAAAGCAAACAAAATAAATTCTGAAAATCGTGTATTGGAGAATAGTAGTAGAATTATGATTGTTTGGACATAGGAAACCTTAAAGAATAGTCTTCTTCATAGCTCATTTTTTTCTTGATAGTTTAATACAAGTGAGAGAGAGCCAATATTTTTAAATTTTGATATCACTACAATTGTTGAGATTTTCTAATGTCATGATATTTATCAAAAAACAAAATAATAGGTCACACCTATTGTTAGTCACTTAGTCCTATCAACTTGATGCATGAGAAGTAATATAATCTATCTTAGATATGATATGACTTTATGTTTATGTGAGTGATAACCAGTCCCTTGATACCAATTGTGTGAGGAATACAATAATGTGGACGTGTTATATGTCTTGCCTTATTTTAATGGTGGATAGTTATGAGGACCACATACCAGCAGTCCAGTCTAAGTACAAAATGGAGTTTTCAACATCTTTGGGTCATGAAATTTCCTTTGGGACTCTGCCTAGAAGGTACTACTTCCCCTTTGGAATAACATTGTACACGACCTCCTTGGATTTATGGTTTCACCTGATTCTCATTTTGCACTATCACTCATTGCATTCTTAATAAACTTAGATGCCAAGATAACTCATAAAAAATAATCACAAAGAACATGAAATTCTTTTCTGCCACAAGATGAAAAAGGAGAATTTTATCAATTTGATCATTAAAATATTAAATAGACTTTTACATGATAAAATGGATAAAACCAAAGATTGAATGTTTTGCATGGAACTTTTTCTCCCAATGTAATTAAAACAAAAAACAATGTATATCCTCTTTGTATAATACAAATTTTACAAGGCATCTCCAGATCAATGCTTAGCTGTGAAACAAATAATGCCCATGTTGGAATTAGCATTTTTTGAGCTTGTCAAACTATATATTTTTTGCATTTTAAAGGTCCAACACTACAATTCCACCTATGAACTTCTATCTAACTGAAATATGATATAATTTTGTATGTTTGGTTTTCACATGACCTTCCTAGTCAGATTCTTGTATTAATATGCAAATAGGGATACAACTAAAAAAGAAATTTAGAGATAATGTTACAAAAAAAAAAAATGAATTCTTAAAATCATGTGTTGGAGAACAATAGTAGAATTTAGACAACAAAAAATAGAGGACCATACTTTTTTCCCCACTCTTTACTATTTGGGGAAGTCAGATACTCTTCTTTCCAAAAATGATACACCGACTTTCTTTCCAAAAATATTTTGTTCCTTTACATGTTCTAATACATTTAGCTATAGGAAACTTATGCTAGAATTGGCCTTTTTCTTTGAATTTTTTTATAAATAGTGCCCATGATGGAATTAGATTTTTTGAGCCTGTCAAACTATATTTTTTTAACCTTTTAAAGGTCTAGCACTACATTTCCACCTATAAACTTCTATCTAACTGAAAGATGACATAATTCTATAGGTTTTGTTTTCACATCACCTACTTGGATGGTTTCTTGTAAATTAATATGCAATCAGGGCTAAAAATGAAAAAAAATTCTAGAGATAATGTTACAATAACACAAAATAACATAGATGAAGAGACAAAGTTGAGAAAGAAAATGCACTTTTTGAGACACTTGATATTTAAAGAAAAAACTTATCAGATTTCATAGATTCCATAGATAATGTTGAGAAAGGATTTTTACATGAGAAAGAGAAAACACTCTTTTGGATCAACATAAGAACTACATTGAAGAAGCAAGTAAAAACTTACAATTTCTAGGCATTAGACGTAGAATTTTTTTAACTAGTGCATTTCAAATGAACTAATTTAATAATAAAAGATTGAGAAAGAATGGATATCCAAGATTTATTGCAACTTTAACACCAACCCTGCTGCAAGTGCCAATGTTTCCTCCTCTGGTTTCTCTTTAGTTACTATTAAGGCTACAAAATACTTCCTCCTTGAAATTTCCATATTCTTTGTTTCTTTCCTTAACATCTCCATGTTTTGCATACCACCTGACCATAGTGCAACATGTAGAAACACAACATAGAGAAAATTCCCACCACATGCCTATAACAAAAACAAGAAACTTCTAGTGGGAGTCACAAAACCTATTGACAAGGAGCAAAGCTAAAATGAGGATGACTGATAGCTCAATGAAAGTTTCTCGTTTCAAAGTTCTACATCAACACACTTCTTCACAAGATCTTGTGTCTTATTCAATGCATTTAAAATGGACTTGAGAAGCTTTGTGCACTTGATTTATTTTTTAAGAAACCTAGAAAATCCAAAAGATCTGTAAACTGTTTAGTAAGAATCTATAATTTGTTCTTGATGATGTTCCATTTTCTTGTGAAGGTTTTAACCAAAGCAATTTCTGCTATAACAACCAAGAAAAGATGTTGAGACTATTGAAAATAATAATTTTTCAGAAGACTTTCTTCACTCTCAGATTCAGCCATTAATCTCTTTTTTTATTGCACAACAAGGCAAAAATATCATACACATAAAATTGAAAGTGAATTTATTATTAATGTCTACAATTAATTAGACAAGAACGTGAGATTGAAGTAAAATCTATTACTTGTACAAATCAAACTAAACAAACAAAGCAAAAAATAATAACCTCAAAAAATAATGGCACTAGAGATTGTATCTATTGCCCCTCTAAAAAAAATTAAAAATTAAAAAACTAAACAAACTAAACAATTAAAGTCAATATCAAATCTAAAATCAAACTACTTGTGAAAGAAACCTGTAATATATTTAAAAACTAATCATCCTTTGTTTTTTCTAATAATTATTTTCCTTACAAGTGTTCTAGAGAACATAATGAACTCCCCAGAGCTTTAATACAATTAATGAAGTTGACGTCTCCTTTGTTTTCTTATTCACAAAGGATTCTAAAGCCTTTAAAAAAATCTAATGTGTTGCTTCAAAGTATAGAAAATAACATATATACAAAAAAAAATATATTCCATTTACTTGCACCAAAATCCAAACTCCAATCAAGTTTATAATATTTAAAGGAGCAGACAACAACTAGCCCAAGAAATGGAATTAAAAAATCACTTTCACTTTGTAAAAATTTAACACAAGGGAAATAGGTGTGTCTACCTTTTAGGAGATGGAAAACTTTGGGGACCTATTTAACACTTTAGTTCATTAGGAAACCAAGATCCCTCAAACAAGAGACTCAATTGAGGGAAAGGGTCTTTTTATTAGGTGTTTCTTTAGGTGTGACTAAATGGGGGGTTCACCATTAAAATAAAGTTTCAAAGGAAAGATGCAATGTCTAATGCACTAAACCCTAGAAAATCAAGAACATTAAATCAAATGTAAAAACATAAATCAAATAGAAAGGAATTGACAGACTCAAAGCAAGATCTACAACCCTGAAATTCTACTTTTTTGAAGTTCACTGGGACTCATACGCCAAACTGGGCAATTTAGTCTTGGTACTAGAATCTAGGCAGAATCTGGAATCTTCTGTTGAAAAATCAAGATCTACAAAAAATTGGTGAAAAGGGGCACATTGGGACTCATATGTCCAAGGTGGTGATATAGTCCTAGTACTCCTTTTTGAAAAAGAAGGACCTGAAACCATTCTCCTATCTCTATACTTCCTTCCTATGTTTTCCAAACTTATTTTCTAGATTCGAACCTATTAAAAATTTGCAAAACAAAATTTTGTGTTGATTTACTTATGGTGGGTTTGTCTTGGTCAAACCCCTAGTTGGTAATTAAACCTTGATATAAAGAATAGATCTGAAATGGAAATGTGTGTGAAGATCCTAATCTTAAGTGTGCCTAAGATTAAGAGATCTAGGTGTAATGAAACCCTACTCTAAATGTGCTAGAATAGGATTCATCTATGAAACATAAAAATGTTGATGAATCACTTTAGGAGATCTTCAATCACCCTAATAAGCCATAAGAATGCATGTACCTTCCTTTAGGTAGAAAGTAGAATGATAATGGAAAATAGAATCACTTAGGAAAAAAATAATTAGGCTTGGTTCAATGGCTAGTTGAATCTCCCCAACCTAAAATCCATCATGACTTTCCATAGGCAACCATCATCAATCCTTGACAATGCTAGATCTTGAAATGAAAGTGAGCTTGAAGACTTGCAAAAACACTATAATGCTATTCCAAGACTTCAACTTTGCTTGCTCCTTGTTCTTGAATGCAAATGCTTGACTCTTTTACTTACTTGATCACTTGTCTTGTTCTCTCTTAGTTCCTAGTTGTTAAAATGAGTGTGAGACTTAGATTTTATAGGCATCCTATCTAATTTACTATTTATTAGATCCCAAATGCTGAAATTTGTAAAATTTGAATTAAAAACTTAAATTTTCCCACTCAAACCCTAAAAAGAACCCAAATGGGACTCATATGCCCAAGGTGGTGTATGGGTCCTACCTAGGGGAAATCATACCTCCAAGGTGGCGTATGAGTCCCACCCTAGATTTTCAGGTTGAGAGAATGTCAAGGAGTTGAAATATTGAATGTATTTTTTGATTTTGTTGGGATTTCAATTGAAATAATCCTTGGGATCCATAATAAAGGGTCTTAGGGGCCTATTAATGATGATTTAAATTGTATGAATGCAAGGGTACTAAAATAGGTCCAAACTAAGTGTGAAATTGTACTATCTCCAAGAAGGGAGTATAATTTTTGACACTACATTTAACTCCCACTTTAGTGCCTATATGAATCTATGTGCATATGCAAGCTAAAGGAATTCAAACTGTAAAATTTATGAAAACGATACTCATATGAATTTGTTCACAAACATGGGAGAATGAAGCCCCCATTGTAGTCATCTGTAAAACCACAATGTTAGGAACCACATCCTGCAAAACCACTTCATTAGTTGTTCAAAAATCCTCTTATCTAACTTCTTCAAGAAATATAATTCGAGGGTAGATCTATATGCCCCCCTTGATTCCGCTTGCTATATGGAGGTGGAATTGATGCAGAGTGGTAGGGGAAGCACCCAACTTGACACACTTATTCAACTATACCCTTCAATAAGGAAATCTGATCATACAACTTGACTTACAAAACCAAACATCACTATAGGACTTGGGGATGACTTGGACACTCTTAATATGACAAATCATGAACAAACAACTATAATTTTCTCATAGAAACTCTCATTCCTCCATCGTTGCCATACTATCCATGCAACCCTGTAGCACTGCCCAATGAGGACAATCAATATAAAACTTTGTTAAATGAAAATAATAGAGAAATACACCATGTTTTAGAATTCTTACATAGACCCTTAAAAATCCCAAAAAGCATGGGAACAAACATTCAAAGCAAGTGTCTCAAATTACTGACTTACAAGCCCAACCAAGGCTTAACTAGGCCTCCACACAAAAGGTTTTTTGACTACCAAGGCTCTCCACAACACCCCACATGCATTCAGTAGGTTTCAAAATGTTCCCCAAGACCCAATTCACACCTTACATTCAATATGATCACACAAAAACTTAGAAATCAACAAAAAAGTGCACTCAAATAGACATTTTCTGGACTGTTATAAGGTAAAACCAGTGCTAGGGCATCAAATTTCTCTTACCAACCTCCATATTTTTCTTTGAAAGAAATTGCATCATGGAGAAGACTCTTAAATCCACCATTCCACCAAGTTTCAAAATTTTCCCATGGTGGAAATGGTGAATTATTAACATTTTGTGATCAAAACCTTTGTTTTGAAGGGTTTTTGACCCTCTTTCACTAAAATGGATGTAACTTTGTTGATAATTAATGAAAACAGGCCAAATCACCACAAAATTAAAGTAGAATCTTCCCCCTTTCAATTCATAAGCATTAGGAGGTTGTAAAGTGAAGTCACTATCTGTACCATGCACAAAAATGGTGTAAAATGTAGGAAAAAGCAGAAAAAACAAAGTTTTATTGTATTCAAGGCTTCAAAACTTCATCAAATCCCAAACCTCAACCCAAGGAAGGATTTTAAACTTATCACCATCACTTACAATGGCCCTCAACTGATTTTCAAAGGAGGGAATCATCGGCTAATGATAATTACATCATAATGTGGAGATTACAACAAATTTCATTAAGACAATATTGCATTTTTGATGCATCTTTCCAATCCTAACACCTAAGACCCCAAAAAAATCAAATGGCTTGGAATTACCCTTATTACATGTTTAAAACTCCAAGCTTTCACTTTCACATACAAAATCAAGTTAATGCCTTCAAAGGCTACATGACAACTTTTAGGTGCAATATGACAACTTTACACATTTTGAACACAAAACCCAAAAAATCACCCTAGATCTTACTCAATGGTCTTGATTGACCTTATTAATGAAAAAAAGACCTCAAAATACTAACACTTACCAACTGACCACCCTACTAATCATTCAAATGATCAAAAATTGATGTTGTGGTGTAAGTGCTCCTGCACCATACACCCCCCCTTGAAAATAGTCATGCCTCATGATTTGTCCTTGAACCCATTGTCTCCAAACTTCAAGGCTCCATTGGTTCAAAAATCCATTCCACTGGTTCATGTAGACTAGACTGATAATCTTCCCTGTACATTTATCACCGTTGAATGTGTTTACATATGTATTCATCCAATCCTCTATTCTCAAACCTGTTGATTGTCTTGCATTATTTCTCTACCCAACATTTGAGTTTTCACCATGTCCTACACATGAAAAAAAAATGGATTAGTAACCTTATTTATTGTACCCTTCCTTTGGTTATCTCCAGGTCTGTATCTGTCCTTAATACCCTATTAAATTTTCTCATTCATCTTCTTCATGACTTTTCCTACCTTTTCAAGCTTATGCACTGCTACACCTACAAATTTTACTTGTTTCTCAACCTTTCTCACAACCACAAGAAACTCAATGGACCCTATCATCACACTTTCCTGCATATTCATTATCATTACCTTCTTTACCCCTGTATTTACCTTTGTATCTGTTATCCTTGCATTTTCAATCCTAAAACAGTTGACAACATTATAATATTTGTTTTTCTTCATCACATGTATAGGCTCTTTCTTGCCACACATAATGACCTTAGCTTTACCCTTGGTATATTCTATAATAGGAGTCAACACAAAATAATGATCATCTTTGACTATGGTGTAGGTATTCTCCCTACCATCATACAATGCCCTTTTGTCATATTGCTAAGGTCTGCCTAATAGAAAATGACAACAGTCCATTGGAAGAACATCACACACAACACTATAATGATAACCACCAATTTGAAAGTTTACAGCGGCCTTCTCATTTACCAATAAAGATTGATCATCATTCAACCATGAGATCTTGTAAGGACATTCATGAGGAATCTTTTTCAACCCTAACTTATTGACCATTTCACATGATACCATGTTCTCTGTGGAACTAGAATCAATGACCACTCTACATACCTTGTCTTTGCACTTACAAATTTTCTTGAAGAGACTTTTCCTTTGCAAAGGTGCTTCCTCTTTTGTTGCCTTCAAGATTTTTTTTCTCACCATCAACATTTCCCCAACCTCAGGATCTGCATTCTTACTTCTAGAACAATGGCTTTCACACTCCTCTTCTTGAACAAATTGTGCTCTTCTATCAATCTTCTTCTCTCCACTAGATGAACTACCAACCCTCTCAGGACATTTCCATGAAGGATGGAAAAACTCATTGCACATGTAGCACCTTCCTGTAAAATCATTAGTACCTCTACCAATACCAAACCTTCCTCTACCTCTAAAACCAAAACCACCTCTAGAATCAACATTTTTCTCTTTACCTTTGTTTGACCCTTCTTGATCTTCATTTGGCCACTTTGATGTAAAAGGTATTCCTCTTCCTCTCACTAATTTCTCTTGTCTCCTCTTAAGCTTCTCCTCCACCCTGATTTCCATTTGATAACAATCCTCTACACTCCTAGGGTTAGCCAAACTAATTCATCCTGTATATTAAGCCTCAAACCACCAATATATCTAGCAAATTTTTCATCTTCATTCTCATGATGACCAGACCTCAAACTTAACTTATAGAACTCCTCAGTATAAGACTTAATGTCCATTTCATTTTTCCTTAAACTTTGCAATTTCTTAAAAAATTGAACTTGATGATCCTTGGGTAAGAATTTACCTTTGAGTTTTGATACCATCTTGTCCCATGATGTGATCTTAGACTTTCCTTGTTTTCTCCTTTCATACTAAATTAATCCCACCATACCAAACCATGGCCCTGCATCTTAGTCTTTGCAATATTTACCCTTTGCTCCTCATGAACCTCATCACATTCAAAATGGTTATCTAATGCAACAATCCAATCAAGTAACTCCTCATCATTTAAACTACCACCATACTTTGGAACATCAAGTTTTACCTTAGGCTTGCCATTCTTCACTGCCTTCAGCAACTTTGCAATTCTTTGATCCTCTAGAGTAAGCTCTTCTTCCAAATATTCAAACTCATCATCTTCCCCTTCATCTGTCTCACTACTCTCTTCAACATCCCTTCTTTTGTTTGTTTCCAAGACTATGATCCTTTCCTCTAACTCTTTGAGTTCTTTAGCATGCCTATCTTTCATCTCCTTCATCTCTTTAGCCATATCATTCTTCTTTGGAGGAATATTTGAAATATCTTCACTTCTTCGTCAACCTATAAAATGAAAACAAAATATACTCCCTACTCTAATACCACTTTGATGCAGAGTGGCAGGGGAGGCACCCAACTTGACACACTTATTCAACTATACCCTTCAATAAGGAAATCTGATCATACAACTTGACTCACGCAACCAAAAATCACTATAGGACTTGGAGACGACTTGGAAACTCTTAATATGACAAATCATGAACAAACAACCAGACTTCGCTCATAGACACTCTCATTCCTCCATCGTTGCCATACCATCCATGCAACCTTGTAGCACTGCCCAATGAGGATAGTCAATATAGAACTTTGTTAAAGGAAAATAATAGAGAAAGACCATGTTTTAGAATTCTTACATAGACCCTTACAGATCCCCAAAAGCATGGGAAAATACACTCAAAGCAAGTGTCTCAAATTACTGACTTACAAGCCCAACCAAGGCTTAACTAGGGCTGCACACATAAGGTTTTTTTGACTACCAAGGATCTCCCCAACACCCCACACACCTTCAATAGGTTTAAATTTTTTCCCCAAGACCTAATTCACACCTTACATTCATTATGATCACACAAAAACTCATAAATCAACAAAAAAGTGCACTCAAATAGACATTTTCTGGACTGTTATAAGGAAAAACTAGTGCTAGGGCATCAAATTCATCTTATCAACCTCCATATTTCACTTTGAAACCAATTTCATCATGGAGAAGACTCTTAAATCCACCTTTAAACCAATTTTCAGAATTTTACCACAATCGAATGGTGAATTATTAACATTTTGTGATTGATCAAAACCCTTGTTTTGAAGGGTTTCTAACCCTCTTTCACTAAAATGGATGTAATTTTGTTGATACTTAATGAAAATAGGAAAAATCACCACAAAAATAAATTAGACTCTTCCCCCTTTCAATTCATATGCATTAGGAGGCTGTGCAGTGAATTCACTATCTGTACCACGCATAACAACAGTGTAAAATGTAGGAAAAAGAAAAAAAAAAAGAGTTTTATTGTATTCTTGAGGCTTCAAAACTTCATCAAATCCCTAGCCTCAACCCAAGGAATTATTTTAAACTTATCACCATCACTTCCAATGTCCCTCAACTTATTTTCAAAGGAGGAAACCGTTGGTTAATGATAATTACATCATAATGTGGAGATTACAACAAATTTCATTAAGACAATATTGCATTTTTGAAGCATCTTTCCACTCCTAACACCTAAGACCCCAAAAACATTCAAATGGATTGGAATTACCCTTATTACGTGTTTAAAACTCCAACCTTGCACTTTCACATACAAATTCAAGTTAATGCATTCAAAGGCTACATGACAACTTTAAGGTGCAAGATGGCAACTTTACACATTTTGAACACAAAACCCAAAAAATCACCCCAGATCTTACTCAATGGTATTGATTGACCTTATTAATGACAAAAAATACCTCAAAATACTAACACTTACCAACTGACCACCCTACTAATCATTCAAATGATAAAAAATTGTTGTTGTGGTGTAGGTGCTCCTGCACCAGGAATCAAGGTAGTAGTCTAATTGCATTGAATTGCATAAGTCATCATAGGGCATTTCCAAGTACCATACCACATAGTGATAGAAATTTTATGAGATTGAGAGTGGAATTACGAATCCAATGCAACAAACAGTGTCAAAAATGGAGTTCCCTAGCCCCCAATATGCTAATTTGAATGAAAAAGTACTTTATTTTAACATGTAAATAACCTAATTTGAGCATATATAAGAAGAAAAAAGTTAAGTAATTTGTGATCATTTTTTCTTTTACCTTTTTGTAGCTTTAATTCGATGGAGAGTGATTGATAATGTTGAGTGTACGACCATACATGCCTCTAAGACTCGAGAGCCTACGTGATGAGGTAGCGCGGGGAAATCTACATCATACAGAGAGTGGATTCTTCTCTACCTTTGCTTAATTTTTATGCATTTACCTTATGATTTTATGTATTTCTAGATAGATTTAGGACCCTGGAAGAAAAAGTCACAAAGTGTCCCTTTTTTTTGCAAAGTGTCCCTTTTTTTCGCAAAGTGTCCCACATTTTTTACAAAGTGTTCCACTTTTTTGCAAAGTATCCCACTTTTTCGCAAAGTATCCCACTTTTTCGCAAAGTATCCCACTTTTTCGCAAAGTATCCCACTTTTTTGCAAAGTGTCTCAAATAAGGAATAAAGTGTCTAGGTTCCCTACAAATGTACCCCAAAGCAACTTTAGCACACTTTTTGATTGTTGATGTGTACATATTTAAGATTTCTAGGATGTTTATAGTTGATGTTTTTTCTTTTTTACTAGGTTCCTCCTTGATCATGATAGAATCTCAACGATAGGTGTTCTGCTACCTACGAGAGCTCATCACAACACCTACACCTTTCATCTACCCACTGAGGAGATGACTATCACTTTGGAGGATGTGCATTGCATTCTTTATATCCCTTTTCAAGGTGAGACTATATATTTCACAGAGGACTGATCTTACCTCGAGATGAGAGCAGACATCCAGTATTATCTTGGGATTCTGATTTGGGAGAGGATCGTGGGGCCACACATTGAGATGAAGTGGATTCTTGACACACGTTCACCACTCCTTAAGTGGATCATGATTATGACTATAGCACTAGTACTAGTCCTAGATGGTCAGGGAGCACATCTAGATGGAGGACTGGTACACATGATTAGATAGATGGAGCAGCACAAGACCATCTATGCTTGGGGTCACAGTATGCTGACACATCTGTACTATGAATTGTGGTGGTTCTCCCATCAAGAGGTGAAAAATATGGTTCATTGTACACTACTATAGACTTTTTCTGCCTAGAGCATATCACATGTACCAAACTGACAAGATTTCCTTTTGTAGGCGCTAAAGGCTACCCATGCTCCTTCAACTATCCACTTAGATGAGCAAGAGAGTATGGGGATTTTCTATTCTGGAGAGTTAGGTTTGACTATCTTGATTAGAAGGAGATCCTATGGAGACCTTACCAGCTGATACCTTAGTGGCCAAATGAGATCCACTAGTTGACTAGGATGCATATGGACCAATTTTTATTAGGGAGGCACAATTATGTAGTGAGGCCTTTCTACTATGATAGTGATCCGGTGGATATTTTCAGTGAAAATTGAAGTGTCTCATTTTTCTCCAGAATCAAGCATCCATCAGTTGATCATTCTTCTTTTGTTTTCCCTTTCTCTTGGTCTTTGAAAGGCTTTTTGTGAGAGAATTTCTTAGAGGGAATTAGGAGAATATTTTGGGATGTATTGATGTTCTGAGTCTTGTAGTAGTACCTATTAGGCAAAGTTAGTTCCCTTACTCTTTGTTAATCATCCCTAGCCTTGGAGAGCTTTTGATAGGGGTGTGAGTGAGAGATTTTTGTATAACTTTGTGGAAGGCTACAAGGTATTGTAAGCAGTGTTACAAGAGGCTCGTGGAGATTGTACTACAGTTCAGAACATATCAATAGATTGGTCACTCGTTTGAGCTTGACCCGGAGACGTAGTCCACTTGGACGAACTCCATAATCAAATCGGTGTCTTCTTATCTCTCTCTTGATTCTATGTTTTGAATCTTCTCTGATTAATGTTCATGTTATTTCATTGTTGATGTCTTTACACCTTTGTTCGTAATCACTCGCAACGTTTGTCATAGATCCCTTCCGCTATATGGATCAAAGTTGGTATCAGAGCTCAGTTGACTATTGTTGCAGTTATTTGTTTTTGAATGCTAACGAGATTCAGGATTCAGAAGGGTGAAGGCAAGCTCGAAGACTTTGATCCTGAGATCGGGAAGCGTAGAACATTTCCAAAGATGTCAGTTTCTGGAATGGAGGTTCTTGAAGAAATTAGTGAGCAGGAATTTCGAAGAGCATTCCTCGAGATGAAGGAAAAGGTGGATATACTTTTTCAGGAGAGACAATAATGGAAGGAACGTGAAGAAGGTTCGTCGAAGCAAGAAGATCGCAAAGACAAGAAAGAGGAACAACATAGAGATGGTGGCAAGAAACAAGATCATCCCTTTTCTTCTTCTCCTCCCTCTTCTCCTTCTCCTTCTTCTCCATCTTCTCCTCATTCTATTTCTTCTAATCCTTTCAAGAGTGGGTATAAACCTAAAATCAAATTGGATGTAAAATTTGACTTGCCTAAATATTGTGGGGAACTTAATGCTGAAAAATTGGATGATTGGATTCAACAAATTGAGGTTTATTGTAGAGTCCAGAACCTGTTAGATGATGTTGATAGGATCCAATTAGCTACTCTTCGTTTAAGAGGTAGAGCCTTAACCTGGCGGGAGAGTAAGTCTAAGGCAGAAGTTTCACAGCATGGTAGAGTCAGTTTAACTTGGGCAAAATTTATTAATGCTCTTAAGAAGCAGTTTTATTCCCTAGGACATATGCAACAATTAATGATGGATTGGAAAATGTTTAGGCAAGGGAAAGGTCAAACTGTCTAAGAGTACACCCATGAATTCAGGAAAAGGGCTATTGCTTTGAATGTTCCTTTGTATACCCAGGACACATTGTTGAAATACATAGGAGGTCTACATTCCTACCTTAGGCATTCCATTTTGGTATTGAACCCTTGTAATCTGGATGAAGTGTCTGTTCAAGCTACACACTTAGAGTCAAGGGGTAAAGGATCGTTTATTGATAAGTTCGATAATGATGTAAAGAAATCTTCTAAGAATGCAGAGATAGGGAAAGGAAAGAAGACAACTACAGTTAAGAAGGATGAGAAACTTTCTTGCTCTCATTGTGACAGGAAAGGTCATGATGAAGAACATTGTTGGCAGTTGCATCCAGAACTGAAACCTAAGTGGGCTCAAAGACGGAATCAGAAACAAAAGGGTAAGGACAAAGCCACGACTGTTGTTATGGATCTTGGTTCAGATTCAGATGATGAGACTAAGATAACAGCTATGGGTTTAAAAGGTAAAGCTCCTATTTCTGGTGTTTCTGTTGCTAGTTGTGCTTCTTCATCTACAGTTAATGATTTCTCTGAAGATGCAAAAAGGAATGAACTTTTCCATTTAAGGGTTGTTGCTAAGAACAGTAAAATTGATGCACTCATAGATAGTGGTTCTCAAGTGAATTTAATTTTAGAAAGTGTTGTAAAGAACTTGGGATTAAAAACTACACAACTTAAGAAACCTTATCCACTAGGCTGGATTTGTGAAAATGATAAGTTGCAAGCCACAAAACAATGCACCTTAAGATTCACAATCACTAGTAAATTTGTGGATGAAGTACAGTTTGATGTGGTTCCACTGGATATTTGTGGGATAGTGCTTGGTAGCCCTTATCTTTATGATAGAAAAGCAATTTTCTACAGGGAAACGAATCATTATCACTTGTTTAAAGATGGCATTCAGTATATTGTACATTCTCATAGGGTTAAGACTGATCATTCTTTTGCAAACACAGGGCAGTTAAAGAGGGTAATTAATGTAAGTAAAGAATTAACTCTTATGTCTGTCAGTATAGGTGGTTCTAAACATGAACTTGGAGTAGCTAACCAGGGTCAGATGTTGCAAGATGCACTTGTAGTACAACATGAGAAAACGATGCTTGAAAGCATTGATGGATCCTTGGGTAAAAATGTTCCTGTTGTAAAGGATCAAATTGTTGTTGACTTACTTTCTTTCATTTCTGCATTGATGTTCAGCTTGATGCTAGTCAATTTTTGTTGGTTAGTGGCTACGACATTTGATGTAGAAGCTTATGGAAGTGATAAAGTTATGTTTATGATCAACAATATTTCTGTAGTCTTCATTGTGCTTGTGAGTTAGGTTTTCAGATGTACAGAAGATACAGGACAAGTGGGGAGGCCAAGTCCTCACTTATTGTCAGAGTAAATGCCACTTTTGGAGGTCCAAAAGGTTTTCAGTGGGGAGGCCTGATCTGGTGGATATTTTCAGTGAAAATTGAAGTGTCTCATTTTTCTCCAGAATCAAGCATCCATCAGTTGATCATTCTTCTTTTGTTTTCCCTTTCTCTTGGTCTTTGAGAGGATTTTTGTGAGAGAATTTCTTAGAGGGAATTAGGAGAATATTTTGGGATGTATTGATGTTCTGAGTCTTGTAGTAGTACCTATTAGGCAAAGTTAGTTCCCTTACTCTTTGTTAATCATCCATAGCCTTGGAGAGCTTTTGATAGGGGTGTGAGTGAGAGATTTTTGTATAACTTTGTGGAAGGCTACAAGGTATTGTAAGCAGTGTTACAAGAGGCTCGTGGAGATTGTACTGTAGTTCAGAACATATCAATAGATTGGTCACTCATTTGAGCTCGACCTAGAGACGTAGTCCACTTGGACGAACTCTGTAATCAAATCGGTGTCTTCTTATCTCTCTCTTGATTCTATGTTTTGAATCTTCTCTGATTAATGTTCATGTTATTTCATTGTTGATGTCTTTACACCTTTGTTCGTAATCACTTGCAACGTTTTTCATAGATCCCTTCCGCTATACGGATCAGATAGTGTCATGAGATAGTTTGGAAAAATATATGTACCACCAGCTACATGACCTTTCTATAGATGATTAGTGTGGAGTGCCTGTCATCCTAGAGATATGAGATGGCTCATAGTTGATGATGTTTCCAGTGATTCAGATGATGAGGATATCGATATGCCCCTAATCCCCGATGCTAATGACATTGGTTCTATAGATGCATATGAGGAGTGGTGGACTGCAACACGACTAGATCTAGTCTTTCCTATGGATCAACCTATAGGCTATGTAGGAACTCTTCCAGATCACAGGGATAATGAGGAAGAGATAGGTGAGGAGATCGTGGCTTCAAATTTACTTGTGAATGAGGTAGAGGAGGATTATGATGAGGAGGACTTGGACTACAAGGAGGAGGACAAGGACAAGGACAAGGATGAGGATGAAGATGACAAAGAGGAGGAGGAGAGTGATGGAAGTGATACAATAGGTGAGGATCTAGTTGCCCCCGAGTGGAGAGATTTAGTTCCTTCTTGGGTCACTAGATCACAGTCACCAACTGTAGCACGTGCCAACACTTATGGGAACAGGGAGGGTAGTGGATCTTCTATACCTCCTACCCAATAGGTAGGAGACCTATGTGAGGATGCATTATTTATGTTTATGATTACACTTTTATGATTATGATCATGTTCTTTCTTTTCATTTATATATATATATGTCATGATGTGTACTGATTATCTTTATGATTTCCATCTTGTAAGATTTGTGAGATAGCTTTAGGATCTCTACCAACGAGCCGCCATAGAGATCATTCCTCCTTTGCTCATAGATGAGGCTATCACCACATATTACACTCCCTACCAATCATGGAGTAGCATCTAGATCTGTTCGAGCCTTTCATGAGGTTGAGAGGAGTATATGAGAGAGGTATCGGGCATGTCAATTGAGCTATGGGTGAGCTATCAACACTACAAGCTACCTAATATGATGAGCTTTGATAATCATGAGATCTAGCGGAGCTCAAGAGACTACGTGGAGAGGTTGTTAGGCTATTGGAAAAGAGAGACTGCATAGACCGAGAGTGCATGGAAGCCATTGTACAGGATGATAGGGTTTTCAGGTGAGTACATGGCTTAGAGGATGCACTAGGATCCATGGGAAGATCATGATCACATACTACCGTCTCTTGATAGAGGCGATCACTAGGTCCCAAGGGATCTAGTAGTGATAGGCCACAATAGCTTTGTATATTTGATGATATGTACTTAAGACTTTCTTATACATATATGAGCATTTATGTTTGGTTGGTTATGTTTATATGTTTAAGTTAGATGGCAATGTGATTTATCAAATAATCTTTGTAAGAGTATTTAATAAATATCTTCATGATCTAAGATGCTTTATGTGATCTAACTAAAACTATCATAGTTTCTTTTAGATGCAACATTATGATTGAGTATGTTATATTTTAAATTAAATACACCTATGATCTAGTTGTAGAACATTAAATACATATACGGATCTAATCTAACATAATATACAAGATTAACTTGAATAGTATGAAACCCAAAGTAACAATCCAAAACTAATTTGAATAATTACCTTAATATTCAAGACACACAAAGAATTATTTGTCAAGAATGAAGCAATGCGAGAGAAATAACATGCTATCTACTTACTCTAACATCACTTAGTTAACATTCACACTATTCAAGAAGGTTAGACATAGTAATAGAAAAAAATCATGAATTTGTTCTTTAAGAGGTTTACCATCCATTTCTATTAACATGTATACTCTAGACCCATAAATTTCATCAATTATGTAAGGTCCTAACCAATTAGAGCTAAATTTTCCTTTTTCAGTCAGGGTGGCATTGATGTTATGTTGATTCACAAATAACAACAAATCACCTTTATTAAATAAATGAGGGATAACATGATCATTGTAAACACATTGTATTCATCTAGAGTAAGCTTAGAGATGCTCAAGAGTGTTAATGCATTGTTCATCAAGCATTTCAAGCTGATGCAATTGTTGTTCTTTATAATTATTACCATCAATAAGTCCTTGAAGAGCGATTCTTAATAAAGTAATCTCCAAATTTGAGGGCATTATCACCTCAATACCATAGACAATATTATAAGGAGTATTTCCAATTGATGTTCTAATACCAGTACGATAATCCCATAATGAATATGTTAACTACATATTCCAATCCTTATTATGTTTAATTAATGTTTTTCTTAGGATTTATTTGTAATGATGAAAAAAAGTACACCTTTTCCTTTCTTGATTTGGAAATAATTAATGATAAATTGGACTTAATATCACCTTGATCTAGTGTTGTGATGTGTTTTACACATTCACCTTAGGTCTTGGGCCCTTTTAAAGCTAAATAAACTTAAATTTTCCTTAATTTAGTGTTGTAAAGTGTATTTATTTACACCTTCACATTAAATTTAGGAGGCTTGTAAACTAAGTGGACCTAATCTAGTGTTGTAATGCGTTTTACACATTCACATGGGATTTAGGGGCCTTTTAAGCTAAAAAGACCTATTTTTTCCTTAATTTGATGTTGTAAAGTATATTTATTTACACTTTTCACATTGAAATTTTGGCCCTCTTGCATTTATGACCTTAATATCATAATTAATAGTCCCCTAAGGCCCTATATTGTGCATCCCAATGCATATTTCAATCAAAATCCTGACAATATCAACAAATAAACTTAATTTCTTAACACCCTAACACTTTTACCACCTAAAAGGGCCCTATGGGACCCATACACAACTCTTGGGAATATGAGTCCCACCCAGGTGGGACCCATACACCAGGTGTGGCATTTGAGTCCCATTTGGCCCTTTTTTAGGGTTTTGAGTGGGAAAATATGGGTTTAAGTTCAAACTTCTTGTATACCAGCCTATGGGATCCAATTAATGGGATATTAGATGGATTGCCTATATAAACAAGGTCTCAAATCATTATTTCATATAAGACTTCATGATATCAAGTCAAGCAATGAAGAGTTAAGCATTCCAAGACTTCACAAGAGTGTTAAGAGAGCTTACAAGATCACTTCTAAAAGAAAAATTCTTCATCAATTGTTGCAACAACTAAAGATTCATCATCATGTCAAGATTATCAAGCATTTTGTTGAGCTAGTGTTATGATGTAGCATTGAAGATCCATATACAAGAATTGTTTCATGTCCATATTCAAGATCTAGATCTACATCCTTCATGGCCATTTCATGTTAGATTGCATATTTACAAGACATCATTCAAGGTTATCATTCTTCATGCTTCATGTTTCATGTCCTTATTTCATTGTCTCATCATTTGGTTTAATTACCTCAAAGGGGTTTAACCAAGGCAAGCCCCCATTTACTAACAAATCAACAATTTTTCCTCTCTCTACATGTGTGATTGCAGGTATAGGTGCCTTGGAGCTTGAATATCCCTTGAAGATTAGCTTACAATCTTGAAGAAAGTTGTTGGAGTTGTCCCCTCATTTTCAAGGTTGCCATCTTCACAAAAAAGTCATTTGCAGCTCCAAAATCAAGGTTTCATATCTAGAAATTAGTTTGGAAGGGAAGAGAAAAGATTGGAGCACAAATTTGAACTTTGAATTCCCAAAAAAGAAAAATAGGATTGATATGCTAGAAGTGGTGTATGATTCCCACTATAGGCATTTTTCTATATTTTTGCAGTTTCAGATACCCTTTTTTCATAAACCAGTTCCTGTATAGAAACCCAGATCTGAGATTGATATGCCTAGACTAGCATATGAGTCCCAATAGGCCAAAATTTTAGGATTTTCTATGTTTCAGAGCTCATTCCAGTCTTCTATAGATTTCCAGGTGCACACATTTCATCTTGCAGCTTTATATTCTAGTTTACATACTTTTCTAGGTCATTTAGTGAAAGATTGTATCATATTAGGGTTAAACATAACATCTTGCATTCCATTTGTTTTTCCAATCCCTAGATTGGTGGTGAATGCCTCATTAGTTTACAATCAACCCCTAGGACAACCCTATTGCAAGATCTCTTTCTCCTTTGCATTGAGGTCTCTAGGGTTTCCCTTCAATGAAATAAGTAGAAAGTGGGTTTTTCTCTATGTCCTAAACCATAGAAAAGCATCACACCACCATTTTCTATTATTTTATTTTGTTGAAACTACATTTAGAACATCATAATTCTGATTTGGAGTCCATTATCATCCTAGATCTTGCTTACAATAACATTGCATTGCATTTTGCATTAGTTAATTGGCATTCTAGGGCTTTTAATTCTTGTATTAGTGAAAGTGCATATAGGTTGCATTTTTGCATCTCAAATAATTGAAAATAATCTAAAATTTTCATTTGCACTTAGGTTATGGATCATACAACATAAGAAGCATAAAAAATCACTTGAAATTTTCTAAAAATTGTGAAAAAACCCTCACTGGGACTCAAATGCCCCTTTGGGTGATTTAGTCCTAGTGCAAAATTTGAACTGCATTTTATAGAATTAAATTCCCTGTTTCTGAGCTTATGTTTGTTGTTGATAACTTTCTATTTCAGTTTGCATAGTTTTTGTTACATTCAAATCATTAGAGCTAGCATAATTTACATTCATTGCAAATGTGGATAGAATTAGATTCCTGCATTTTTCATTTTCAACATTATTTCAAAGTTTAATTAGATTAGATTACATATATATCATGATGTGTACTAATTATATTTATGATTTCTATCTTGTAGGAGTTGTGAGAGAACTCTATGATCTCTATCACCATATAGTTGTCGAGATAGTACCCCCATTAGTCTATGAGGAGGCTACTGATATAGAATATGTACCTCCACCCATCGTGGAGTGGGATTGAAAGTTGTTTGAGTTGTACGTCAGACTGTGGGAAGTGTATGAGTCTTAGGAGGCACATCCATTGAGCTGATGTTGCCCAAGATGCACAGTCTTCTCGAACCCCAAGAGAGTTTGAGAGACTACGATTGGAGGTAGCCAGAATTCAGGTGGAGAGAGATCAGATAGCACAGGAGCATCGAGAGGCCCTTGGATAGGTGCAGGATTTACAGTTTTCTCTTAATGTGCTTGGTGGCTCTCGATCACGATCGGATACCATCGTCTCCCGACAGACCACCTCTAGACTGATACGAGCATTAGATCTCGAGGGATCTAATAGTCATAGACCTCATTAGCATTATATATATTGATGACATGTATACAAAACTTTGATATATATATATATACATATATATATGTATATATATACATATACATATATATATGTATACATATATATATATATATATATATACATATACATATATATGTATATGTATGTATACACATGTATATATATATATGTGTATGTATATATACATACATACATACACACACACACACACACACACACACACACATATATATATAGAGAGAGCCTTTGATGTTCCATTACTTGTGTTTATGTGTTTAATGTTAAATGGCAATGTGATTGATTAAATAATATTTGTAAGACTATTTAATGAATGTCCATGATTTAACATGTTTTATGTGATCTAATTAAAACTAATTCTAGTTTCTCTTAGATGCAACATTGTGATTAGGTATGTTATGCTAAATTAAATGCACTTATGATCTAATTTAAAGAATATTAAATGCATATAAGGATCTAATCTAACATAATAGACAAGATTATCTTGAATAGTATGAAATCTAAAGTAACCATCTAAAAGTTAATTTAAATAATTACCTTAGTATTCAAGAAACATAAATAATTGTTTTTCAAGAATGAAGCAATGTGAGAGCACATAGACTGTCATCTACTATCTCTAACATCACTGCTTTATCATTCACACTATTCAAGTTCATTAGATATAGTATTGGTGCAGATGCATGACATTAATAGGTTCTTTGAGAGGTGTACCATCCATTTCTGTTAACATATATGCTCTGGATCCATAATTTTCATCGATTATGTAAGGGCCTAACCAATTAGGGCTGAACTTTCCTTTTTCCATCATGTCAGCATTAACATTACACTAATTTTTCGCATAACACAAAATTGCCTTTATTAAAGGAATAGGGGATTACGTTGTAATTGTAACTACTTTGCATTCTTTTAGAATAAGCTTGAAGGTGTTCAAGAGAATTTATGTGTAGTTCCTCGAGCATTTCAAGCTAATGCAACCATTGTTCTTTATATGTATTGTCATCAATAACTCCTTGAAGAGAAATTATTAATGAAGGGATCTCTAACTCCAAGGGAATTATCACCTCAATTCCATAGATGAGGTTATAAGGGGTATGTACAGTTGATGATCTAACGTTCATACAATAGGCCCATAATGCATATGTTAGCTGTGTATGCCAATCTTTATATTTTTGTTTACATTTTTCTTTAGAATTTTCTCGAGGGTTCTATTAGTTGATTCATCTTGACCATTAGATTGTGGGTAATAAGGTGTTGAAAAGTGATGCTATATGTTAAAAATTTCTAAGAATTTATTCACATCCTTGTTCTTAAATATTGGTGTCCCATTGTCTGAAACGAGAAATAATGTGTTCCAATATGAAATGTCATTTTACATTGAAGGAGTTGTCGAACGAAGGGGTATTGCTTCCACCCGCTTCGTGAAATAATCCATTGCAGTGATTATGAATGTATTTCCAACAGAGGAAGGGGGTGAAATTTTTCCAATGATATCTAGGGCCCACACCAAAAAAGGCTAGATAGGGACTTGTGCACAAAGCTTAGAAGTGGGAGCATGAATCAGTCTATTATGTTCTTGACATTTGTGACATTTCTTAACATATGCAAAGCAGTCTTGTTCCATGTTTCTCTAGTAATAGCCTATATGGATTAGCTTTTGCACTAGCGATCTTCCTCCAAAATGTCCTCCACAAGCACTTGAATGAGCTTCCTCAAGTGATATTGGGTTTTCAAATTATTTAAGGAACCTAAGAAAGAGACCATCAAAGGACCTTTGATACAATACATTAGCAAGAATTATATACTTGGATTCAAGTCTTTGAAGGTGTCATTGAGTATTCCTAGTTGTAGATTTAGGAAAGGTACCAGTTTTTAGGTAATGAAATATCGTTGCATACCATTCACTAGATTTTTCTGTGGTGATTGCTAGTATCTCATTTGTTTATGCTCGATCGAAGGTTTCAAAATTGTGTGGATGAAAAATGTGAAATATTTTGAGAGATCATGAGGGGATATTAGAGAAGTTGTGCTTTCCATTGCATCCACATGTCTATTGTCTTTTCTTGGGATGTTATCAATGGTAAACGAATCAAACTTTTCTAATCTAGAGCCATTGTGAGATCTTTGTATTTTGATAGTTTGTAATGATTTGCTTCATATGTTCCATTTATAAATTTTTAGTGATTAATTGTGAATCACCAAATATTTTGATGTCTTAGGTTCCTGGAGTTAAAGTGGCGCGTAATCCAGCAATTAACTCTTCATATTCTACGGTGTTTTTTGTACATAGGAAATTTAATCGATATGATAAGGGAATAGGTTTTCCTATGGGTGGAGCTATAACTCCCACACCAGAGCCCATTCTACACTTAGATCCATCAAAATAAAATTCCCATGCCTTATCATGCTCTTGAATTGTCAATAAATTAGATCGTTAGGAAATGTTTCTTGATTAGGTAATGCTAGGGGGGAAGGAGCATTAGCTAACTAGTTGGTCAAGTCTTTGTCCTTTGATTGAATTTTGTAAAAAAAACTTAAGGTCAAACTCAGTCAACACAATAACCCATTTAGCTAATCATCCTGATAAATATGTTTTAGCAAAAAGATGCCTTAGAGGATCAAATCTTGTTATCACATGTATTTCAATATTTAATAAGTAATTTCACAACTTACTAGTGTTGTGCAGTTTTTGCACACACGCCCCACTTGGAGTGGGGACCCCCTTTTTTTGGTGTCTTTGACCTTTGATTTTATTGGATTTATCATTTTGGGGTCTTGACATGTTGGTTTTGCTAGCTTTTCCCTTGCCTTGGGGTTGCAGTTGATTGAAATTGAGTTTTTGGCTAAGTCCGGGTTTTCACCTAAATCCGGGATTTTCCGCCTCTGGCGGATTTTTCCGGCCCTGGTTCCTTATCCGTCTCTTGCCGGATTCTCCGATTCCGGGTTTTTGCCTAACTTCGGGATTTTCAGGTCCAGTCGGATTTTCCCGGATTCCGTCAAAGTCCCGATCTTCCTGATTTCCCCGGTTTCTGCATTTCCGCGGAATCCGTGTCTCCGCGCATTCTGGGATTCTCCGAAATTCCACTTGGGGCTCGGGTTTCCGGACTTGTCAGAAACGTCTTTTCGCGCATTAATGGCTGAGGTACCTTGGTTCAGGCGGGTATAAGGTCGATTTAGGGCATTTTCCGATTCATTTCAACTTCGATTGCTTCCTCGTTTTTTGCTCTGGCGATTCAGAACTTGTGTTTGAGCTTTGAGGATTGATCTTGGTTTGCTTGCGCGTGAATTGCTTGAGTGTTGCTGCCAGTATCTCGTGGCTTGGACGTGTTGTCACGTGGATTAATTTTCTGAGCTCGATTTCTGCCCGTCTTGGTCCATGGTATGTATTCGTCGCCCTTCAGTTTGCTTGCATGGTGATTTGAGGTTTTCTTGTACTGGGCATTGTTGAATTTTGGGGTCGGCTCGTGTTTGACTTTGGGTTTCGTATTTATTCAGTCAGGTTGATCTGTTTATTATTGAAGCCCATCTCTCGTGCCCTATAAGTTCTGTTTGTTCATTTAATTGCATATTTACATTTTCGACGAGAATTCTGGGTCGTGTTGCATGTTTGTTTTGGGTGCGGAATGTGTTACCATGCGAATTTAGGGTTTCCTTGGTGTTTCGGTTAACGCGATGATTTGATCTTGTGTTTGAATGACTTTCGCCTCGTTTCATGTCGGCTTCCCCGTCCTGTGAGGATTAGAGGGCTTTTAGGTAAATCCTGAACTGATATTTTAACCCTAAAAGCTTGCTCTGGTTTTAATGGCGGATATGTGGTTGTTCGATTTAGGGCATCGTCGTTTTAGTATGGGATCCTTCCTTTGAGTGCTTCTGAGCGTTGGAACCCTTTGCATATTCGAGTCTGGTGATTGTCGTCGGTTTTGGGTTCATTCGAGCTTAGGTATTGGAGATCTTGTGGTCGCTCCTGTTTTGGTGCACGATTTGCCATTTTTCGGGTTTCCGAGGCTGTCGCGGAATTTCCGGTCTCCCGGATTTTCCCGGTTTCCTTTTATTCCGCGGACAGGGTTAATTTCCGGTGCATTTGACGCTGTCCGCGAAAGTCCGTCCCATTCGGATTTTTCCGGATTTCCTGTTTGGTCGCGTTCTTTTGCATATTTCGGTGATAGGATTGATGGAATGTTTGTCAATGCCTATTTCTTGATTGCCAATGAGCAAAATTAATGATTTTCCTTTGATTTCCGAGCGTATTAATGATTTACATGGCTAATAGTGATTTGGCAGCAGGAGTCCGTCTGGGTCGGATTTCTCTGGAATTCCGCCCCGAATGTATTTTCCCGGATTATACGATTTTCCCGGATTATTTGATTTCTCCGGATCTCGGAAGATTGGCAATTGGCATTTGATTTTAATGGATTTATATGATGTATGCTAACCTTTTGGATTGATATGAGCTTAATAATTGAATTCTAACAATGATTCTTGGATGTGCAGGCCGAATCAAGCAAAGCTGCTGCTGGGAAGTCCAAAGGTGGTGCGGGGGCATCTGTAGTTTCCGAGACAGAAAAATTGAGATTGGACATGAAGAGTCAGGTCCCAGAGAGTAAGATATCCTCCGTATGGGCGGATGTGTCCGATACAAATGTTGGTGCCTGGCGTTATGAGGAATTCAAAAAAAGAACAGCTGAGAAGGACCAGTCGGCATTGAGGCAAGGGATGATGAACTCAGGGTTGGTACATGTGGCAGGGTTCCCTCCAGCAGTCCAGTGTTACGAGCTAATTTTGGAGTGTGCTAGGCAGTACGCTTTTGACACACAGATGGTAGTTAGCACTGAGGGACGGGTGTTGGCAAATTTCAGTCCAGCCTCCATTGCCCGGGCCTTCAGCATGCCGGATCTCCCCTCGGTCTGTGCCCTAAACATTGACACTGCTCGCACATATTATGAGAACGAGCCAGTTAAGGCTCAACAGCTTATCAACTCATGGCTTGAGAAGCCCAAATCTCACCACTCCAAATTGCCCAAACAGTTGCACAGGGTGAAGTTCAGGCCGGATATCTATGACGCCATCACACTGTTGAGCAGGGTGGCCGGACTTAAAACTGCCGGGGTATTGGAAAGTTGGATGGTCCATGTGATCACCAAGATAGGCCAAGGAACGAATTACCACTGGGCAGGACTTATCAGTGCAGAAATAGATAGGCAACTGAGGAATGTTTTGGAAGGAAAGAAGTTTACCATGTCCTCCTATGTCATATATATACTGGCCATCTCCTACCCCTACAAGGGACTGACTCCGGCGGGAACCGTTGGACAAGACATTATCTATGAGGTCTATCCGGAATTGCACCTCGGACACGGAGATTATAGGAGGGCCAATGATGCCTTCACTATGCACATTACCCGGACCCTTCAGAATGCGGAGCACATTAGATTGTCCGATGGGGCTAAGGGGTTGATTAAGAATTACGGGGCCTGGTTCATCCAGTTCCCCACTTTCACTTATCTCCGGATTGATGGATGCCCCGTTGCTCCCTACAGACTGCCCCGGTATCCCACTGATCACATAGTGCTACTGGAGGTCGTAAGACAAATTTGTGAGTTCGATACGGTGGTGAAGAGGGAGAAACATAAAACTAGTTTTGGAGGTGACTTCCCTCTTGGGATTGGCGTGGATGTGATGTGCCCTTCCATTCAATCAGCTCACACTGCAGGTGAGGAATTGGCCGCCTATGGATTCTCTTTCCATTCAAAGAGAATGAATTTTGACATCACCGGAGGGGCACAGAAAAGGGCTACCCAGGAATACAGGCACAAAGAGGACTTGGAGGACTACTGGGTCAACATTAATGATGACCTTGATGCATGAAGGAAAAGGTATTCCCGGCTTGCCAGTAGAGGCAATTAGGCAATACAATGTGAAGCTGATTCCGGATCAGCTGGAAGATGATGGAAAACTGGTCCAGGACCACGTATATGAGCCCATTAAGGATAAGTCAGTAGCAGAGATTGATTGGAATGAGCCTGAGGTGACATAGTTGGAAGGCTTAATGGCTCCAGTGCTAAAATTTACCTTTGCTTGGATCAAACATGAGGTATGGGTGTTGGAAAATGCCAATGTACCCTTCACTTTCGACTTGATGGGGAATCTCAACCCCATGTCCACCTCTGAAGAATCCGGGGAAGAGGACCCCAAAGGGAAGACAGCCAGGGCCTCTCCCTTCAAAATAAAAGTTAGAAGTCCTAAGGGGACTCAACCTGCAGCAAAAAGGAAACCTATCGGCAAACGCAGGTGGAAGACCCTGACTATCAGCAAGTCCTCGGACGAGGAGGAGGCGGAGGAAGCTGAAGAGGAAGATGTTCCTCCACCGCCCAAGAAAGCTAGAACTGCAAGGGAGGCGAAGAAGAAAGGCCAGACGACTTCAGAGGATGAACCCCCAATTGTGGATGTGGAAAGCTCCGGAGGGGAGAAGACCAAAGTATACACTAGAAGATCCAGAACTCCTTCCCCAAAGGATGTTGCGCAGCCAAAGGATTCTTCTCCAATATTGCCAGCCCCTGAATAGGACAAGCCTGTCTCTCCTCCACAGAGTGTAACAGAACCGGAGAATCCGGATGAACAGGAAATCAGCGGAGAGGCAGAGCCGTTTAAAGAAGGGGCATTATTCAGTGAGGCTGCCGAGCTCGATGCAGAGACAGAGGAGAGGCACACTTCTCCCTTGGTACAGTACGAGGATTCTCTGGAGAGTGAGAAGGGCCGCGGATCGCCAGAACCGGAGGAAGGCCTGCCTGCTCGGACTCCATCACCAGTGTTTCCAGAATTGGGAATTGAGGAGGCTGTTCAGAGCAAGGAGACCCCTGAGAAGAAAGAAGATGACAAGGCAACAACTGAAGAAGAAGTCGAGGTGACAGTAGCAGAAGAGGAGAAAGCCACAGAGGACCTGGGGAAAACTGACACAGAAGGAATCTGGACAGACCCTGTAGCCCCGGACTGGTTAGAAAAGGAAATAGCAAGGAAGAAACAGGTGATAGTGGAGGACACTCCTCTTGACTGGGATGCAATGTTATCCCAGATTGGTAAGGGGAAGAAGAAGAAGGCTGCCAGGATAATTTTCCGAGTAGAAAGGGATGAAGTGCACAACCGTGTAGTCCACATCGCCACCCCTGTTGCAGATAAAACAAGAGATGAGGTAGCAGGCCAGGATTACAGTGTCCAAACCATTAACCTTGGGCCGGCCTCCCTAGAACAAGACATTGAGGAATTCGAGGGGTCAAGTGCTGTAATTGTAGACAGATTGAAGAGGGAGACTCAGACAAAGTGAGAATTGAAAAGGGAAAATGAAAGGTTGAGGAAAAGCTTAGAAGAGGTCATGAAACCTCTACGGTCCATCCATCCGTCCTCCTCTTCTACTCCCAGATTTCTGCCGAAGGAAACGATCTCTGGCATAGAGAAGATGAAGGCCTCCACACAAGCTACCATAGACTGGTTGATGAGTGTTCGGACACAAGGGGATGAAGCTATTAAGGAGATCTTGTCTGTTGGCAAGGATGTAGTCCGAGGAAAAGAGCTGATGGAAGGCATCCTTTCTCAGGATAAGAATGATGTCGATTCCCTGCTGCAGAAGACAAAGATTATTCTAGGGCATGGCAAGGAAAAATTGGGCAAGGATGGAATTCTCCCCTCCACCAGATTGGATGAACCGTGGGAATGGTTCGAGGCATTACAGATCAGGCAGGGAGGCCTGAAAAAGATACAGAAATGAAGAAAAACCATTGATGCCGACCTTACTGCAATCTATGATGGTTGCATTGCATTTTTTGAAGTAATGACAGGGAGAAATAAGATGGCTCCTAAGTACCTAAGTTTAGATCAATTGAAGGAATGGTGGCATGAGGTTTATGCCCCGGATTCTGATGAGGTTGTCACTGGCCATATGCTTGACGATGCAGCTACATATTTGGCAGTGATAGATAGATACCTGACCAGCAGAAAGGATTGGAAGAAAACCATTGAGCGGTCCAATGAAGGGATTGATTCGATTAAATGCCGGCTCAAAGTTTTGCCATTGCCACCTGTTGCTGAGCTGGAGGGAGTTTTCTCGAAGGTCCAAGGGTCACCAGCGCGGAGGAAAGACAAAGGAAGCAGCGGTTAATGTTTACCTCGAGATTTGTGCTTCCCTATTATCATAGGGCATGCATTGGACCGGAATTCCTTGGAGACTGTGCCTTGGCCGACTTGGATGATGGCATTAAATGTGTGCCTTAGTTTGTTTCCTTGGCCGACCTGTTTTGGCGGGTTTGATTATTTTTAAAAATGTTTGGCTGGGCCGACATGTTTTGGGGGGAAAATTTGATAAATAGGCATTCTTGCCTCATTGTAAGGGTTCAGTTCAGAAGATTTTGATAGTAGAGATTAGCAAGAGCAATAGTTAGAGTTTTTTAGAATTTCTTGAAGCAAATATCATATTCAGAACAGTTGAATTGTTGCAGCATTTGATGATTAATACAATTGAAGGCATTGTGGTTTTCCTGGTGAAATCTTTGTGTTATCTCATCTCGCATGTTTCTTTTGTTCTATCTTTTATATTGCTTGAAGATCTAGGGTTTAATGTTCAGAAATAAATTAGTTTAGTTGGATAAATGGTGTATGTGATTTCATATTTGGAATGTCGGTAGCTATCTTTGGTCTATACTCCCAGTAACTATCTGATTGTAGTAGGCTGGTGCAGTCAACCTGGACCATATATTCAAATGTGCTTAAGTTCGGTTGTAGATGCAAGTCTATGATTTGAAAATTTGTATTCCTCAGAAGATTGCACTGTTCCTGTAAGATTGCTTTGTGGGTCAAACAGGAATTGGTTATTTGAGATAGGTCCATTCCAGATATATGTCATTTGCAGTGCTTGTCCTTTCGGTAATTTAGATCTTATCACTTTCCTTGCATCCCTATCTTTTGCAATTTCTTTATTATTCGGTTAGACTTAGGATTCAAGATCATCATATTGTCAGATCTGATAAATTGAAAGGGTTCAGTCTGCTTGTAGTAAGGTCCGATTGTGATTACCAGCAATTTCACATTTCATCTGAGTTGTTTTATGCATTGTTATGACCTAACACCCGAGAGACCTTGGGGTGATTTTCAACAATTTATTGTTGGAGATTATCTTTCAAGAGAGATAGAATATCATTTTCTGTCTGAGTTGTTGCTGTGCAAAAAACACCATCAACAGATTGGCGCTAGAAGGAGGGCCTGAATGAGCACACTAGATCGTTTCTTGAATGCCATCTCTCCAGAGAGATTTAGGAGAAATACCAGATCCATCACCAGAGAGGAAGATTTAGAGGAGCTTCAATTTCCCAATAGGTCAAGAAGGACTAGAGGGAGAGGAGAATCATCATCGCCCGCTCCATCACCAACATCATCCACATCCTCATATAGGGGAGTATCATCATTACCTATCCCTTCACCAACATCGTCCATATCTTCTCACCCTGAGGTTGAAGCAATACCCGTTCCTGAAGAGGTTCCCCCTCAACAGCCCCAACCTGCCATTAACCAACCACAACCTCCACCCCCGCTCTTACCAATGGATTTCCTTGCCAACAATCCGTCACCTTTGTCCTTCGGTGCTTATAATGTAATGCCCAAAAACCCTGAGCATTTCTGCTCGAAATTCCATGTGAATGACCCGAACAGAACTGCAGAAGAACACATAAGGATTTTCCAAACTTTCCTTAAAGACAGAGGAATTGTCCATGAAGATGTTGCTTGTAGGTTATTTCCTTATTCCCTGGGTGAAGAAGCCTTTTATTGGTACAACCATCTCCCTGCTGGCTCAATTCAGAATTGGAGTGACCTTGAAAAGACCTTTCTGCAAAAGTTCCGAATACCCATCAGTGCTAATGAGTTATACCTGCAATTTATCAAAGTCAAGAGAGAAGTCAATGAACCCATAGCCAGTTTCAATAATAGATTCCATCGTGCGTTCACCAGATTGCAAGACCCATATGTCCTAGATGATGGTACTGCCCTGGGAGTATATTATGAAGCTCTGGATAGTCTAACGGCAACCTTTCTGAAATGGAGACCTAACCCTCCAGCCACCTTGACAGATGCTTATACGGAGGCTGTCAAGCTTAGCACAGACTTGAGACAGCACTTGACGGGGCCATTGCCTTCTCTGGGACCAGTTGCACATCCCAACCAGATTCAGGCAGTAAATCAAGCTCTCACCAATCATACCCCAATTATGAACCCAGTTCCCCAATTACCCATAGTACCACACCCTGGTCATCCCATGAACCAAATCTCTCCTATGACAAACTTCCCTCAACAACAAGTGAACCAACCCATGTATCAGTCACAGCAGAATAGCTTCCCTGCTTACCTGCAGAATTCTGAGGTGCTGCACCAGTCTTTGGGATCCGCCACAATGCCTATTCCCCCTCAGAGTAACCCGAACCAGATCCCTTACCAAGATCCTAATAGGGAGAGAATTGATGAAATGGCTGAACAAATCAAGAAGTTAAATCTGGAAGTGACTTACCTGAGAAATCAGAATAGTCAGTTGCAAGCTGCTCAGAAGGGAATGCAATCTAATCAGAACAGGGAGTTCTCACAAGGACATAACTTTGACAAGGGACAGCGTAATGACAGAGGTTTCTACAATGATAGGGGATATAACCAGGATAGGGGTTACAACAATGACAGAGGTTTCAATAATGAAAGGAGGCAGAATTTTGATAGAGGCCAAGGAAGTGGATCAGGATTTGATAAAAGGCCACCACAAGGACAAAACAAAACTTGGAATACAAGGCCTAATAATGGAGGAGTTCCTACTCCATTGGATCAGCCAGCCAATCAGATTGTTAATCAATCTGTGAACAAACCAGTCAGCCAGGATAAACCTCCTAACGGTGTATATTTGGCAGAGGCAGCCCTATCAGGATGGTGCAGACTCCATAAGACAAGCCAGCATTCAGAACTGGAATGTCCAGAATTTCAAACTGCAGCCTCCATTTTTCAGTATGAGGTGGAAAATAACGCTAATGGATAGGAGATTGTCCCCTCTAAATCCTATGATTCTCCTATGCTGGTATTGAATCATGCTCCTTTTCCAACCAGCAAGGAAAATATGCCAGAAGAACCCGATTCCCGTGATGAAACAGATCAGATTTGTAATGGAGATGAGGTGGCCCAGTTTTTTGACGAAGGAAATATAAATGACAATGGTCCCTTGGATCAGGACGAAGCTTATGTTGAAGAAGTTCAGATGTTTCAGAGACAGGGATTGAGGGATATGCCTCACAGACGCCCACAGCCTGGAGGGCCCTTCACCACTTCCATTCCTCCCAATAACTTTAGTACCCCTCCAGATCCTAAGGCGAGCAATAATCCATCTTATCCACAGGTTTCCAAGCAGTACCTTTCGAAAGATAGACAACCTCAAGCAGAACCACAGAAGGAAATAACTGTTCAAGCAAGCAGGGATAAGGCAGAGGAGCCACCTAAGGAGGTCTCCACTGACATGAGTGAAGAATAGATGGCTTCATATGTCGCGAGGAATTCAAGAAATTAAAGGTAAACCTTTCTGCTTTTGAATTGTTGAGGTTTCCTGCAATTAGAAAGGCTGTCTTGGGTACTTACGATGCAAATCCAAAGACATCGGACAAATCTTCTGGTGAGCATATCAGCCAGACCTCCGGTTTTCAGCCTGTGAACACCCAAAGTCAGACACAGAATAAGACTAATCTACCCCCTGGAGATAGAGGAAAAGAAAAGGATAGAACTCAAGTGGCTCAGGTAGATACCCAGCCTACCTTGTTTCAAGGGAAGATGGAGACTCCACCATTTTTGATATCCGTTCGAATCTTTGGTAAGAACCTTCACAATTGTTTGTTAGATTTTGGTGCGTCTACCAACGTGATGCCCCTTGGAGTTTGTAGGGCTCTACGAATTACACCTGCTGATTCCCAGAAGAAGGTCACTTAGTTGGACAGAACCGAAGTGAGTGTAGTAGGGGAACTCAACATGATCCAGATGCAGATAGCCTCTGATCCAAGAATCCAACAGGTTATTAACATTCAAGTGGCTGATATTCCTGATGCATACGGTTTAATTCTAGGACGAGAGTTCACCAAAGCCCTGAATGGGTATGTGTCCACTGACCACTCTCACATGTGGCTTCCCTGGAAGGGAGTGCCTAATCAGATAAGGATTGAGAGGGAGCCTAGAATGAAGTACATGATAACAGAGTACCAAAAGACTTCGACCGAGGTTCTCATATCAGAAACTGGAATGGGAAACTACTTGCTATCCGCCCCATATGAAGAATCAGATGTAGAAGAGGTGCTGATGTTGCATACGATGCCAGTGGACGCTGAAACAGGGTCGAGTCTTGTTGAGGTCCTAACAGAATCAGTTGAGGAAGAAGAAGAACCTGAGGATAGACAGATTAGCTTACTGGACAATTTCCAAGATTTCATCAAGCAATGCGCGGAGAATCAAACTCACTTAGGAAAGAAGACAAGTTTTAAGGAGTTACTCTTGCCGAATTGGTGCAGAGTCCACAATGCTTCTCACTCAGAATTGGAGTGTTGCTTGTGTCAGACAGCAGTGAAAGAAGTGTACAAAAGCATGAATCCATCTCGGGTAGCTAGCACAGATGAGCAGAATCTGCAAGCAAAGTATGAAAATCAGAAACCTGCTGTGGCTGAGGAAACCTCTAATACTGACAAGCCAAAAGACAAAATGAAGAAAACCACCACTGCGGAATACTGGACTCTCAAGTTTGATGGATCTAAGTCCAAGCAAGGGGCTGGAGCTGGATTTGAATTGATAAGTCCCAAAGGTAAGAGTTTCTTCGCAGCTCATAGACTCCAATTTCACTGTACAAATAATGTGGCTGAATATGAAGCTTTAATTCACGGACTCCTTATGGCGCTCAAGAAAAAGGTCAAGGTCCTACAAGTTTTTGGTGACTCAGAATTAGTAGTCAAACAAGTAAGAAAGCAGTATGCCTGTCACGACAGGAGGATGACCAACTATAGGCATAGAGTTTGGGACCTCATCGAGGGGTTCGACGCTTTTAATATCCAATTGATCCCAAGGAAGAAGAATCAAACTGCTGATTCTCTAGCTCAAGCGGCCAGTACCTTACAACCACTGTCCCTATCAGGATTGAAGAAGTTTACTGTTGAATTAACTCCTGTCCCGTCAGTCCCTGACAATGTGACTAACTTTCAGGTGTTTGAGAATGATAAACATATCCTTGAATTTATCACGAACACGGATGTTTTTTCTTCACAGATCATCGATGAAACAGAACCTCAGGAAGCAGAATTGGACCTAGAAGGTGTGCTAAATTTGAAGTCCAATACTATTCCAAGAGGAATGGTACAGCTGGAGAGAATTTTCGATATGGACAAAATCAGAGATCAAGAACAGGAATCTAAGAAAGAGTCTATCAGTGGGCAGTGTGACACTCACAATGTGGGCACTGAAGATGCTGTGAAAAATGTTTTCATTGGTAAGGTTTGTACTCCTGAAGAAAGACAGGGAATAATTAGAGCCCTATACGACTTTCCAGACATAGTGGCCTGGGGTTATGAAGACTTGAAGACTTATGATACATCCATCATAACTCACACTATACCTCTCAAGCCAGGTGCTAAGCCTTTTAGACAGAGGCAGAGACCTATTAATGCGCTGTTGGAGCCACTTATACAGAAGGAAGTTCAGAAACTGCTGTCCGCTAGGATCATATTTCCTGTCAGGCATTCTACTTGGGTGGCTAATCTGGTTCCAGTAAGAAAGAAGAACGGTGAAATTAGGCTCTGTGTTGACTTCAGAAATCTGAACAGGTCATCTGAAAAGGATAATTATCCAGTCCCTCATTGGATGAAGTGTTACAAGTGGTTAATGGATCGCAGATGATGTCCTTTCTGGACGGCTATTCAGGATATAATCAGGTGATGGTCCAGTATGAGGACAGACACAAGACCGCCTTTACAACAAGTGGGAACTTTCGCCTACAGGAGGATGCCATTTGGGCTTATCAATGCAGGAGCCACATTTCAACGAGCTATGGATATTGCCTTTCAAGGACATCATAGGGAAATGCATCATCATTTACATGGATGATCTGACTGTTTTCTCCAAAAATAGAGGGGATCATATCTCAGATCTGCGTAAAGTGTTCCAGAAGTGCAGGGAATTCGGCATCTCTTTGAATCCCAAGAAGTGTATCTTCGGAGTTACAGAAGGCAAACTGCTGGGCCATGTGATATCAGAGAAAGGCATTGCTATAGATCCAGAGAGAGTGGAAGCCATCCTAAAAATTCAACCGCTTGCCAGTAAGAAAGAGATGAAATCTTTCTTTGGTAAGATTAATTTTGTTAGGAAATTCATTACTGGATTTGCTGAGATTGTCAAGCCACTAAATGCCATGTTAAAACAAGATGCCAAGATAGAGTGGACTGCAGAAGTGAAGGAGTCCTTTGCAGAGATTAAGAGAGCCATTGCTGATGCTCCAGTGTTGGTGAGTCCAGATTATAGTAAACCGTTCTATATCTATTCCTTTGCTTCAGACCACTCATGTGCTGGAATGCTGACGCAAAAGTCTGATGAGGGGAATGAGCATCCCATCACTTTCATGAGCACGCCATTGAAGGATGCTGAGTTGAAATACCCATGTGTAGAGAAGCAAGCATATGCCCTTGTTCGAGCAGTAAAGAAATTTAGGCACTATATCCTCAGAAACAAGGTGTTTGCAATTGTTCCTGATTCTGCAGTTAAGTTATTGTTGATGCAGAATGAGTTAGGGGAGCGCAGAGCTAAATGGGTAACCATGCTTCAGGAGTTTGACATTGAGATCCGGCCCATGAAACTGGTAAGAGGACAGGGACTCACCCAGACCATGGCAGAGATAGGCCCTGAATTGTCTGTCTGTAACTATGATGTTGGAGCGGTTTCCCCAGATGGCTGGTATGATGATATAGTTTATTATTTGCTAAATCAGCGAGCTCCTGGTCATCTTAATGCAGTACAGAGGCAAGCCTTGAGACTGAAAAGTGATGGTTTCATGCTGAAAGGAGCTGTCCTATACAAGAAGAACCACGAAGGTATTTATTTGAGGTGCCTTGGGAGGTAGGAGTCTGAGAGAGTAATAAATGAGTTTCATGAGAAATATGGCACTGGTCATGGTTCTGCCATTGCCACTGTGAATCAAATTTTGAGGGCAGGGTACTACTGGCCTACTTTGTTCAAGGATGTTCATCAACATGTACGGACCTGTCACATTTGCCAGACTGCAGCAACAAGATAAAGGTGTGCAGCACTTCCGCTCCAGTCTGTTATTGAGGTAAAACCTTTTGCTCAATGGGGTATGGATTTCATCGGCCCCATCAATCCACCATCTTCTGCTGGACACAGGTATATTCTCACCATTACTGATTATCTTACAAGGTGGACTGAAGCATTTGCTTGTAGGCAGTGTACATCAGAAGTAGTAATCGATTTCTTAGAATCTGCCATTCTCAATCGGTTTGGATGTCCTTTCGCTGTTGTGTGTGATAATGGTCCTGCCTTTGCATCTTTGAAATTCTCAAACTGGGCTTTTGATCATGGCATTGTTGTTAAGTTTGCATCTAATTATTATCCCCAGGGGAATGGTCTAGCTGAATCCTCTAATAAGAACCTGTTGACTGTTATCCGAAAACTGTTAGAGAGGAACCCAAAGGATTGGCATACCCAGCTTAGGTTTGCTCTTTGGGCCGATCGTACTCGGGTTAAGTCCTCCATTGGTACCTCTCCTTATCATTTAGTGTACGGTCTGGAACCAGTTTTCCCTATCCAGCTTAAAATCCCAACTCTGCAGTTTATCAACCAGTTTTATGATGAGGGTGATAGAAGGGAAGCGAGATTAGCTGAATTGTTGCATCTTGAGGAAAAACGGGATAATGCCCTTGAAAGATTCGCCAAACACCAGGGGGTAGTCAAGCGATGGTTTGATAGGAGAGCTAAAGTCAAAGCCTTTAGGATTTCTGACCTTGTCCTGTATTGGGATAAGCCGCATGATCAGAAAGGTAGCCATGGTAAGTTTGATAGATTATGGCTTGGTCCTTACCAGATTGCTGAAATTCTGGGAGATAATGCCTTCCGTTTGAGAACTCTCACGGGAGAAGACATACCACTGCCTGTTAATGGGCAGTATCTTAAACATTATTTACAGTCTTGAGCTGTTCTCGGCTCTTTGCCCTGTAAATAGTTAGTTAGGTTGCTCTCTTTGCTTGCTTTGCTTGTTTTGGTTAGGGTAGGTTTCCCTTTTGCTTTGCTGGTTTCGTTTGGTTAGAGTAGGTTTTCTTTGGTTTGTTGGTTTTGCTTTGCGTTGTTCTTGCTTTTGGTCTTATCTCCTTGTGGGATTTTGGGTGCATCTGTATGATAATGGTGACAAAGCAGGTCCAATGTTCTTGATATTTCCCTTACAAACTTTAATCTTTTTTCCAGAATGTTATGGTATGAATTTTGTTGCCTATGTCACTTGTCCTTGTGGTAAGGCGAAGATTTTCTGGTCAGTCTGAACAGGAATGTATTGGGGTCTTATACTTTTAATCTTTAAATATACCTGAAGTTGTAAAAGGTCCTTATAAGGTCTGGACAGGTGAAAAATCTTTTTCTGCTCTAGTGCCACTGTGGTTCTCAGCCCTGAGTGTGAACTTCACTGTTCACAGGTTGAATAAGTTGAGTAAAA
>VDFB02056351.1:47393188-47460519 GCA_007258455.2 Sequoia sempervirens
TGGAAAGCTCCGGAGGGGAGAAGACCAAAGTATACACTAGAAGATCCAGAACTCCTTCCCCAAAGGATGTTGCGCAGCCAAAGGATTCTTCTCCAATATTGCCAGCCCCTGAATAGGACAAGCCTGTCTCTCCTCCACAGAGTGTAACAGAACCGGAGAATCCGGATGAACAGGAAATCAGCGGAGAGGCAGAGCCGTTTAAAGAAGGGGCATTATTCAGTGAGGCTGCCGAGCTCGATGCAGAGACAGAGGAGAGGCACACTTCTCCCTTGGTACAGTACGAGGATTCTCTGGAGAGTGAGAAGGGCCGCGGATCGCCAGAACCGGAGGAAGGCCTGCCTGCTCGGACTCCATCACCAGTGTTTCCAGAATTGGGAATTGAGGAGGCTGTTCAGAGCAAGGAGACCCCTGAGAAGAAAGAAGATGACAAGGCAACAACTGAAGAAGAAGTCGAGGTGACAGTAGCAGAAGAGGAGAAAGCCAGAGAGGACCCAGGGAAAACTGACACAGAAGGAATCTGGACAGACCCTGTAGCCCCGGACTGGTTAGAAAAGGAAATAGCAAGGAAGAAACAGGTGATAGTGGAGGACACTCCTCTTGACTGGGATGCAATGTTATCCCAGATTGGTAAGGGGAAGAAGAAGAAGGCTGCCAGGATAATTTTCCGAGTAGAAAGGGATGAAGTGCACAACCGTGTAGTCCACATCGCCACCCCTGTTGCAGATAAAACAAGAGATGAGGTAGCAGGCCAGGATTACAGTGTCCAAACCATTAACCTTGGGCCGGCCTCCCTAGAACAAGACATTGAGGAATTCGAGGGGTCAAGTGCTGTAATTGGAGACAGATTGAAGAGGGAGACTCAGACAAAGTGAGAATTGAAAAGGGAAAATGAAAGGTTGAGGAAAAGCTTAGAAGAGGTCATGAAACCTCTACGGTCCATCCATCCGTCCTCCTCTTCTACTCCCAGATTTCTGCCGAAGGAAACGATCTCTGGCATAGAGAAGATGAAGGCCTCCACACAAGCTACCATAGACTGGTTGATGAGTGTTCGGACACAAGGGGATGAAGCTATTAAGGAGATCTTGTCTGTTGGCAAGGATGTAGTCTGAGGAAAAGAGCTGATGGAAGGCATCCTTTCTCAGGATAAGAATGATGTCGATTCCCTGCTGCAGAAGACAAAGATTATTCTAGGGCATGGCAAGGAAAAATTGGGCAAGGATGGAATTCTCCCCTCCACCAGATTGGATGAACCGTGGGAATGGTTCGAGGCATTGCAGATCAGGCAGGGAGGCCTGAAAAAGATACAGAAACGAAGAAAAACCATTGATGCCGACCTTACTGCAATCTATGATGGTTGCATTGCATTTTTTGAAGTAATGACAGGGAGAAATAAGATGGCTCCTAAGTACCTAAGTTTAGATCAATTGAAGGAATGGTGGCATGAGGTTTATGCCCCGAATTCTGATGAGGTTGTCACTGGCCATATGCTTGACGATGCAGCTACATATTTGGCAGTGATAGATAGATACCTGACCAGCAGAAAGGATTGGAAGAAAACCATTGAGCGGTCCAATGAAGGGATTGATTCGATTAAATGCCGGCTCAAAGTTTTGCCATTGCCACCTGTTGCTGAGCTGGAGGGAGTTTTCTCGAAGGTCCAAGGGTCACCAGCGCGGAGGAAAGACAAAGGAAGCAGCGGTTAATGTTTACCTCGAGATTTGTGCTTCCCTATTATCATAGGGCATGCATTGGACCGGCCTTCCTTGGAGACTGTGCCTTGGCCGACTTGGATGATGGCATTAAATGTGTGCCTTAGTTTGTTTCCTTGGCCGACCTGTTTTGGCGGGTTTGATTATTTTTAAAAATGTTTGGCTGGGCCGACATGTTTTGGGGGGAAAATTTGATAAATAGGCATTCTTGCCTCATTGTAAGGGTTCAGTTCAGAAGATTTTGATAGTAGAGATTAGCAAGAGCAATAGTTAGAGTTTTTTAGAATTTCTTGAAGCAAATATCATATTCAGAACAGTTGAATTGTTGCAGCATTTGATGATTAATACAATTGAAGGCATTGTGGTTTTCCTGGTGAAATCTTTTGTGTTATCTCATCCCGTATGTTTCTTTTGTTCTATCTTTTATATTGCTTGAAGATCTAGGGTTTAATGTTCAGAAATAAATTAGTTTAGTTGGATAAATGGTGTATGTGATTTCATATTTGGAATGTCAATAGCTATCTTTGGTCTATACTCCCAGTAACTATCTGATTGTAGTAGGCTGGTGCAGTCAACCTGGACCATATAATCAAATGTGCTTAAGTTCGGTTGTAGATGCAAGTCTATGATTTGAAAATTTGTATTCCTCAGAAGATTGCACTGTTCCTGTAAGATTGCTTTGTGGGTCAAACAAGAATTGGTTATTTGAGATAGGTCCATTCCAGATATATGTCATTTGCAGTGCTTGTCCTTTCGGTAATTTAGATCTTATCACTTTCCTTGCATCCCTATCTTTTGCAATTTCTTTATTATTCGGTTAGACTTAGGATTCAAGATCATCATATTGTCAGATCTGATAATTTGAAAGGGTTCAGTCTGCTTGTAGTAAGGTCCGATTGTGATTACCAGCAATTTCACATTTCATCTGAGTTGTTTTATGCATTGTTATGACCTAACACCCGAGAGACCTTGGGGTGATTTTCAACAATTTATTGTTGGAGATTATCTTTCAAGAGAGATAGAATATCATTTTCTGTCTGAGTTGTTGCTGTGCAAAAAACACCATCAACAGATTGGCGCTAGAAGGAGGGCCTGAATGAGCACACTAGATCGTTTCTTGAATGCCATCTCTCCAGAGAGATTTAGGAGAAATACCAGATCCATCACCAGAGAGGAAGATTTAGAGGAGCTTCAATTTCCCAATAGGTCAAGAAGGACTAGAGGGAGAGGAGAATCATCATCGCCCGCTCCATCACCAACATCATCCACATCCTCATATAGGGGAGTATCATCATTACCTATCCCTTCACCAACATTGTCCATATCTTCTCACCCTGAGGTTGAAGCAATACCCGTTCCTGAAGAGGTTCCCCTTCAACAGTCCCAACCTGTCATCAACCGACCACAACCTCCACCCCCGCTCTTACCAATGGCTTTCCTTGCCAATAATCCGTCACCTTTGTCCTTCGGTGCTTATAATGTAATGCCTAAAAATCCTGAGCATTTCTGCTCGAAATTCCATGTGAATGACCCGAACAGAACTGCAGAAGAACACATAAGGATTTTCCAAACTTGCCTTAAAGACAGAGGAATTGTCCATGAAGATGTTGCTTGTAGGTTATTCCCTTATTCCCTGGGTGAAGAAGCTTTTTATTGGTACAACCATCTCCCTGCTGGCTCAATTCAGAATTGGAGTGACCTTGAAAAGACCTTTCTGCAAAAGTTCCGAATACCCATCAGTGCTAATGAGTTATACCTGCAATTTATCAAAGTCAAGAGAGAAGTCAATGAACCCATAGCCAGTTTCAATAATAGATTCCATCGTGCGTTCACCAGATTGCAAGACCCATATGTCCTAGATGATGGTACTGCCTTGGGAGTATATTATGAAGCTCTGGATAGTCTAACGGCAACCTTTCTGAAATGGAGACCTAACCCTCCAGCCACCTTGACAGATGCTTATACGGAGGCTGTCAAGCTTAGCACAGACTTGAGACAGCACTTGACGGGGCCATTGCCTTCTCTGGGACCAGTTGCACATCCCAACCAGATTCAGGCAGTAAATCAAGCTCTCACCAATCATACCCCAATTATGAACCCAGTTCCCCAATTACCCATAGTACCACACCCTGGTTATCCCATGAACCAAATCTCTCCTATGACAAACTTCCCTCAACAACAAGTGAACCAACCCATGTATCAGTCACAGCAGAATAGCTTCCCTGCTTACCTGCAGAATTCTGAGGTGCTACACCAGTCTTTGGGATCCGCCACAATGCCTATTCCCCCTCAGAGTAACCCGAACCAGATCCCTTACCAAGATCCTAATAGGGAGAGAATTGATGAAATGGCTGAACAAATCAAGAAGTTAAATCTGGAAGTGACTTACCTGAGAAATCAGAATAGTCAGTTGCAAGCTGCTCAGAAGGGAATGCAATCTAATCAGAACAGGGAGTTCTCACAAGGACATAACTTTGACAAGGGACAGCGTAATGACAGAGGTTTCTACAATGATAGGGGATATAACCAGGATAGGGGTTACAACAATGACAGAGGTTTCAATAATGAAAGGAGGCAGAATTTTGATAGAGGCCAAGGAAGTGGATCAGGATTTGATAAAAGGCCACCACAAGGACAAAACAAAACTTGGAATACAAGGCCTAATAATGGAGGAGTTCCTACTCCATTGGATCAGCCAGCCAATCAGATTGTTAATCAATCTGTGAACAAACCAGTCAGCCAGGATAAACCTCCTAACGGTGTATATTTGGCAGAGGCAGCCCTATCAGGATGGTGCAGACTCCATAAGACAAGCCAGCATTCAGAACTGGAATGTCCAGAATTTCAAACTGCAGCCTCCATTTTTCAGTATGAGGTGGAAAATAACGCTAATGGATAGGAGATTGTCCCCTCTAAATCCTATGATTCTCCTATGCTGGTATTGAATCATGCTCCTTTTCCAACCAGCAAGGAAAATATGCCAGAAGAACCCGATTCCCGTGATGAAACAGATCAGATTTGTAATGGAGATGAGGTGGCCCAGTTTTTTGACGAAGGAAATATAAATGACAATGGTCCCTTGGATCAGGACGAAGCTTATGTTGAAGAAGTTCAGATGTTTCAGAGACAGGGATTGAGGGATATGCCTCACAGACGCCCACAGCCTGGAGGGCCCTTCACCACTTCCATTCCTCCCAATAACTTTAGTACCCCTCCAGATCCTAAGGCGAGCAATAATCCATCTTATCCACAGGTTTCCAAGCAGTACCTTTCGAAAGATAGACAACCTCAAGCAGAACCACAGAAGGAAATAACTGTTCAAGCAAGCAGGGATAAGGCAGAGGAGCCACCTAAGGAGGTCTCCACTGACATGAGTGAAGAATAGATGGCTTCATATGTCGCGAGGAATTCAAGAAATTAAAGGTAAACCTTTCTGCTTTTGAATTGTTGAGGTTTCCTGCAATTAGAAAGGCTGTCTTGGGTACTTACGATGCAAATCCAAAGACATCGGACAAATCTTCTGGTGAGCATATCAGCCAGACCTCCGGTTTTCAGCCTGTGAACACCCAAAGTCAGACACAGAATAAGACTAATCTACCCCCTGGAGATAGAGGAAAAGAAAAGGATAGAACTCAAGTGGCTCAGGTAGATACCCAGCCTACCTTGTTTCAAGGGAAGATGGAGACTCCACCATTTCTGATATCAGTCCGAATCTTTGGTAAGAACCTTCACAATTGTTTGTTAGATTCTGGTGCGTCTACCAACGTGATGCCCCTTGGAGTTTGTAGGGCTCTAGGAATTACACCTGCTGATTCCCAGAAGAAGGTCACTCAGTTGGACAGAACCAAAGTGAGTGTAGTAGGGGAACTCAACATGATCCAGATGCAGATAGCCTCTGATCCAAGAATCCAGCAGGTTATTAACATTCAAGTGGCTGATATTCCTGATGCATACGGTTTAATTCTAGGACGAGAGTTCACCAAAGCCCTGAATGGGTATGTGTCCACTGACCACTCTCACATGTGGCTTCCCTGGAAGGGAGTGCCTAATCAGATAAGGATTGAGAGGGAGCCTAGAATGAAGTACATGATAACAGAGTACCAAAAGACTTCGACCGAGGTTCTCATATCAGAAGCTGGAATGGGAAACTACTTGCTATCCGCCCCATATGAAGAATCAGATGTAGAAGAGGTGCTGATGTTGCATACGATGCCAGTGGACGCTGAAACAGGGTCGAGTCTTGTTGAGGTCCTAACAGAATCAGTTGAGGAAGAAGAAGAACCTGAGGATAGATAGATTAGCTTACTGGACAATTTCCAAGATTTCATCAAGCAATGCGCGGAGAATCAAACTCACTTAGGAAAGAAGACAAGTTTTAAGGAGTTACTCTTGCCGAATTGGTGCAGAGTCCACAATGCTTCTCACTCAGAATTGGAGTGTTGCTTGTGTCAGACAGCAGTGAAAGAAGTGTACAAAAGCATGAATCCATCTCGGGTAGCTAGCACAGATGAGCAGAATCTGCAAGCAAAGTATGAAAATCAGAAACCTGCTGTGGCTGAGGAAACCTCTAATACTGACAAGCCAAAAGACAAAATGAAGAAAACCACCACTGCGGAATACTGGACTCTCAAGTTTGATGGATCTAAGTCCAAGCAAGGGGCTGGAGCTGGATTTGAATTGATAAGTCCCAAAGGTAAGAGTTTCTTCGCAGCTCATAGACTCCAATTTCACTGTACAAATAATGTGGCTGAATATGAAGCTTTAATTCACGGACTCCTTATGGCGCTCAAGAAAAAGGTCAAGGTCCTACAAGTTTTTGGTGACTCAGAATTAGTAGTCAAACAAGTAAGAAAGCAGTATGCCTGTCACGACAGGAGGATGACCAACTATAGGCATAGAGTTTGGGACCTCATCGAGGGGTTCGACGCTTTTAATATCCAATTGATCCCAAGGAAGAAGAATCAAACTGCTGATTCTATAGCTCAAGCGGCCAGTACCTTACAACCACTGTCCCTATCAGGATTGAAGAAGTTTACTGTTGAATTAACTCCTGTCCCGTCAGTCCCTGACAATGTGACTAACTTTCAGGTGTTTGAGAATGATAAACATATCCTTGAATTTATCACGAACACGGATGTTTTTTCTTCACAGATCATCGATGAAACAGAACCTCAGGAAGCAGAATTGGACCTAGAAGGTGTGCTAAATTTGAAGTCCAATACTATTCCAAGAGGAATGGTACAGCTGGAGAGAATTTTCGATATGGACAAAATCAGAGATCAAGAACAGGAATCTAAGAAAGAGTCTATCAGTGGGCAGTGTGACACTCACAATGTGGGCACTGAAGATGCTGTGAAAAATGTTTTCATTGGTAAGGTTTGTACTCCTGAAGAAAGACAGGGAATAATTAGAGCCCTATACGACTTTCCAGACATAGTGGCCTGGGGTTATGAAGACTTGAAGACTTATGATACATCCATCATAACTCACACTATACCTCTCAAGCCAGGTGCTAAGCCTTTTAGACAGAGGCAGAGACCTATTAATGCGCTGTTGGAGCCACTTATACAGAAGGAAGTTCAGAAACTGCTGTCCGCTAGGATCATATTTCCTGTCAGGCATTCTACTTGGGTGGCTAATCTGGTTCCAGTAAGAAAGAAGAACGGTGAAATTAGGCTCTGTGTTGACTTCAGAAATCTGAACAGGTCATCTGAAAAGGATAATTATCCAGTTCCCTCGTTGGATGAAGTGTTACAAGTGGTTAATGGATCGCAGATGATGTCCTTTCTGGACGGCTATTCAGGATATAATCAGGTGATGGTCCAGTATGAGGACAGACACAAGACTGCCTTTACAACCAAGTGGGGAACTTTCGCCTACAGGAGGATGCCATTTGGGCTTATCAATGCAGGAGCCACGTTTCAACGAGCTATGGATATCGCTTTCAAGGACATCATAGGAAAGTGCATTATCATTTACATGGATGATCTGACTGTTTTCTCCAAAAACAGAGGGGATCATATCTCAGATCTGCGTAAAGTGTTCCAGAAGTGCAGGGAATTCGGCATCTCTTTGAATCCCAAGAAGTGTATCTTCGGAGTTACAGAAGGCAAACTGCTGGGCCATGTGATATCAGAGAAAGGCATTGCTATAGATCCAGAGAGAGTGGAAGCCATCCTAAAAATTCAACCGCCTGCCAGTAAGAAAGAGATGAAATCTTTCTTTGGTAAGATTAATTTTGTTAGGAAATTCATTACTGGATTTGCTGAGATTGTCAAGCCACTAAATGCCATGTTAAAACAAGATGCCAAGATAGAGTGGACTGCAGAAGCGAAGGAGTCCTTTGCAGAGATTAAGAGAGCCATTGCTGATGCTCCAGTGTTGGTGAGTCCAGATTATAGTAAACCGTTCTATATCTATTCCTTTGCTTCAGGCCACTCATGTGCTGGAATGCTGACGCAAAAGTCTGATGAGGGGAATGAGCATCCCATCGCTTTCATGAGCACGCCATTGAAGGATGCTAAGTTGAAATACCCATGTGTAGAGAAGCAAGCATATGCCCTTGTTCGAGCAGTAAAGAAATTTAGGCACTATATCCTCAGAAACAAGGTGTTTGCAATTGTTCCTGATTCTGCAGTTAAGTTATTGTTGATGCAGAATGAGTTAGGGGAGCGCAGGGCTAAATGGGTAACCATGCTTCAAGAGTTTGACATTGAGATCCGGCCCATGAAACTGGTAAGAGGACAGGGACTCACCCAGACCATGGCAGAGATAGGCCCTGAATTGTCTGTCTGTAACTATGATGTTGGAGCGGTTTCCCCAGATGGCTGGTATGATGATATAGTTTATTATTTGCTGAATCAGCGAGCTCCTGGTCATCTTAATGCAGTACAGAGGCGAGCCTTGAGACTGAAAAGTGATGGTTTCATGCTGAAAGGAGCTGTCCTATACAAGAAGAACCACGAAGGTATTTATTTGAGGTGCCTTGGGAGGTAGGAGTCTGAGAGAGTAATAAATGAGTTTCATGAGAAATATGGCACTGGTCATGGTTCTGCCATTGCCACTGCGAATCAGATTTTGAGGGCAGGGTACTACTGGCCTACTTTGTTCAAGGATGTTCATCAACATGTACGGACCTGTCACATTTGCCAGACTGCAGCAACAAGAGAAAGGTGTGCAGCACTTCCGCTCCAGTCTGTTATTGAGGTAAAACCTTTTGCTCAATGGGGTATGGATTTCATCGGCCCCATCAATCCACCATCTTCTGCTGGACACAGGTATATCCTCACCATTACTGATTACTTTACAAGGTGGACTGAAGCATTTGCTTGTAGGCAGTGTACGTCAGAGGTAGTAATCGATTTCTTAGAATCTGCCATTCTCAATCGGTTTGGATGTCCTTTTGCTGTTGTGTGTGATAATGGTCCCGCCTTTGCATCCTTGAAATTCTCAAACTGGGCTTTTGATCATGGCATTGTTGTTAAGTTTGCATCTAATTATTATCCCCAGGGGAATGGTCTAGCTGAATCCTCTAATAAGAACCTGTTGACTGTTATCCGAAAACTGTTAGAGAGGAACCCAAAGGATTGGCATACCCAGCTTAGGTTTGCTCTTTGGGCCGATCGTACTCGGGTTAAGTCCTCCATTGGTACCTCTCCTTATCATTTAGTGTACGGTCTGGAACCAGTTTTCCCTATCCAGCTTAAAATCCCAACTCTGCAGTTTATCAACCAGTTTTATGATGAGGGTGATAGAAGGGAAGCGAGATTAGCTGAATTGTTGCATCTTGAGGAAAAACGGGATAATGCCCTTGAAAGATTCGCCAAACACCAGGGGGTAGTCAAGCGATGGTTTGATAGGAGAGCTAAAGTCAAAGCCTTTAGGATTTCTGACCTTGTCCTGTATTGGGATAAGCCGCATGATCAGAAAGGTAGCCATGGTAAGTTTGATAGATTATGGCTTGGTCCTTACCAGATTGCTGAAATTCTGGGAGATAATGCCTTCCGTTTGAGAATCTCACGGGAGAAGACATACCACTGCCTGTTAATGGGCAGTATCTTAAACATTATTTCCAGTCTTGAGCTGTTCTCGGCTCTTTGCCCTGTAAATAGTTAGTTAGGTTGCTCTCTTTGCTTGCTTTGCTTGTTTTGGTTAGGGTAGGTTTCCCTTTCGCTTTGCTGGTTTCGTTTGGTTAGAGTAGGTTTGCTTTAGTTTGTTGGTTTTGCTTTGCGTTGCTCTTGCTTTTGGTCTTATCTCCTTGTGGGATTTTGAGTGCATCTGTATGATAATGGTGACAAAGCAGGTCCAATGTTCTTGATATTTCCCTTACAAACTTTAATCTTTTTTCCAGAATGTTATGGTATGAATTTCGTTGCCTATGTCACTTGTCCTTGTGGTAAGGCGAAGATTTTCTGGTCAGTCTGAATAGGAATGTATTGGGGTCTTATACCTTTAATCTTTAAATATACCTGAAGTTGTAAAAGGTCCTTATAAGGTCTGGACAGGCGAAAAATCTTCTTCTGCTCTAGTGCCACTGTGGTTCTCAGCCCTGAGTGTGAACTTCGCTGTTCGCGGGTTGAATAAGTTGAGTAAAAAGAAATATTCGTAAAACAAAAAAAAAAGAGCAAAGAAAAGAAAAGAAATGTATATTCAACTCATCAGGGGGATCTGAATATCTCTACCGAGGCTATAGACGCCTGGCCGGCAGTAGAGCTATGTTCAGGAGTATCACAGTGATAACCTCGTCAGGGCTATAGACGCCTGGCTGGCAGCGAGGCTCTATCCAGGTTACTTTTAGGGTCAGAATCTTTACGTAGCCTGTTCATACCAAGTCTGGTTCTTTGCAACTGAAGGTGGGTAATATATGCACCTGCACACACTTGGACCCTGGTATAGGAATGTTTGAATGTCTGGGAGTTTCTTTGCTTTAACTTAGGGTGACGGCTAGGTACTTGAGCTGAAACCAGAGTTCTGGGTTCTTGATTCCAGTTTGTCATCGAAATGCTCAGAAGCATTTCCCCAGCAGAGTCGCCATTTGTTGTGCAGTTTTTGCACACACGCCCCACTTGGAGTGGGGACCCCCTTTTTTTTTTGTGTCTTTGACCTTTGATTTTATTGGATTTATCATTTTGGGGTCTTGACATGTTGGTTTTGCTGGCTTTGCCCTTGCCTTGGGGTTGCAGTTGATTGAAATTGAGTTTTTGGCTAAGTCCGGGTTTTCACCTAAATCCGGGATTTTCTGCCTCTGGCGGATTTTTCCGGCCCTGGTTCCTTGTCCGTCTCTTGCCGGATTCTCCGATTCTGGGTTTTTGCCTAACTTCGGGATTTTCCGGTCCAGTCGGATTTTCCCGGATTCCGTCAAAGTCCCGATCTTCCTGATTTCCCCGGTTTCTGCATTTCCGCAGAATCCGTGTCTCCGCGCATTCTGGGATTCTCCGAAATTCCACTTGGGGCTCGGGTTTCCGGACTTGTCAGAAACGTCTTTTCGCGCATTAATGGCTGAGGTACCTTGGTTCAGGCGGGTATAAGGTTGATTTAGGGCATTTTCCGATTCATTTCAACTGCGTCCTCATTTTCTGCTCTGGCGATTCAGAACTTGTGTTTGAGCTTTGAGGATTGATCTTGGTTTGCTTGCGCATGAATTGCTTGAGTGTTGCTGCCAGTATCTTGTGGCTTGGACGTGTTGTCACGTGGATTAATTTTCTGAGCTCGATTTCTGCCCGTCTTGGTCCATGGTATGTATTCGTCACCCTTCAGTTTGCTTGCATGGTGATTTGAGGTTTTCTTGTACTGGGCATTGTTGAATTTTGGGGTCGGCTCGTGTTTGACTTTGGGTTTCGTATTTATTCAGTCAGGTTGATCTGTTTATTATTGAAGCCCATCTCTCGTGCCCTATAAGTTCTGTTTGTTCATTTAATTGCATATTTACATTTTCGACGAATTCTGGGTCGTGTTGCATGTTTGTTTTGGGTGCGGAATGTGTTACCATGCGAATTTAGGGTTTCCTTGGTGTTTCGGTTAACGCGATGATTTGATCTTGTGTTTGAATGACTTTCGCCTCGTTTCGTGTCGGCTTCCCCGTCCTGTGAGGATTAGAGGGCTTTTAGGTAAATCCTGAACTGATATTTTAACCCTAAAAGCTTGCTCTGGTTTTAATGGCGGATATGTGGTTGTTCGATTTAGGGCATCGTCGTTTTAGTATGGGATCCTTCCTTTGAGTGCTTCTGAGCGTTGGAACCCTTTGCATATTCGAGTCTGGTGATTGTCGTCGGTTTTGGGTTCATTCGAGCTTAGGTATTGGAGATCTTGTGGTCGCTCCTGTTTTGGTGCACGATTTGCCATTTTTCGGGTTTCCGAGGCTGTCGCGGAATTTCCGGTCTCCCGGATTTTCCCGGTTTCCTTTTATTCCGCGGACAGGGTTAATTTCCGGTGCATTTGACGCTGTCCGCGAAAGTCCGTCCCATTCAGATTTTTCCGGATTTCCTGTTTGGTCGCGTTCTTTTGCATATTTCGGTGATAGGATTGATGGAATGTTTGTTAATGCCTATTTCTTGATTGCCAATGAGCAAAATTAATGATTTTCCTTTGATTTCCGAGCGTATTAATGATTTACATGGCTAATAGTGCTTTGGCAGCAGGAGTCCGTCTGGGTCGGATTTCTCCGGAATTCCGCCCCGAATGTATTTTCCCGGATTATACGATTTTCCCGGATTATTTGATTTCTCCGGATCTCGGAAGATTGGCAATTGGCATTTGGTTTTAATGGATTTATATGATGTATGCTAACCTTTTGGATTGATATGAGCTTAATAATTGAATTCTAACAATGATTCTTGGATGTGCAGGCCGAATCAAGCAAAGCTGCTGCTGGGAAGTCCAAAGGTGGTGCGGGGGCATCTGTAGTTTCCGAGACAGAAAAATTGAGATTGGACATGAAGAGTCAGGTCCCAGAGAGTAAGATATCCTCCGTGTGGGCGGATGTGTCCGATACAAATGTTGGTGCCTGGCGTTATGAGGAATTCAAACAAAGAACAGCTGAGAAGGACCAGTCGGCATTGAGGCAAGGGATGATGAACTCAGGGTTGGTACATGTGGCAGGGTTCCCTCCAGCAGTCCAGTGCTACGAGCTGATTTTGGAGTGTGCTAGGCAGTACGCTTTTGACACATAGATGGTAGTTAGCACTGAGGGACGAGTGTTGGCAAATTTCAGTCCAGCCTCCATTGCCCGGGCCTTCAGCATGCCGGATCTCCCCTCGGTCTGCGCCCTAAACATTGACACTGCTCGCACATATTATGAGAACGAGCCAGTTAAGGCTCAACAGCTTATCAACTCATGGCTTGAGAAGCCCAAATCTCACCACTCCAAATTGCCCAAACAGTTGCACAGGGTGAAGTTCAGGCCGGATATCTATGACGCCATCACACTGTTGAGCAGGGTGGCCGGACTTAAAACTGCCGGGGTATTGGAAAATTGGATGGTCCATGTGATCACCAAGATAGGCCAAGGAACGAATTACCACTGGGCAGGACTTATCAGTGCAGAAATAGATAGGCAACTGAGGAATGTTTTGGAAGGAAAGAAGTTTACCATGTCCTCCTATGTCATATATATACTGGCCATCTCCTACCCCTACAAGGGACTGACTCCGGCGGGAACCGTTGGACAAGACATTATCTATGAGGTCTATCCGGAATTGCACCTCGGACACGGAGATTATAGGAGGGCCAATGATGCCTTCACTATGCACATTACCCGGACCCTTCAGAATGCGGAGCACATTAGATTGTCCGATGGGGCTAAGGGGTTGATTAAGAATTATGGGGCCTGGTTCATCCAGTTCCCCACTTTCACTTATCTCCGGATTGATGGATGCCCCGTTGCTCCCTACAGACTGCCCAGGTATCCCACTGACCACATAGTGCTACTGGAGGTCGTAAGACAAATTTGTGAGTTCGATACGGTGGTGAAGAGGGAGAAACATAAAACTGGTTTTGGAGGTGACTTCCCTCTTGGGATTGGCGTGGATGTGATGTGCCCTTCCATTCAATCAGCTCACACTGCAGGTGAGGAATTGGCCGCCTATGGATTCTCTTTCCATTCAAAGAGAATGAATTTTGACATCACCGGAGGGGCACAGAAAAGGGCTACCCGGGAATACAGGCACAAAGAGGACTTGGAGGACTACTGGGTCAACATCAAGGATGACCTTGATGCACGAAGGAAAAGGTATTCCCGGCTGCCAGTAGAGGCAATTAGGCAATACAATGTGAAGCTGATTCCGGATCAGCTGGAAGATGATGGAAAACTGGTCCAGGACCACGTATATGAGCCCATTAAGGATAAGTCAGTAGCAGATATTGATTGGAATGAGCCTGAGGTGACAGAGTTGGAAGGCTTAATGGCTCCAGTGCTAAAATTTACCTTTGCTTGGATCAAACATGAGGTATGGGTGTTGGAAAATGCCAATGTACCCTTCACTTTCGACTTGATGGGGAATCTCAACCCCATGTCCACCTCTGAAGAATCCGGGGAAGAGGACCCCAAAGGGAAGACAGCCAAGGCCTCTCCCTTCAAAATCAAAGTTAGAAGTCCTAAGGGGACTCAACCTGCAGCAAAAAGGAAACCTATCGGCAAACGCAGGTGGAAGACCCTGACTATCAGCAAGTCCTCGGACGAGGAGGAGGCGGAGAAAGCTGAAGAGGAAGATGTTCCTCCACCGCCCAAGAAAGCCAGAACTGCAAGGGTGGCGAAGAAGAAAGGCCAGACGACTTCAGAGGATGAACCCCCAATTGTGGATGTGGAAAGCTCCGGAGGGGAGAAGACCAAAGTATACACTAGAAGATCCAGAACTCCTTCCCCAAAGGATGCTTGCGCAGCCAAAGGATTCTTCTCCAATATTGCCAGCCCCTGAACAGGACAAGCCTGTCTCTCCTCCACAGAGTGTAACAGAACCGGAGAATCCGGATGAACAGGAAATCAGCGGAGAGGCAGAGCCGTTTAAAGAAGGGGCATTATTCAGTGAGGCTGCCGAGCTCGATGCAGAGACAGAGGAGAGGCACACTTCTCCCTTGGTACAGTACGAGGATTCTCCGGAGAGTGAGAAGGGCCGCGGATGCCAGAACCGGAGGAAGGCCGCCTGCTCGGACTCCATCACCAGTGTTTCCAGAATTGGGAATTGAGGAGGCTGTTCAGAGCAAGGAGACCCCTGAGAAGAAAGAAGATGACAAGGCAACAACTGAAGAAGAAGTCGAGGTGACAGTAGCAGAAGAGGAGAAAGCCACAGAGGACCTGGGGAAAACTGACACAGAAGGAATCCGGACAGACCCTGTAGCCCCGGACTGGTTAGAAAAGGAAATAGCAAGGAAGAAACAGGTGATAGTGGAGGACACTCCTCTTGACTGGGATGCAATGTTATCCCAGATTGGTAAGGGGAAGAAGAAGAAGGCTGCCAGGATAATTTCCCGGGTAGAAAGGGATGAAGTGCACAACCGTGTAGTCCACATCGCCACCCCTGTTGCAGATAAAACAAGAGATGAGGTAGCAGGCCAGGATTACAGTGTCCAAACCATTAACCTTGGGCCGGCCTCCCTAGAACAAGACATTGAGGAATTCGAGGGGTCAAGTGCTGTAATTGTAGACAGATTGAAGAGGGAGACTCAGACAAAGCGAGAATTGAAAAGGGAAAATGAAAGGTTGAGGAAAAGCTTAGAAGAGGTCATGAAACCTCTACGGTCCATCCATCCGTCCTCCTCTTCTACTCCCAGATTTCTGCCGAAGGAAACGATCTCTGGCATAGAGAAGATGAAGGCCTCCACACAAGCTACCACAGACTGGTTGATGAGTGTTCGGACACAAGGGGATGAAGCTATTAAGGAGATCCTGTCTGTTGGCAAGGATGTAGTCCGAGGAAAAGAGCTGATGGAAGGCATCCTTTCTCAGGATAAGAATGATGTCGATTCCCTGCTGCAGAAGACAAAGATTATTCTAGGGCATGGCAAGGAAAAATTGGGTAAGGATGGAATTCTCCCCTCCACCAGATTGGATGAACCGTGGGAATGGTTCGAGGCATTACAGATCAGGCAGGGAGGCCTGAAAAAGATACAGAAACGAAGAAAAACCATTGATGCCGACCTTACTGCAATCTATGATGGTTGCATTGCATTTTTTGAAGTAATGACAGGGAGAAATAAGATGGCTCCTAAGTACCTAAGTTTAGATCAATTGAAGGAATGGTGGCATGAGGTTTATGCCCCGGATTCTGATGAGGTTGTCACTGGCCATATGCTTGACGATGCAGCTACATATTTGGCAGTGATAGATAGATACCTGACCAGCAGAAAGGATTGGAAGAAAACCATTGAGCGGTCCAATGAAGGGATTGATTCGATTAAATGCCGGCTCAAAGTTTTGCCATTGCCACATGTTGCTGAGCTGGAGGGAGTTTTCTCGAAGGTCCAAGGGTCACCAGCGCGGAGGAAAGACAAAGGAAGCAGCGGTTAATGTTTACCTCGAGATTTGTGCTTCCCTATTATCATAGGGCATGCATTGGACCGGACTTCCTTGGAGACTGTGCCTTGGCCGACTTGGATGATGGCATTAAATGTGTTTCTTAGTTTGTTTCCTTGGCCGACCTGTTTTGGCGGGTTTGATTATTTTTAAAAATGTTTGGCTGGGCCGACATGTTTTGGGGGTAAATTTGATAAATAGGCATTCTTGCCTCATTGTAAGGGTTCAGTTCAGAAGATTTTGATAGTAGAGATTAGCAAGAGCAATAGTTAGAGTTTTTTAGAATTTCTTGAAGCAAATATCATATTCAGAACAGTTGAATTGTTGCAGCATTTGATGATTAATACAATTGAAGGCATTGTGGTTTTCCTGGTGAAATCCTTTGTGTTATCTCATCCCGCATGTTTCTTTTGTTCTATCTTTTATATTGCTTGAAGATCTAGGGTTTAATGTTTAGAAATAAATTAGTTTAGTTGGATAAATGGTGTATGTGATTTCATATTTGGAATGTCAGTAGCTATCTTTGGTCTATACTCCCAGTAACTATCTGATTGTAGTAGGCTGGTGCAGTCAACCTGGACCATATATTCAAATGTGCTTAAGTTCGGTTGTAGATGCAAGTCTATGATTTGAAAATTTGTATTCCTCAGAAGATTGCACTGTTCCTGTAAGATTGCTTTGTGGGTCAAACAGGAATTGGTTATTTGAGATAGGTCCATTCCAGATATATGTCATTTGCAGTGCTTGTCCTTTCGGTAATTTAGATCTTATCACTTTCCTTGCATCCCTATCTTTTGCAATTTCTTTATTATTCGGTTAGACTTAGGATTCAAGATCATCATATTGTCAGATCTGATAATTTGAAAGGGTTCAGTCTGCTTGTAGTAAGGTCCGATTGTGATTACCAGCAATTTCACATTTCATCTGAGTTGTTTTATGCATTGTTATGACCTAACACCCGAGAGACCTTGGGGTGATTTTCAACAATTTATTGTTGGAGATTATCTTTCAAGAGAGATAGAATATCATTTTCTGTCTGAGTTGTTGCTGTGCAGAAAACACCATCAACAACTAGTAGTGAATACAAGTGCCAAACATTGTTTCTCTATCGTTGTGTATCCCTTCTTGTAATCTATGATCAAGGTTCTACTAATGTAGTAAACAAGATGTTCCTTACCATTTTCATCTTGTTGAGCCAACAATGCTGCAAGAGCATGAGTTGATGCTGTTGTATATAGGATGAATGGTTTATTTTGTATAGCAGGTTGTAAAATAGGGGGAGTAGGAAGATATTATTTCAAATTCTCAAAAGCCTATTTACAATTTGCATTCCAATTAAATTGAACTTCTTTCTTAAGGAGATGTGTAAATGGTAATGTCTGATCTACTAAGGATGCCACAAAATGATAGATAGCTTGAATTCTTCCTTGTAAGGTACGTAATTGAGAGATGTTTCTAGGAGGTGGCATGTTAACTATAGCATCGATTTTCTTCGTGTCCACCTCAATGCCTCTGTGAGATATGATAAAACCTAGAAGTTTTCCACTATCTACACCAAAGACACACTTTTTTGGATTCAATCTCATGTTTAATTTTTGCATTCGCTCAAATTTCTTCCAAAGGACATTCACATTATCTTGTCTTGTTAAATATTTGGCTAGAATATCATCAACATAGTCTTCCAAAATCTTATGTATGTAATCATTAAATATCAATGTCATCACTCGTTGATATGTCACACTCACATTCTTTGACCCAAAAGGAATCATTACCCAACAAAATGTTCCCCAAGCTGTTGTAAATGTTGTCTTATATTGATCTTGAGGGTTGATAAAGATTTGATTATACCTAGAAAATCCATCAATGAATGACAACAAAGCATGTCCCATAGTCAAGTCTACTATCATATCGATATTAGGAAGGGAAAATTCATCTTTTAAGGATGCTTTATTCAAATCATGAAATTTTGTACACATCCTAATACGATTATTTGGTTTTGTGATTGTGACAATGTTTGAGATCCATGGAGAATAATCTATAGGTCTGATAAAAGTAGCTTCAAGGAGCTTTTCAATCTCAGCCTTAACTTGTAAGGCTATCTTAGGGTTTATTTTCTAAATCTTTTGTCTAATAGGCTTAGCATTTTCAGTGAGGACTATATTGTGTGAAATAATCTTAGGATCACTTCCCAGTATATCTGAATAAGTCCAAGTGAACAGTTCGAGAAGTCATGAAGTAAAGTTGCATGGTCTTCTTGTTCTTCATCATCGAGGAACTTTCCTATTTTAATCACCTTGTCTTCATTGTTGATATCCATCTAAATGTCCATCAAGTATCTCCTAAGGGAAGCACATTTTGTTTCAAAAATTTAGGGTTATATTCTTCTTTGTTCATGCCAACTTCACTACTTTCTTCTTTGCCACCTTTTTTCTTGGTATTAATCATAGCAAATGTAACCTGTTTCTTATTAGTGAATGGTTTGTCATAAACTCCTAGCATTCTTTTCAAAGCTTCATCATCTTCAAAATACTCCAATGGTTCTTCACAATTTATATCAATCAATTCTAGATGCTTCAAGGTGATAGTTGTTTTAGGATTACACATGATGGTGTTGATGTTTAGCGAGGGTCTCTTCATTGCTTGCATAATCTTAGAAGGGCAATATCCCAAACCAATTTTTGTCTCTTGCGTATTAGGTTCTATAGGAACACAAATTCATTTTTCTTTCTTTCCACATCCTTTTCCACTATAACCCATTTTTTCATAAGTTCATAACCTTTCCCATGAAGTATTTCCATTTCTTTCAGGTTTGGTGGTTATTGATAATCTATCTCATCAAAGTTTGTTGTATATAACTTGTGTCTTATTCTAAAGTGGATGAGGTAGATACTTGTGATTTTTCTTTTGAATTCTATGTGGACATTACCATTGGTTTTTTTTTTCTTTTCATGTTCTTTAATTGTGATTATGTACTCTCCCTAAATTCTAAAGAACCTCAATCATCATCCAATAATTTTGACACTTTTTCAATCTATTGTTTTCCCTCCTTCATAGGTTCTATGTTTGATGTTGGAATTAATGTTCTTAGAGGACTTGTCATTCCTTTTTCAACTTGTAAGCAACTTTTAGGCTCGGGGTTTATTTCAACTTGGTATACCTTGTTATAGACATATTATGATACAATGAAGAGTTGAAGCCACCACATGCATCTCATGAATCCAAGGTCTTCCTAAAAGAAGATTATATGAAAGATCATGAGGCATAACATGAATAGGAGTTTGTAAGGTGGCCTTTTCGATTGTAATAGGTAAATTAATCACACTGAGCAGTTGCTTTCCTATTGATTCAGGTTCCATTTTTTATTTATCTATGCTCACTATATCTAAAAGTTTTACACTCCATACATTAAGGGCTTAGCCATTATCAAAAAGGGTCCTTTTTTATTCCTACTTTATTGAATTTGGATATTATCATGAAGGCATCATGTCTCTTTCTCATATCCAATAGAGGGAGATCATGTTGATGAAAGGTAGTGTCTACATTAACTGTATTCATTCCCTGTATTAGAGCTACCACATCATTTGCATTTGTATTAGGAGGGATCACAACTTGTTGTGAGGCTGTTTGAAGCATTGTGTGATAATTAGGAGAGTTTTGAATCAAATCCCATAGGGATATTTTAGTGGGAGTATTATTAAGTTGTTCAACAAGATCATACTCCTTTCCACTATTCGAAGGCAAATGAGGGGCAACGGGGAAAATAGAGTTGGGTAAAGGCAAGGATGTTGATATTGTTTGTTTTGGTTGTGGATTGTTTCGGGTGTTATATGTGTGAGCAATGGTATTATTATTTGATTTTTGCAAGAAATTTTTTTAGGTGGGTAAAGGGTAAATTCAAGCTTGTTTTGAGTTTGAGTTTTGTGTGAAGGTGGGTATAGGATAAGTTAATGTTGGATCACATTAACTTCTCTTGTTTCCAGTCTATCATAACAAGCCTTAGTGGATGAAATTTATGAGATGAAATCCTCAAGGGTTTCATCTAACATGTCAAAGTCATCAAGTGTACTAAAAGGCTTGAGGGTTAGGTTAACTTGGAAAGAGAGATTTGACACAGTCAAATAACTATACTTTCTCGAAGTGGCTTAGATGTTGGATCTTGTTTTTGGTTTTTTTTCTAATGTACATGCCAAATGTAATCTAATCTAATTGAACTATGAACTAATGCTAGAAATGAAAAGTTCACAAATCTAATTCTATCCACAATTGCAATGAATGTAAATTATGCTACTTATAATGATTCAAATGTAATAGAAAGTACGCAAACTAAAACAAAAAAAATTAACAATAAACAAAAGCTTAAAAAAAAGGGAATGTAACTCTATAAAATGCGGTTCAGAATTTGCACTGGGATTGATTCGCCCAAGGTGACGAATGAGTCCCAGTAGGGATTTTTTTCAAAATTTTCAAAAAATTTAATTGTTTTTTGTGCTTTTTACGTTGTATGAAATGTGTATTAAGTGCAAATGCATATTTTGTTTGATTTTCAATGAAATGAGATGCAAAAATGCAAACTATATGAACTTTAACTAATGCAAAATTAGAAACCCTAGAATGCAAATTAACTAGTGCAAACTTTAATGCAATGTTAATGCAAGTTGGATCTAGGATGATGATGCACTCCAAATCAGAATTATAATGTTCTAAATGCAAGTTCACCAAAATGAAATGATGAAAAAGTGGTATGGTGCTATCATAAGGTTTTAGGACATAGAGCACACCCACTTCCCAATTTCATTCAAGGATAACCCTAGAGATCTCAATGCAAAGACGAAAGAGATCTTGCAATAGGGTTGTCCTAGGGGCTGGTTGTAAACTAATGAAGGGGTTCACTACCAAGTTATAACTTGGAAAGAAAAATGCAATGCAAGTTATAATTGAAGATGAAATGCAAAACCCTAATTCAATGAGAAGCTTTACTAAATGACCTATAAATGCAAATGAAACAAAATAGAAAGCTACATAAAGGAGGATATGTACTTGGAAATCTAGAGATGGTTGAGTGGAACTTTGAAATGCTAGAAAATATAAATTTTTGACCTACTGGCCTGACTCATTCGCCAATTTGGGTGAATTAGTCCCAGATTTAGATTTCTACACAAGCACCAGTTTCGGGAAAAAAGGTATATGAATCTGCAAACAGTTATGAAAAACACTTGTAGTGGGACCCATTCACCACTCTTGGAAAATCAATCCCATTCCAATTTTTCAAGAATTTAAGGTTCAAATTTGTACTCCAATCTCTACCCTTCCCTTCCAAACTAATTTTTGGTTTTGAATCTAAGAAAATACCTACAAAATAGAATATAGACTTGATTTGCTTATGGGGGGTTTGCCTCAGTCAAAACCCTAGTTATGTAATTAAACCTTGACGGAAATAATAGAACTTGAATGTAAATATGGACATAAACCCTAGCCTTAAGTGTGTCTAAGAGTAGGAAATCTGAAACACAATGCAACCCTACTCTAATGTGTAAGAATATGATGCATGAATGGAAACAATGAATGTGAATTACTCACTTTGAGAGACCTCTAATCACCCAAATGAGCCCTAATGATGCTTGTACCTTCCTTAGGCTGAAAGTAGAGTGATAATGGAGGATGGAATCACTTAGGAAACAAGTCCTTAGGCTTGTCTTGATAGCTAGTTGTATCTCCCCAACCTATAATCCATCATGATTCACCATCTAGACAACCATGATCAACCCTTGAAAATGCTAGATCTTGAATGAAAGTGAGCTTGAAGACCTGCAAAAACACTTTAATGCTACTCCAAGACTTCAACTTTTCTTGCTTTTGAAACTTGAATGCTCTTGTGAAAGAATGCTTAAAGATTCTTGATGCTTGTTTCTTGAATTTTCTCTTGGTAATGCTTGCTTAGATGAGAAAAAGGACTTAGAAACTTGCTTATATAGGCATTAACACCTAATTTACTGTTATTTAGATCTCAAAGGCCGACCTCAACAAAAAATTGAATTAAAAAGGTGATTTTCTTGCTCAAAACTAAAAAGACCCCAAATGGGACTCATTCACCCAAGGTGGTGAATGAGTCCCACCCTAGCTTTTTGAGGTGGGTTTTTGAGATTTTTGATGTTTTAAATGATTTTGTTGGGTTTTTAGCTGAAATAAGTCTCGAGATCCAAAATAATGGGTCTTATGGGCCTATTAATGATGATTTAAAGGTGTATTTAATGCAAAGATACTAAAATAGGTCCAGATTAAATGAGAAATTTCCCTATCTCCAAGAAAGGGGTCACTTTCCGTCATTACAATATCATTCCCAATCTTTATGTTGTTTTAAATACTTATTCTTCTCACATCAACAACCTTATAATTTAATCAATCAATTAGATTTTAGCTTGACTAATGGCAATATCATGTTTATTTTTGCATCATTTTGCATGCTTGCTTGTTTTCTTGTGTGTATTTTTTATTAATTTGCATTTTTCACAACCCTTCTATTATATTGTTGGAAAAACATCATATTCTTCCATATCATGGTTTCCAATCACATATTCTTACAAGTGACATTTATTTTTGAGTAATTATATGCATTGGATACATTATCACCTTGGTCTTATGTAACTTGGTACATAATATGCATTGCTATATCAAATAAAGGTTTCCCTCCTTATGTCAAGATAACTAATCATCATAATAAATCAATCATCATCATTTCATTCATAATAATATTTCTTGCATCCATATATTAATTTTTCTCCATTTTTCTTCCATTATTTTCCATCTTCCATCCAACTTTTTCTTCATATTTCTTCTTTCAAGAGCTCACCCATGCATTTTCATACAAATAACCTCTTGAGGGGGCATCATTTATCCTATTAATTAATCTACTATTATTTATTCTACTTGAATCTAGGGCATATCATCACTTTCTCCATCTCTTCTATTTTTTTCTTCTTAGTTCTCTTTCATTTCTTTGAAGCAATGTTATTGTGAACATTGGCTTAAAGAGAGGCAAAATGTTGACTCTAAAAAAATTCCCCCTATTATCATATTAATTATTCATATTATCATCTTTGTTAATTATTCATTATTAGTAATTGTAATCCATTATTATTATTTTTTTAATTATATAATATTTTATTATTTAATTAAAATGAGTTAATTATCCATTTTAAATAATTTTTTAAAAAAATATAAGTATCCTCTCATATTTTCTACATTAATTAACACATTTTTAATTAAGCAACTTTCTCATCTAATTACCCACTTAATGAATCAACAAATTCATTAATATCTTGTCAAGAGTTCAAAATACAAATTTCCCTTAAGTACTAATTTTAGTTCACTAATCTAGCTTTCCAAATTAACTTCACAACTAGTGAATTTAACTCCATCATCCATCCAATCTTCTAAAAGTCTATAAATTCATTATTTCACTAATAATTCAAAATCATGAATTTCTAAGAAAAATAACTAGCATTTTTATCATTAAAAAAAGAATTAATGTTATGCTATTGATTTGAGCATCAACATAGTAACAAAGTCTTGACAAAATCATTTCAATACACTCAATATAAGGTTTGGAGTTAAATTTAAAATTAGGATTTTTTAATTCTTATTTTATATTTTAAACTTTCCATTGCATACAGGTCCAAAATGGGGCATTACATCTCAAAAAGCACAATAAAATTGGATAAAGAAAAAAAACCGAATGTTTAAACTATTAATAATGTGTTTGTAGAGATGGATAATTCACACCAAGGAGAAACAAATGTAATTGAAAAAATAGTAGTTAGGAAAAAAGTCATGTAATTTGAGAAGGAGATTGAATGTGATGGAATTTTTGTGGGAAGAGGATGACCTCTTAGATGGGGATCTTTGTATATATGTCTCATGATACACTAAGTACTCCTATATCTACCCATTTATAAATTTAACTTTCATTTCATCTTTTGCATGTATTCCTACACTTTGGCTTTTTTATTATGCTTTATTTTTTTTGTGTTTTACGTGTTCTTATTCTACCTACTATAGGATGGTTTATGTTGTGGTTCTCTAGTTGAGATTAATTCTAAATATTTCAATTTATATAACTTATGTTTTATTGATGTCTTATTTTTTTGTGTTTCTTTGGTTACTTCTAAGTTTTTCTACTACCTTGTTTAATTCATATGCTCACTTATTCACCACTTTGGTTGCTCACTTGTTCTTTGATTACATGATTAAATTGTGATCTTATAAATTTTGTTATTTTTCTTCCTTGTGTTATGACATGATTATTGTGCTTATTATGATTATATTTATCATGATTTATGTTACTTATCATATGATTATCCTATTTATCTAGTTACAATTCCAAATTCATCAATTTTTATTTTATTTTAATTCATGTTACTTCTTTATTCTTTAGCTTTTATCATGAGCACTATAATTTTATAATCCTTAGCATGCCCAAATATCTTCTTTAGATATGTACTCATCACTATATTGTCATTTATGCACTATTTTTTTTTTTTATTCTTCTAGACCCAACTTATTGTTTGATTACACTAGGATATCATACATTTCTCATGCTTATATTCTTACATTATAGTTGATTACCTTATTTAATTTTATCATTACCATGTATCATGTTCCCATTCTCCAACTCCTTTCATACTTTACATGCAACTATTTCGAGGGCCATGTTATCATTTTTTTATGGTTTAGATTTAAAGTGGTATCTTATGCTATATAAAGACTCATCATCACATCCAAATAAATGTATTATCATTGTTTAATGACACACCCACATTGAGTGGTGATTTATTACATCACATTACCATATTTTATGGAGTCTTACATGGCCACATCATGTGAATTTATATAAAACATGTTGCATCACACAATTTTGATTACATTATCACATCATGTGGATATTTATGTACCACTTTTAAATAAGTGAAATTATCCACTTCTTTATGTTTTATTTTCCTTTTTAGATAGTTGGAGCATCTTGTGTTTGCATAATTTGATTATGTGAAAGAAGCTACATAACAAATTTTCTTTTCTATTTTATATGTATCAATATAGTACTCATAACAACAAGAGAATAAGAATAATTGTATCAATTTTCAAAGATAATATCCTTTATAATTGTTTGGATATTTATTTTTTTGTTACCATACACTTTGAAATGCATGCTTATGTTAGATTCACATGCATATCAAAGTGAAAGAAATATGTAAAGGTGAAATTAGCATACCATTACTAGTTTTCAATTAGTAAATTGTACCTACTTTGATGAGAATGTCAATGCAATAACATATCAACAAGTGGCATACTAGTATGCTAAGCTTGGCTCATAACTTGATTTCTATCCTTTGTTATTCTACCCCCTTTTGCACTTATTTCCAAACATTTACTCTCTACCTCAAGATCGCCACCTTATCCATGTAGACTTTTTTTGTGACTTGGGATAGATCTAGGTCAATCTTGAAGAATGCAAGAATGATTCTCAAATCCGTAGACTACAAATTAAATTTTAAAATTTGTCCACCTTTGATTAGTCATTATGAGCTGACATAGCACATATTTCATGTGATACATGTGGCTATGCCATGATATTTAAGGACATTATATGTGTAGGTAATTAAATAGAAGTGGATCACATGCTAAGAGGAGAATAATTTGAGCACACTTCAATTCTAAATATCATTAACTAAATCAAATATGCATCATCATATAGGTCACATACATGTTCGTGAATTTTGTGCTTGATTTTTCTCATTAGACCTTTAATTTAGTTTGCCAAAGGGTTTGTGTTAAGGAAACCCATTAAGCTATCAAGTTGACAAACTTTTTAATGACGTCTCCAAACACCACCATTAAAATATTCAAATATATAAAAGGTGAAGGCAAATAAAATTTTAGGTACACATCATGTTAGTTCATTCTCATATGACACAAATCAATTTACTACGTTGGATTAGGTCATGACAATTAAGATCAAACTCGTGGGCTTAGGATCAATCTACAACATTTTCTATGATAAACCAACCTTTAAAACACTTCTCAAACAAAGACCACAACAGCATTCTCATTCCTCCTTCATTATTCTATCATTAACTTTGAAGCCAAATTCTTATATCTCTTATTTAATTATCATATTTACTTCAATTCAATTATTAATCTTATTTCTTATATCTAAATTAATTGATGTAATTAATTTACATATAAAAAAGATGATTTATAAAAACAATAGTCTATTGTTCACATAGGCGAATACCTTCCATGTTTCCCAGAATTGGGGTATTAAATAAAATAACATGCTCTGAAGAAAGTAAAAAGGAGGTCCTGAAGCTACTGTGAGGGTTTAACAAAGACTGTCGGAAGGGGACTTAAAGTAAAGAAACATTCATATATCTAAACTAGCAGAGGATTGAACAAAGCCCATATAATTTTGGGGCCTCTGAACGGGAATCCAGTTCTGAGAGCCCACCACTCCTTTAGATGGAGGTCTAAACATATAGAGCACAGTATCCCTACTTCCATTAGCAGACCCGCACAAAAATATAGAGTCACGCCATACTGTAGCACGCGTAACATTTTTGATGGCTGCAAGAACAGAGCCCACCTTCTGCCATTTATTTTCTTCACAGTCATATTCCATGACACCGTCTTTGTCAAACAAATACAGATTGCCAAATGCAGCCACGCAGGCATGAGCCGACCCTTCAAACTTATACATATTGTCGAGGGTACTCCACAATCTTGTCTTTGGATCGAAAACTTGTGCGCTCCGCTCGAATCGACCCTGCGACTGCGTTTCGTAGCCGCTTATGACATAAAACTTTCCCTGAAGAAAAACACCGTGGCACTCGTCTCTTTGTGACTTCATATCAGGCAGAAGTTCCCACTTGTCTTCCTCTATATTATAAGTTGCTGCTCGGCGCAGGGCATTTTTATTTTGGTCATGTCCGCCGGCTACGTAAATGAGTCCCTGCGGCGACACCGAGCAAGCGCAGAAGGATTGCAGGACAGGCATGTCGCTGCCCTGTTTCCATCTGCAGCAGCAAAAGTCGTACAAAAAAACCGACTTCATCTCCTCCAATGTGTGAGGATTCCAGCCCCCAAGCACAACAAGTTTTTGGTTGACGGAAACACAGTTAGAAAACAATGGGAATCCGGTGGGAATAGGGGGGAGTCTTTCCCATGAGCTTTTGAGAGGATCATAAATGGTTACTCCATAAGCCGGCGCTGATGTCGTATTGGGGCTCTGCTTGTATTCGGGTTGCTCGGGAAGAGCCTGAATCAAACATATACTCTGTTCTGTCATCCCAAACTTCTTCCTGTCTTGGTAGAAGCGATTGCTCTTCACCGCCCTTTCCCAACTTTTGCAGACGGCTCGAAGATTGTAATGAGATTCATACGACACTCTCAGCTGGCACTCTCGCTCTATTTCTTCCGGGAGAAGCTCCATTACTACGCAAACCCAAAAGTTTTGCAAGCAGAGAAAATGGTCGAGCACTGAGATTTTTGAGTTGGATAAGTCTTTAACAGGAAAAATCAAAGTAACTCATAAAGGACAAGGAGAGGACGTCCTGTTTGTTAGGGTTGAAATCAGATATTATGTGCGTGTAAGAAAGGAAGTGGACTCAGATGAGGTTGTTTCTGTCTGAAACAAGTGGTGCACTCTACGCATATTTTGAAAGCGGTGACGAGTTTACACATCTCAATGTTTTCAACTGCGATTCAACTGTTGACTTTCTCGACTATTGTGTCGGTTAGCTGCTATTCGACCGATCACATATTTGAGAGTTGTTTTTCTCGAATTAATGATGAACAATGGTCATATTATTTTTCTAAAGGAAAAGGAAAATATTACACTCTTTTCAAAAAGAGTGGGTGAAGGCATATTCTAAGTTTAAACAATAATATGAAAAGAAAATTTGAAGTCACTTAAATGGTGAGAGGTCCATCATCAAAGGAGTGTTATTTTCATTTGGTGGGCCCTAAACATTAGCGAGATCAAAGTTACAAAAGGCACGCTTCCAACAAGTAACGTCACCTTCTTTTTTATCTTCATTAATGGGTGTCTAAGTACACACGATAGAAATTGTCATACCCAAGCAAGGGAATTTGCTAGGATCTAACCATCCACAAACACCACAATCTTGAGGTTGTGAGGAGGATGAAGGTGAGGAGGATGAAGGTGAGGAGGGAGGACTATGACAATTCATGGACAAAGTAATGTCTTGTCTAGAAGGGGGGTGAGAAGCATGTGACTAGGAGTCACAACCTCCCCTATTAGTCTAGTTATGTCCATATCAATGGCCTTAAGGAGGGGAATGACCCCTATGAGAAAGTGAGGGTGATAGGACTTTAGCAATTATACATGGGACGCTACTCTATTAATTTAAAAGTACTTGCAGATATGCCACTTCTAGTGCAACTTTGTTGGCTTGCACCTAAATTTACATAAGAACATTAGAACAAACCATAGCTATAATGTACATTAAGATACATATATCAATTACACAATTAGTAAAAACATAAAAGAAAAAAGTCTTTCCAAATGCTAAAGAGAATCTCCATCTTAAAAGCATATCAAATCTAGATAAATATAGAAGGAATGAAAGGCCAGTCCCCCAATAAAACCGTATGCTATGAGAATGACTTAGGTCTAAAAGGATTGAAAAAGTCATTAATTCAATTCTAATCTTCCTAAGCTTCTAAATAAAACCAAAAGAGGTGCTTTATAGTTACCTATTGTCCATATAATGGGAAATAAGGATTGATCACTCCCAAATGACACAATCTAGAGCCAAGAGGAAGGCCTTGATAAATAATACACCAGGAAAAATGGGCAAGCTTGGGTTCAAGTATGGTAGACCAAATAACCTAGAATATCTGGTGTGAAATACCCAAAGAAGACTAGATATGCAATTTATTGTTCATCGACAAACTATGGGAAGATGTAGTCAAAGCCACATATATCTCTTGCAAGGATTGTAATTCCAAAATGGTATGTCAGGATACCATTTCTATCCTTCCACTCAGGTTTGAAAGTTTGAACCTCAATTTTGTGAATCATTAGGGAGGAATAGAGTCAATGACTATCTAATAATTCTAAAAATCCTAATTAACAAGTCAAAATTATACTTTGGCCTCAAGACAAGAGAGGAAATTCTTGGTAAGCATAGATAAGAGATCTAGTAAATTTTTATTTCACATGTTGTAGAAATTCAAATCATGAACTTGAGGAGCCTTTGCAAGAAATTGATATTGATAAGAAAGAAATGCAAGCCACCAAATAGATTGCTAGTTAATAGAGAGTCCCTAGTGAAGTTCATTACCATCCCACAAACGACATGGCTTGATGGCTTCCCAAGATTTTTGAATGTCTTTGATAACATAAGTACCTTGTCCCCTAAATTTACTCCTCCATGATGAAAAGAGTATGAATCCCTATGACCTTTTCAATATGGATTCTCGAAGGGCACTCAAAGAGAAATTCAATGCCAAACCAATATCTTCCAAGCCTTTTTGCCTTTAAGGGTTTTGACAATTCATTTGGCACATAATTTTAGGCCTTGTCATCAAATTGGTAGCAACCCTAAGCCTCTAAAATCATAGGGAAGGAAATAATATACTCTCATGCTACATGATGAATTTTTTTCTAACATTTGAAGAAGCTCATATAGAAAACTTGAGAAGCTCCTTAATCTTTAAGTAAGATGTTTTAGAAGCAACCAAACAAGAAGAATACTGCACATTAGTGGCAACCAAAATTTTGGAACACTTGAGACTTACCAACCAACAATAGAGGCTTATTAATGTTTTGGGTGAGATTTTTCTTAGTAGTTGTAGAAATGATAGCTTTCCATAATTTAGAATGGGAGACTTGAAAGGAAAATAGAGTGCCAAGAAACCTAAAGACTTCCCTATGATCAATCATTGAATACTTGATTATGAGTCCTTACAAAAAAATATCTAAGTAGTAAAATTACCATTTGATATTGTTTACTTTGTCTAGCACGGTGAGAAATGATTCATCAAAAAAAACTCCATTACCTAGCTAGGTTGATGTAGTGGGTAAGGAAATTCCTTTAACAAAATTCTAATCTACATAACATGACATAGAAGATAGCCACAAATTTCAACAATAAGAACTTGAAGGGAAAGGGTTACAAAGAAACCTTGGTAAGGACATGAAAATCCCAAAAGAAGTAGACTACTAGCCTTAATGATGACACAAGTAAAATTATCTAAAAAAATTCTTAATGGTAAAATATAAAATGTGGCCCAAATCATAGTGCTTGAAGCATGAAAGGATAAAGGGAACTCAATGTAGTCATAGGATTTGAAAATATTAATTTTAAAGTGTTGGGTGAATATTTTGTAATCCCTTTATAGATTACAAAACATGAATTTCAGCCACAACTATGATGATATAAATCTTTCCTCTTAGAAAGGGGAGGCTCCCTTCTTAATGCTCACTACAATTAACTAGAAACTAAACTAGAAGATACATACAATATGATTATCCATGGGGGGTGTCTCCATTAGCATATCCTCTTGTTTCAGGAAAAGAGAAAAAATAATAATAAAATCCTCAAATACAACTAGAGTTAGAGCAATAATAACCGATACTTGCTAGTACCAGTGAATAAAAGTAATTGGAAAACACACAAAAGCACAAAGTCTTTTCATTGTCTTCAATGTGGGTTCTATAGTAACCAATGACGTAAGTTTGAGCACAAAGTCTTTCAAATAAATTCAAAAAAATATTTATGCACCAAGTGAATAATCCCAAGCACAAAGTCTTCAAATTATCCTCCAAAAATATTTCAAGAGTAAACATATCACCAGTTGTAGCACAAAGTATATCAACTAATAACATCAATGTTCCACAAGAATGTAATTGAAAATTGTAGCAAAAAGTCTACAAGTTCCCAACACGATCCATATACCCAAAGTGAATAACTATACAAGCTCAAAGTCTTTATAATCCTCTACCAAGAAACACTTTCAATGCACATAATTTCAAGTAAATGATATAACACAAAGTTCATATAACTTATCTTGAAATCCCTCCAATCGTAATAAAGAAACACTACTTATCTAATCAACACAAAAGAAATCAATAAGAATGACATAAGAACATCCATGTACTGATACTGTAAATTTGATTCAACACAAAGTTTGATATCAAAATTGCTTTTTGTATTAAATAGAATCGATGTTTCAATTTGAACTCAAATTCTCAAAGTTGATTCTCAATTTGGTCAACATTTCATTGCAATAGATTAAAGGTCCTAATTACAAATGAGCTCTCTCATATTTATAGATGAGAGCTAAAGAGCTAATCTAGGAAAATTTTAACTACTTTGACTTATTCAATGACATAGTCCTTTTTTGACTTAGGACTGGTGTTGTTTTTACATATCATTGTGCATCAGTATAAAATGACATGTAAAAATGTTGACGCCTATTTACATAATGCATGTGAAAAAGCATAAAAATTAATTAACCCTGGAAATACAAAAAGATTATTGCCCCATGCTTTGAGCCAAAAAATCCTCATATTTCTTTAGGATCTCTTACATCATTGGCTCATCCGTTCCTGAGGTGTGATCGATGATAGTATGGACTGTAGTGATATAATTTTTTGTGGAAGAACAAGCCTTTTTGTATCAGCCCAGATGGGTCTTGAGGTTATCCAAGGTTAACTATATATCACACAAGGTGTCCATAGAAGCCACTAAAAATGCTTCATCTTCAACCCGTTTTTGGATTACTTCTTTAAACTCTTGGACAATTTCACTCGCAGGAAGGAATGAATGATCATCATCAAGAAGCTTATCAGGAAACTCTTCAACTTTGTTTACCAAGTTTACATGATGCTCTTCAACATCTCTTCGAACTTGTTGCACATCTTTGACTAAGCTCTTGATAACATGTATTTGATTCCTAATTGACTCCTTTATCTCCGCATACTTATCTTTGTTGGGGATGACCCCAACTTCAACTAACTTACTCAGCTTCACTTTCTTCAACTAGATCCAAGAGTCAAAATTTTGTTCCATCTCTTTTTGCTCAATAGAAAGTGTACTCATTATCTTTTCTAACTCAAGTTTCACCTTTGACATTTGAGCAATTCTCTCCACTGCAATACTCATGAGCTATGATCCCTGCTCAATCATTCTATCCACAAATTTGTACATAACTTTACCTTTTGAATAACGCTTCTCTACCTTCTAGACTAAAGGGTATTCTATGCTTATTGAAACAAGTTCTACAACCTTAGAAGATTGTGTGATTCTTTTTAGCATAGAGGTGAGATGCTCAACTTTCACCTTATACATATCCTTAGACTGCTTTACCTTATCAAACTTCTCCATTAACATAGTCAAATATTTTTGAGCATCTTCCTTTGCACTTGTGTGTGTGATTCTCCCCAATTCAACTCTTGTAATGGTATATTCCTCTATGCTAGTTTCCTCATTATTTTTTCCTTGAGGACTAGGAGGTTTTTCCACCTCTACGTACTTATATCCAAATTTTTCCATATGTAGTGGAGAGAGAACCTTTGGTTTCTTTTTTCCTTTGGGTTTCGGTGGTGCTAACTCCCCAAAGTCAAACTCATCTAGGGAAATTTCTTGCTTTTTTCTCTTTGGAGTTTGCACAAAAATCCATGGAGGAAGAGGCGGTGTACTACCTCTTTATTTGGTTTCCATCATCTGATTTGTAGTTGTACCTATTGTCATACAAGTGATGGTTACAATCGGTGGAGTGTCAGTCAGTATGGCATCAGGAGTCTATATATTAGGTGCATCTTGCATTGACTCATTCATGAATCGATCAAACTTTGACTATGAAGAAATTTCAAATGAGGGAGATGAAAATCTAGGAATAGAAGATGGAGAACCAAAAGTAGCCTCTACATTTTGTATAGGATTGTTAAATATCGATCCCGAGGAAGAGGATGAATGAATTGTATGTATAGAAACCTGTGGTATAGTGGTAGATGGTGGTAAAACTATGGAAGGAGGAATGACAGTAGCAACAATTAGGGAAGAAGTTACCATAAGAAGTGGGGAAGACACTATGGTAGTGATAGGCGAGGAAGTTAGTGGAGAATCTTGTGGGATATTCTCCTAAGGAGAATCCTACATCTCTTCCTCTTGTCCTTCTTCTTCTCCTTGTTTGAATTCTTCTACAGGATACTTTACAGGTGGTGTTGATGATCCTTCACATGTAAACTTAATGTTAGGTCCCTTGTGATACATAGGGATCCTTCCTTATTCTTAATTCTTGAAGTTCATGTTGCTTACCTGCTTGTTCTTTTGTACCTTCTCCCTTAGATCTTGTATTGAATGACTTTAGCTTAATTCCTTTACTCCGCAACCATATGTTAGTGTTTACCAAGATGGGAAAAAACCTTTGTCTAATTGAAACAACCTCCTTTTGAGACTATTGGATGGAAGGCAAAGGTGTACTTGCTATTTTTTTCCTCATAAGTGACATCCATGATATCATTGGTATCCACTATATCTGCAGGAAGGTATGCTAAACCAAGATTAGAGATTTTCTTCACAATGAGCCTACAATAATCCATTCTCCTAACATCTTCATCATCCCTACATTTTGCTCAGATGTCCTCAACATAGTATACATGTGCACATGAATTTTCTTTATCTTGCTCTTCATCCCTCTGTAATCAAAGTCTAACCTTTTCTTTAAGGTTTTGAGGGTTACTATTTTCATCTCAGATTCTACTGCTTTAGCTTTAGGCACCATTTGCACTGTACCTTCCAAGGGTGATAGGGAATTTAAACCCTGGCTTATGTATTGCTTGTTGCTTGTTATGTACAAAAATAACTTGTTTGCATAAATCCATTAGTACAATTTTATCAGTAGGATACCTCAAGGAAACATGTAAGGATATCATGTAAAGCAACCAACCCTAAGATAGGTGAAAGTAGGAAATTGTAGGAGCATGCATCCATATTTGTTTACTACTTCCCACGCTTCATCTTAAACTCTTCTCTTTTCTAGTGATGGATCAAACATACACAATAACAGTGCAAAGAAAGCATCATCCACCCTTTAGAAATGTTGAATGCTTCCTTTAAGGGTGATTTAGGAATAATATTTATATATAGGCACATATATTATGTCCCGTTCTAATGTTAGGCTTGGATACTACCTCATTGTACAACTACATCATATACTAAGTATTCAAATTCATGTATAACTTCAAGGAAGTATGTACCTTAATAAGATGATCATGGATCACGTCACTAATTTGTTCACCCCAAAAGATGTGTTGCTTCTTCCTCATGATAATATTAATATACTCATACATCCATTCCTGAAATGTTGAAGAAGTTGACAAACCTTTTACCTTGCTTAGGAGAGTAATTAAATCATTTACTTATTCCACAAAATCACTATGGGGGAATCTTTTAGGCCATCCTTCTAGATTAGGCCTTGGAGTCTTTAACCACTTAGTATTGATAATTTTCTTATCCACTTCTTGATCCTTGTCATAATTTGTCTGAGCATGCTCAATAGTGAGATCTATATAGGTATCCATATTTGGAACTTGAAACACCATATCAAAGAAATCTACATCAAGTCTCATAATTATGTGGCCTGATGAATCTTTGAAACTTCTATCTTCTCTAATGTAATGAGAAGCCATTTGTAGAATTTTTTTAGGAAAATGTGTTGCTACTAGGAATGAAGCAACCAAATGAATGTTGCTATCAACTACCGCCTTCATCCCTTGGTCTAAATGTTATTTTTTTTCCTCTTGATGAATTCGTCCATGTCCACATGTCCTATCTTTGTATCCTTGATTTCATCAACATTAGACGAAGCCATTTTCATCATGAAAATGCCTTGGTATTTATATTTCATGATGGAAAGTTCCTACTTGAAGACGAAGACACCTCCATTGTCATTGAATGAATCAGGTGATGTTGATATCTAGCAAGAAACATGTTGGAAAATATCTATAATGGAATGAAAATTACAACTGTAACATCTAGAAAGTGTAGAAAGAAAACAATTAAACATGCAATGCAATCTAAGATTCTAATTCAATCTATGTTAAGCAACAAAGAACAAAAGAAAGTAAGAACGTAAATAAAAATTGAACAATCTCACCAAATTGCTACGTATTTCCATGATTCATCTTGATTGCCCTTCTCCATTTTGCTTGTGTAGTATAATTGCCCTCAGATTTCTCGTAAGTTCGTGCAAGTATAGCCTATGATAGTGATTTAGCAAAACATCGAAGATTGAAGATAAGTGCTCGCAAAAGTCATAAGATTTCGAGAGAGATATACGATTTTGAGAGAGATTGGAATGATGAAGACCAAATCAATTTATAGAAAATTGATTATTCGAATGACAGGATAGGATTGAAAGATCAACGAACGGTTGAGATTGAATGATTAGTCATGCATTCTGATAACAGTTAGTAATGACATGAGTGATCTAAATTAGAAATAGAATTAAAGATTAAATAAATGATTTAATCTTCCAGTTTGGTATTCAAAAACAGAAGAATTATCTTTGCATGACAAAGATAAAGATTGATTAAAGCAACTCATGTTTGAATGCATGCACAAGGTTTAATTAATTAAATAGGAATATTTAATTAATCCGCATGTACACACAATTGAGTTAGCACTGGACGATTGAATGATTTGACGAAGAGATTACTCGAGAAAGCCACTCAAGCATTAAATCCTGAGTTAACTGAGCGATTACAATAGATCTTGAGTCGAGTAAAAGTGAATACTTAGATAACTCACACAATTATCTAAATATAGAGGAATGCGTTAAAATAGAATTCATGAATTAAATAATTCATTTAAGTCAAGATTTGATATTTCAAGAATAATTAAATAAATAAGATTTATTTAATTAAGTGATGAAGGGATTTTAAATGAATAATTAAATAAATAAAGAATTTATTTAATTATAGTTGAAGTATGATAGAGAGTAAATTAAATAATGATTTATTTAATTTGACAAGAAGGATAAGGTTAATTAGTAACATAATTAAATAAAAAGCGTTTATTTAATTAATCAGATAGAATAAAGAAAAGTGTGAATTAATTAAATAATTGAGATTATTTAATTAATAGAAGAAATGAAGACTATAGAGAATAATTAAATAATTGACATTATTTAATCATGACCATGAAGAATACGAATTAAGAAGAATATTGAAGTTGCAGGCTTAGACCAAATTTTGGCATCTACATTTGCCCCTCTTTGATACAATGTCATTTAGGCATTGTGTCAAAGAAAATCAATAAGAAATATGCCCCAGTAATGCCTCAGTGTAAAACAAGTGAAGGTATGCCCTGTAACGCCCTGTCGTGCGAACCCCAAAGGACAATTAAACAATAATTACTGCACAATTTTTTTTTTTTAAAGTTAACATAACATACATGTAATACACATTAAGTCATGACATGAATTTCATTTAAGTAGATTCACTAACACATACATCCCTTGGGGTACACCAGGAGTCATTACGAACTTAATTCCATACAACATCAATAAAGAATAAAAGTCAAAGATATAGTCCATAACAAAATAAACATTAACAAATATAACACATACATGATAAATCATTGATAAGAAACCATCTATGTACGTAAATACAACATATGCATGATTAACTCATCACATTGAATAACAACTGCCATGGCCAATATCCACACAAGGTTTAACGTTACATTACAGTACAATGTTCAAGAGGTACAATGCTACAAAAGTGTTTCCAAATATGAATGGAAACCATACAAAAAGATAACATGATACAAATGAACAGAGGAATACACAGTATCATAATTGGCTCCAAGATAGATACCACTCTGGAGTAGCCGCAACAGCACCAATCCGCACCTCTCGATCCTCGACTGGGGACCCAATGGGGTGCTTAGCACGTTCCACCCGACCATGTGGGTCCGAAGACCCACCCCCCATGCTAAGGAGCTAACAAGAAAGAGACCTCAACCAAGAACATCCAACAGGGAACCACAAGACTCAACATCATACAAAAGTATCATAAAACTCAAGGATTACAATGACATAATCAACAACATTCATGAGTCAACATAATAACTTAAAGTCATAAATCTCATCACATTAACCAAAGCAATAACCAGTAACCAAGTAACCAAAGGTTGATCATGAAACATTTCCAAAACAAACTGAAATAATAAACAGAATACAATTCCAGAGTAACTGATACAAAAATCAAAATACAAATTCCAGAGGGGACCAAAAACAATGCACAAGGGTGTCTAGTGGAGAGTTTCATCACATAGCTCTCATGGGATCTCCTAGCCCTTCCTCCAACTTGAGGCACCGACACCCATCTATGGATCTCCTGACTCTTCCTCCTACTTGAGGCGCCGACACCATAGGGTAGCTCATGCGGAGTCAATAACCTCTCATGAAGACGAGATTACAACTTTGCCGACCATGACCTTCTCAGTCTATCATTAGTCTATGATAGCCCTAATGCATAGACGAGGTATCCAATGTTTATTATCTTGTGTGTTTTACTACCCATCCCCCTAAATTCTATTTTTAGGTTATCACTTGTTTAACTACTCTTACGTGGGTTCTCCTGTGCACTTCCTCTTACCCGAGGTGCCGACCCCCACGAAGAGCCACTCTCCCTAAGACCCTTAACAGAAACCAAAATAAGGCAAGGGTTGTACCACATAAAAAGGACATTGGATCACCACAGAGAAACATGCGAGGCATAACCCATCTCGCTATAAACACATAAACAAAGTCTCAACAATTCTTGTACAACCCTTTTAAAATCATGATACCAAAACACTTGCCACATCAAGGGCACATAAAGGGAGAACATCAACTGCCAATCATCTCAAGCCTCTAGAAGCCAAAAGAACGACAACCCACAATTGAGAGTAAAATGAAGAAACAAGAGTAAGTCAATGATACGGGACTTCAAGCCAATTTCAACACCAACCCAATAAATAAAAGCTCCTCAAATCAAAATAAACTAAGGAATTCAAGATATTCAAAAGAATCCCAACCAAAATCAACTCAAGGAAAAGTCACGTCAAGATGAAACATCAAATCATATGATAACCAACACAAACAAGCAACTACAACATCCATGAATTTCCCTTTTCGAAGCAACCTCCCATTATCAACCAAAGAGTAAGACATTCCTTCCACATATAAACTACTAAGTCATCTCCAATAACTTAAAGTGTTTAAAGTTAAGTAATCTATCAATTTCTTAATAACTTACTTTAATTAAGGGGCTATATATCACAATTAACAATTAACATTTACTAATCCAAACATCAACTAACATTTTAAGCTTCCTTTATTTATTTTTCTTTTCACTTGCCAAGGAATCACATAAACAATTGTAGAAACGAATTCTATATTTATCTCATCACAAGTTTAATTTAGCTTCCCTATACCTCCTCACATTTTATATTCATTTAACTTCCATCTAATCCATATTTCAAACAATTCCTTACTATTCAATAAATTGTCTAATTTTTATTTACATAACAAAATAGTTATAAACCAAATCTATTTCTTACAAACTACATATATAGCTACTACAAAATATCACTATAAGTATCTAATTCAATCATTTAAACAATTCTTTCAATTATAACTGAGTGAAACCTTACCTTAATAATCCCTTCTTCAATTATCAACATGTTCATATAAATTGTACTACAAAAGTATTCCAAATAACTGAATCCCAAATAACTTACCAATATAATCAATATATACATACATATATAGTAGATTAAATTGCAATTTTAATAGTATAAAATCATATATTAAAAGGATAAGACCTCACAAGCAAAAAGGAAAACATCGAGCTGGATGTTTCAGTCCTTAAGGACTCGATACAAATAATAAGAGGGGAATGTCTCCTTCATGGAACGACCCTGCTCCTGACCATTGGAGGCAAAGTTATCAAAATCCGTGTAAAGAGTAGTGGCACAAAGAAATCTAGATAAAATCAATGCCAAATGATTTCTTCTGGTTGAGTATAATATTCTGAATAAAAGAAAACAAAAGAGATCCTTAATGGTAGCCCATTTAACAGACAAGGTGGGGTTTAAGTGGTAAGGAGATTGATAAAACAGAGAGGAATTAAAAAGGATATCCGAATGTAGTTGGATTGAAGGCCATAATATGGTACACATTTTCTGTGTATGAGACGTAACACATTCATAGCCATAGAGAACCTATGCAAAGTTGGAGAAGTCAGTTTGACAGGTGAAGACGACAGGGTATTATCTAATTTCAAGGCATTTACTTACTGTTGAGGAAGATGCACAGAAGGAATTATTTATCTGCCACCATAGTGAGAAGAAGGAAATTGCAAATTGCTTTGTTAAAGCTACCCCAAAACTATTCGAGTTGTTAAGAACCTTCGAGTATGCTCTAACAACCACATTACACCTAGTTGTACCTTGAATAATGCTACAAGAGAAATTGTTCTAAGGGATGTGAATCTTTACCACCGCTTTTAAAAGCTTCACCAAAATTTATCACCATTTTAAGCAAGGAAGGGACAGTGTTCTTGCAGAGTTTATTTAAGTCTTTAAAATTCCTAATATGTACAAGTGCCGCAGCAGAGACTGGTTGATAATGAAACCAAAGAGATTACATTACTTTTTTTAAAAAGAAATTCCTGTTATGTTCAAGTGCCGTAGCTGAGATAGGTTGACAATGAAATCAGAGAGATTACTTAAAACTTTAAACTTCCTATTATGTTCAAGTGCGCAGCTGAGACAGGCTGATAATGAAATTAGAGAGATTATTTAAACCTTTACAAGTCTAAAATTTGCAGTTGTGACGGGTTGCCAATGGTTTCAGGGAGGCTACTTAATTCTGTACAATGCCTCAACTCTAAACGTTGTAGCAGTGACAGGTTGCCAAGTATATTAGAAAGTGATTATTGGAATTTGGAAATATCGCCATCTTCTTGCTTTATTATAATTATTTTCAAGTGCTGCAACTGCGATAGATTATCAGAAGAATCAAGCAGGTTATTTAAAACTTTGAACTTTCCTGGCAGATATGAAGGCAAAATTAAGGATACATAGACAAGGCACGCGAGTTATTTGGCAGAATGCCTCAGAGATGAGGTCTCATGGGATGCAATAATTGTAGGGTATACACAAACGAATTTGTTAAGAAGGCTTAGAAACTTTCAAGCAAATATAGTTGGTAGGTGTAAAGCCAAATTCCACACCTTTCCTAGCATCCCTTCTGCCTGCGCCAAAATGGAAGCTTAGCAACAGGGTATGAACGTCCATCAATGGAGAAAGGGCAGATGAATCTTGGCAGGCGTCGCTGCAACTGCACTGGTAGATGCATATGCAAAATGTGGACAAAGGCATATGGACCGTTTGACAGAAAGCCACAAAGAGTTGTCAAATCACAGGCTCTAAGGATAACGAGTTCTCCTCGTAATCATGAATACAAAGTAAAGGCTCTATGGAGGCACAGGTAAGAGAGAGACAACACAAGATAGAGCCATATGTAATGCGCTGCCTCAAAGGAACATGGTCTTCTTAATGCCCAAGTACTTAGTTCCTAGACTATAAGCTGGTATCCTGACACAGCGGGACGAAGCTTAACACAATGTCAAGTCTTAAGTCGAAAGTGATAAATCTATATTGAATCAAACTATCAACAGAGTCATTAAATCACCATATACAAGGCTACAAGCAGACGCTAAAGTCATGGATTGAAAAATTTGAAATCAAACATAAAAGGTAGAGTTAAAATTTAAAAATTGATAGAACCTGAATTTCCAGGCGTGACAAGATGGAGCTCCAGCGCTGAGACCACATTTCTATCTCAGCTTTCTTCCAACTCACTGCAATTCTTCCCAATATCTTACAAATGATTCCATCCACCATGTAAGTCCAAAATTGCCAAAACAATTGTGCATTAATCGGGTTCCAAACATAGTAGTTCTGAAAGGCTTGAGAGCAGAATATGAAGGCATGAGCAAGGCGTGTGTTTCCTGTGATTCCCCCATGTGGAAGCATAGATCCCCGCCTAAAAATCTCCTCCCAGAGGAGATAAGTAGAAGCTTTCCAAATTAAAAAATAAAATAAAAAATCAAGCATTATAACAGGTTTCCCCTTTTTAACTCTGTTTCCAATTGTGCATGATCAAGGAGGAAGATTTTTCTATCTTTTCTTTGCTTTTCTATCTTAATTCAAAATCTTATCATGATGCTTTATTATTATTTTTATTTATTAGCAATAAACTGTTCTTTTTCCATTTTTTAATTGATTTCCTTGCTTTTATCTTTATTCAAACTTGAGTTCAAATTTTTAATATTTTATTTACTTTAATATTTTCTCACTTTTAAATTTCTTAATTAAACTCACTCATTAGGCACTAATTATCTTTATTAAATTAATTATCTTTTCATAGTAATACCTTATAGACTACCATATTAGGCAAATTTTTAATAAAATAATTTAATTTAATTATTTATTAATAAACATATAGTTTGTATTGTATTATTATTTTAATTCTAAATTTTATTATAGTTACCTAAAAAGGTATTCTAACTCGATTACCTTGCTTAGACAAGTTAATCAAAATACTAACTTATCACCTAACTCAAGGCTAATCAAACAAGGCAACCAATAAACCAACATGACATCATAATTCATTTAGGCACACATACTCGAATATGATGAAGGAGCAAAAGCGGAGGGGCACTACATGCCCCCTCGGGAAAATTGACAAATTTTTGAAAAATTTAATAAAAATTTGGAAATAGTCCTGATTAGTCCATTGGATGGCCAAAAATGCAGTGGAGTTGACAAAATTGAGTTTGGGAATGTTATGGACGAGTGCGGGTTGATAGAAATGGGAAATTGACGTGACCAGTAGAAACAAAACCCCAGGTATATATAGAAATTGGGGTAAAAACCTATTCATTTTCACCCACCTAACTTTGAAAATTGAGAATTTTCTCTACACTCACAGCGACGATGTCCCCTATTCTGAACACCCATCACCGAGCCCATAGGATCTGGACTTTCTAGAGGCCAGTCGACGCGGACCCCCCAGTATGTACCTCAAACTTGTCTTTTGAAATTTGTAAATGTGTGCGTGTTTTGATGTATTTAATGTAGGTTTGAGTTATGCGTCATTTTGTTAAAACACCGCATGTGTATGCGCGAACGACGCATCTGCATGTGGAACAATGCATTTGCAAATTTACGTTGAATGTTTTGCATACGTTTTTTGCGGTTCAACGCATTTGTAGGTTAGTGAACCGCATTTGATAATCTGCATCGCATGTGCATTTAGAATAGTTGCATTTGTTTATTATACATTGCATTTGAATTTCCCTCGATGCAGTCATATTTATTTCAACGCATATGTTATAGTGCAACGCATATGTGATATAGTTAGCCGCATGTGAAAAAGAATGATGCATGTGTATAATGAAATGACGCATCTGAATTTTATGCACCGCATATGTGAAATAACGATGCATGTAAAAAATAGTGACGCATTTGAATAGCAGTTAGTTATAGTCAGTTTGCATTAGAATAGATGTTTGATGCTAACATGAGGCATGTAAAATGCCATTGCAGGATGTGCTAGATATGATATATACATGGGAGTCAAGACCGACAACGTTTCGATTCAGAGATAGCTTGCGTCCAGAAGAGCGACGGATCCTATGACACTTAGGTCTGCTTCACGTTATAGACATGCCCTAGATTCGAGCGAATCGGGGTTTATTGATAGCATTATGCGAGCGGTGGCACTCAGAGACATCCTCGTTTCACCTGCCGACTGGAGAGGCCACCATTACATTGGAGGATGTCTATAGGATACTCATACTTCATATTAGAGGCACTCAGGTGAGGTATGATACCTAGAGGGGTGCGGTCGAGATGTGCAGATACTATCCGCATGTAGACATCAGACAGTTAGGGTTCGACCACTATGAAATTAGGTGGCGTGTGTTAGCGTAGAGGTATAGGCAACTAGACTGTCTAGTATGTACCTTGATAGGTGGTATAGTGCTTCCTGATCAGCGAGGTCATGGTTTTCCCGTGGGGTGAGGGGAGATACTAGTAGGGATGCTAGAGAAACGTGAGGTATATGCATGGGGTCCCTGTCTCCTTGGTATGTTGTACTTTCATTTGCATGATATTGCCTACCAAGAGGCACAGTCTATGAGTTGTGGTACCACACTCCTGATGGTATGGGCGTGGGAACACATCACCATTTTCTGGCCACCAGCAACAGTTGACCTTCCACACGGAGCTCCCTATGCCTTCCGATATGTAGGGGCTAACACTCAACCTCATATAGGAGATACAAGTTATTTCAGGAATGCCATAGACACAATGGTGCAGTTTTCATGGAGGCCATATTTGGGCTACGCAGAGTGGTCAGACGAGGATGAGCATTTTCCCTTTTGCTGACATACTCAGTTTTTGATTGGACGGACAGTGTCACATGTCCACATTATAGAGTGTCATTTTCCAGATCATGTCCTACAACAGTTTGGAGAGGTATAGGACGTGCCGCGAGGATGGGCTGAGTTCACAAGGTCATCATGAGAGATCCCCCTATGGGGTCCAGAGATTCCAATGGCTACAGCCGAGGCTGACATTGATGCACTACAGGCAGTTCCATGGGGATGGAGGGATGGTCCAGCAGACCCAGGGACCACAAAGGAGTACAATTAGTGGTGGGTAGTACACATACCGATTCCGTTGACAGATCCAGAGCAGCTAGCACTGGTAGAGCAGTGGGGGAGAGGTCTGCAAGGAAGGCATGGTAGAGGTAGAGGTCGAGGAGATGGAGGAGGCCGTGGTGATGGAGGAGATGATGGTATAGGTGGATGACGAGGGCAGGAGAGGGAGATGTGGACAGAGGGGATGGGGGCCACCATTGTCACCGATCCGTGAGGAGGGACGAGGGGATGAGGATGTGGCCATGCCAAAAATTGAGAGAGGAGGGGAGGAGGTGGATATTGCGATAGGCGGAGAGGAGGAGCAGCCCCCAGAGGAGGCCATTCCAGATATACCAGAAGAGGAGGAGGCAGGCAGAGAGGAGGTAGAAATTGATGCCTTGGGTTTATTGGGTGCCTACTAGGAGTATGATGAGGAGGATGATGATCATGAGAGAGAGATTCGTGATCAGATTTTAGAGGAGTTGGATCAGGAGGAGGATGGTGTAGTTAGGGTCAGACTGGATGAGACAAGGGCAGTAGATCCTGATACTGCCACATTACAAGCTCAGGTTGCATCCTTGGAGGAGCAGATGAGAGTCCTGATGTCAGAGAGGGATGTATTATAGATAGACAGAGACAGAGCCATCATGGACAGAGATCAGACTATAGCTCAGAGACAGGAGACTGAGCAGAGATTCACAGAGCTCAGAGCCTTATGTACTGGACCATCAGTTGAGTTTTCCTGAGAGTTAGTCAGAGCTGGGGAGAGAGAGACATATTATCATGATTTATATGAGGCATAGGTTCCTCCAGAGAGACGAGCTCCCAGCTTCTCGCAGGCATGTAGCAGCAGGTCACAAACCAGGACCCATATGCTGATAGTTAGCATAGAGGGGGTGGAGCAGCCACATAGAGTAGGTCCGTATGACATGCCTCACTTAGCTCACAGGTCCTCAGGTTCCCATCACCATTCCTCCACACACTTCAGGCATGATAGTAGTGGTAGTTCACGATAAGGGTACTTCTTGATATGCAGCGAGACATTGTATTATGATCCTATAGCCTGCGGGCTTCCATGTATTATTGATACATTATGACATTTTGATGTAACACGGTTGAGCGATATATATATATATATATATATATATATGATTTTGGTGGTGATTCTCATGATATACATTTATATTTATTGAGTATGCAGTTGTTTATTTGTACATGTGATGTTTATATGATATGCCTATGTGATGGATGATCATATCTATTTTATGATGTGTTTATGTAGCTAATGATATAATGTTGATTCTATATGATGTATGCAGTTTATAATTATGAGATGCAATATGATGTTATATGTACAATGCATGCTACATGTGGAGCTATACAAATGTAATGTGATGCATGTATTTATTTTTGTTTTATGCATGGAATGCTTACGATATATATTGTATGATGATGGATGTCCATTATGCCATGATGTCGTAGATGTGAAAAATGCCTATATGTATGTATTTATCTAACATGTATGTGGATGCAGGATGATGTATAATGTTGTGTGTCATAGGACTCCGTCATAATGCAAGAAGAAGAACTGTTAGTGTAGAAAGAAAGATTGAGAAATATTTGAAAGAGATGGGATAGATGTTAGTATTAGCAATCTTTGATGTTTCGCTTTATCACAAAAGGTATTGCACTTTATCATCATTGGGCGGGACTAATACAAATGGAGATAAACACCATGATATGACATAGATCAAGGTGTGAAATGTCATCCACATGCTAACAACAGATAGTCACAGACAAGGATTGTCGTTAACTCATACTAAGGGCACAAGTTTCCCCAATCTTTTTGTCAAGACAAACCACAGATAGCAAAAAAAGTAAAAGACGGGTCATGAGACATCATCGCTCCTCTAAATCCTTCATGGGATATCCTTGAGGAAACTAGTAACATGACTCAAAAATCAAAGTTAAAAGACAGTTGACAGACAATAGTCAAAGAAAACAAAATTCTGATACATCGTTGCTTCTCTAAATCCTTCATGGGACATTCTTGAGAAATCTAGTAACATAATTGAGTCATCAAGTCAAATAAAATGATAAGATAAATAAGCCATAAAGTCAAAAAGCCAATAAAATATTTTCCAAAACTTGATCTGTTTGTTTGATTTGTTTTGATTGATAAAAGGATTGATTTGATAGAGCCTGACGTCAAGAGATACACATACTGGATAAGACTGTGAGTCTGGTTTTGATGTTATGACTATTTGTATAAGGCATGACAAAGACTGGTTTCAGAAAGACATTTATCGTATAAGACGTTGAGTCAAATGTCGTTGATGTGATAACCTGTGTAAGGCTATGTTTGATTGTTTGACAATGTCGATTATGCAGGAAGGACTCATCCTATATAAGACATAGATTGTTTTGTTGATATCTGTATTCAGGAAGGACTCATCCCGAACAAGACACATGTTGATTTCTTTGATGGTGCCTGTTTCCAGGAAGGACACATCCTATAGTAGACATAAGTTGATCTGTGTTGATTGTTTCATTTGGAAAATTGTGTGATTTGACTTAGAGACATTGCTGACTTGTTCACCAGATTGATGCATGACTTGATATGACGTGTTGACAATTGACTGTGTGACAACAAACCCTAAAGGACTGACCTAGTGTGGCCTCGGGGGCTCATTGATTGATGGCCTTGCCTATGTTATACACGCAGAGACCTCATAGTTTTACTTGAATTTAACTGACAAGACTGACTACAAATAGAAAACATGTGTGAAAGTGAATGTAACGAACCCTAATTGACTGACCTAGAGCGGCCTTGGGGGCTCATTGATTGATGGCCTTGCCTACGTTATACACGTAGAGACCTTGTAGTTCGACACGACCAATGACCTTGTCATATAGACATATGAATTGAAGCATGATTTTATATAGACAAACCTAAACAAACTGACCTAATGCCTCGGGGGAACATCTGCAGATGGCCTTGCCTACGTCCAGTCATAGAGGCAACGTAGTTCGACAAATGACAAAGACTGACAAGTGCGACTAACTTTGACTCCATTTTTTTTTTTTGGATTTTCGAAATGTTTTGATTTGTTTTTGTCTTTTTGAAGTTTTCAGATGTTTTTGTGTTTTCTCAGGTCATTTTGTGATGTTTGTGGATTTTCAATAGTTTTATGTCGTCAACATAGCCAATGTAAGAACTAATATGACACACGTCAAATATTTTCCCGCAGTCAAGTATAAGACCAATTAATTATGAATAGGATAAAATGGGGGATATGAAATGTGCTCGATGTCAATCGTTCCAAGTTATGGGAAAGACTACCACTTATTATGAATGGTATATACAAGCGATGGATACGAAAGATAAGGGGTATGTACAGGGATAGGTAGTATGTACAGGGATAAGGACTATGTACAAGGAAGTGGAATATGTATAGGGACAAGGACTATGTACAAGGATGTGATAGATTAGAATAATAGTAGATAGAGGAGCAGAGTCAACTACACATGGCGCCTGTTTGCCAGGTTTTCACCATGGTACATATCCAAAGCGCCACCGAAGTATTTTTCACTATTGGACAAATTATTGTCTTTACTATTGTCTGTATTATCTAAATTTTTTTATGTTACCAAGACGCCTATTTTCCAGGTTTTCACCTTGGTAACGATTTTTTTGATTTTTTGATTTTTTTGCATTTTTGCTAATTAAGACAAGGTTCTCATAAGCTATGTGTAGAACTTTTTCAGATGAAGACTATTAATCAGCAAGGACAATGGTTCCCCTTCAAGAGTAGAGAGTTGGTACGCTCCTAATCCAAAAGCTTCTGTAACAATATAAGGTCCTAACCAGTTTGGTTCAAACTTTCCTGGTTTGTCCTTTTCTGCTTGATTCCTTGGGTTCTCCATTAAAACCAAGTCACCAATGTCAAAGTTTATGTTCAAGAACTTCCTGTTATAGCTTCGACAAAGGTGATTCTAATATGCCTGGAGATGGTCTAGTGCCTTCTTTCTTCGCTCATCTAGGAATTCTAGCTCATGGAGTCTCGATACTCGATACTCTTCATCATCAATGTGGCCTTTCAAGGATACCCTTAGGGATGGAATCTCAACCTCAATAGGAAGAATAGCTTCAAAACCAAATACTAGTGAATAGGGAGTGGCACCAGTGGGAGTATGGATACTTGTGCGATAAGCACATAAGGCAGGATTAAGTTGTAAATGCCAATCCCGACCAACATCATTGACAGTCTTCTTGAGGATTCTAATGATGTTTTTTTTAGATGCCTCTGCTTGGTCGTTACCTTGTGGGTTGTATGGAATGGAAAAGTGATGTTGAATATGAAATTCATCACATAGATGGTGAACTTCTTGATTCTTGAATGGGCGGCCATTATCGGTAATTATGGACTGAGGGACACCATACCGACAGATGATATAATTCAGGATAAATTTAGAAATTTGTGCCGGTAATGTATGTCATAGGAATGGCTTCAATCCACTTCGTAAAATACTCAGTGGCAGTGATAATAATTTTTTGTCCATTAGATGAGGTGGGGTGGATCTTACCTATGAGGTCGAGTCCCCATTGGGCACAGGGCCATGGTGACGTTATAGGACAAAGCTCCTGTGTGGGTGCATGTATCAAGTCTCCATGAATTTGGCATTGGTGACATTTCTTTACAAAGACATATGAGTCTTTTTCCATAGTAGGCCAGTAATAACCCAGTCTCATAATATTTTTGGCTAAGGTAGGACCGCTAGAATGAGAATTGCATATACCCTCATGCACCCCATGCAAGGTTGCTTGTGCTTCAGTAGAATCAAGACATCTCAGCAGGGTATTATCTAAGGTGCGTCTATATAGGGTGTTTCTAATGATGGTGTATTTGGCTTACTTGTGGAGGAATGTCCTACGTTGGTTGTTTGATAGGCCAGTGGGTATGACTTCAGCATGAAGGTAGTCATATATTTCTTTGTACCATGGGGAATCAGGACCAACAATGTCACACACCATTTCAGAATTTGGGATATCATAGGCTGGGACCAACAGCTATTCTACCAAGAACTCAAACTTAGGCACGTTGTTAGGAATGTCAAGAAGTGATGCAATTGTAGCCATAGCATTTGTTGCCCTATTTAAAACATGAGGTATCTGATGAAATTTGACCTTGTAAAAATACTCTTTAAACCTATCAGCCATGCATTTATAGGGAGCAAGCTTCTCATCCTTAGTCTCATAATCATCATTTACCTGTTTGATTATGAGTTGAGAATCACCATATACCTGTAGATTCTTAATTTTCCACTTGACTGCAATGCATAACCCTGTCACTAGAGCTTCATACTCTACTTCGTTGTTAGTACATGCGAATGAAATCCTGAATGACTTAGGGATGGAATCACCTTGTGGTGTGAGAAATAGTATACTAGCCCCTGAACCATGATTTGTATGTGAGCCATCAAAGTAAAGTTTCCATGTTATGTTTGTGTCAATTTTAAATATAAACTCATCAAGAAATTCTGCAACTAATAGATGATCTTCTTATATTGGTGCGTCGTCTCACTGATCAGCAATGACTTGTCCTTTAATAGCCTTTCTTTCTACATACTGGATATCATACTCACTAAGTATCATAACCCATTTTTCCAATCGCCCTGTTAATGCTGCCTTATTGAGAAGATATTTCAAAGGATCTATTTTAGCAATTAGCATTGTTTGATGGTTTAGCATATAGTGCCTTAGTTTTTGGGTAGCAAATACTACTGCAAGACATGCACGTTCAATGGTACTATAGTTGAGCTCATAACCTACTAAAGTCTAACTGATATAATAGAATGCCCTTCCATGACCTTCATCGTCATTTTGTGCAAGCAATGCTCCGAGTGATGAATGGGTTGCTGTAATATAAAGAATCAATGGTCATCCTTCAATAGGTGGCATTAAGACTAGTGGTGTGAGTAAATATTCCTTAATCAGTTGAAAATTCTCTCCGCACCTAGTTGTCCATGCGAATTGCGAATGGTACCCCTTTCTTCAATAGATGTTGAAAAGGATGTGTCTCATCTGCTAACTGCACTATAAATCTTCTGATGGATTACAATCTTCCTTGTAGTATCCTTTGTTAACTGAGATTAGTGGGTGGAGGCATGTCTATGATTGCTTTTACCTTGGCTAGATCCACTTCAATGCCTCGTCTAGAAATGATATAGCCTAATAACTTTCCTGACTTGACCCCAAACACACATTTCTTGGGATTGAGTCTCACTTTATACTTCTCTAGCCTCTGAAATATCTTGTCTAAAACTTGTAAATTTTCTGCCCTTGTCTTGGATTTAACAATAAGGTCATCGACATAATCCTCCATAAGAGTGTGTACTAGATCATGAAAGATAGTGGTCATAGCACGTTGATAGGTTGCTCCAACATTCTTGAGTCCAAAGGGCATAACATTCCAGCAATATGTTCCCCAAGGACAAGTGAAAGCCATCTTAGGTTGGTATTCAGTTGCAATTCTGGTCTGGTTATAGCCTGAAAATCCATCCATAAGGGATAATATCTCATATCCTGCTGTCATGTCAACTATCATGTCTATGTTAGGCAAAGGGAAGTCATCCTTAGGACAAGCCTTGTTGATATCTCTAAAATTAGTGTAGATGTGGATGCCTCCAGTTGGTTTAGTGACGGGTACAAGATTGGAGATCCAATTGGCATAGTTGATTGATCTTATGAAACCAACTTCTAACAGTTTCTTGAGCTCTGCCTTGACTAATAAAGCAATTTGTGGATGCATTTTTCTCAATTTCTGTTTTACTAGCTTGACACCTGGTTGTAAAGCAAGTGATGTAAAACAAGTTTAAGATCCAACCCTGGCATGTCTGCATATGACCAGGAAAAATTTATTTTTCTCTGTGCAAAGAAGTATTGGAACTCAGGCTGCTCTTATGTTGTCAATGACGCTGCAAAATAAACGAGTCGAGGATTCTCTTTTGTACCTATGTTGACTTCTACCGATTCTTCAACGAGCATGGGTGACTTTTCCTATGCAACGGGGAGAATTTTCAAACCTCCATCCTTAGGTGCCTCATAGAGGTTTTCACCTTCGGATGCATCCTTTCTTTTTACTTTTTCATTGTCTAAAGGTGCCTTTCCATTTTCACCTAGAGACTCGTCCTTTTTATCTTGTTTATTCTTTTTCTCATTTTTGCGACTGGAGGGTTGAATAGATTCCCCAAAATATGCTTTATTGTCCAAGTCAATGGTAAAACTAGCCTTGTAATCACCGTTAGGTATGCCTTCACGTAATCCCAGGAACTCAGCAATTGCTTCGTCCTTCTCAAAAATGTTTAAAACGGGTGTGTCTTGTTGGTCCTAATCAATGAGTTGGGGATAAACTAAGGGCATGTCATCGTCAGAGTTATCAAAGTTTAAGGGGGTCAAGGTAAGGATTGAGTTATTCATATGGTCACAAAATCCTTGTATTAAGTCATGTTTGCTCTTAGGTTTAGGTCTAGGCGGATTGATAGGTGGGCCGAATGCCAAGGTTTGGTTATTTGAAATAGATGTATCGGGTTGCCAAGAGGTAGGATCGAGTGATTCCCAATAGTAGTGTTTAAACCACTCCTCCTTTGTCATTTTCTTTGGTGGGCATGAATTCAATGGATTTGGTATGGAACTTAACATTAAGTCAAGTTCTCCAAATCACTTGTCAAGGTCCATGGAAGAGGTAGAGGATAGGGAATCCCACTCATAATCATTAGAGTTGGGGGAGTCATAGTGATATTGGTCCAATGGTTTGTGAGATGTCTTAATATCTTCTAAAGCACTTACTTCCTCAAGTAAGGGTGATGGGGTACTAGGAACGCCAATCTAAATTGGTTGAAACCCTAGCCCCACACCTTTTAGCCACTGAGAAATAAATATTGGTTCAATCCTCTTGTCTTGGTTTAAGCCTAAACCACTCTGTCCATCATATCCCTTGCTTTGCATGATCATGAAACCCTTTCCATATAGATTTGTACGAATTTGAGCAAGTGGGAGAGGTTCTCCATCATCTTCCCTATACAACCAGGAAGTGGAATCTTCTGTATTGATGGCTTCTTTGCTTAATTGTCCCCATTTAGTGAAAGTTGTTGTGGGAGGAACATGTATAGTGACCATAGACTATCCCCTATCTGATGTAGGTAAACCATATGTCTTAGGAGGGATCAAATGGCTAACACAATAAGATGTCATCATGTAATAATCTCCATAACCCTTGTCCTAGATCTCAACCCTAGGAGTGGTAGGAATTGAGGGTGAAATAGATGTTCGAGTGAGTGTGGATGGATCAACATAGGAAGATGAATTGGATGATGAAGCCTCTTGGTTTACTGGCACTTGGCGGTAGGGGATCTCTTTTAGATTGGTGCAATATTGGAATGGATCTGGGTCACCATCTATAGTTATTTCCGTGCCATTGTAAGGGAACTTAAGACACTAATGATACGTGGAAGGGACTGCCTTCATAGCATGAATCCATGGTCTACCTAGCAAAAGGTTATAAGGAAGGGTGACATCCAAGACCTGGAACTTTGTCTCCATTACCGCAAGACCAATTCTAATAAGAAGTGTTACCACCCCCTTTGATTTCCATTCCTCATCATCATAAGCTTTAATGACAATACTTTTGGTTGTTTCTACGCATGCTTCTGAGAAACCTAATGCCTTAATTAGTTTTAAAGTGAACAGATTTAACCCTGCTCCTTCGTCTACCAAAACTCATCTAACTTTGGTGTTGTCAACAAGGACTTCCAGATGTAAAGGGTCGTTATGATGGGTCTTTTCAATTGCATAGTCTTGTTCAAAAAATGTGGCATGATGATTATTGGTCAGATAGTCGACCATTTCCTTGAAACGATTAACATCAAGATTAGTGGGGACTGTGGTGTTTTGTAAAGCTTTATCTAAGATAGATTGATGCTCAGGAGAGATACGCAATAGTTTCAAGATTGAAATTTGGGTTGGGGTCTTCCCCAACTAGTCAAGTAGGTTATATTGTGACTTGGAAGGCTGTTGTGTTTGCTGTAATGGGGGGCCTTGAATAGTGATCTTGGTACGACGAGTATTGACCACGCACTCGGGATTTGTATTGATATTCTCATCAGCAACACGAAGGTGATGAATGATCTTTCCACTATAATCATGCTTGATACTCGCATAGTTGGCTGACATATTGGTCTTAGTACTCGAACTGGGAACAGTTCCTTTTCCGTGGTCATGTAATGGATCAGAAAAGACCTGATGATCAGTGTTTGATGAATTTGGTTTTTGTCCACCAACTTCAATTATTCTCCTTTCAACAAGATCTTGTATGATATTCTTCAGTTCTCGATAGTTTTGTAAGTTATGTCCCTTAGTCCTATGATAATCACAAAAGCCATTATCATCCCACCAAGCTGGTTTAAATTGTCTTGGATCGTATTGTCTTGGTTCCTGCAACTGTATAAGATTATGTTGTAACAGTTGTTTGAATACAGACTCAATGGGTTCCCCTAAGGGAGTGAACTCACGTTTTTGAAATCTCCTTTGTTGTTGTGGACGTTGAGTATTTTGGACCATGTTAGGAGGTTGATTGACAACATTAAGCGTGTTGGCAAAAGAGTGAGGTCCTTGTAATGTGATGAGTGGTCCTGCTTGTAGCATTTTAGCATCAACTACCCCATCATTGGTGACATTTTTGTTGTGAGACCAAAATCTGTTTCTTTCAGTGGGGGTGTTTTGCATGATTGGATTTCTATTGGATGTTGATGTCTTAAGTTCACCTTTTTCAATGAGATCCTTCTCTATTATGACCCCTTTCTCTACTACTTCCAAAAAAGATGTACAAAAATGTACCCTTAAGTTACTCCATAGTTTTGCGTGAAGGTTTTCTTGGAACATAGTAACTTTTTGTTTTTCAAGTATCTCGACAGGGCATGGGCTAGCTATAGTCCTCCATCTCTGGAAGAAAGCAATGAATTTTTCACCTTCATCTTGTGTTGTGTGACACAAGGTTGCTATATTTATCTCGTGGTCTATGTTGAAGGAGAATTGCTCCACAAATTTCTTGACCAATTCACCCCAAGATTTGATGCCAGAGTCAAGACCCGAAACCCACTCTAGTGCAATCCCTACAAGAGTTCTTGGAAATAGTCTCATAAGATACGTGGGGTCATAAGCGACATCTATGCATATGGTAGAAAATTCCCTTATATGTTCGATTGGATTCTGTTTTCCATTGTACTTAGGGAGATTCAGTATGACATACCCGTGAGGGAAAGGGGTCATGTACAATGATCTGTCAAAGGGAAATGGCGTATGTCCTTTGTTGAAAAGGATTTCTTAATTGACACTGACATGTTATGCATTTGTGTTTGTAGTGCCTACATTTGTGTTTGTAAGATGTCAACTTGGGTCAAGGATGTGCTAGGGCGATTATGCGGATCCGTGTACGTATTCTGAAATCCAAAGTCTCGTGATGGGTTTTGATTAAACGTTTGTATTTGAGGTGGGTTTGGATTCAGAATGTTGGTAAATGTGTTTTGGTCTGGAATCTGCATAAATTGGTATTGACATGGTATCTATGTGAACGGATTCTGATTACCAATCTAGGTGAAAGGATTCTGATTTAGAATCCATGTAAATGGATTCAAATTGCTAGTCTGGACAAAGGGATTCTGATTCAGAATCTGAGTGAATGGATTCTGATTTCCATATTGGAAAGAGGGAATGCCTCCTATTTGTGTAATCCGTGGTATAGTACTAGTGACCTGAGCACTAGGTATGGCCGTTGACTGTGGTATGGTATTCGTGACAACGACATTTGGTGTAGAGGTTGATGTTTTAGATCTTTTACTCCCAACAAGAGGACGAAAGGGAGTGGACGACGATGCCCCTACAGTGAAGTTAAATCCCGATGTCATGCCAGATGTACCAAATGGAGACGTATGGACTGTCGTACTATGTGTAGGTATGCTAGATGGTATGGTTGTATTTACCTGATGTATAGTAGTACTAGTAGTCATTGTGTTTTTCCCTTGTGTAGGTTGAGTTTGTAAGGTGCTAATATCAAATCCTGGGGGTAAGGTAGCGCCTTCAGCTAGCAATTTGGCTAAGTATCATTAACGAGAATTTTCTAGGTACTCATCCACAAAAAGAGGCAAATTCAGGTTCTTGTGCGACAACCTCTACGTCTTCTACTATCATGTGTCCCTGAGTGTTTCTAGTGGTGAATTGGTCTAATAAAGTTTTGTGAGGTCTAGTGGAGAATGGGTTGATGAATTTGTTTGGGTTCGACATCTTTTCTCTCTCTTTTCTCTTAGACCTAGTTTCAACCATGTAAGATAAACTCAATATGCAAGGAATGCAAAACTACGTCTATGGATAGTATGACTCTAGTCTATGGTTTTGGGATTTTCTGAATGAAAAATAAGGAATGTTGTAGGATGACACTAGTCTAAAATCTAAAGATGCAAAGTCTAAGTAAACTTCTAAGGTAATCAGTTCTGTAACTTAAGACGGAGGGACCAACTACCTAAAGTCTAACCAAGGCATCAATCTAGTTAATTCAAGGAACCAACGTAGGACAAGGATCAAAGACAAGTTTGAGTTTCCTAACTAGACTGATGAGCTAGGATGGACTCTCTATAGGACAAAGGATAAAATGATAGAACTAAGTTCAATAACAGATTTCGTTGACGCTATGATTTCTCTAGAGTGTAGATGGTGGACTTATCCTAAAGTTTGTAAAAATGACCTTCCTAGAAGTTTGATCTAAAGGTAATATGTACTCTAATATGAGACCAAACTCTAATTTAGACCCACTATGGTAATGACCAAATGAACCTAAAGGATGCAAAATTGAGCAAATCGTTTTAGGTTTCTGTTCAAGGACTGCTGGTGGAAAGATAACTAAAAAATTGGTATAACTGTGTTAACTGGACATGTGACTGTGAGTTCTAGTTTTGTAATCAAGAAAATGTGTCGCAGGATTTCACAGATGCGGTTCAGTGTAACAATTGCGGTTAAGTTTCACAGATGCGGTTTTCTGCTGAACAATTGCGTGTTCTTGGTAAATTTTAATGTCTAACTCTAATAGATGCGGTTAACTTTCTAATAGATGCAACTCGTAGTGACAGTTACGACTCAGAATATACCATATGCGGTTTTTCGCAAATCAATTGCGAGCTAATCTAGTAGATGCGACCAAAAATGACAAATGTGACTCAAAGTGACACAGATGTGACTAATAGTGACAGATGTGACTCTAAATTAAATAGATGCGACTAGGTAAAAGCACAAACCTGTGTCACACTTTATAAAGGAATCGGCCAACAACAAATTTTTTTTTGAACTTTGACCACATAAAAGTGGTCTTTATGTTTTGAATTTCAAAATGGTGTAAATTAATGAAATGTAGAACTTTTGGTGTAGTTTATTCCTGTAATTTTTAAAATTAAAAAAAAAATGTTTTATTATGTTTTGATCAATTTAAGGATAAATTTTGGAATGCTGAAAATTTCATAAAAGAGTGACTTCACGGGCCGTAAAGAAACAAAATGAAAAAAACTTCATTTCTCCCTACTTTTTTTTTTCCAAATAGGTAATTGCAATATCTTGTGCATGGAAAAAAAAAATCACATTTTGATGTATATTTTTCTCGTAATAACGTTTTAAAGTCAAACATGTCAGAGTTTGATAGTTTTCACGGACCGCAAACTAATTTCAATTTTTTTAATCATTTTCAAAAAATAAAACATACCCTTTTGAAGTAGAATCTCTCCTCTTATGCCCCATATAAGATTTAAAACATTTTAATAAGTTTGACTATCTTTTTTTTAATATCTAATCAACCACTTTTTTATTTTTTAAAACCTATTTGCATTATTTTAAAAATAAAACATATTAAAACTAATAAAAATATTATAAAAATTATATATTTGGATTCTACACTTCAAGCTCTACAAAAGGGTATTTTTACTTTTTGTAAAAAGATCAATCTAACTAGAGAAATACTCTACCAAAGATGATTGTTTTAGAAAAATTTGAGAAATGATGAGTTGGCTGCCATGTAGGATGCCAACTAGATATTTTCGGTCGACTAGTTTTCGGCTGATAAGGTTTCGGCCGAAACCCTCTCGACCGATAATTGATTGGCCGAAAACTAATCGGTCGAACAATTATCGGCTAATAAGTAATCAGCTGAAAATTACTGAAATAAAATAAAATTATTTTCTTTCTAATTTCTCAAATTAAAAAAATTCAAAAATAACAAAAATTTCAAAAATTTCTCAACTGTTTTTTATTAAAGAAGGTTTATCTCGACATTTTAGAAGGTTTATAATTTCTGAAATTTACAAGACTTATTTCGACAAAAATAAAGGCATTTGGAGAAGAGTTGAGTTATTTTTAAGGTATGTATTGATCTTCAACTTATTTAATTGATTATGTTTTTATTAAAAATGCATTTGAAGTTTGTTTTCACTATTTTTTTTTATTAAAATATTAACATCAAAGAAATATTTGTAGAAATATATTTATTATTCAATTAAAAATATTTTATGTTTTGCATGTTTATGTTTATTAAAAACTTTTGTTTAAATATTTTATGTTTATGTTTTGCATCTAGTTACAAGCTTTTTAAAATATTTATACTATATTACATGTACATGTTTCATGGAAAGCTTATGTGTGTACAAATTTGTATGTAGGCAATCATTCAAATTTGAGTGTAATTTGTGATGGAAAATCCAAGGGCTAGATCGAGGAAGTATGATCGAACATGAGTAAGACAAAGAAAGAGAAAAGCAGATGACGAAACATCTACTGAACAACAACCCATGGAAAATATTGATGATCAAGGTGATGTACAGGTACAAGAACAAACTGAACCTAGTATTAATATAAATGTTTTAGACTATGGTATGGAAAATTTGATGGAGATGGATGAACATTCTCTTTTCAATAATATTTCATCTCAAGATATGTTATCTGAAAGCACATTAAAATTACACTAAAAAAATATGGGATGAATTTTTTGAAGAGAAATCTCTAATTGGAAGAGCACAGTTAATTGCAAAGTTATTTAGACGAAAAGAAATGACCCCTGTTTTGGAGTTGTTAGGGGTTGATAATAGGAAAAGGTCATCAGATTTGAAACAAACAATTGTTGAAAACCTGCAAGAAGCATTAGAATGTATTGAAAAGAAGAGTCGATCTAGTGATTTAAGCGTTGCACGTAGAGCGTTGATGACTGTAATTTCTAGTAAGAAATTATCACATAGAAGACAAGTTCAAGCAATTTCTGAATTACTAAATGTTTCTAGGAGAACTGTTCAAAGATATATTGAAAAGAGAGATGAAATAGATGGAAAATTTGAGAAAAATTGGGTAAATATTTGTAGGGTTTCTCGAAAAGATAGAATTTCAGAAGATGTAAAGAAACAAGTAGTTGAATATTGGATCACCCACTCTCGTGTTTCTTCCAATAGAAGGGATGCTATACAAATAATAGGTGATGATGGTACAAATATTTCTCATCCAAAGCATTTTATAGATACAACACAAAGTGAACTTTTTGAAACATTTAAACAAGAATTTTTAAATGTGAAGATTTTTCAAAGGATGTTTGAAACACTATGACCATCATTTGTACGTATAAATAAAGTACGTGAAACTTATTGTCAAAATCATGTTGAATTTGATCTACACCTACAATCATATAGAAAACTTATGGCAACAATTGATCGAAATTTAGCCATCCTTAGAAGCACAACACAATTTGTGAAGTCTCTTCTATGTGAAAAATCAGAAAATTCGGATGAATTCAATGTTTAGTGTATAAAAAATGTATGTAATGATTGTGGAGATTTGAAGAATCTTTTACATGTTGACAATAATGAAATGCAAGTTACTTGGAAGAGATTTCAATATGAGACATACTTAACGAAGTCAGGAGTTGAGGCCAAAAAAATTGTTCTCAAAGAGAGTGGATTGCCTTACAATGAATTCATGAGTAAATTTCGCAATATCATATATCCACATATCCAACATTGTCATGGTGCAAGATGGCAAGCTAAGCAATTTCGTTATTCAAAGAATTGTTTTCCACCAGGTTGTATTCTCTCTATTGTAGATTTCTCTGAGAACTATATATTTAGTCCTCAAACTGAGATCCAAAGTCAATATTATCATTTAGAGCAAGTTGCAATCTTCGTGCAAGTTTGCTATAGGCATGCAGAGTTAGCGGTCGATGGAATACAAAGTAGCAAAGATGATAGAATTATCATCAAAGAGGTTCACTTTTATATCAGTGATGATACGAATCATGATAGAAGCTATGTAGCTCATTGTTTCAAATTTTTTTTTGAAGACCTAAGACGATGTGGCATAAATCAAGAACAACACTGGATATGGTCTGATGGATGTGCTGGTAAGTACATTGGTTTTTAAATTATTTTTATTTAATTTATATTTGTACCTTTAACTTTGAGACTTAAATTGTTTGATTGTTTAAATCTATATATATAATTACTTTTTTGAAGATAATTTGGTTTTCAAGTGTTTAATTATTTGTAACTTCACAGGACAATTTAAGTCTGCAAAAGCATTTGTTTGGTTAAGCAGTCAACATGCTAGACGCAACACCAATTTTTTGTGGAATTTTTATGAGAGTGGACATGGAAAAGGAGAGCACGATGGAGCAGGAGCATGTGTGAAGCGTGCACTTCGTCAACATGAACTTGCTGGTATGTAAAGTTTTAACCATATATATATATATATGTCCAATTTAGCTTGACATTTTTTAAAAGATTAGATATATATATTTAATTTAACTAAATTAAATTCTTTTAAGTTCCTTGAAAGTAATAGGTGACAAATTGTGCCAACTTGTGTGTAACTTGTAGGTAATGCCATACGGAATGCAAACAAAATTGTTGAATGGTGCAAAAGTCATTTTTCTGCTCGCGACTCAACATACAACACACGGTATTTTTGGGAAGTTACAGGTATGTATGTCTAGTCAAAATTTGTTAAAAAATTGAATTTCAAAGTTCAAGTGTACATACATGATTTCAAATTGAATTTTCAAGTTTGAATTTAAACAGATATTGATCGATCAAATCCTTATAATTGTCAAGCAATTCATGGTATTAGAAATCTGAATCAAATCATGACAACGGGGAGTAGTAGACCTTATACAATGAATGTGAGAGAAAAATCATGTTTTTGTATTGATTGCATTGAGGACAATGCAAATATTGATCAATGTGAGAATATTGGAGATGGGTATGTTTCACAATGGGAAATGAAACAATTAATATCAATGCCTCCTTTTGTTGAAGATGACAATATCGATGTCTACGATCCACTATATTCAACTGATTACGAACGTGTATCTGATTTAGTTGTTATAGGTATGGAAATTGATTAATTTAGTTAAAATCTTGAGATTTAAATTTATATATATATATTATATGTTTAAGTAAGTTCCAAATATAAAATATAAATTTTTACAACTTTTAAATGTATAATTTACTTAAATATGTAAATATGTGGTGTGTGTACAGGAGATATTTTCGTTGTAGTTGCAACTCCTGAAAATGCGGAAGGTGTAGATTACTATCTACTAAGATGTACGCAACCAAAAAGAAAATTGGTCGAATCGATGATAGATGGTGATAGACAAGAGTATCCCATTGGATCAGTCGTTATTGAAGGAACATATTATCAACAAATAAAGATAGATAAAAATGGTATTATATTTGTTGATTATAGGCCAGGACAAAAGGTTTTACATTACAGTCACTTAGTTTTGGCAACAAAAATAAATTTAGAAACTTTACCTAAAAGAGGACGTGCCAAAAAAAAGTGGAGGTTTCCTATTGAAGATCATGAGAAGATTTTAGAGATAATTAAAGATAGAGAGGATCCAGATTTTATGTACCAGGAGCTTTAAGTTGTTTTTTGGATATATGTACACATTTATGACTCCAAATCTAGATTATATATATATATATATATATATATATATATATATATATATATATATATATATATATATATTTTATTTATTGGACATGTGACATGATTTAGAATGGGTTTTTTTTAGAATGTGACATGTATGTTAGATCATATATATGCTTGATACAAAACCTAGTGACTTTAAACATGTTTTCATTTACATTTTACCTAAATTCCTTTAAATCGTCTATATTTCCAATTGCATTTTTACATGTTGGACATGGTTCATTCTTTTAAGTTCACTCTTGAGAATCTCTAGAAATTCCTTTATATCATCTCTCTAGATTCCTTGATTGTAAATTTTTATGTTTGACATGGAATTGTTAAACTTTCACTTTCAAATCTTTGAATTTAAATATTTGTTCAACTCCACTTATATACATGAGCTAGATTGAATATATATGTGTGCAACAATTTGTACAAAACCTAGTCTATGTTCCAATTTTGCATTTAAATTTATTTATGTTCTGTGGAATTCTTAAGTTCACATTCAAATCTTTCATTTCATTTGAACATTCAACTCCACAAACTTATATAATTATCTAGTTGATTTGGTGTTTGAGTGGTGAAGAATCTAGACATAAATGTTGTCTCTAGTTTTCTTTATTTTTTATACATTACTAATGCACGACATTCAATAATTTTAAATGATCATTTGGACTTTCATGTATCCTAATCATCACATCCTAATTTTATTATTTTCATCAGGTAAGCATCCCTCATCCTAATCATCAAGTTAAGATCAAGTTTTATCAAGTAATAACCCATTTAACCATAATCATCCTAGAATCATTTAAAAATTATCCATCTCATCTCAACCATACATCCATTCTCCATCCTTAATAATAAAAAAACATCACTTGAACGTCAAAATTTGGTTACTTGGTATCAATCTAGTCCATACATCATATTGTCCTTTCATCATCACCTAAAGCTTTCAACATCTAGGGACCTTATCCTTAATCTAGACTATCATCCATTTCAAATCCAATCTCCTAATAAAAAATCACTTGACCTTATAATTTGATTTCATCTTTAAAATCCAAATTTTCTTTTAAGAACATTAGCTCCTATCTTTTAAGTATAGAACTATTATTTATCCATTTTGTTAATGTTAGATTGTATCCAGGTTCTCTTGGTTTGGTCTTTCTTGTTGACCTCAAGGTGCATTGGAATATATGAACATTGTAGTGAATCATAGTGATGGTGCTTGGGGTGCTTGAGATAGCTACATTTTGCATCAATTTAACTTTGTTTACCATGTATAGCTTGAGACCATGTATGTAATGGTCCATCTTTCTAGTACAATTAAATATGGATTATCAATTTTTAATTTATGTATATAGAATTGTCATCCAAGAAGATCTAGATCTACTTGATCAATTTTTAATTTATATAGAATTGTCATCAATTTTTAATTTAATATTGAATGTGCACGAATTTCAAGATTTAAATATATATATATCAATTTCCAATTACATATATATAAATTTTCCACATGGAATTCTTAAACTTTCAAGACTAGAAATTTGATTTCATTTACATTCAACTCCACTTATAGCTTACATGCTTTCTTTGAATTATATGGTTCATTCTTAAGTGAACACTTTCAATTATATATATATGATTTCATTTACATTCAACTAGACACAAGTATAGCTCATCATCTAGTTCAAGAATTCTTTGAATGCACATTCAAATGAACATGTGTATTAGATTATATGGAATTAGAAATTAGGTTCATGTATAGCATGATATATGCACAATTTAAATGTATTCAACCTATATTGACTTTAAAAATGAACATTTATAGCTTTAAAGAATTAAATCTAACTATCATCTATTTCCAATTGCATTTTTATGATCTACTTTAAAATATATAGCATTAATCTCAAGCATATTTGCATTCAATTTTTTCTATTTCTTGACCTATTTATTAAAGACAAATTCATTTGAACTATTTATTTAAATTAATTACATGTACATGTCCATCTTTTTAAATTTACAAATAGCAACCATTAGATAGTGGAGTCCAACATTTTGATTTCACAATGTAAAGTTATGTATATGTACAACAAGTGCATTTGTACAAACCATAATTTAAATTTAAATAAAGGTACTTGTTCCTTGCTAAATAAATAAAACCATAAACTAATTTAATGCATGATGTATTTATAGATGTAATGTAAGTGAGTTCATCAAACCATAATAATGCACGTATATAACAAACCTAGATTCAAACCATAAAACATAACTGTATGAATGTGACATGTAAATCATAACAAGTATATATATGTGTACCATAAAACATAAGTATGTAACACGTGCAAATGTTCAATACATAAATCATAAAAAGTGTCTCCAACATGTAATAATATGATCTCAAACATGTAATACTATAAAACAAATCTCAAAGAGAGGGATGTCTGGTATGAATAGAATCATCAGATCTCTGGCTCGATCTATGGCTTGATCTCTCCCTTGACCTCTCCCTCAATCTATGGCTCGATCTCTCCATCGATCCATAGCTTGATATCTCCCTTGATCCATGGACCGATCACTCTGGTGATCCAAGATGTGTGGATCCATGTCTTGATCCAATATCTCTTGATCTATGTCTTGAGCCTCGTCCCAACCTCTGCATGTGTTCAAGTACATATATATGTAAAATTATCTAAAATTACAATGTACTTGAGTTCAATGTGTTCAAACTTATACATCAAGTAATTAGTTTTTTTAAATTAAATTTAAATGCACCTCATCTGCATACTACATGGGATCGCCATCATGCTCCAAATTTCTAAAGTCTGGCAAATCGCCATACTGCTTAAAATTTTCAAGTACACAATTTCAATCAGGAGTTAAACAACTAGAAGTTTTTAAAATGCATTACATAATTTTTTAGAACACAATTTTAAATATATGTATTTAAATTATAAATTGAAAGTACTTGTTGTGCCTGCTCGAGGGCTCTACCAATGTCACTAAGATCACGAGAATGTAAAGACATCGCAGGGGGCTCTGTAGCATGTACAATATCAGTAGCAAAAAGAAGTCGACTATATGTCCCATGGATAGGATTAGGTGTCACAGTAGCCTCAACGTGACTTGTAACATCCTGAAGACTACCTGGACAAGCTAAAGGATCAATAGAAACATGATGTGCATGGGATCTTGTAGGCTGATGTCGAATATCCTGAGCTACATATGCTACCCTGTGGCTCGTATGTGTATGAGGATATCGTTGTCTAATAAAGTCTGGTACCTTGTCAAGAGAAATCCCATGGTCCTCACTGATAACCTGATATGCTGCTAGTAAATCCAAAATTGAGAGTCTACACGTATTATGCAGAGTCGTGTGGGTCATATGCTCGAAATCTACAAGAGTAGGTAGAACGGCACTAATAAATGGATCATACGATGCAGATGTAGCCTCAATGGGAGGAAGGTTGATCCATGGGCGTAATAAGTATCTACCAACTCGATCAGATGAAATCTAATCAATCTACATCGTAATAGAGGCAATATTTTCAAAAATATGACTTTGAGTGGAGCATGTTGCTGCCTCCCCTGTTGTTGCTAATTCCAAACATTTTGGTAAAACCAAAAGGTTCGGGCCAACTAATGCCCTCTTGTCCACAGGCGGTGGAAAATTTGAAGGTCTAAACTGTGGTTTGTCAGAAAAAATGACCTTTACCTTGGCCAGCATGCTCAAGATAAGATGTGTAGTCCACCTCTATATGTAAATGAAATTTTGCATATAACTGTTTGACAAAATACAATGGCAGCTCGTCATTTTGAGGCCATCTATGATGTGCTGCCAACCATCTAGGGTATATGAATGGCGCAACAAGAGGATCTTCACACCTCGTAACCACATATCCTCTACTTTTATTTTTTCCTCTATAAAATGGGAACATGGATAACACATTTTCACCTGAAACTAATTTGGAAACTTCTCTATGTTTCACTGTGCTAGTAACACTCCTGGCAAGAGAAAGGTAAAACTGCTCAATGTTGATTTCATCATAAGGATTGTATGATCGAATTGTCTCAATCATCTTAATAATAATCTCTTGTCTAATAGTGACTAATCTATCTCGATTAGCCAAATTGGGGGAGTTGTGAATTGTTTGCTCTAAACATTTTAGAGCATTGTCCAATCTAGGAATACTATCCTGAAATATATTTGATCTAGTTTGAGCTTCTCGCTCAGAACAAGGGGAATGATGAGATCCCTCATCGACCATGATAAATATAAATAGATAGAGATCTGCATACCATTAAAACAAAATTACATGATGAACTAAACAAATTTAAATTGAAATTTTTTCAAAACTAAAAAAATATATATATATTTAAATTAAAGGTAAAATTTTCAAGTTTCAAAACTAGAAAACATTTTTAAATTTAAATGTATCTAATGAGATCTAGTTCAAACTTTATATCTATCTCTATGTGAACCTATTAAATCATAGATGCATGTAATATTTGACCAAGAATAAATATGGAAAAAATATATTTATCCTTTCAACCACTCTATACTAAAATTTTGATCAAAATAAAAAAATACTCTTCATTACAATTGGTCACATATATATCTAGCCTTTCTTTGTAATCAATTATTTTTTAAATCAAACACTAAATAAAAAGGTTAACATTTCCTTAATTTTTCGATCTAACTTAAAACATATTAAAGTAATAAAGTTAAAATTCTTTGAAATAAATTCCTTAGGAATAAAATATAAACATTGTACACATGTTTCGTAGGCACAATATCTCCTTTGATATTATCAAGTTTTCTTTCATCAAGATGAATTTAGGCCTTGGGAATGCTATGTTTGATTAGAAACCTTGGCCTTGTAAGCATGGAATGACCTTTATTTCATCATATTTAATTTATTTTTTTCTTCAGTGAACTTAACTCAATAGTTCACCTTTTGCAACAACTTAGATAACATAATCTAAATTTGACAACTCCAAATCTCAGACTTTCAATACATTTGTGTATGTACACATGTATGTATGTGGGAGTGCATGTGTGTACACGTGTATATATATGTGTGTGTGTGTGTGTGTACATGTATGTACATGTATATATATGTGTATGTGTGTATACATACATATGTACATGTATGTACACATGTATGTATGTGGGAGTCATGTGTGTACACATGTATATATATGTGTGTGTGTGTGTGTGTGTGTACATGCATATATATGTGTATGTTTGTATGTACATATGTGTACATGTGTGTGTGTATGTATGTATATACATATATATATATATGTATGTACATGTATGTATGTACATGCACATATATGTGTATGTGTGTATGTACATGTATGTACATGCATATATATGTGTATGTGTGTATGTACACATGTATATATACATGTATGCATATGTATGTATGTCTATATACATACATGTACACACATGTACATATATATATATATATACATGCACGTGCATACATATACATACAAATATTCATGTACATGTACATACTCAAGTACATACATACATACACACATACATATATATATATATATGCATACATACATGCATACACACATACACATACATATATAATACATACATACATACACACATACACATATATGTGCATGTACATACATATATATGCATATACATACATACATGTACACACATGTACACATATGTATATATAATACATGTACATGCATACGCACATACACATACATACACACATACACACATACACATATATGTGCATGTACATACATATATATATATGCATATACATACATGCATACACACATGTACACACATATGTATATATAATACATACACACACACATACATACACGTGTATACATACACACATACATGCATACATACATACACACATACATATATATGTGCATGTACATACATATATATATGCATATACATACATACATACACACATGTACACATATGTATATATAATACATATATAATACATACATACATACACAGATACACATATATGTGCATGTACATACATATATATATGCATATACATACATACATACACACATACATACACATGTATACATACACACATACATACATACATACATACACCCATACACATATATGTGCATGTACATGCATTTATATATGCATATACATACATACACACATGTACACATATGTATATATAATACATATATAATACATACATACATACACACATACATATATATGTGCATGTACATACATATATATATGCATATACA
>VDFB02056351.1:47460619-47693677 GCA_007258455.2 Sequoia sempervirens
TTTCCTGATCTTCGAAATGGCCCTTATTAGCCGCATTTGGTCTTGATCAATTGCTTCTTCTTCCTCTTCTACATTTGAACCTTCTTCCTCTCCTTCATCCTCACTTTCCTCCCCCAGGTTTAACCCTCTTCTCAACTACTCTTGTAGCGCACCAATTTGTCTTTGGAGGGCTGCTAGTGCATCTCTTCCACCAGCATTTCTACCGCCTCGACCACCTCTGGCACCACCACGCCTACCAGGCATCACTCTTGGAGTCATCTTTCTTGACCTCGACCCACAACCATGGTCCTGGTGCGAACTGCCTCACGATCGGTGATCTGTCCACACACTCAAGAAAACTTGCTCTGATACCACTTGATGAGGGTACAACCTGAGACTTAGAAAATAACCCAAAAACAAGAGAATAATTTTATTATTTAGAAAATAGAGCTTCTTACATGCAGAGGATCTCAATCCCCAAGTTCTACAACACATGCAAGTTACAGAAAGCTACAGAATAACCCTTTCGCAATATGCGAGCTTGTCCCCCAAAAGTTGCCCAAAAATTAGAAACCCGCCCATAAATAGAACTCCTCTTTAGTTTGGAGCCAAAACAAGATTCAAATTTGAGTTTAGGCGGTTTGGCGCCGAAAAATTACAACTTGAAGTTCAAATTTCAAAAGAACATTGCAATTGTATCTTCTAGAAAGTGTGTTGACTTCCCAAGGCCATAACTTTTGATCCGGGACTCCGATTCACGAACTGTTTGAACTGTTGGAAAGGTCTCGAAATCAAGAACGTGACCAAAATTGGCTATGCCAATTTTGGCAAGTTTCGGGGCCGATCCGGGAACTCTAAGTGCCTCAAATCTAACTCAGAAGATTTTCAGGTGCAAATCTGGGAAACTAAAACTGCAATATCTTTCCACCCAGGAATAGAAAATAAAAACTATAAATTAGGAATTTCATTATGACGAAAAGGGTATCCAAAAATGTAAAAACATCTAAAAACTGATAAACTTGAAATTTAACTATTTTTGGGTGATGCAAGATTGCCCTTACACCACTGGATGCTCCTGCATCAACTTAGCATGGCAAGAGTATAACAGAGGTTAAAAGAAATGCTACAAGAAATTTTATGAACAATTGAAAGGATTACAAGTTTTCCAATGCCCTAAGTGATAACTAGATAGGTCATGTGATCTTAGAAGATAGAGGTAAGTTTTATATTGAGATCCCAAGCTATAGAAATACACAACCCATGTGATTTCAGATGAAAGAAAAGATGGCAACCATCAAATGAACAATAACCTACAGTGGTCTGGGATGTTGCAAAACCATGAAATAGCAGAGGAAAGTGATTCAAAGTGATGAGAGCACAGTTCATAGAAGGCAGAGTTAGTATGTGCTTTTTATCGATGTATAGGGTATGGACAACAATGGACAAAGGAGAGTCAATCATGAATAATAGATGACAGTGGAAAGAATGACAAGAAACAGTGCTCAAAAGTTAAGAGGGTAAGTGAGCAGGACAATCAAGGTTCTTGATGACCATATTAAGTTCCAAAAGATGTAGAGTCCATAGGACAAATGAAGTGACAGTACCTCATGAAGACACCAGATCATATGATAATGGTCATTCTCGTGACTAAAGAGCAGTTGTATGACATTGTGCAGAGACCATTTACAGGTGTTTGAAGCTTTCTGAACTTGTTGTAGAAGCTCTTTTCTGCCCTAGAAACATTGTACAAACTTACAATTGACTGGAAGATAGTGGTATGAGGACCATTGCCTCAATCTCCTAGAGTTTTCTTCCCTTCTGTGGGTTTCTCCGATGTACTTGTGTGTTTTGGTCTTTCAATAGTCTGTTGATTTTTTGCATTGGATGGTTGTGATTTCTTGTTTTCCTTGTGTTAATACAATGTTAAACGTGCTACAACTAATTCTTTAGGCATTTAAGCTAGAAATTCATTTGTTCAAAGATGTTGTATGGAATCAACATGCCCGTATCTATAACTGGTGATTGCTAGGAAAGTATGTCCAACATTTTACAGATTATCTGTAACAACAGTTAGTTATGATTTCAGTCAGTACCAGGTAGTATTCTCATTTTGAAGCTTCGGTTCACTTCTCATAGCTTTTAGGTCCTTCATGTAGTAGTTAATTATGTGTAATATAAAATTCAGTGTCATGCGGTTTACACATGGATGTAATAATTTTTTCCATGATAAATAAAGTGTAACACTCAGAAAATGCTTTCATTTAAATTAGGCTTATTCATTTTCATACTTGTAAAGATTGGATTCGACAAAAGGAATTTCTCTTTAAGTTCATCCATTCTCAACGATATGTGAACAAGACATAATCTTTTCACCATCACTAAAAATGCATGAAAATCCACACCCATTTTGATAAAAAATTCTTTCAAAGTAGAAAAATCAAATAGAATGTTTGCAGGGCACTATTAGGTCATTAATGGTACCTATGTAATATTTCCTTCATATATATAACAAACAACACAAACTTTAATATATTTCCGCCAATAACATCAATCAGAAAAATTTCTTTTCACATTTCAATGAAACCCTATCCTAGATTACATCGAATAAATCTCCCAAACGAGATAGAACACAAACAACGCCAATAGAACAATCCAACAAATGGTCACAGACAGAACCTAGGTATATATGGTCGATGTTCATGTTGACCTCGGCCGACAAGCTCTCACCCTCAACCCTTTCGCCCGATAGGGTTTCAACCGAAAGTAACTCGACCGAACAAGTGGAGCCACATACGTGCCATCTCGCCACCTTTTTGGCCGATAGGGTTTCGGCCAAAAGTAACTCGCCCAAAAATATGGAGCCACGTAGGTGCCATATGGCTACACCGTGGATTCGGTAGAACCCTATTGACCAAAAATTAGTTGGCTGAAAGTAATTCGGTCGAATTACTTTATTTGGCCAAAAGTGTGACATTGTTTATGTCCCCTTCTAATGTTAGGCTTGGATACTACCTCATTGTACAACTACATCATATACTAAGTATTCAAATTCATGTATAACTTCAAGGAAGTATGTACCTTAATAAGATGATCATGGATCACGTCACTAATTTGTTCACCCCAAAAGATGTGTTGCTTCTTCCTCATGATAATATTAATATACTCATACATCCATTCCTGAAATGTTGAAGAAGCTAGCAAACCTTTTACCTTGCTTAGGAGAGTAATTAAATCATTTACTTCTTCCACAAAATCACTGTGGGGGAAGCTTTTAGGCCATCCTTCTAGATTAGGCCTTGGAGTCTTTAACCACTTAGTATTGATAAATTTCTTATCCACTTCTTGATCCTTGTCATAATTTGTCTGAGCATGCTCAATAGTGAGATCTATATAGGTCTCCATATTTGGAACTTGAAACATCATATCAAAGAAATCTACATCAAGTCTCATAATTATGTGGCCTGATGAATCTTTGAAACTTCTATCTTCTCTAATGTAATGAGAAGCCATTTGTAGAAAATTTTTAGGAAAATGTGTTGCTACTAGGAATGAAGCAACCAAATGAATGTTGCTATCAACTACCGCCTTCATCCCTTGGTCTAAAGGTTATTTTTTTTCCTCTTGATGAATTCGTCCATGTCCACATGTCCTATCTTTGTATCCTTGATTTCATCAACATTAGACGAAGCCATTTTAATCATGAAAATTCCTTGGTATTTATATTTCATGATGGAAAGTTCCTACTTGAAGACGAAGACACCTCCATTGTCATTGAATGAATCAGGTGATGTTGATATCTAGCAAGAAACATGTTGGAAAATATTTGTAATGGAATGAAAATTGCAACTGTAATGTCGAGAAAGTGCGGAAAGAAAACAATTAAACATGCAATGCAATCTATGTTAAGCAACAAAGAACAAAGGAAAGTAAGAACGTAAATAAAACTTGAAAAATCTCACCAAATTGCTATGTATTTCCATGATTCATCTTGATTTCCCTTCTCCATTTTGCTTGTGTAGTATAATTTCCCTCATATTTCTCATAAGTTTGTGCAAGTATAGCCTATGATAGTGATTTAGCAAAACATCGAAGATTGAAGATAAGTGCTCGCAAAAGTCATAAGATTTCGAGAGAGATATTTGATTTCGAGAGAGATATACGATTTCGAGAGAGATATGATTTCGAGAGAGATTGGAATGATGAAGACCAAATCAATTTATAGAAAATTGATTATTTGAACGACAAGCCAGGATTGAAAGATCAACGAACGGTTGAGATTGACTGATTAGTCATGCATTCTGATAACAGTTAGTAATGACATGAGTGATCTAAATTAGAAATAGAATTAAAGATTAAATAAATGATTTAATCTTCCAGTTTGGTATTCGAAAACAGAAGAATTATCTTTGCATGACAAAGATAAAGATTGATTAAAGCAACTCATGTTCGAATGCACGCACAAGTTTTAATTAATTAAATAGGAATATTTAATTAATCCACATGTACACGCAATTGAGTTAGCACTAGACGATTGAATGATTTGATGAAGAGATTACTTGAAAGCCACTCAGGCATTAAATCCCGAGTTAACTGAGCGATTAAAATAGATCTTGAGTCGAGTAAAAGTGAATACTTAGATAACTCACACAATTATCTAAATATAGAGGAATGCGTTAAAATAGAATTCATGAATTAAATAATTCATTAATTAAATAAATAAGATTTATTTAATTAAGTGATGAAGGATTTTAAATGAATAATTAAATAAATAAAGAATTTATTTAATTATAGTTGAAATATGATAGAGAGTAAAATTAAATAATAATTTATTTAATTTGACAAGAAGGATAAGGTTAACTAGTAACATAATTAAATAAAAAGCATTTATTTAATTAATCAGATAGAATAAAGAAAAGTGTGAATTAATTAAATAATTAAGATTATTTAATTAATAGAAGAAATGAAGACTATAGAGAATAATTAAATAATTGACATTATTTAATCATGACCATGAAGAATACAAATTAAGAAGAATATTGAAGTCGCAGGCTTAGACCAAATTTAGGCGTCTACATTTTCCCCTCTTTGATACAATGTCATTTAGGCGTTGTGTCAAAGAAAATCGATAAGAAATATGCCCCAATAATGCCCCGGTGTAAAACAGGTGAAGGTATGCCCCCTCGGGAAAATTGACAAATTTTTGAAAAAATTAATAAAAATTTGGAAATAGTCCCAATTAGTCCATTGGATGGCCAGAAATGCAGTGGAGTTGACAGATTTGAGTTTGGGAACGTTATGGACGGGTGCGGGTTGATAGAAATGGGAAGTTGATGCTACCAGTAGAAACAAAACCCCAGGTATATATAGAAATTGGGGTAAAAACCTATTCATTTTCACCCACCTAACTTTGAAAATTGAGAATTTTCTCTGCACTCACAGCAACGATGTCCCCTATTCTGAACACCCATCACCGAGCCTACAGGATCTAAACTTTCCAGAGGCCAGTCGGCGCGGACCCCCCGATATGTACCTCAAGCTTGTCTTTTGAAATTTGTAAATTTGCGCGTGTTTTGATGTATTTAATGTAGGTTTGAGTTATGCATCATTTTGTTAAAACACCGAATGTGTATACGTGAACGACGCATCTGCATGCAGAACAACGCATTTGCAAATTTACGTTGAATGTTTTGCATACGTTTTCTGAAGTTCGACGCATTTGTAGGTTAATGAACCACATTTGATAATCTGCATCGCATGTGCATTTAGAATAGCCATATTTGTTTATTATGCATCACATTTGAATTTCCCTTGACGCACTCATATTTATTTCAATGCATATGTTATAGTGCAACACATATGTGACATAGTTAGCCGCATGTGAAAAAGAACGACACATGTGTATAATGAAATGACGCATCTGAATTTTATGCACTGCATATGTGAAATAACGATGCATGTGAAAAATAGTGACTCATTTGAATAGCAGTTAGTTATAGTCAGTTTGCATTAGAATAGATGTTTGATGCTAACATGAGGCATGTAAAATGCCATTGCAGGTTGTGCTAGATACGATATATACACGGGAGTCGAGACCGACGACGTTTCGATTTAGAGATAGCTTTGCTCCAACAGAGCAATAGATCCTATGGCACCTAGGTCTGCTTCACATTATAGACATGCCCCAGATTTAGACGAATCAGGGTTTATTGATAGCATTATGCAAGCGGTGGTACTTGGTGACATCCTCCTTTCACCTGCCAACTGGAGAGGCCACCGTTACATTGGAGGATGTCTATAGGATACTTAGACTTCCTATTAGAGGCACTCAGGTGAGGTATGATACCTAGAGGGGTGTGGCCAAGATGTGCAGATACTATCTGCATGCAGACATCAGACAGTTAGGGTTTGACCACTATGAGATTAGGTGGCATGTGTTAGCGCAGAGGTATAGGCAGCTAGACTATCTAGTATGTACCTTGATAGGTGGTATAGTGCTTCCTGATCGACGAGGTCATGGTTTTCCCCTGGGGTGGGGGGAGATGCTTATAGGGATGCTAGAGAGACATGAGGTATATGCATGGGGTCCCTGTCTCCTTGGTATGTTGTACTTTCATTTGCATGATATTGCCTACCGAGAGGCACAGTCTATGAGTTGTGGTACCACACTCCTGATGGTATGGGAGTGGGAACACATCGCCATTTTCCGGCCACTAGCGATAGTTGACCTTCCACACGGAGCTCCCTATGCCTTTCACTATGCGGGGGGTAACACTTAGCCTCACATAGGAGATATAGGTTATTTCAGGCATGCCATAGACACGATGGTGCAGTTTTCATGGAGGCCATGTTTGGGCTACGCAAAGTGGTCAGATGAGGATGAGCATTTTCTCTTTTGTTGACAGACTCAATTTTTTATTGGATGGACAGTGTCACATGTCCACATTATAGAGCGTCATTTTCCAGATCGTGTCCTGCGGCAGTTTGGAGAGGTACAGGACGTGCCGAGAGGACCGGCTGAGTTCGCAAGGTCATCGCGAGAAATCCCCCTATGGGGTCCAAAGATTCCAGTGGCTATAGCCGAGGTAGACATTGATGCACTACATGCAGTTCTATGGGGATGGAGGGATGGTCCAACAGACCCAGGGACCACAGAGGAGTACAATCAGTGGTGGGTAGTGCACAAATTGATTCTGTTGACAGATCCAGAGCAGCCAGTGCTAGTAGAGCGGCAAGGGACAGGTCCGCGAGGTAGGCATGGCAGAGGTAGAGGTCGAGGAGATGGAGGAGGCCATGGTGATGGAGGAGATGATGGCATAGGTGGACAACGAGGGGGAAGGAGAGGGAAACGTGGACGAAGGGGACGGGGGCCACCATTGTCACCGATCCATGAGGAGGGACGAGGGGATGAGGATGTGGCCATGCTAGACATTGGGAGAGGAGGGGAGGAGGTGGATATTGCGATAGGTGGAGAGGAGGAGCAGCCCACAAAGGAGGTCATTCCAGATATACCGGCAAAGGAGGAGGCAGAAAGAGAGGAGGCAGGCAGAGAGGAGGCAGAGATTGATGCCTCGGGTTTGTTGGGTGCCTACCAGGAGGATGATGATCATGAGAGAGAGATTCATGATCAGATTTTAGAGGAGTTGGATGAGGAGGATGGTGTAGTTAGGGTCAGATTGGATGAGACAGGTGTAGTAGATCCTGATACCGCCACATTACAAGCTCAGGTTGCATCCTTGGAGGAGCAGATGAGATTCCTCATGTCAGAGAGGGATGTATTATAGATAGACAGAGACAAATCCATCATGGACAGAGATCAGGATATAGCTCGGAGACGGGATACTGAGTAGAGATTCACAGAGCTTAGAGCCTTATGTACTCAACCATCAGTTGCATTTTCCTGAGTTAGTCAGAGCTAGGGAGAGAGAGACATATTATCATGATTTATATGAGGTAGAGGTTCCTCTAGAGAGACGAGCTCCCAGCTTCTCGCAGGCACGTAGTAGCAAGTCATAGACCAGGACCCATACGTGGATAGTTAGCACAAAGGGGGTGGAGTAGCCACGTATAGTAGGTCTATATGACAGGCCTCACTTAGCTCATAGGTCCTCAGGTTCCCATCATCATTCCTCCTCACACTCCAGGCATGATAGTAGTAGCAGTTCAGGATAGCGGTACTTCTTGATATGCATCGAGATTTTGTATTATGATCCTATAGCCTGCGGGCTTCCATGTATTATTGATACATTATGACATTGTGATGTGACACGGTTGAGCGATATATATATATGATTTTGGTGGTGATTCTCATGATATGCATTTCTATTTATTGAGTACACAGTTGTTTATTTGTACATGTGATGTTTATATGATATGCCTATGTGATGGATGATCATATCTATTTTATGATGTGTTTATGCAACTAATGATATAATGTTGATTCTATATGATGTTGACTCTATATGATGCATGCAGTTTATAATTATGAGATGCAATATGATGTTATATGTACAATGCATGCTACATGTGGAGCTATACAAATGTAATGTGATGCATGTATTTATTTTTGTTTTATACATGGAATGCTTACAATATATATTTTATGATGATGGATGTCCATTATGCCATGATGTCGTAGATATGATAAATGCCTATATGTATGTATTTTTCTAACATGTATGTGGATACAGGATGATGTATAATGTTGTGTGTCACAGGACTCTGTCATAATGCAAGAAAGAAGAACTGTTAGTGCGGAAAGAAAGATTGAGAAATATTTGAAAGAGATGGGATATATTTTAGTATTAGCAATCTTCGATGTTTTGCTTTATCACAAAAGGTATTGCACTTTATCATCATTGGACGGGACTAATACAAATGGAGATAAACACCATGATATGACATAGATCAAGGTGTGCAAGGTCATCCACTTGCTAACAACAGATAGTTGCAGACAAGGATTGTCATTAACTCATACAAAGGGCACAAGTTGCCCCAGTCTTTTTGTCAAGACAAACCACAGACATCAAACAAAGTAAAAGATGGGTCATGAGATGTCATGGCTCCTCTAAATCCTTCATGGGACATCCTTGAGGAAACTAGTAACATGACTCAAAAATCAAATTTAAAAGATAGTTGACAAAGAGCAGTCAAAGAAAACAAAATTTTGATACATTGTTGCTTCTCTAAATCCTTCATGAGACATCCTTGAGAAAGCTAGTAAAATAATTGAGTGATCAAGTGAAATAAAATGATAAGATAAATAAGCCATAAAGTCAAAAAGCCAATAAAATATTTTCCAAAACTTGATCTATTTGTTTGATTTGTTTTGATTGATAAAAGGATTAATTTGATAGAGCCTAAGGTCAGGAGATACACATACCGGATAAGACTGCGAGTCTAGTTTCGATGTTATGACTATCTGTATAAGGCATGACAAAGCTTGGTTTCAAAAATACATGTATCGTATAAGACGTTGAGTCAAATGTCATTGATGTGATAACCTGTGTAAGGCTATGTTTGATTTTTTGACAATGTCGATTATGCAGGAAGGACTCATCCTGTATAAGACATAGATTGTTTTGCTGATATCAGTATTCAGGAAGGACTCATCCTGAACAAGACACAGGTTGATTTCTTTGATGATGCCTATTTCCAAGAAGGACACATCCTATAGTAGACATAAGTTAATCTGTGCTGATTATTTTTTTTGGCAAGTTGTGTGATTTGACTTAGAGACATTGCTGACTTGTTCACCAAATTGATGCATGACTTGATATGACGTGTTGATAATTGACTGTGTGTGATGAAAAACCCTAAAGGACTGACCTGGTGCAGCCTCGGGGGCTCATTGATTGATGGCCTTGCCTACGTTATACACGTAGAGACCTCATAGTTCGACTTGACTTTAACTGATAAGACTGACTACAAATAGAAGATGTGTGTGAAAGTGAATGTGACGAACCCTAATGGACTGACCTAGTGCGGCCTCAGGGGCTCATTGATTGATGGCCTTGCCTACGTTATACATGCAGAGACCTCATAGTTCGACACGACCAATGACCTTGTCATATAGACATATGAATTGAAGCATGATTTTATATAGACAAACCTAAATGGACTGACCTAATGCCTTGGGGGCACATCAACAGATGGCCTTGCCTACGTCCAGTCATAGAGGCAACATAGTTCAACAAACGACAAAGACTGACAAGTGCGGTTGACTTTAACTCCCTTTTTTTTTTTGGATTTTTGAAATGTTTTGATTTTTTTTTGTCTTTTTGAAGTTTTCTCATGTTTTTGTGTTTTCTCATGTCATTTTGTGATGTTCGTGGATTTTCAATAGTTTTATGTCATGAACACAGCCAATGTAAGAACTAATATGACACACGTCAAATGTTTTCCCGCAGTCAAGTATAAGACCAATTGATTATGAATAGGATAAAATGGGGGATATGAAATGTGCTCGATGTCAATCGTTCCAAGCTATGGGAAAGACTACCACTTATTATGAATGGTATATACAAGCGATGGATACGAAAGATAAGGGGTATGTATAGGGATAGGTAGTATGTACAGGGATAAGGACTATGTATAGGGAAGTGGACTATGTACAGGGACAAGGACTATGTACAGGGATGTGATAGATTAGAATAACAGTAGACAGAGGAGCAGAGTCAACTACATATGGCGCATGTTTGCCAGGTTTTCACCATGGTACATATCCAAAACGCCACCGAAGTAGTTTTCACTATTGGACAAATTATTTTTCTTTACTATTGTCTAGATTATCTAATTTTTTTGATGTTACCAAGACGCCTATTTGCTAGGTTTTCACCTTGGTAACGATTTTTTTGAATTTTTCATTTTTTTGTATTTTTGCTAATTAAGACAAGGTTCTCAGAAGCTATGCATAGAACCTTTTCAGATGAAGACTATTAATCAGCGAGGACAATGGTTCCCCTTCAGGAGTAGAGAGTTGGTACGCTCTTCATCCAAAAGCTTCTATAACAATATAAGGTCCTAACCAGTTTGGTTCAAACTTTCCTGGTTTGTCTCTTTCCGCTTGATTCTTTGGGTTCTCCATTAAAACCAAGTCACCAATGTCAAAGTTTCTATTTGAGACCTTCCAGTTATAGCTTCGACGAAGGCGATTCTGATATGCCTGGAGATGGTCTAGTGCCTTCTGTCTTCACTCATCTAAGAATTCTAGCTCATGGAGTCTCGATACTCGATACTCTTCATCATCAATGTGGCCTTTCAAGGATACCCTTAGGGAAGGAATCTCAACCTTAATAGGAAGAATAGCTTCAGAACCAAATACTAGTGAATAGGGAGTGGCACCGGTGGGAGTATGGATACTTGTGTGATAAGCCCATAAGGCAGGATTAAGCCGTAAATGCCAGTCCCAACCAGCATCATTGATAGTCTTCTTGAGGATTCTAATGATGGTTTTGTTAGATGCCTCTGCTTGGTCGTTACCTTGTGGGTAGTATGGAGTGGAAAAGTGATGTTGAATATGAAATTCATCACACAGATGGTGGACTTCTTGATTCTTGAATGGGCGGCCATTATCGGTAATTATGGACTGAGGGACACCATACCGACAGATGATATAATTCAGGATAAATTTGGAAATCTGTGTGCCGGTAATGTATTTCATAGGAATGGCTTCAATCCACTTCATAAAATACTCAGTGGCAGTGATAATAAATTTGTGTCCATTAGATGAGGTGGGGTGGATCTTACCTATGAGGTCGAGTCCCCATTGGGCGAAGGGCCATGGTGACGTTATAGGATGGAGCTCCTGTGCGGGTGCATGTATCAAGTCTCCATGAATTTGGCATTGGAGACATTTCTTTACAAAGACATATGAGTCTTTTTCCATAGTAGGCCAGCAATAACCCAGTCTCATAATATTTTTGGCTAAGGTAGGACCGCTAGAATGAGAACCGCATATAGCTTCATGCACCCCACGCAAGGTTGCTTGTGCTTCAATAGAATCAAGACATCTCAGCAGGGTATTATCTAAGGTGCATCTATATAGGGTGTCTCCGATGATGGTGTATTTGGCTGTCTTGCGGAGGAATGTCCTACACTGGTTGTTTGATAGGCCAGTGGGTATGACTTCAACATGAAGGTAGTCATAGATTTATTTGTACCATGGGGAATCAGGACCAACAATGTCACACACCATTTCAGAATCTGGGATATCATAGGCTAGGACCAACAGCTGTTCTACCAAGAACTCAAACATAGGCACATTGTTAGGAATGTCGAGAAGTGATGCAATTGTAGCCATAGCATCTGTTGCCCTGTTTAAAACATGAGGTATTTGATGAAATTCAACCTTGTCAAAATACTCTTTAAAGTTATCAGCCATGCATTTATAGGGAGCAAGCTTCTCATCCTTAGTCTCATCATCATCATTTACCTATCTGATTATTAGTTGAGAATCGCCATATACCTGTAGATTCTTAATTTTCCACTTGACTGCCATGCGTAACCCTGTCACTAGAGCTTCATACTCTGCTATGTTTTTAGTACATGGGAATGAAATCCTGAATGACTTAGGGATGCAATCACCTTGTGGTGTGAGAAAAAGTATACCAGCGCCTGAACCATGATTTGTATGTGAGTCGTCAAAGTAAAGTTTCCATGTTATGTTTGTGTCAATTTTAAATATAAACTCATTAGGAAAGTTTGCAACTAATGGATGATCTACTTGTATTGGTGTGTTGGCTCACTGATCAGCAATGACTTGTCCTTTAATAGCCTTTCTTTATACATATTGGATATCATACTCACTAAGTATCATAACCCATTTTGCCAGTTGCCCTGTTAATGCTGCCTTGTTGAGAAGATATTTCAAAGGATCTATTTTAGCAATCAGCATTGTTTGATGGTTTAGCATATAGTGCCTTAGTTTTTGGGTAGCAAATACTACTACAAGATAGGCACATTCAATGGTACTATAGTTGAGCTCATAACCTACTAAAGTCTGACTGATATAATAGACTGCCCTTCCATGACCTTCATTGTCATTTTGTGCAAGCAATGCTCTGAGTGATGAATGGGTTGTTGTAATATAAAGAATGAATGGTCATCCTTCAATAAGTGGCATTAAGACTAGTGGTGTGAGTAAATATTCCTTAATCAGTTGAAAAGCCTCTCAGCACCTAGTTGTCCATGTGAATTGTGAATGGTTCCCCTTTCTTCAGTGGATGTTGAAAAGGATGTGTCTTATCTGCTAACTGCACTATAAATCTTCTGATGGATTGCAGTCTTCCTTGTAGTGTCCTTAGTTGACTGAGATTAGTGGGTGGAGGCATGTCTATGATTACTTTTACCTTGGTTGGATCCACTTCAATGCCTTGTCTGGAAATGATATAGCCTAATAACTTTTTTGACTTGACCCCAAACACACATTTCTTGGGATTGAGTCTCACTTTATACTTCTCTAGCCTCTGAAATATATTGTCTAAAACTTGTAAATGTTCTGCCCTTGTCTTGGATTTAACAATAAGGTCATCAACATAATCCTCCATAAGAGTGTGTACTAGATCATGAAAGATAGTGGTCATAGCACGTTTATAGGTTGCTCCAGCATTCTTGAGTCCAAAGGGCATAACATTCCAGCAATATGTTCCCCAAGGACAAGTGAAATCCATCTTAGGTTGGCCTTCAGTTGCAATTATGATCTGGTTATAGCCTGAAAATCCAGCCATAAGGGATAACATCTCGTATCCTACTATCATGTCAACTATCATGTCTATGTCAGGCAAAGTGAATTCATCCTTAGGACAAGCCTTGTTGATATCTCTAAAATCAGTGTAGATGTAGATGCCTCCAGTTGGTTTAGTGACGGGTACAAGATTGGAGATCCAATTGGCATAGTTGATTGATCTTATGAAACCAACATCTAACAGTTTCTTGAGCTCTACCTTGACTAATAAAGCAATATGGGGATGCATTTTTCTCAATTTCTGTTTTACTGGCTTGACACCTGGTTGTAAAGGAAAGTGATGTAAAAAAAGTTCAGGATCCAACCCTAGCATGTCTGCATATGACCAGGCAAAATTTATTTGTCTCTGTGCAAAGAAGTTGTGGAACTCGGGCTGCTCTTCTATTGTCAATGACGCTGCAAAATAAACCAATCGAGGATTCTCTTTTGTACCTATGTTGACTTCTACCGATTCTTCAACGAGCATGGGTGACTTTTCCTGTGCAACAGGGAGAATGTTCAAACCTCCATCCTTAGGTGCCTCAAAGAGGTTTTCACCTTCGGATGCGCCCTTTCTTTTTACTTTTTCATTGTCTAAAGGTGCCTTTCAGTTTTCACCTAGAGACTCGTCCTTTTTATCTTGTTTATTCTTTTTCTCATTTTTGCGACTGGAGGGTTGAATAGATTCCCCAAAATATTCTTTATTTTCCAAGTCAATGGTAAAACCAGCCTTGTGATCACCGTTATGTATGCCTTCACGTAATCCCAGGAACTCAGCAATTGCTTCATAATTCTCAAAAATGTCTAAAATGGGTGTGTCTTGTTGGTCCCAATCAATGAGTTGGGGATAAACTAAGGGCATGTCATCATCAGAGTTATCAAAATTTAAGGGGGTCAAGGTAAGGATTGATTTATTCATATGGTCACAAAAGCCTTGTACTAGGTCATGTTTGCTCTTAGGTTTAGGTCTAGGCGGATTGATAGGTGGACTGAATGCCAAGGTTTGGTTATTTGAAATAGATGTATCAGGTTGCCAAGAGGTAGGATCTAGTGATTCCCAATAGTAGTGTTTAAACCACTCCTCCTTTGTCATTTTCTTTGGTGGGCAGGAATTCAATGGATTTGGTACGTAACTTAACATTAAGTCAAGTTCTCCAAATAACTTGTCAAGGTCCATGGAAGAGGTAGAGGATAGGGAATCTCATAATCATTAGAGTCGGGGGAGTCATAGTGATATTGGTCCAATGGTTCGTGAGATGCCTTAATATCTTCTGAAGCACTTACTTCCTCAAGTAAGGGTGATGGGGTACTAGGAACCCCAATCTGAATCAATTGAAACCCTAGCCCCACACCTTTTGGCCACTGAGAAACAAACATTGGTTCAATCCTCCCATCTTGGTTTAAGCCTAAACCACTCTATCCATCATATCCCTTACTCTGCATGATCGTGAAACCCTTTCCATATAGATCTGTAGGAATGTGAGCAAGTGGGAGAGGTTCTTCATCATCTTCCCTATAGAGCTAGGAAGTGACATCTTCTGTATTGACGGCTTCTTTGCTTAATTGTCCCCATTTAGTGAAATTTGTTGTGGGAGGAACATGTATAGTGACCGTAGACTATCCCCTATTTGATGTAGGTAAACCATATGTCTTAGGAGGGATCAAATGGCTAACACAATAAGATGTCATCATGTAATACTCTCTGCAACCCTTGTCCTGGATCTCAACCCTAGGAGTGGTAGGAATTGAGGGTGAAATAGATGTTCGAGTGAGTTTGGATGGATCAACATAGGAAGATGAATTGGACGATGAAGCCTCTTGGTTTACTGGCACTTGGTGGTAGGGTATCTCTTTTAGATTGATGCAATATTGGAATGGATCTGGGTCACCATCTATAGTGATTTCCGTGCCATTGTAAGGGAATTTAAGACACTAATGATACATGGAAGGGACAGCCTTCATAGCATGAATCCATGGTCTACCTATAGGACCTTCTTCTTGGTTAGGTTCCCCTAGTTCTCCTTTCCAACCCCACTACCATCACAAATTCTTTCTACCAAGTCAAATCTTGCTGCAAACTTACAACTCTCTCCTTAGCCCTTAATCCACACTAAAGACTACAATACCTCCAAAGCTTGAATTTTGATTTGTAGGGGTGTGGAGGTGTTTCTATTCATTGAATTCCATCCAATTTTGGTTCTTGAGGGTCCTCCCAGCTCCAAGTCTTGGTCACTTTCACCAAACCCTCTTTTAAGCCTAAAAAGGCTACTAGCCCTAAGAGCCCCAATTAGGCCTCTTTCTCTGAGAAAATAGGGTTGTTCTCAAATATTTCCAAAGAACATCCCAATATTTTCTTGGGATTCCTGGTTTATTTTCCCACCTCTCAAAGATTTTTGAGGTCTTAGGTCTTCACTATCCGTACAAAGGCTCAACTTGAAAATGGGCATCAACTAGGGTTTTTAGGCCATTTTCTGGCTGCTTTCAAACATACAAGTCTTTCACCGACCAAATGAGTTAGTGGAGTTTCCTCCTCATCACCAGACCTTGGCAAGACTCCCACTTGCCTTCTCAAAAAGGAACTTTACTAAGAACTTGTCACCCCTACAAGTTATGTGCTCTGCACTTCTTGTCTTCCCTAGCCAGACTCTTCCTGGCTTGCCTAGGGCAAGACTTTTCCAGCAGCTCCTGTGCTCACACAAACCCTAAATCCTACCATATTTACACTCATGGAGTCTAGTCACTATTCCCAAAGGGACGCACAATTTGTACGGTGGGGAAGTGAACTAATACTCCATTTTCACAAAAACTGTTTGGTTCAGACTAGCAACAGTATGGAAACCAAACTATTTACAAATTAATCTTGAAATTGAGTAAAGCAACTATCTAATGACACACAAAGCTTGAAGAAACACCACTCTACATCCTACATAGATCTTAGTGCTATGATCAATCCATTAAAGCAATACTACAATACAAAAATTTGAAAATTCTCACAAAACACAGTTAACTCTTCTTGAATTCAAAACTTCAACAATTTCCAATACTCCCAACCTTTCTCTCAGGTCGAGGCACACCCTATATAGGTCAAAAAAAGGTAGTTATGCCTCCCCTTTGTTAGACATGTTAGTTACATTGTGGAAAAATTGCAAAATGCACCATTTTGCAACTTTTGTCAATTTCTAGAAAAATGAATTTTAAACTCATCAGTGAAATGAGTTTCTAAACTCATCCACCCTTTCCCAATTTCTATCCTAGAGATCAAACATACCCCTAAACTATCTTCTCTACTCAATGGTCAACATGACCTTCATGATAAACATCAAAAAAAAAAATGCATCCTAGACTTCCTAATTGCCTAGTGTTTCCTAGGTTCTCCTACACCATTCTCCCCCTCTCTGCACAAACACTAAGGAATGTGAGGAGAGATCAGTGACACATCAATGCCCTGCTTCTTAAACTGAGCTTCATCTACCCATGTAGCCTCAGACTCTGGCTTGTCCTTCCACTTGATGAGGTTCTCCATGTACACTTTATGCCTTGTAGATTTCTTCACCCTTGACTCCAATATCCTTTCTACCTGAAGCTTGTCTTGAGTAGGTAATGCTATGTTGCTCACATCCTTGAAGATATCCCTGCTGTTCTAATCCATGTCAGTGACTGTTCCCTTATATTTGATCAGATCAGCTACATTGAACACTGGAGAGATGCCTAAATCTACAGGTAATTCCACCTTGTAGGCATTCTTCCCATATTTGGCTAATACCTTACATGGTCCGACTCTTTTCATCTATAATTTAGTTGATATCCCCTTTTGCAACCTAGATTTGTTGAGGTGGACCATGACATAGTCTCCTACTACAAATTGTAGATCCTTTCTAGATAAATCCACCTTCTCTTTCAACTTTTGAGTAGCCTCGATGACTATCTTCTTCACCTGCTCCTAAATCTCCTTCATGGTTTGAGAGAAATCCTCTGCATGACCACTCCTATGCTCTATAGCTCCTAGATCCTTGAGCTCACACACACCTCTTGGGTGCATTCCATACACTATTGCAAAAGGACTCTTCCCTGTAGTCCTGTTCACACTGTTATTGTATGCATACTCTGCCTGTGATATGACTAAGTCCCATGTCTATCCATACTCTTTGGTTAGGCATCTTAGAAGGTTACCTAACACCCTATTAACCACCTCTATTTTCCCATCGGTCTGAGGATGGTAAGCTGATCCAAAAGATAGGTTGGTACCCAATTTGCTCCATAGAGTCTTCCAAAAATGACTCATGAACTTCACATCCCTGTCCGATACAATGCTTAAAGGCAATCCATGGATCCTTACAATTTCCTTGAAGAAAAGGTGAACAATGTAGCTAGCATCATGTGTGGTCTTGCAAGGGATAAAGTGACTCATCTTGCTGAATCTATCTACCACCACATAGACACTATCAAACCCTATCTTAGTCTTAGGGAGTCCTACAACAAAATCCATGCTAACACACTCCCATGGTTTGTTGGGAATGGGTAGAGGTTGATACAAACCTGCATTACTAGCTCCCCCTTTGGCTTTCATACAAACTACACACTGCTCCACATACCTTCTGACATCCCTTGGCAACTTGGACCAATAGTAGAACCTTTTCACTAGTTCCATTGTCTTGTTGATGCCAAAATGACCACTAAGACTACCATTGTGCTTTTCTTGGATAGGGTTCTCTCTCATAGAAACTTTTGGCACACACAACTGATTTCCCTTGAACAATAATCCACTTTGCAATGTATACTCTAAGTATTGACTATGAAAGTGATTCTCAAAGTCAGAACATACCTTGTATGCTTCCGAGAATTCTTCATCTTCCCCATAGAGATCCTTGAAACTATCTATTCCAATGCTCTTTAGCTGTATCTCTTGTACTGTTAGCAATCTTCTACTTAGTACATCTGCCACCTTGTTCATCTATCCCTTCTTGTGCTTGATGGTGAAAGTAAAAGCTTGAAGATACTCCATCCACTTCAAATGTCTATTGCTCAATTTCTCTTGAGTGTTGATGTAGCTAAGTGCTTGATTGTCAGTAAACACCACAAACTCTTTAGGTAGGAGATAATGCCTCCACTTCCTAAGTGACTGTACCAAAGCATACAGTTCTAGGTCATAGGTAGAATACTTTTTCTTAGCTTCATTGAGCTTTTCACTAAATAAAGTTGTAGGCCTACCTTCTTGGCTTAACACTCCTCCTACTGCAATTCCACTAGCATCACATTCCACAGTAAACAACTTGTCAAAACTAGGTAATAAAAGAATAGGTTGAGTTTCCACTTCCTATTTTAGTTTCTCAAAACCTTTCTCAGCTTCTTGAGTCCACTTAAACTTAGTCTTTAAGCCTCCTTTGATTGTATCTAGAACTGGTGCACATATGCCACTAAAGTTTCTTATAAACTTCCTATAAAACTGAGCCAATCCATGAAAACTTCTTACCTCTGTCCCTGTGGTTGGTGTAGGCCAGTTTAGGATAGCTTCCACCTTGCTTGGATCTATCTTCAATGATCCTTGGGATACTACAAACCCCAAATACACAAGCTCTTGTTTGAAGAACTCACACTTTTCTAGGTTGATGGCTAACTTCTCCTCCTGCAATCTTTTAAGAACCAACTCCACATGCTTTAGATGTTCTTTTGCTGTCTTGCTAAAGATAAGTATATCATCCAGATATACCACCACAAATATACCTATAAAATCCTTAAGCACTTCATTCATGAGCCTCATGAATGTGCTAGGGGCATTAGAGAGGCCAAACAACATCACTCTCCACTCATACAACCCATCAGTTGTCTTAAAGGCTGTCTTCCACTCATCTCCATCCTTGATTATGATATGATGGTATCCACTCTTGAGATCCAACTTGGTAAAGTACTGACCTCCTCCAAGACAATCCATTAAATCCTCAATCCTAGGAATAGGGAACCTATATCTGATTGTAATTCTATTGATAGCTCTAGAATCAGTGCATAGTCTCCACTTACCACCTTTCTTGGTTGCTAAGACCATTGGTGTTGCACATGGATTGATGCTCTTCCTAATTAGTCCTTGGTCTAACAACTCCTGCACTTGTCTAGCTACTTCTAGGTTCTGATCCAGTGTAAGCTTGTAAGCTGCTTTGTTTGGCAATGAAGCTCCTGGTATGAAGTCAATCTGATGGCTAATGGCTCTCTTTAGAGGTAAGGTTTTTGGTGTCCCATCACTGACTATTTTCTTATACTTCTCAAGCAACTTCTGGACTACTCTGGGTATGACTGTTTTCTTTGCTTTGTCTTCTTCCTTGGGTTGCACCATAACCATATATCCTTCACCTCCTTGATGTAGAGTGTTAAGGAACTCCTTGCCACTACTTAATAAGACACTAGGGGTCTTTGACTGTCCTTCTTCCTCATCTGATAGTGACTACAACTTAAATGTCTTTTCATCCTTCTTGAATGAGATAGTATTGGATTTTCCAACATAGATGGAACCTATGTCATACTGCCATGGTCTTCCCAATAGAAGATGGCATGCATCCATGGGTAACACATCACAAATCAACTTATCCTTGTACCCTCCAATGGAGAACTCCACCGTTGTCTGCTCATTTACAAGAACACTCTATCCATGGTTCAACCATGTCACCTTGTAGGGATTAGTGTGGGGTATTTTCTCTAATTTAAACTTCCTTACTGCCTCCTCAGAGATGATGTTATCAATTGAACCTGAATCCACAATAACCTTTCATACCTTTCCCAATATTTTGCATCTCACTCTAAATAATGCTCTTCTTTGCTTTGGATATTCCTTGACCGGTTGTCTGATCAAAACTCTTCTAAACATCAGATTCTCCCCCACTTCTGATTCAATATGACTAACCTCCGGTGATTTGATACTCATGGTGTCCTCTTGTGCATATGCCACTCTCTTCTTAGTATTTGATGAAGATGCTCTCTCCGGGCACCTATAAGTTGGATGTCCTACTTGACCACAGTTATAACATTTCATATTGGCAAAGTATGAGCTACTTTTTCCTGCTCCTCTTCCTCTATTTGAACCTCCTTGAGGTCCTCTACCTCTTCCATAGCCTCCTGTAGAAGTTGTTTCACCTCCATACTCTATGAGTTTAAACTCTCCCTGATTTCTTTGTTTAGTCCCTCTACCTTGGTATCCACCTCTATGTCCTCTTTGATCTCTTCCTTTTCCTTTGCTCTTAGAAGCCTATTCTTGTTTCCTCTTGCTTCTTTCCTCAATCTTAATAGCTAATTGGTAACATTGGTGTACTATCTTAGGACTTAGAAGAGTCATCTCCTCTTGGATGTTCCACTTCAAGTTGTTAAGATACCTAGCCACCTTGAGACTTTCATCTTCTGAAACATTAGACCTCATACAAAGTTTTTGGAACTCCTCAGTGTAAGTGTTCACATCTTGGTCTCTTTTCCTTGAGCTCTATCTTTTCTTGTGCAATTGAATCTCATAATCATCAGGCATGTATGCTTCTCTCACTTTGGCCACCATTCCCTTCCAAGTAGAGATAGGCTTCTTGCCTTCCTTTTCCCTCTCTATTTGAATGAACTTCCACCATGTCAAGGTAGAACCTCTCAATCTTGATTTGGCCACCTTTACCTTCTGTGCTTTAGTGACTCTATCACATTCAAAATGGTTTTCCATTCCCTCTATCCAATCCATCACTAGACCAGCTTCCATTTTTCCACTAAAAAGTGGTATGCCTTCAAGTGCTTTTCCACTCAAAGCCTTCAATTCCTTCAAGAAAGGCTCTTCTTTCAAAACAGGGTCAGGTTCAAGGTTTTTGTCTTCCTCTGCAACCTCTTCTTTCTTTGGTACCCTTCCTTCAAACTACACATCATTCAATGCTTGCTCAAGTTGGTCTATTCTTTCCCTCAATAGCCTATTGTCTTCCTCCTGTCCTTCAACCATCTTGACCAATTCTGCATTTGTCACCATGATGGTAGAACCACTAGACTCAATCTCAGACATACAATACTAAATCCCAAATCTTTTACTTGCTTTGATACCAATCTGATGGGGAGGTTGGATGAAACAATCATTGTTTCATACTCTGGGTCTTGCTTGCAGGACCTCCTTGGTGTCTTCTTCACCACCTTAACCTATTGGAACTTCTTCTTGGTTAGGTTCCCCTGGTTCTCCTTTCCAACCCCACTACCATCACAAATTCTTTCTACCAAGTCAAATCTTGCTGCAAACTTACAACTCTCTCCTTAGCCCTTAATCCACACTAAAGACTACAATACCTCCAAAGCTTGAATTTTGATTTGTAGGGGTGTGGAGGTGTTTCTATTCATTGAATTCCATCCAATTTTGGTTCTTGAGGGTCCTCCTAGCTCCATGTCTTGGTCGCTTTCACCAAACCCTCTTTTAAGCCTAAAAAGGCTACTAGCCCTAAGAGCCCCAATTAGGCCTCTTTCTCTGAGAAAATAGGGTTTTTCTCAAATATTTCCAAAGAACATCCCAATCTTTTCATGGGATTCCTGGTTCATTTTCCCACCTCTCAAATATTTTTGATGTCTTAGGTCTTCACTGTCTGTACAAAGGCTCAACTTGAAAATGGGCATCAACTAGGGTTTTTAGGCCATTTTCTGGCTGCTATCAAACTGTCAAGTCTTTCACCGACCAAATGAGTTAGTGGAGTTTCCTCCTGATCACCAAACCTTGGCAAGACTCCCACCTGCCTTCTCAAAAAGGAAATTTACTAAGAACTTGTCACCCCTGCAAGTTATGTGCTCTGTACTTCTTGTCTTCCCTAGCCGGACTCTTCCTGGCTCGCCTAGGGCAAGACTTTTCTAGTAGCTCCTGTGCTCACACAAACCCTAAATCCTACCATATTTACACACATGGATTCTAGTCACTATTCCCAAAGGGCTATACATTTTGTACAGTGGGAAAGTGAACTAATACTCCATTTTCACAAAAACTGTTTGGTTCAGACCGACAACAGTATGGAAACCAAACTATTTACAAATTAAGCTTGAAATTGAGTAAAGCAACTATCTAATGACACAAAAAGCTTGAAGAAACACCACTCTACATCCTACATAGATCTTAGTGCTATGATCAATCCATTAAAGCAATACTACAATACAAAAATCATAAAATTCTCACAAAACATAGTTAACTCTTCTTGAATTCAAAACTTCAACAATTTCCAATGCTTCCAACCTTGCTCTCAGGTCGAGGCACACCCTATATAGGTCAACAAAAGGTATTTATGCCTCCCCTTGGTCAGACATGTTAGTTACATTGTGGCAAAGTTGCAAAATGCACCATTTTGCAACTTTTGCCAATTTCTAGAAAAATGAATTTTAAACTCATCAGTGAAATGAGTTTCTAAACTCATCCACCCTTTCCCAATTTCTATCCTAGAGATCAAACATACCCCTAAACTATCTTCTCTACTCAATGGTCAACATGACCTTCATGATAAACATCAAAAACAAAAAATGCATCCTAGACTTCCAAATTGCCTAGTGTTTCCTAGGTGCTCCTGCACCAATGATGATTATTGGTTAGATAGCTGACCATTTCCTTGAAACGATTGACATCAAGATCAGTGGGGACCGTGGTTTTTTGTAAAGCTTTATCTAAGATAGATCAATGCTCAGGAGAGATACGCAACAGTTCCAAGATTGAAATTTGGGCTGGGGTCTTCCCCAACTGGTCAAGTAGGTTATATTGTGACTTGGAAGGCTGTTGTGTTTGCTGTAATGGGGGGCCTTGAATAGTGATCTTGGTACGATGAGTATTGACCGCACACTCGGGATTTGTATTGATATTCTCATCAGCAGAGTGAAGGTGACAAATGATCTTGCCACTATAATCATGCTTGATACTCGCATAGTTGGCTGACATATTGGTCTTAGTACTCGAACTGGGAACAATTCCTTTTCCGTGGTCATGTAATGGATCAGAAAAGACCTGATGATCAGTGTTTGATGACTTTGGTTTTTGTCCACCAACTTCAATTATTCTTCTTTCGACAAGATCTTGTATGATATTCTTCATTTGTCGACAGTTTTTTAAGTTATGTTCCTTGGTCCTATGATAATCACAAAAGCCATTATCATCCCACCAAGCTAGTTTAAATTGTTCAGGATCGTATTGTCTTGGTTCCTGCAACTGTATAAGATTATGTTGTAACAATTGTTTGAATATAGACTCAATGGGTTCCCCCAAGGGAGTGAACTCACGTTTTTGAAATATCCTTTGTTGTTGTGGACGTTGAGTATTTTGGACCATGTTAGGAGGTTGATTGACAACATTAAGTGTGTTGGCAAAAGAGTGAGGTCCTTGTAATGTGATTAGTGGTCCTGGTTGTAGCATTTTAGCATCAACTTCCCCATCATTGGTGACATTTTTTTTGCAAGACCAAAATCTATTTCTGTCAGTGGGGGTTTTTTGCACAATTGGATTTCTATTGGATGTTGATGTCTTAATTTCGCCTTTTTCAATGAGATCCTTCTCTATTATGACCCCTTTCTCTATAGTTTCGAAAAAGATGTACAACAATGTACCCTTAAGTTACTCCGTAGTTTTGCATGAAGGTTTTCCTGGAACATAGTAACTTTTTGTTTTTTAGGTATCTCAACAGGGCACCAGCTAGCTATAGTCCTCCATCTCTGGAAGAAAGCAATGAATGTTTCACCTTCATCTTGTGTTGTGTGACACAAGGTTGCTATATTTATATCATGGTCTATGTTGAAGGAGAATTGCTCCATAAATTTCTCGACCAGTCCACCCCAAGATCTGATGCCAGAGTCAAGAATTGAAAACCACTCTAGTGCAATCCCTACAAGAGTTCTTGGAAATAGTCTCATAAGATACATGGGGTCATAAGCGACATCTATGCATATGGTATAAAATTCCCTTATATGTTCTATTGGATTTCATTTTCCATTGTACTTAGGGAGATTTGGTATGACATACCCGTGAGGGAAAGGGGTCATGTACAATGATCTGTCAAAGGGAAATGGGCATATGTCCTTTGTTGAAAAGGATTTCTTAGTTGACACCGACATGTTATCCATTTGCATTTGTAGTTCATGCATTTGTGTTTGTAAGATGTCAACTTGGGTCAAGGATGTGCTAGGGGGATTATGCGGATCCTTGTACGCATTCTTAAATCCAAAGTCTCGTGATGGGTTTTGATTGAACGTTGGTATTTGAGGTGGGTTTGGATTCAGAATGTTGGTAAATTTGTTTTGGTCTGGAATCTACATAAATTGGTATTGACCTGGTATCTGTGTGAACAGATTCTGATTACCAATCTAGGTGAAAGGATTTTGATTCAAAATCCACGTAAATGGATTCAAATTGCTAGTCTGGACAAAGGGATTCTGATTCAGAATCTGAGTGAATGGATTCTGGTTGCCAGTGTTAGAGAATGGATTCTGATTTCCATACTGGAAAGAGGGTATGCCTCATGTTTGTGTAATTTGTGGTATAGTACTAGTGACCTGAGGATTAGGTATGGCCATTGACTGTGGTATGGTACTGACATTAGGTTTGGCCATTCACTGTGGTATGGTATTCGTGACAGTGACATTTGGTGTAGAGGCTGATGTTTTAGACCTTTTACTCCCAACAAGAGGACCAAAGGGAGTGGACGACAATGCCCCTACAGTGAAGTTAAATCCCGATGTCATGCCAGACGTACCAAATGGAGACGTATGGACTGTCGTACTATGTGTAGGTATGCCAGATGGTATGGTTGTATTTACTTGAGGTATAGTAGTACTAGCAGTCGTTGTGTTTGTCCCTTGGGTAGGTTGAGTTTGTAAGGTGCTAATATCGAATCTTGGGGGTAAGGTAGCACCTTCAGCTAGCAATTTGGCTAAGTATCATTGACGATCGTTTGCTAGGTACTCATCCACAAAAGAGGCAAATTCAGGGTCTTGTGCGACAGCCTCTACGTCTTCTACTGTAATGTGTCCCTGAGTGTTTCTATTGGTGAATTGGTCTAATAAAGTCCTGTGAGGTCTAGTGGAGAATGGGTTGATGAATTCATTTGGGTTCGACATCTTTTCTCTCTCTTTTCTCTTAGACCTAGTTTCAACCATGTAAGATAAACTCAATATGCAAGGAATGCAAAACTACGTCTATGGACAGTATGACTCTAGTCTCTATTTTTGGGATTTTCTGAATGCAAAATAAGGAATGTTCTAGGATGACACTAGTCTAAAATCTAAAGATGCAAATTCTAAGCAAACTTCTAAGGTAATCAGTTATGTAACTTAAGACGGAGGGACCAACTACCTAAAGTCTAACCAAGGCATCAATCTAGTTAAGTTAAGGAACCAATGTAGGATGAGGATCAAAGACAAGTTTGAGTTTCCTAACTAGACTGATGAGCTAGGATGGACTCTCTATAGGAAAAATGATAAAATGATAGGACTAGGTTCAATAACAGATTTTGTTGACGTTGTGATTTTTCTAGAGTGTAGATGGTGGACTTATCCTAAAGTTTGTAAAAATGACCTTCCTAGAAGTTTGATCTAAAGGTAATATGTGTACTCTAATATGAGACCAAACTCTAATTTAGACCCACTATGGTAATGACCAAATGAACTGAAAGGATGCAAAATTGAGCAAATTGTTTCAGGTTTCTATTCAAGGACTGCTGGTGGAAAGATAACTGAAAAACTGGTATAACAGTATTAACTGAACATGTGACTGTGAATTCTAGTTTTGTAATCAGGCAAATGCATCGTAGGATTTCACAAATGCAGTTCAGTGTAACAATTGCGGTTAAGTTTCATAGTTGTGGTTTTCTGCTGATCAATTGCATGTCCCTAGTAAAGTTTAATGTCTGACTTTGACAAATGTGGTTAACTTTCTAACAAATGCGACTTGTAGTGATAGTTGCGACTCAGAATATACCATATGCAGTTTTTTGTAAATCAATTGCGAGCTAATATGGCAGATGCAACCCTACGCCTAACAAATGCAACCACAAATGAAAGATGCGACTCAAAGTGACACAGATGTGACTCTAAATTAAACAGATGCGACTCTAAAACCAATTGTGACCTTCTAGTGAATAGTTGCGACTCTCTGTGTATTTTTCAGTGATTTGAGATTTAAAACTAACTCCATTTTCTATGATAAAATTCTTGCAAACAAGGACAATCGTAAGACAAAGTGTTTTCAATTTTATTTTGGACTCAAAGAATGTTTAAGTTGACAACAGAGAAGCACATCCTAATAGGCCAAAAGGCCTAGGGTTTGTATACTTGGTATATCCCACCAAAATACCCTGAATTGGTGATAAACACCTTTCCTTCTCGAGAGCGGATAGCTTAGAAATTTGGTGGCATTGGCTCCCCTCCACGGCTCATTAACGTCTTTCGATTACACTAATTTCAAATCCTTTGGGAAATGACCTCCCAAAAACTGCTATCTCTACTCAAGGGGATCAGTAGTGAGTGTCTTCAGGCATGATACTATACCCTACACTATACCAAGCAACGACTAGAAATAAGTTGGTCTCTAAAACAAAAGGTATTTAGTACGGGCATTCCGTTTGTGGGGCATGATCCATGCAGTGAGAATCCCCTTTCGGATCCATCTCGTCGGAACCATACTCGTGATTCTTGGGCTTTCCCCAAGAACCCACTTTTATATACCGGCTAGAAGTCCCTCGAGTTCAGGGTGCTACCGGTCTGAGTCATCCTAGGGTGAGTACTTTTTCCCACTAGAACAGACCCAAGTTCTAGAGTTGGTAACCGTTTCTCTTACACCCAAGATCGCACGAATGCGCAAGGGGAGAGGATACTTCGATGTACCAAATCATGAGGGTAATTAAAATTGTGCTCTTGCACCAAACACAGTAGACACTTGTTAATTTTAAACCAAACGAAAGATTTTCTATGCTACCAAACAATTTGTTTCAAAAATTAACTAGGGTCTTCGAAATGCATTCTGCAGAAAAATTCGTTAATAGTTTGGGATTGATCTTTGACTATCGATCTACAAAAAACATCGTTAACTCCAAAAAAAAAAAGGCCCACATGCTGAAAATACCAGTCAGATGCATTGATGTTCTCTGCAATTGCGTCTCAGTATTTACTAGTCAGTTAGGGTTCCATAATTTATAGATGCATTAGTATTTTTCATATGCATCATTTTCGATGTCAGATGCGGTTCAGAAAGTCAATTGCATCGCTTCACCAAACTGATGCGTCTGTAAATTTCAATTGTAGCGTTTCGTCAAGAAAATGCGTTGTTCCATACTAAAAACATGTAAAAATAAAAATAAAAGTCTACGGATACGCGAAGATGGTGTCTTCACATCGGGTTCACCAAAATGTAATGTCTAGAAAGTGCAGAAAGAAAACAATTAAACATGCAATGCAATCTATGTTAAGCAACAAAGAACAAAGGAAAGTAAGAACATAAATAAAACTTGAACAATCTCACCAAATTGCTACGTATTTCCATAATTCATCTTGATTTCCCTTCTCCATTTTGCTTGTGTAGTATAATTGCCCTCATATTTCTCGTAAGTTCGTGCAAGTATAGCCTATGATAGTGATTTAGAAAAACATTGAAGATTGAAGATAAGTGCTCGCAAAAGTCATAAGATTTCAAGAGAGATATACGATTTCGAGAGAGATTGGAATGAAGACCAAATCAATTTATAGAAAATTGATTATTCGAATGACAAGCCACGATTGAAAGATCAACGGACGATTGAGATTGATTGATTAGTCATGCATTCTGATAACAGTTAGTAATGACATGAGTGATCTAAATTAGAAATAGAATTAAAGATTAAATAAATGATTTAATCTTCCAGTTTGGTATTCGAAAATAGAAGAATTATCTTTGCATGACAGATAAATATTGATTAAAGCAACTCATGTTTGAATGCATGCAAAAACTTTAATTAATTAAATAGGAATATTTAATTAATCTGCATGTACATGCAATTGAGTTAGCACTAGACGATTGAATGATTTGACGAAGAGATTACTTGAGAAAGCCACTCAGGCATTAAATCCTGAGTTAGCGATTAAATAGATCTTGAGTCGAATAAAAGTGAATACTTAGATAACTCACACAATTATCTAAATATAGAGGAATGCGTTAAAATAGAATTCATGAATTAAATAATTCATTTAATTCAAGATTTGATATTTGAAGAATAATTAAATAAATAAGATTTATTTAATTAAGTGATGAAGGGATTTTAAATGAATAATTAAATAAATAAAGAATTTATTTAATTATAGTTGAAGTATGATAGAGAGTAAATTAAATAATAATTTATTTAATTTGACAAGAAGGATAAGGTTAATTAGTAACATAATTAAATAAAAAGCGTTTATTTAATTAATCAGATAGAATAAAGAAACGTGTGAATTAATTAAATAATTAAGATTATTTAATTAATAGAAGAAATGAAGACTATACAGAATAATTAAATAATTGACATTATTTAATCATGACCATGAAGAATACAAATTAAGAAGAATATTGAAGTCGCAGGCTTAGACCAAATTTCGACGTCTACAGCAACTACAGTGAGACAAGGTATTTTCCCCAATGTTAGAAAAATATCATATTGAATAAGTGTGAGGGTGAGGAAAATCCAAGAGAGTGCAATGGAGCTAAAAAACTGAGCAATTTCAAGTGAAACAATGTTTTGAAAGCATTTTTTTTGAAATTTTCGGGAGTTAGTGAAAATTTAAGTATTCTATGTAGGGGAACTAAATTTTAGCACTGTTGCATGTCTTTGGGTAGGTCACATTCAAATTCACTGAAAAATAGTGACCTTACATGACTTCCATGAACTCTGTGAGTTGGTCATTTTCAGCGTTTTTGAAGGTTTTAGTGCAGTTATGCTAAATTTTAGCGCTTTGGCATGTTTTCTTTGCAAAAAAAAGGTGTAAAGGCACTAAAAAACAACACCCCTACATGTTTGGTAGGGTTAATGCATTTTTGGTTAAAACTAAGGATTTCCTACCATAGAATGTTAAGTGTAGGTTTTACAACATAAGGGTTAGGGTTTTTTCCTTGACCAACATGTATTGATATGCATGTTAGGGAAAAAACCATGACAAACATATTAATATGGGAATTTTAATGCATTTTTTTTGGTGGGAAAAGAAATACTCATCAAGGTTTAATCCCCGATGAGCATATGGGTAGCTTATGAGGAAAAAATGAAGTTGAAAATTGATCAAAATGGTTAGTTGAGATTTTGACCCCAACCATCACCATGACTGATAAGCCAAGGAAACACATGGCATGAGAACCCAAAACCCTGGAAATTGACATATCAATGAAAATCAGAGCGGTGATTATGAGCAAAACAAAACAGAGGGTTATGGATAGGGTTTGATTGTGGAACGAAGGTTTGTAATGAATACACTGTAGTTTCATTAAAAAAAACAAGGGTTCCAAAGATTACATAGTTATGAATATAAACACATGCACTAATAAGCCAAGGAAACACATGGCATGAGAACCTAAAACCCTTGACATTGACATATCAATAAAAATCAGAGGAATGATTATGAGCAAAAAAAAACGAAGGGTTATGGATAGGGTTTGAATGTGGAACAAAGGTTTGGAATGAATACACAATGGTTTCATTAAAAATGACAAGGGTTCCAAAGATTACATAGTGATGAATATAAACACAAGCAACTTCTTAAATGAAAGAAATGAGAAAAGAGAATGATACATAAATGAAGAGATATATGATCATAACATGATGTATGCCTAAATAAAAGAAAATGGAAAAGCAATAAAATAAAATAACAATGAATACCTAGTAACGAGGAGGAAGACTAAAAATCCTAAATAGGTGAACAATAAATCTATAAAGAGATATTCAACAACTCCTCAATCCACAAACAATGATCATGTAGAAGGAATTGCAGGTGAGCGAACACAAATGAAACTTAAAATGGTTTAAAAATCTTATTAAAACTGATTTAATAAAAACACATTAATGAACTTGTCCTTCCATAAATGCTCAAGTGTGTGGAATCGGAAGAAATACACTAGCATTGAAAAATAGTGTAAGTGCATGTTTAAAATGTTTGACAATGTGCAGGGGTGTTTTTTTTCAGTGCTAGTACACTAATAATTTTCTCTCCCATGTAGGAGCACTAAAATTCAATGCCCCTGGATGGGCTAAAAAATTTCTAACATTGGGAAAACTAAAAAGTGAGGAAATACTTGTTTCAAAGGTTTTTGAGAAACAAAATAAAGCAAGTGCTCGAGAGGATGATTTGAGGCTCACGACCACACTAAAAATAAAATGAAATTATGCCCTGTTTTGTATGCTTAGAGATTGTGGGCTACAAAATGGACAAGTTTCATAGGGGTTATCCCATGAATTGAGCATGTAGAATTTGAGGATAACAACTAGATCTAGTTGGGGAGCATCCTTCGATCACTCTTTGAAATGATCGAGGCAAGAATTCTAGTCTCTAAGTGCCTCCATCCATCCATTGGGTGTAGATTCAACAACAACAAAAATACTCAAAGACTAAACAATTATTTACAAAAATCAATTGTCACTTCATTGAGTGAAGTGCTTTAGATGTTTTCTACTATGTGGAAGTGAAAATGAAGTATTGTCTTTGTATGTGAGAAGAAAACTATTTTAACCACAGAATTGATGAATTTTGAATGGTCCTCAAGCCACAGTGAATCAAATTTCCCATGCATGACTTTTGGTTTTCTTCTCTTATCCCACAAGAGAACTAGATCACCAACTTGGAAAGCTCTTGGTTTTTCCTTCTTGTAGAAAATATTCTTTACTTGTTCTTGGTGTTCCGTAATATGGTCCACCACTTGAATGTGCTTCTCTTCCAATTTAATGTGGAACATGATACACTTGTCAACTAAGTTTTCAAATGTTTCATATTCAATAACCAAGTAGCCAACTTGAGGGTGGGAAATTCCAATGTAATCAAAATATCTACATTTAACCTATATAGGAGTTGAAATGGTGACATTCCTATCACCCTCTTGGGGGTAATTTTTTCAGCCCACAAAGCATCATACAACACCTTGTGCCATGATCTTTGATTCTCATCAATTAACTTGTGGATGATAGTGACTAAGTTCTTGTTGCTGGATTTTTTCTGACCATTACCTTGAGGGTAATAATTTGATGAATGTGATAATGTGATTCCATGCTCAAAATAGAACTCTATGATCTCACTTGATGAGAATGCAATAGCATTGTTTGCTATAAGTTTCTTTAGTACACCAAACCTAGAAATGATATTCTCCTTCAAGAATCTACAAACTACCTATGAAGTAACATGCTTCACCAGTACAACCTCCACCCACTTGGTGAAGTAATCAGTGATTGCGAGAACATAAAAATGCCCTACACTTGAAGGTGGATTTACAATGCCAATGAAGTCAATGCCCCATTTTTGAAAGGGCTCTTCAATGACAACTAACTTTAGTGGAAGAGCAACCAACTTAGGCTTTCCTATGAACTCCTAACATAGTTCGCATCTGCACACCCAATTGTACGCATCTTTAAACAATGTAGACCAATAGTACTTATCTCATTAAATTTTGTGAGCTATAACTGGTGCAAAAAAATGTCCTCCACATGCCGAGTTGTGGAAAGATTCTAGTAGCTTGCTTTGTTGTGCCTTGTCAATACAACGTAGAAAAAATTCATCCAAGCTCATTTTGTACAAACCATTATCCCATAAGACAAATTTATATTCCTTAATCTTGATTTTCCTTTTCTCCTTATGTGTCAAATTCTCTAGAAATTCTCCATATGTTAGAAAGTAAGTGATATTGGAATACCATTCATTAGTTGTAGTAACGAATAAAACTATTGGAATATCTTCAAAACTTACCTCCTCAAAATTGGAAACTTGATCAGGATTTTTTTTAGAAATAAGTTGGAAAAAACCTTTACCACACACCAACTTGGTGGGATTTATGTCCATGTCATACTCTTGAATTTTTGAAATCTATTTTCCTCTTTTCATACCAAACTCTTGTTGTGTCAAGATGGAATTGATGGTAGAATCAGGCAGTAGTGCAGTGACATGACTATTAAGTAAGTAGAACCAAAAATGCTTCACTTCCTTCACCATAGTGAATGCATGCTTTTCCATTTGAGAGTACTTCAATTCATGAGATTTCAATGGAAAACTCATGAATGCAATAGGGGACTCAAACCCCTCACCATTTTTCTGCACCAAAATTGTTGAAAGTGTATGCTCAAAAGCATAACTGTACATAATGAACTCCTTAGTGTAACTTGGGAAAACTAACACTGGTGCATGTGAAATAGCTTCTTTAATATCATTGAACACAACTTTTCCTTCTTTAGACTAATGTAAAGTAGTATTTCCCTTCATCATATTAGTAATATGATGTGTTTTCTCCGCAAAGTCGGGGACAAACCTTTGCAAGAAATTCACCTTACCAAAGAAAAAATGAATTGATTTCTTACCCACAAGCAGAGTAAGAGCTTGAATTTATTTGACCCATTCAAGATAATATTTTTATATCAACCCTCTTTGGACACAATGTGACCAAGAATTTTTCCCTCTATAACCCCAAAAATTGACTTCTTAGGATTCAAAGAAATTCCATGTTGGTGACACCTCTCTAAGACTTGTCTCAAATGATTGAAATTCTCTTGAATTTTTTTGGAAAATATTGTTAGATCATCAAGATAAACAACAATGAACTTATCCATGACATCACATAAAGCTAAATCCATTGCTCATTGAAATGTAGTACTGGAATTAATGAGACCAAATCACATTCTACAGTAGGGAAAAGTACCTCATGGTGTGGTGAAATTAGTCTTATGTTGATCATCTAGGCTAACCTCCACTTGGTTATACCCTGAAAAAACCATCAAGCATTGAAAGCATTTTAGATCTAGTTACCATTTGCAAGACTTGATCCATCATTGGAAGGGGAAATTATCTTTCAACGATAACTGATTTAGATTCATGAAATCCACACATATACGAATTTCCCCATTCTTCTTATGTACATGAATGATATTAGCTATCCACATTGAATGGTGGATAGGAAATATGATCCTGATGTTCAAAATTTTCTAGATCTTTGAAAGAATGGTTCCAAAAATCTTCTAGGATTATATTGCCTTTATCTCTAGACTTATAAGGCAATGATCCCACCTTTAGTGGAATCTCATGTTGAACTTCCTTTGGGTGAAAAGAGTTCAAATCCTCATATGAGTATGCAAGTACTTCAATGTACCTCCATAACAATTCAACAAATTGATCTTTCTCTTCAAGAGTACAACATTTTTTGATGTTCACCATTTTAGGATCCGCTTCGGTTCCCAATTTGATTTGCTCAACCTTATTAGATGATTTAGAATTGGACCATTGTTTCTTTTTGACATTTAATGGTCATGTTTTTCCAAAAGTATTTCTATGGATACCAAGCCCTTGGGAATATTATTTCCTTTGAGCTATAGAAACTCTTCACCAATAATAGGACCAATTTCAGACATAGACTCCTCTAGAAAGGCCATAATCTGGTGATCATCATTGAAAATTTGCTAGTTTTTTGAATTGTCTGGAACACTCGGATGAAAAACCAACTCAATGGTGTAGGTAGAACCATGGAAATATTTATGTGGAATCAAGAGTGTAGTTAATAATGCTAAAGAATAAGCTATGTCATTATACTCTCTTGGGACAACAAAAATATTAAAATCTTCAAACTCTTCAATACTGTCCCAAACCAAGTTATGGTAATGCCTTAATCATTCATTCTTAGTTTGATACAATTTTCTCACTTGGAAAATGACTAGTTCAACATCACCTTGAGCATGAAAATTTCTTATCCCTTTCATTCATGCAACTTCTATTCCTAACAACAACACTTCATACTCTATAGTATTGTTAGTGTACAAGGCAAACTAAAGTTTAAAAGAAAAAGGAAAGAATTTTTATTGCGAGGAAATAAAAAAAACTCCCACTCCTGAACCTATGAAAGAGAAACTATAGTCAAACTCAATTTCCCAAATGTCATTTGAATCACCAAGTCTAGTAGTTATAAAAACTGAAACTTCTTCTTTAGATGTAGTTTCACCATCTATAAATGGCATATCATCTAAAGACAATTCTTTTGAAGAAGATGATTATTTATCTGAAATGAATGAGCCATCAATTTCTGACTCATTTCTTATCTTTTTATTTGAAGATTCAACATCTTCATCCGCCTATAAAAATTATGTCCCCATACTTGAAGACTCAAATAAGATTTGAGATCTTGGTTCATTTGACTTGGTCGTAGAAAATTTTGATTTCCTTTCAAGAAGCAAATTTTTCATAAAATCCTTGATGGGTATTTAGGCTTTAGACATATCCATATTCAACTCACCTCCTACATCCTTGCAGAAATTTAGTCCAAGAAAAATACCATAGGATGTAGGAACATCTGCAACCAAGATCGTCATCTTGATTTTCTTGTTTGAAAATGCAGCAAAGGAGAACTATGCATCCTTGATTTTCTCAATCAAAGGAACTTTTTTATTCTCCATAGAGAAGAAACAAAGAAAAATATTTGTAAGATTCAATCCCAAAGTAGTAGCTACTTTGGCGGACATGACATTATCAGATGCACTAGAATCTATTACACTATTACTTAACTTAAAACTGTTAACAAGCAAAGAAATGTAGAAAGGGTCTATTCTTCTAGGAATAGATGAAGGAATGAAAACTACCTTACTTTGAGGAAACTCATATTTTGGAACAATAGGAATATTTGAAGATGAATCTCTACTCTAGGATGAGTTCTCTTATCTTTAAAAAATTCAATCGGTCTATCCAACTGATAAGGATTGGCCTTTAGATATTCAGCCTCAAACATCTGAATTTTAGTCCTCTTTGCATGGCCAATTCTATCAAAGGATTGAAATGAAATGATCAAGGAAGATGGGGTAATTTCATTGGTAGGTTTTGAATATGGAACACTGGTCTTTAGAACCTGAGTATTGGCCTTTGGCATTGAGGAAACTAGAGGAGGATGAGTGGTACTTATTTGCTTATTGGTTGTTGTATCTTTGGGTTGCATTGGCAAATGAGTTCCCCTTTTAGCAATATTCACTGATGGTTGTGAACTATCCTTTTCTTTTGTTGCATCAACTTGAGGTTGATCAAGTTGATTTTGTTGTGTTCACATGTGAACACAACAAAAGCATCAGTTACCAGATCCTCTTCATTAGATTCTGTATACATCTAAAAATGGTCACATCACAATAGTCTGGTAATTAATTAAATATTTTTAATATTTAATTAAATCTCTGAATTCAATCTACGTATAAATAAATTTAAATAATTTATTTATATTGTTCATTCTTTCATCTCGATTAAATAAATAAGTTTATTTAATCACTTTTCTTATCCATTTCTTAATTAATTAAATAAACATTATGATTTATTTATATTAATTATCATATATAATCTTGGCTTGAATATTTTATTCAAATAAAGATTAAATATTCTTCTCTTCTAATATTCCTCTAAAAATTCCATTCACAATTAAATATTCCAAATATTTAATTAAATTCTTCTAAAGTCCTATTTGCAATTAAATATCTCAAATATTTAATTAAGTCTTCTATAGTCCTAAAATCAAATATCAAACTCACATAAAATTAAATAAATTTATTTATTTATTTAATTTGGATTTATCTTCAACAAACTATGAAATAAATTCAAAACAAAATTAATTTCTCTATTCCTGAGTTGTTCCCTTCGGTTGAAGAAAAACCTCCATTCTTCTCTCCAACCTCCCAACATCTTCCATCTTCCTCTCAACCTCTCCATCTCTCACCATTCAAAATTACCAGACAATCTTACAACCATTGATCTTTGCCAGCCAGGCTCTTGCCTGTGAAAATCTAAAAAAGGGACTGTCGGGTGTCTGAAAAACATAGAAGCTTTCATACAGGAAAACTATAGTCAATTAGCTTTCTAGCATCCATAGCCTTTAGAATCATAGAATAGCATAGTTTAGCATATTAGCAATTCATATCATGGCTTATCATCCTCATATCATAGCTTCAATAGCATCCATAATCCATAGCCCCTGTGCATAATTTACAGCCCCTGTGCATATCCGTATCAACATTTCACTCCACCAGCATATAGGATAGAGAAGTATTCTCCTTTTGCATACTCGTTATGCAGGTTTCCATTCTAAGAAGCTTTGATTATACAATCTAAGAGTAGTAGCTTCAGGAGAATCACTGTAGATAGAGAACAATGGAATGATTCTGAAGAAGCTTTGTTTGATTTCATTTCAATTTATCTTGCTTTCTTTAGTTTAATGTTGCATTGGTGTGTTTATATTGTTTCATTTTGATACTAACATTTCTCACACACATTTTTGGCACCCACCGTGGGGCTCTTGCCCCAGTTTTAATATCTTTTTGTGGGTTTTTCTGACAGGTTACGGCTGGAAGAGCGTATTAGCGCATTAAACACGCTTTAGTGCAATTCACACATAGTTTAGTGCCCTTGACAGATTCCTCAGCGCCCGTGACTAATTCCTCAGCGCCCTTGACATATTCCTTAGCACCCTTGACAGATTCCTCAGCACCCTTGATAGATTCCTTAGTGCCCGTGACTAATTCCTTAGTGCCCTTGATAGATTCCTCAGTGCCCGTGACATATTCCTCAGTGCCCGTGACATATTCCTCAGCGCCCTTGAAAGATTCTTTAGCACCCTTGAAAGATTCCTCAGTGCCCTTGACAGATTCCTTAGCGCCCTTGACAGATTCCTCAGTGCCCTTGACAGATTTCATAGCACCCTTAAGTGATTCCTCAGCGCCCATTAACTCTGTTTTAGCACCCTTGATGTTTGTTTTAACGCATTTTTAAAAGTATGCAATTGTAATTTGTAACTAAGTAAGGTTTGACTGGATCCGACACAACCGTGGCCAGTAAGGGCTTTAAAAGAATGAAGCAATCCTAGGATAGTCACTTAATTGAAATGAAGCAACCCTAGTATAGTCACTTAAATGGAAAGAATGAATCAATCCTAGGATAGTCACTTCATCTTTTATTTTGGACTAAAAAGAACTCCATGTCTTTGTGAAGCAATATCTTCACCTAGCATAGAAAATTGTTCATTTGGGCTTAAAATTGAACTCTTGTTTTCTTTGATTAAAACGGTGATAGGCCTATGCTCTCCCCTTAACTGGGTGATCAAAATGCCAAACTCATCTATTTCATTACATGCAATTTCAATCTTTGATAATACCTTTTAGAAGGCCTGCCGTAGTGGGAAAAAGTACTCACCCTACAAGAATGACCTAAGTGGGAACAACTAAAGCCAAGTTTTCCAATCCACTTTAATCAAATGCGGATGGTTGATGAAAATCCCATTTGATGGTACTGTGCATTGATAACCATCCCCAAATCCTTTTTTCTAAAGGTTGGGAGGTCTCTCGAGGGAGTCTATCATTTGCCGCACCGAACGGAAACCCTTACTATGAACCTCGTGTAGTATCTAACCGAAGTCAGTTTCCAAACATCCTAATAATCACAGTGCAGGGGAGGGAAGAATCTACCCCCAAGATAGTCACCATATAACTGCCAAGGACTGTTTTCTTAGGGGATCTGGTATCCACTTCCGTCACTCTGAGTACGCGCCTGGAAAAGAAAAAAACACGGGCACCCTTTTGGGGGTGACACGGCTGTGTGAGTCGACACAGTTCTAAGATATGGGTTGTTGATTATTATGATGACCTACTTGAGTACTAAGAGTGAGTCTGTTTGATCTATCTATCATGTGTAAAACATGTGATAACAATTTCTGAAAAACATTTTGATCATACACTTGATGTTTAGTATAGGACTTAAACACAACTATTCTACAACTTGCTTGATGTGTTTTCAATACATTAATTCAATAAAGATCATCCAAAACTCACAATTACATTGATTACTCTCATGTTAAGAGATTGGAAATCCACAAACTTTGTTAGGAAATCCATTCTCAAACGAATCAAAAATCCAAAGAAACCACTTAGTTACAAGAAACTATTGAAGAAAAGACGATTCTTGTACCAAAGCCGAAAGGTTTTACTTAAACATAGAACCTTTATCCATCGATATCATGACTGTGTTAGGGGTTTCACTGATGATTATGCTATATAACCATTATACTCACAAGCTTTCTTTCAAAGAAGAGACCTTTCTCAAAGGCACAACCATAGTCAGCGTATTTATTTTTGTTATATTCCCCACCCTGCAATTGAATATTCTACTCATCCAAGTAAATTTCTGCAATAGAGAACTCAATCACATTAGGCATTTATCACAAATCCATCCTTTTACGAAGCTATGATCAAACTTCATAAAGTGCAAAATCATCCTTTTCTTGATCTTTTGCTTAAATTCCCGCCAACAGGATTTTCATCCTTTCAACTAGGGAACAACACAAGCTAAAGGCTAGAAATCTTTAAAGTCATAGAATCTTCATTCTATCCTGACTTTCATAACTATCACAAATTGCACTATTTCATTCTTTTGATCAAAAGTTAGTAGAATTTGGAGCAAAGCTTATGCCTGTTGTCACGAGATCTTGAAACACATAGAAAAGGATGAAGGAGAAACTACCACAAGCAAAATGGGTGATAATAGTGAGAAAGAAGAGAATACATTTAATATTGAAGAATTAACAGAAGAAAAGCTTCAAGAAGCAGAGCAAGATCCCTGATTCCATACTCTTATGGAAAGGATTTTAGAACGAAACAAAGAAAGATATTTTATTTCATTAGCTAATCAAGGAGCTAAGTTACCTTCCAATTTTGATATAGAAGGGATTAAAGAGAATCTTGAAACTCCTCCTAATGATTTTAGTGCCCTTACTCAACAAATACAAGAATTACAAGGGAAAATAAAGGAAATGCAAGGGGGCACAACAAAGAAGTATGTTTTGGATGACATATCTCCTTGTCCATTTTATAGGAGACTTCAAATGATCCCTTTTCCAAAACATTGCGAAATTCCTAAATTTGATAGGTACAATGGAAAAACTGACCCCATTGAACATGTGAGGGATTTTCGAAATATGAGTCTAGAATTCGCTTGTGATGATACCTACTTAATGCAATTGTTTCCACAAAGTTTGGGTGGAAAATCCATGGAGTGGCTTTCCAAGATCACTCCCCCCATCAAAACCTTTGAGGAGTTAATAAATCCATTTATATCACAATACGCCTACAACATCCAACACCAAATAAAAATTCTTGATCTTTGTAAAGTGAAACAAAAAGTAGGAGAATCCTTCACTACATTTTTGCAAAGGTGGAGAAGGTTGTTTGTGCGATATTCTCGTCCTATTCCTGAAAAGGAAAAGATGGATATCTTCATCAATAACCTAGATCAAGAATTAAGCTACAGGCTTTCATTGTCCTCCTAACTTTGAAAAATTGATTGAAAATGCAATCATCATTAAAGGGGCCTTGGTTAAAAGAGGAGTGATAAAACTTGATAATCCAAGTTCATCCAACCAAAACAACAATGATAAAACAAGGTTTTGGAATAGAAATAAAAATGTTGTTAATGATGGTATAGTGGATGCAAACAATCTATGAACGAGGCCATCTATCTTCAACCTATCAAGTGCTCCACAAAAAAACCAACAAGGAAATAACAACCAACAAGGAAACAACAAACAACAAGGACAAAACTCCAATCAAGAAAGCATGATCAATCAAAATCGTGGTAATTTCAATAACAATCTTGGCAATACCCAAACATCAAATCCGTCCAGACCTCCATTCTTTTCAAATCAACAAAATTTTACCACTTTGGGTCAATCTCTTGAGTCTTCTCTCAAGGAGCTTCTCAATAATAAGGTTATCACCTTACCACCACAAAGAGATTATGAGCCACGAGTCAAACCACCATCATGGAATGAATCGTATTATTGCAATTATCATCAATGTAAGGGTCATAGAACGAATAACTATCAAGCCTTGCGAAATCTAGTACAAGATTTAATTGACAATGGAACCATCAAAATTGAAGGACATCATACCAATGACGATCATCAAGCATTCAAAGATCCTTTACCAAATTATCAAAAGGGGGAAACATCAGATACCAAAGCAAAAAGCATAAATAATGTTGAAGACAACATAATCCGCCACATCTATGCAGATGATCAATGGGTTAATGTTATCAAAATCAAGGAAAAACAAGAATATCAATAGGTTAATGTGACTACGAGAGGACAAGAAAAATTTATTCTAAAAGGTAGTTCATCTAAAGTAGCTATTCCTTCTCCAAGTCATTATAATCTAGTTGATCAACTGAGAAAAACATCAGCTCAAATTTCCATCCTTGAACTTCTCAAAATATCCCCCATACACAAGAATATTTTGGAAGAAGCTCTTGTAAACACAACCGTTGACACATATTTGGATGTAAAAAAATTTCAAGCCATGGTGGGACATTTGTCTTCCCCCACTTGTCTTTCATTCTCCGAAAAATATGATGCCTCCATGACACATCCGCATAATTCATTGCTTTATCTTGAAGTCATGATCCATAAACACTGAATTAGACATGTCTTGATGGATGGAGGAGCCAGTTTAAACATTTGTACCTTAAAACTTATACATGCCTTAGGAATATCAGAAAATTCCATTGATCCACTAAGGAAAATAACTATCAAGGCATATGATGATGAAGAAAGAGCTTCCAAAGGACTCATAATGCTACCTATCAGAGTGGGACCTATTGTGAAAAATACATTTTGTCATGTTCTAGATCATGATCTTTCCTATAACATACTTTTGGGTCGCCCATGGATTCATGATATGCAAGCAGTACCATCAACATACCATCAATGCCTTAAGTTTCCATATGATGGATAGGAAATAACTATACAAGTTGATTACAATAGCACCCAAACTTGTTCAAATCTTCGAGAAACTCAAGATGCCTTTGTGCCACATAATAGGGAGGCTCTTACTGTTTCTTCTTCCAATCTACAAGGCCAATTGCAAGAACTAACAAAGAATTTTGACACCAAGCTACATTTTAAAGACAAAGGAATAGGCGAATATTTGCTATCCCTTTCTAGCTTACCTCCTTCTCTGAGGTCACATGGATAGCCAACCCTATCAAATCAAAAGATCGCAACAGCCTCTACATCCCAAGCTTTTGTGCCAATCACAAAGTTTGATGGACAATTCATTAAAGCTAACACCACAGAGGAAAAAGCCGAAGATAGGGACATCCTAGGTTGGCTATACAAAGATGAATATGAATCTCTCTTGCACATCAAGTTACCTACTGAACAATATGGCAAAGGGTATACTATCATGCAAAGAATGGGCTATGAAGGAAATGGTCCTATAGGAAAAAGAAAAGAAGGAATCATTGAGCCAATTCAACCTATTTCAATACATCCAAACGATAAAACAAGACTTGGATATGGTAAAGATACAGACGAGTCAACTTCACAGAAACATAGTAAACTCATGAAGAAGAATCAATTTCAGATAAACCCAATGAAGATGTCACTCTACAAAAATTTTATGGATTAGTTTTCCAATTGCAGAACAATTCAGACACTGATTCTAATGAATACGAATGGGATGATGTCTCTGATGATACATTCTTAACAGAGAAAAGGGTGGATGTCATACACAAATTCGCACCCACTTTCTTACAAGGAGAAGGCTCAAGGCCTCCACTTGATTATGTTTTACAAAGCGATCATGACTCAAGTGAGGACGATTCAGATTTTAACGAGATTGATAACCAATAGGAGAATACCATCATAGAATTTTTCCATCATGAAAATGACAACCATGTCATGACTTTGACAGCTCAAGACCCTACCCAACCTAATGATTCCATGCCTTTAGTTTATCCAGAACTTATTGATTGGAACGATGATGCACCTATCCATATCCCTACATTTCATGATGATGAGGATATTGTAAATTTCCTTTGTTCATCTAGTCAAGAAAACAATTGTTCCATCAGAGAATCTCATACTCAATATTTTGATAGGGAGGGTGTCAAGTCTCTTAGCTGCAAAATAAATGAAATAAAAGATAGATCTATCAGTGAAAACCAAAAAAAATGGCAGTGGTAGTTCACAATAAGAGAAAAATAAAGAGTGAATCCGATGGTGAAAACCTTTCTGAGGCACTGAAGGATGAGAAACTTGACACTCTTCCCAAACATTATCAAGAAAGATCTTCTATTTTGATTGAGCCAACATAATCCATCAACATAAGTACAAAAGAGCAGCCAAAAATCTTGCAACTTGCAGCATCATTAACAGTGGAAGAAGTACTGAAATTTACAGAGTTCTTGAAGGAGAATCAAATCAACTTCGCTTGGTCATATGCCGATATGCCAGGGTTAGATCCTAATCTGATAATGCATCATTTATCTATAAACACAGGGGAAAAACCTATGAAGCAAAAGCTCAGAAAAATGCATCTGCATGTTGCATTATTGGTTAAAGAAGAGTTAAAGAAGCTTCTAGATGTTGGATTCATTCGGTCTATTGACTATGCAGAATGGATCTCCAATATCATACTTGTTTCAAAGCCAAACGGAAGGATTAGAATTTGTATAGATTTTAGAGATTTGAACAAAGCATGTCCTAAAGATGACTTCCCTTTGCCAAACATAGATATGATTGTTGATTTAACTGTTGGCCATGCAATGTATTCACTAATGGATGGGTTTTCAGGATACAACCAGATCAAGATTGCACCAGAAGATCAAGATAAAAAAATGTTCACTTGCCCTTGGGGTACCTATTGCTGGAATGTAATGCCATTTGGGGTAAAGAATGCAGGAGCTACATACCAATGAGTAATGACAACAATTTTTCATGATATGATGCATACATTCATGGAAGATTATGTCGATGATCTCCTTGCCAAATCCAACACAAGAGAAGGACATCTAGAAATCTTGTCAAAGATCTTTATCAGAATGGAGAAGTTCAATGTTCGACTCAATCCAAAGAAATGTGTCTTCGGCGTTAAATCTGGAAAACTCCTAGGATACATTGTTTCAGAAAAAGGCATAGAGGTTGATCCAGAAAAAGTACAAGCTATAATGGACATGTCGCCACCATGAAATATCAGTCAACTTCGATCACTGCAAGGATGCCTACAATCCATCAAGAGGTTTATAGCTCAACTGGAAGACAAAAGCTTACCATTTACACATCTATTGCATAAAAATGTCCCATTCAAGTGGGAGGAAAAGTGTGAAGCAACATTCAATCAGATCAAGCAATATCTTATAAATCCACTAGTTTTAATTCCACCAGTTCCAGGAAAGCCACTCATACTTTATATTTCAGCAACAAAAGTATCTTTGGGAGCATTACTAGCACAGGAGGATTCTACAGGCAAAGAAAGGGCCATATACTATATCAACAGAACTTTAACAAGTCATGAACTAAACTACACTTTCATTGAAAAAGCTTGCCTAGCAATAGTGTTTGCTTCCCAAAAGTTGTGTCACTATATGTTGGCTCATACAGTTAAGCTGATAACCAAAATTGATCCACTAAAATACCTCTTAAGCAAAGCTACCTTAACAGGAAGACTTGCAAAATGGGTAATGATTTTAAGTGAGTTTGACATTCACTATATAGATAGAAGGGCTATAAAAGGATAGGTCATCACAGATCAGTTGGCTGAAGCACCTTTACCAGAAGAAAACCCAATGCACATTGAATTTCTTGATGTAGACATCTTCACAGCAATGATTAAGAAATCATGGACATTGTACTTTGATGGATCTTACACGCAACATGGCTCGAGGGCAGGGATTCTTTTTTTCACTCCTGAAGGACATACCATTCCAAAATCATATCAGTTGATGTTTCCTTGCACAAATAACATGGCTGAATATGAAGCATTGCTCACAGGAATAAATATAGCATTAGACTAGCGGATTACAAAATTGCAAGTCTACAGTGATTCACAACTTGTCATTAATCAAATCAATGATGATTATCAGACTAAATATGATAAGCTGCTGCCTTACAAGAACATGGAGGATGATTATAAAAAGTATTTTGTCACAATCAAGTTTTCACAAATCCCAAGGATTGATAATAGAGCTACAGATGCAATGGCTACAATTGCTTCCTTGTTACAATTATCAAAACATCAAAAACGGTACAAATTCTTGGTGGAACAATTATTTTCTCCCGCCTATGATAATCCTGAGACCCAAGTCATATGCCATTTAACCGGTTCTGATTCACCTTTATATGAGAAGACTTATACCTACCTGAAAGATAACATCTTACCTCTGAATTTATCTCAAAACCAAAAAAGGAATTTCATTCGCCAATCATCCCGTTATACCTTGATCGCCAATATCCTTTATCGACGTGGTCTTGATGGTACGCTTCTTCAATGTCTTGAACATGACGAATTTGAAAAATCCTTACAAGAGGTTCATGGTGGTATTTGTGGAACTCATTCAAGTGGTTTAACCTTAGCCAAGAAACTTGTTAGAATGGGATATTATTGGCCTACCATGGAGAGATGATCTTTTACTTTTGTCAAGAAGTGTTCTAAATGCCAAATCCATGGGAATCTTATTCATGCACCTACACAGGAACTACAGCCTTTCACTCCAACATGGCCTTTTTCTCAATGGGGACTAGATCTTGTTGGAAAAATTCATCATCATGGCTACAGAATATTTTACAAAATGGATTGAAGATGTTCCTTTGATGACCATGACCGATAAACAAATATCTTCATTTATCCTGAATTACATCATCTGTCGATATGGAATTCCTAATTCTATCATCACTGATAATGGGAGGCCTTTCAAGAATCGGGATGTTGACGAAATTTGTGAAATATTTCACATCCAACACAAGTTCTCTACACCTTATTATCCACAAGGAAATGGTCAAGCAGAAGCTTCAAACAAAACAATCTTGAAGATCTTGAAGAAAACGGTAAATGATGTCGGTCGTGATTGGCATGTCTAGTTAAATCCAGCTTTGTGGGCATACAGAACCAACATTCGCACACCAACATGAGCTAACCCATATGCCTTGGTCTATGGAGCGGAAGCAATCTTACCACTAGAGGTTGAAATACCTTCACTTAGGGTCTCACTCAAGGGATTGATAAATGATGAAGACTACAGAGTATCTCGTCTGCAAGAGCTAGAACTGTTAGATGAAAGACATCAACATGCAGCTGATCATTTGAAGGGTTATCAACAAATTATGTCCCGTAGCTACAATAACAGAGTTAAACCACAGACATTTCAAGTAGGTGACTTAGTCTTGAAAGAAATTCCACGTAATCAACACGACAAAGAAAAGAAAGGAAATTTTGAACCCAACTAGCTTGGTCCATTTATCATCATTGCAGCATATGGTTCTGGAGCATATCAGTTATCTACGTCAGAAGGGGACCTATTTGAAGAGCCGATCAACAGCATTCATTTGAATAATTTCTATGTCTGAATCATCAAAACTCAAAATACAGAAAAATTTAGAACAAGTCCTACAAAAATCCAAAACAAATTAGAAAAAGTCCTGCAAAAATCCAAAAAAAAAAAGGAAAAAGTCTTGAAAAAGTGCAATAAAAACAAGTGGTGAGAACCTGGCAAACATGCACTACTTGTGATCAAAATAGGCTCCTCTCTCTATTAGCTTGTGTCTTGCATTCACTTTATGACATCATCTATCCATATCTATCATTTGTACATATTTATCATATCCATATCATGCAACGGGAATCCTTGTGTTTCATCATGGCTTGATGAAATTTGTACATATCCATCATATTCAGGTTATGTTTACACTAGGGGCGGAAACATAGACTAAGACAAGAGAGGGGCAACGACCTTTTAGAACATCACAAACGGACAAATGACAGTTTTCCAAAACACAACATACATTGACGCATCAAATCAACTCAATTCCAATGACATCAAACAACATGGTCAAAACAATGTTAATCAAATCACAAACATTAATGTTGATAACCAAGTTGGATGATCTTAATCTGAATAATGTTTGAAATACTTTAAGAAAAATTTGAATTGTTGGTTGATTTTCTATCATATCTCTGGAGCAATTTGATGATGTATTGAACTAGAAAAGCAAGGAAGGAGTATGATTTTTCTTTGTCTGTTGTTTGTGAATAAATCATTAGTACTATGCAAATTGGTCGTGAGACATGCTCTACTACGTATCATTGATGACATTTCAGAATTTGCATAGGAAACGGGTTAACTCTTGTTTGTTTATGCAAGCGATACTCAGGTCATCTCGGTTCAATTATATCTAGATGCTTGTATTAACTTGCTATATCAAAAATCATGAAAGTGATACTCAGGTCATCACTGGTGCTAACATACCCTTTGATGCTTGTATTAACTTTCAACATTTCAATGCTCTATGATGACACAAAAAGCACAAATAAGCTCTCAAAATGGCAATATTGTACGGATACCCTGCATGGTTAGTATAGATTACGTTCATTCTAGAATTTGCATTTTGCATTTTTCCAAAAGCTAGCAAAGTATCAAATGTTTCATGTCTTTCCAATAAAATGACTGAGTACATTTTGACATTCACAAAAACATCATTTCATACATTTTTCATACATATTTGCATCAGAAAATCATAAAAACAAAGCATACATTATAATCAAAACATTCATGAGCATTCATAAGCTGTACCATCTATCATTTCATATTCATAAAATCATTCATCAATAGATTTCACTCATAGCATAAAATTGCACTCACATCAAAAATCATGCATACATATACATCATGAGCATAATATTGTGAAACCATCATATCATAAACATCATACATATAGAAAAAAGACACATTTATCACATAAGGAATCATCGTTGAATTTCATATATCTCAAAAATGAATGTCAAAATGTACAAAGATGTCAACTATACATGACATAACATCATCAAAAATGGGATCATATCAGTGTGTATACAAATGTCTCAACAGAGTATCACTAAAACATCATGCAAAAAGCACTATGCAGTGCTATCCTCTGATGGTGTTAGTCTGGGACCTGTCCCACCTACACCTGATGGACCTGCTCCACCTACCCCTGATGAACCTCCTAGAGGTAATGGCTGTGATACACCCTTGCTAGTAGCCCGAGAGCGACTATGCATAGACCGAGACTGTGTATAACTCACTCTCTGTTCAAGTGGCACTGCATCATGGTATCTGATCCTATAGAACTCTACCTCCCAGACAGCTCTGGTCAACTCTCTCATCATGCTATCACCTGTTGTTGCTCTCTGCAGACTGTCAGCTAAGGCCATGGCCTCCGCACCCTGTCATCTGGCTGTATCTCTCTCAGATGTCACTGTCGTCAACTGTCCCTAAAGCTGTGTAATCAAGGCTCATGCCTATGCTAGCTGACCCTGTAAGCTCTGCACTATACTCTGCAAGGGAGATATCTGACTCGGCACCACTGGATCTACTGAAGATGATGGATCTAAATTTCTCATCCATGGTCCACCTCTGCCACCACCTCTGCTACCACCTTTGCTACCACCTCTGTTGACACCTCTGCCGCTACCTCTACCACCTCTACCACCTCCTCCACCACTATCACCCCCACTCTCCTCATCACTGCTATCTCCATCCCCATCTGACTCATCATCATCATCATCCTCCTCAGAGTCATCACCCTCTGAAGCCTCCTCTTGTTGTCGCCTATGTCCGCCTCTGTGTGGTCTTTGCTCTACAACTGGAGCAATAGGCTCATCAGGATCAAATAATCATGGCGCAGGATGCTCCAACACATACTGACCATACTCTGGAGTCATCCCCCCATCAAGAATATCCACTCTGTACTCCTACATCTGTACTCCCAAACTAGTGAACTCTGCCACTACTGCATCATAAGAAATCTGTGGACCCCACACTGTCAACTCCTGTTGCTGACGCACATAAATAGATGAACCCTATGGCATACCCTGAGGCCAACCATACTGTCACCATACACGGCCAAGAAGAAACCTCTCAATAATCTAAGGAGTACGACCAATCAGATATCTAGAAGTGAAGACAAAAGGAATCTCCCTAGCATCCTTTGCACATGCCTCACAATCTACATAGGGCCGCCAGCATACTGTCTCGAGATCATCCAAAAGACGTTGCCAATGATCTAGTTTTCCCAACCTAGGCTTAGCAATGATATCGGTATATCTAAATCTATACGGTCGACTGATAGGCTGTCATCCATGAGTTAATGGACGCATAACAACAAAGTGCTCCCATGCCCATATCTATAACAACGAACAACCAACAACAAAACTACAGCCTCCACCGTACACAATATGGTGTAGCTCATCATATAAGTGTGCAAGCATGCATGATCCCCAAGCATATCGTGTACCCTACATCACCATACTCTCAAGTACACGACCCCACCTGACTGCAAAACCCTTCGACCTATGGTCGGGGCACAAAACACCTCCAATGAAGCCTGCAAGTACAGAGGGTAAAGGCGCATATGAATCTGTCATCTTTGCCCATGAGATATAATATCTTGCAATCTGATCATCTTTGAATATCCGCCTCAAAGCATTAGTACCTCCTACCTCCCGACCGTCAAATCTCACTATCTCGCCCATCACTAGAATCCTCAAAATGCGATATACATCCTCTAGAGTTACGGTAATCTCTCCTGTTGGAAAATGATAGGTGTTTGTATCGTTGTGCCACCTCTTTGCAAGTGCTATCAATAAACCTCTGTTGAGATGCACCTCAGGCACCTCAAGTAATGAGGTCAGTGCACATGCCTCGATCACATCTCTATCTACCTGTACAAGTTGTGGAATCAATCTCCATGTCTTCGGGAATGTCTCCTGTAACTACAAAACACCCAGTCTCTCCTATTGAAACATCATCATGTCAAAGCAAAATCAATATCACATCATCACGACACATCAATCAGATTTGAATATCAACCTATTTATTTTTCATCATCATGAAAAGCAGATTTATCAATATCCTGTTTATTTTTAACAACTTTAGAAACAAACTTATCAATTAACCTATTTGTTTTTCATCATCATGAAAAGAAGATTTATCAACATCCTATTTGTTTTTAACAACTTTAGAAGCAAACTTATCAATCAAACTTATCAGTATCATGTTTGTTTTTAACAACCTTAGAAGCAAACTTATCAACAAATATTTTTTTTTAACAACTTTAAAAACAAATTTATCAACTACTATTTGTTTTCCAACAACCTTTGGAACAAATTGATCACACAAAACACATCAAATCATGGGCGCTATAGAAATCATCAAGGGTGCTACAGAAAGCTTCATGGGCGCTACAGTATTAAGGGCACTATGGAAATTATCATGGGCACTACAAAAACACTGAAGGCCACTAAAACACACCCTTTCACAATCAAAACATGGATAAACATGCTCCAAACATAAAATTTGCAAATAGCAAAAGTTTAACGGGGTACATACTGCGGGTCCATAATGTGTCGGCCGCTGATGTTGTCGAATGTGCTCGAAACGATGCTGGTGGATAGGAAGTGCCATCTTTCTCACTCTAGAGCTCAAAAATTACAATTTTTACAAGGTTAAAATGGGAAAATGACATGGAAAATGACATTTTTAACCTATTTAAAGGAAAAATTGGGGCATTTTATCACATTTTATCAAAGCAGGGGCAATTTAGATCATCAAATTTCATCTCACATCTTTCCACGTCAATTTATTCACATCATAATTTTTGAACGATGAATCGACATCTTCAAAATCATAAAAATAAAAAATATTGCAACAAATCTGAAAATTCACAAAAATCAAAATCTTATCGATTCATCGTCCGAGGGGGCATATACTATACCTATCAACATTCGAACAATCAACATTTGGGGAAAATTTCAAAATTCTTTGAAGCAATGCGTAAAACACATCACTTCAAAGAGGAGCAAAATGTATACATCTAAAAATGGTCACATCACAATAGTCTGGTAATTAATTAAATATTTTTAATATTTAATTAAATCTCTGAATTCAATCTACGTATAAATAAATTTAAATAATTTATTTATATTGTTCATTCTTTCATCTCGATTAAATAAATAAGTTTATTTAATCACTTTTCTTATCCATTTCTTAATTAATTAAATAAACATTATGATTTATTTATATTAATTATCATATATAATCTTGGCTTGAATATTTTATTCAAATAAAGATTAAATATGCTTCTCTTCTAATATTCCTCTAAAAATTCCATTCACAATTAAATATTCCAAATATTTAATTAAATTCTTCTAAAGTCCTATTTGCAATTAAATATCTCAAATATTTAATTAAGTCTTCTATAGTCCTAAAATAAATATCAAACTCACATAAAATTAAATAATTTTATTTATTTAATTAATTTAGATTTATCTTCAACAAACTATGAAATAAATTCAAAATAGAAAATTAATTTCTTTATTCCTCAGTTGTTCCCGTGGGTTGAAGACAAAACTCCATTCTTCTCTCCAACCTCCCAACATCTTCCATCTTCCTCTCAACCTCTCCATCTCTCACCATTCAAAATTACCAGACAATCTTATAGCCATTGATCTTTGCTAGCCAGGCTCTTGCCTGTGAAAATCTATAAAAGGGACTGTCGGGTGTCTGAAAAACATAGAAGCTTTCATACAGGAAAACTATAGTCAATTAGCTTTCTAGCATCCATAGCCTTTAGAATCATAGTATAGCATAGTTTAGCATATTAGCAATTCATATCATGGCTTCTCATCCTCATATCATAGCTTTAATAGCATACATAATCCACAACCCCTGTGCATAATTTACAGCCCCTATGCATATCTGTATTAGCATTTCACTCCACCAGCATATAGGATAGAGAAGTATTCTCCTTTTGCATACTCGTTCTGCAAGTTGCCATTCTAAGAAGCTTTGCTTATACAATCTAAGAGCAGCAGCTTCAAGAGAATCATTGGAGATAGAGAACAATGGAACGATTCTGAAGAAGCTTTGTTTGATTTCATTTCAATTTATCTTGCTTTCTTTAGTTTAATGTTGCATTGGTGTGTTTATATTGTTTCATTTTGATACTAACATTTCTCACACATAGATTCATTTTCAACATGTACATAGCCAATATTTGAATAAAAAACTAGATCCACTTTCTCCTCTTGGAATTGATCGGTGTTTACCTCTGTAGGATATTCTGGTTGCGCATAATCATCTTTCTCTACTTCATAATAACCCATGACTGCATTGGTGGGTGGAGCCTCAAGACCAAGTCTTCCTTGTGGTGTAAGAAGTCTGTTCTGATTTCTATTATTGGAATAATTGGAAGAATCTAGAAAGGTTTTCCTTGGAGCATCCTTGTATGGAGGATTAGATGAACCTTGAGAAACATGTTTCTTCAATGCTGGAAATTCATTTGCTAGTTTTTGCACCATAGGATTAGTGCTTGTATTGGTAAAAGTAGATGAAGACATGACCTTTATTTATGTTTGTTTCTTTTCTTATTTTGTCAACAAGAATCAAATCATATTCAAAGCTAGTAGCCAATTGTTGTGCTACTTCAAGATCAGCTGGAACTACTCTATGCAACAAGAAACTTACTTCTATTAGTTGTGTGTTAATGAAGAAACATTTGATAGTATGAGTTGATGGCTTAGCCTCAACAAGAATCCTTGTTACCAACTTATTGAATTTAGTCACAAACTCAAGCATGGGTTCATGTACTTCCTTTCTTATTGCAGTAAGTTGTGCCAACAAGGCATGTACATCTTTTGCATGCTTTAAACATTCTTCAAATTTGGTATGGAGAGTAGCCTAATTGGTAATAGAACGAGGAGCAAGAGTGTAAAACCATGGGTTTTTGGGTTGTTGAATTATTCAAGATGGGAAATGGATGAATTTTAGGGTGGTTGATCCTAGTCTTGGGGAGCTTCAACACTTCCTATCTTTGATTCATATACTTTCCTCTCAAAAAGTGGATAAGTTGAATTTGCACCCTACTTTAGATGGAATTTTCTCTACTGCTTCAAATTGGGATGTTGATGGTGCATATAATCCCTCCTCCCTTTTGGAGGTCTCTTTGGAACCAAAATCCAATCCCTAAGATCAATATTTTCTTTCAATGGATTACAATCTAGAAATAAATTCTTACTATTGATAATCTATGTAGAAGGGTTTTATCGTTTCCTAATTGGTGTGCCCTTTGTGAAAGTAACTCAGAAGATTCCTTCCACATTTTCCTTAGTTGTAGTTTCTCTTAGTCTATTTGGGATTAGATCTTTTCCCTATGGAACTTATATTGGATTTTTCCCAACTCTTTTGCTGAGTTTTGTGGACAATGATTATATCTATCTTCTAATCCTTTGCTCCTATTTTGTGGTCTTTAATTTCCCCGCATGTTGCATGGGTCCTTTGGAAAGAAAGAAAAATTGAGTTTTTAGAGGGTTGCACTTAAAGGAGGAAGGATTTTTGGTAAATATCTAATGAGATATTAACGATAATTTATTTTAACGGTTAACTAAGAAGCAAATGGAAGGACTAAAACTTAATATTTCTAAGTATGATTCTCAGGTTTCAAAGAATTGGAATCTCAACATTGATATCTATTTTCCTTTTAGAAATATGAAGACTTGAAGAGAATTTGGTTTGGAGATGCTAGCAAAAAGGTTGGATTAAAGTTAATTTTGATGGGGTGACCAAAAGGAACCCTGGGCCAAATGGAAGTGGGGGAGTGTTAAGAGATGAGGAAGGTGGGTTTTTTTCATTGGTTTTGCTCCCTTTGGGCATTCAAATCAATCACTTTGCTAAAGCTGCAAATACTTATCATGGTTTAAAATTAACCTATGATAAAGTATATAAGAAGGTTTGGTTTGAGGGAGGCTATTTTAACATCATAAGATGTCTTAATAATAATTCCACCCCTAGCTGGTCTAGCAACAACTTCATCTCAAATTCCCTTGATATGATCAAATCCTTTGATGAAATCATAATTACACAATATGTGAGGGAAATAATTTGGCAGACATCTTTGCTAATGAAGGTGTTAAAAGAGAATAATTAAAAATATGGGATGGGTACTCCTTAGTACCCAATGATGAACTTTCCATAATAAATTATAAATGTCAACATAGATCTTGAGAGTCGATGGGATGTGGGGATTTTGAGAACCAGACTTCTTGCACATTTTCTGGGTAATAAGAGGGCCTATTTCCCTTTTCTTATTTGTCAAGTTTTGTAGAGTAGCAAAGGTGGTTTATTTACCAGATATAGTTCTATTACTATGGGAGGTGAGAGAAGTCATGTGGAGCCCTTATTTTTCAATGGGGTCCATAAGAATCAATAAATTTGGAGAATTATGGAAAAGGGGGGCTAGCCCTCTACCTAGAAAGGCTTCATAATTATGACTGAGAAGTGTCTAAGCTCTTTACCAAAGGATGGAAGAACATGGAACTGAATGTGAATTAAAAGGATATTTCTATTGGTGAGGAGGTGATTACAAGTATTGATCATTGGGCTTTCACTATAAGGTAGAAAGTTATTTCATGTCAAAAAAAAAAATGATGAAGCTCTAAAACAATTTTTTAAGGGAAATTCATGATAAGCTTGTGAAACTCTCATTATGGGGATATGATCATCTATCCATAAAACCCATTTGGACAAATGTAGCTGAAGATATCATGTGTTATATCACCTTGGATGATAGGTTCACTTCAATCTATGGGTTTCATTTCAACTTTTTAAATCACTTCCTCCACCCTTTTTGCTATCCATGTTGCCTGTTGCTAACAGAAATTACGTGGCATGGGATGTCAGAAGCCCTCTTGCTGCACCAGTAGTGCCTGTCATTTGGGCCGTTATCCCAGCCTCTGCTCGAAAATCCATACCTAAATTCACCAAAGATAGCTCAAGAACATCGTTTGAACATCTACAAGATGTTGCAGTCATATGTCTGGTGCACAGAGTTACAACCGAAAATGTAGTGTTAAGGCTGCTTGTAGCCTCTTTCAGAGGCAAGGTGCTAGATTGGTACTACACACTGCTAGCAAATTCTATCAATACCTGGGATGAGCTCGGAGATCCTTTCTATCAAATATTTTTGAACGACAGAGATCGGTCCTCGCTATCTTATCAATTGTCTACCATAAAGCGGGCCCCGCACGAATCCATGACTGACTTCAATGCCTAGATCCATACAAGTTGGTAGAGAATCCAAGTTGATATCCGCTTGTTGCTCGAACTAGCATTCATGTTCTACTTGAAATATATCAATCCTGAGATCTCCATGATGATCTAGTCTTTGGGTGAGACCACACTACCAGGCGCTTACAATATCACTGTCAAGGCAAAGAACAATTTGATAGATGCCGAGAAGTTGCCACCTCAGCCCATCATTCCTATATTTCTAGAAATATTGGTTCCTGCTTAGGAGATGCCTTCTACCAGCATGCCAGCTCCTCCTCAATCTATGTACACATATCCAAATGTGCCATAGAATGTTGCTTCTACATTCGACTCTTCGAAGGAAGAGATGAGCGAGTTCAAAGAAATGTTGCAGACTATTGTCAATGAAATAACTATCATCAAGTGAAACTAGGTAGTTCCTCCGAAACCAACTTATCAAAATTATCAAGGTTGAAGATCTTCTTACCAAAAAAACCAGTTCCAAGGAGGTTCTCACACGAATTCATAGGTACAAAGAACAAATCAAATACTATCGGTTCCTTCTCCGTTGTAGAGTGCTAATCTAAGCTCGAACAAAGAGCTAACTATGAGGAAAAATAATTTAATTGATGACACCAAGCCCTGGTGCTTCCCTTGAGGAAACTCACATATGCTCCAAAAGTGTCCACGTGGAAACCTACAACAAAAGGTGGCAGAGCAATGCAGCCAAGGTGCAACGTTAGTTCCTGGAAGCTATGTGTATACCTCTTTGCAAATGGACAGCGCGGTGCTCACCGCACAAATGTAGGGGATGTCACTGGAGCAAGAAGCAGACATCACTCCCGATCACACACTCTTCTCATGGATGGAAGAAGAAGAGACGATGTTTTCCAATGATGCATCCCCATCAAAAATGCCGCAAGTGCAATCTGATTACAACACTCACTCAAAAAGGAGATTCATAAGCGAACTAGTCATGCCGCAACCAGTCAGTCTACAACCCAAAGGTGCTTCTGACCAGATATCTAGCACCTCCACAGTAACACAACAATGTCTGCAAAAGAAGGAAATTGTTATAACCAAAGTTAAGGAGTAGAAGCCTCTGAACCCGTCACCATCCAATGTGATGGAAAAATTGAAAAAATCATCTGCTAATGTGTCTCTTTGGGATATATTAGATATTCCGGAGCAAAAGACATTGCTATAGAAGGCTCTCTAGGAGTACACAAGCACAATGCCAATGAAGCATTTGCTCAAGGGAAAGGTCGTCGATCAATCACCACCTGCCAAAGTTCTCACAAATGGCATGGAGGCAGCCTCTACTAAGGAAAAAGACAAGCCAAAGCCCAAACCCTTCTTCCTAACTCTTATTGTGGGAGAGAAGTTATTACACAATTCCATGATTGACTTCGGTGTTAGCACCATAGTTATGTTGAAATAGATAGCTGAAGCTTTAGGGCTCAACTATGAACCTTTAAAAAGATGAGTGATGCAACTCGATGGAAATAAATTCAAAACTATTGGTCTCATCAAGGACCTCCCCTTGACTCTATTCACCTGCCCTAGCATCACAGTGCCACAAGATATTGTGATCATAGATGTTCCCCCCATGTTCGGCCTCTGTCTATCCTAAGAATTCACTTCAAAGGTAGGCAGATACCTATTCTTGGATTGGTCGTACATGATCCTCAGGACGAAGCACAATGCGAAAATGAAGATAGAATCTGAAGCTCTACATTTGGAACATGTGGTTGATGAAGCCATGATCAACTGTGAGGCCGCTCATACTTCTATCACCAAGCAAGAAATGTATTATGCTGAGCTGTTGGAAGATGAAAAAGTGACTGGAGATTGAACCTATCAAGATGTTCTCTTGAGTGAACATATAGATACTGATCCATTTGGAAACTATCATGCTATTAGGTTGGGCACCTATGTCATCTACGATGAAGATCAAGTACTCCCGAAGGTCGTCAAAGAATCAGAAAGTGATCAAGCTTCAAAGCTATGGACACTGCACTTCAATAGAGCAAGATGCAAGGTTGGCACATGAGCCGAGATATGTTTAATATCCCCACACAATGAAAATACACTGAGGTCTTTCAACTTCCAATTTTCTTGCTCGAACAATGAAGCTAAATATGAAAGGCTGGTGCAAGGTTTAAGCCTTATAGAGCAAATGGGCATCAAGCATCTAATGGTGTTCAAAGATTCAGAACTAGTAGTCAATCAAGTCTGGGGAATTTCTGCGGCCAAGAATGTTCGCTTGAGATCCTATAGATACCAATTTTGGGACTTGATGGAGGGATTTGAAGCCTTCAACATTCAAATGGTGCCCAGAGAACAAAATATAGATGCAGATCACATGGTAGCAATCAGATCCTAGTTTGACCTTGCCCCTGACCTTATTCACAAAAAACACTCCATATGAACTTGATAGTCCAACCAACCATTCTAGACAATGACTAAAGCTGGCAAGTGTTTGATAGTGATGAACACATTGCCTCATTCATCCAGCAGTCGGGAGAATTTTCTGACTAGCACTAACCGAAGATTGGAAAATCTTATGAAGGACAAATCATTCAGCTAAAATCCAATAAGCTTCCAAAGGGATTGGTCATTCTCAAAAATATTTCTATTGTGACGATGCAAGAAATGACAAGAGGAAGTTTGTAGCAGACAAAAGTGACTATGCGGATCTTCAGGTTGAAGATGGAAGAAAGCTTAAAGTCGGGAAGGATGTCCCACACCATGATAAAGAAAGGATCATCGACTTTTGTGAAAGGTACGAAGGAGTGGTGGCCCAGTCATATGATGACCTCAGGGGATATGATCTCAATATCATCCAACATACAATAGAGTTGGAAGAAGGTGCAAAACTGGTCCTCCAAAAATAGAGGCCAATGAATCCAAAGATTGAAGTGCTAATGGCACAAGAATTAACAAAGCTAATCCAGTCACAGATTGTCTTCTCAATCAAGGATAGCATGTGGGTATCCAATTTGGTCCCGGTCCACAAGAAGAATGGAGATATCCATCTATGTGTGAACTTTTGGGACCTGAATAGAGCATCCCTAAAGGATCATTACCCACTACCTTCTATGGAATCCATCCTGCAGACGATGGAAGGTTCAAAAATTTCTTCTCTGTTAGATGGCTTCTTCAGTTACAATCAAATCTGGGTCAAAGAGGAATACCAACATAAAACGACATTCACTACAAAGAGTAGAATGTTTGCACATGCTAAGATGCCTTTTGGCCTCTCAAATGCAGGAGCCACCTTCCAGCGGGCAATGGATATCGCTTTTAGCGAACTAATCAACAAGATTATCCTAATCTATTTGGATGATTTTACAGTGTTCTCCAAGTCCAAGGATGATCATTTTGATCACCTTGAGATGGAGTTTAAGAAATTCCAGGAGTTTGAGATATCCCTGAACCTAAAAAAATGTGTCTTTGGAGTACTACAAGGCAAGCTATTGGGGCACGTAGTGTCCAAAGAAGGAATTTAAATTGATCCTAAGTGGATGAAAGAAATCAAAGAGCTTCCCCTTCCAATCAACAAGAAAGGTGTCTAGTCCTTCTTGGGAAAGGTAAAATTTGTTAGAAAATTTATTTTTGACTTTACAGGAATAATTAGGCCAATCACCCTGATGTTGAAAAAGGATCAAACATTTAAATGGACAAAATAAGCCAGAGAAGCCTTTGAGAAATTCAAGGATGTTATTTCCTCTGCTCCTGTGTTGGTCAACCTAGACTTATCAAAGGAATTCATAATGTATGTATTCAGTAGCAAGTCAAGCATTGCTATTGTCTTAACTCAGAAAGATGATGAGGGCAAGGGAGAAAACCTAATAGCATTTCACTCCCGAACCTTGAAGAAATATGAGACAAAATACAACTTTGTAGAGAGGCAAGCGTTTGCAATATTAAAGGGACTCGAGAAGTTTCGCCACCTAATATCTTGCAATAAGGTGATTGTTTATGCTGCACATTCCAGTGTACGCGAATACATCATGGAAGGAGAGATCACTGAGAAAAGAGCCAATTGGATTACCAAGATCCTTGAATATGACATTGAGGTCAAACCTACAAAGACCATTCGAGGAAGAGGAATTTGTTAATATCTTATGCACGATGAAGAAATGGCCACTGAAGAAGAGCAGTCGAGGCTAGTCCTGACAAATGAATATGAGTCTGAAGGTTGTTAACTGGCAAACAAGGTGAGGTTTATGCACACAAGAAAATATCTGTTGGGCCTTCCTTCTCAGAAGAAGAGATTTTACTGACTGCAAAACAACAGATACACGCTCACCAAAGGGATCCTATTCAAAAGGAATTTTAACATCATATTTCGGTGTGTCACTACAAAGCAAGCAAAAAGGATTCTCGACACTTACCACAATAGCGCCATGGGAAAGCACTTCTCTGCAAAAATCACCACCATCAAAATCATGTGCATAGGGTACTTCTGTTGGAAAAATAAGGACATACAACTGAGAGGGGGGGTGAATCAGTCGTCTCAAAATAATAAACTTTTCAAACTTTACTTAACTTAATCTCATATTTGTTGAATAAACAATTAACCATAAGCAATTAACACATCAGAGAGACAAAGAACACCAAGATTTTTTACGTGGAAACCCTATTAGGGGAAAAACCATGGTGGATGTTAGTCCACAAGATTATACCCTGTTAAAAGTATAATGAAATCAATAAAGGGGAATGCACATGCATTCAGGAACACTACCTAGAGCTAACTTCTCAATTACAGAAGGGACTCACTGCCCAACAATACAGAATAGAATTAAAATCTAGAGGGTATGAATTGAGAGTAGCTTCTCCACAAGCCTGATTACAGTTCCAATTAAGCACATAAAACTCCTTCACAAACTAATTTGCACTTCACTCAATCTTCTTCACACTTTGCTCTATAATCAAATGATATTCACACATACACACATAAGAGAACACTCAACACATTTTCCACACACTACATCGATGAAACAATCGCTCTTATATATCCGCTACATGAGATTTCACCAATAACTCAGTCGGCCAGGAAAATAAAAAATATTTTCAATATCGGCCCAAATTTAAAAAATAAAATTTAAATGTGAATCCACCAAGGTCGGCCACAGCATAGTGGGGACCCAAATTAACAATTCCAACATAAAAAGAATTCAATTAATTTCACCTCAATGATCCATAACACACTACCACCAACATGTCAGCCAAGAACAAGAAAAATGAACATACATAGGAAAAATTTCTGACCACGAGCACATCGATCAATGTGGATGTACCACAAAGATATAGCATGATCTAGAAACATCCCATAACACCAAGAAACAACAAAGAAACATCCACAACAACTGGGATTTCCAGAGTCACATAAAATTCACTCAGGAACACTGACAGAGACCACAAAAACACTGTCAGACCACAACATGATCAAATCTATACACGGACATCTAAAACTTCCAGTAGATGATCTAGATACACTCAGTAGAAAACCCTTTAGTCCACAGTAGCTTAACTTCAACGTAAAGAACAAGATGCCTTCATGACCTGTACAGTTCCACTGGGAACCTAGAACACTTTCTTTTACAATTTTCTCAATATCCTTGACATATACAACCTCTAATACATCAAATGCTAATAGTGTTGACATCAATGACAACCACATATCAGCAGCACATCCACAACATCCAACAAATTATGGCCGATGCTATTCAATGACTCCTACGCCTTGGTAAAAGCTTGCAAGGAATGCTAGTTCTTTGCAGGAAGAAGAAAGAATTTTGCAATGCCTCTCAATCCAATAGTGGTTGATGAGCCATTTGTGCAATGGGGCCTGGACTTCATCAAAATGATCAACTCGGCCTCCAACACAGGACACAAGTGGATCTTGACGGCCACTAACTACTTCACTAGGTGGACCGAAGTTGTACCACTAAAGAATGCAACAAAGATAGAGATAGTGGACTTCCTTGAGGAACTAGTGACGAGATTCATCCCGCCCAAGACCATCATCTCTGACAATGCCAAAGATTTCCTAGGCTCTAAAGTATGTCAATTCGCACTTACACATAGGCATATTCCTTAAAACATCATCAAACTACTACCCATAGGGGAATGGCTTAGCCGAGTCAACGAACAAGAATATGGTCTGACTCCTCAAAAGGATTGGGTCAGAGCACCAAAGGGAATGACATAAAAACCTTTGAGCAACACTATGGGCAGACCGCATAACTCCTAAGCAATTCCTCAATACTTTGTCATATGAACTAGTATATGGAAAAGAGGCGCTATTGCCTATCTACATGGAGATTCTAGTGCTGCAATTACTAAAACCTCTCGAGGTGGAACAAAATGATGCCTTGGAAGTCCAGCTGGCCAAGTTGATGGAAGTGCAAGAGAAAAGGGAAAAGTCCCTAATAGCCATGACTAATTACCAATAGGTGGTTAAACGGTGGTTTGACAAGAAAGCGTTCAACCAAGGTCTAAAGTGCAGAGACTTAGTTCTAAATTTTAATGAAAGGGCTACAAAGCTGAGTCAACACGAGAAGTTTGATAGCCTTTAGGAAGGCCCGTCCAAAATAATTCAATGCAAGGAACATAATGCATTTGAGTTAGAAGACATGGAAAAAGAAGCACTGGGAATTCTAGTCAATGGAATTCACCTTAAATTATTTAATTAAGCTTACATATCCTACCAATGTAAATATGTTTATAGTGCTTTTTTCTTTCTTTCCCTTTTTTTTCTGTTGGTCGGACTTTTTTATTTATTTTATGGTTTGAGGTGGAGGGAAAAAAGTAACCCATTATTTCAGAGAGCAGGGAGAATAAATTCACAGCTTAAAGGATAGAAAGAATCAAACACCCACACACAGAATTGAATTGAACACATATATACTGAAAAAGAAAAGATAACCCACATTGTAGAATCCAAAAAAAAAAAAAACAAGATGATTATATAAAGCTATATTTTCATTATATATATATGCTTTAGTATTTACATTTCCAAAATGTCTCAAGGGTCACGCTTCTAAAGTATATAGCTATATTCTACTTCTTTTTCATATATTCTATGGTAAAGCCTTTTTTTAGGCATATATACAAAAATAGACTGATCGATATGAGTTTTTAAAAGAAAAAAGAGAAAAGAGGGAGGTCTTCAATCCACGGCATGAGCGGCAGCAATAGACACATCAACAATAGCATCTGCAATTTCTTCGTTGATGGGGGCATCACCAAGAGAAACAACATCGTTCATGGGTGCAATGGCCAGCGGCGGAGGGAACACCAAGTTCCTGAAATCCATGTACCAATCAATATCATAGAATGGCACCACGTTGTATATGCGGAAGAGGAAGTGACAAGCACGAGTGACCCTTTGGCGGTGCTCATTCTGTGACTAGAGGCGAAAGCCACTTAGGAACGATAGCCATGGTACGACCGCGTCCTCTTCAATGAATCTCCTGAGGTTGCTTGCAGCTCTTATGCCTCCACCGAATGCAATGTTTTCCACTACCTCTCTGAGGCCGTTCAGGTACTTCTTTGGGAAAATTTCTTTAACTAGATGCAGAATTAGTGCCTTGGGAATTGCAATATCAAGCATAAAGGCAACGAAGTACAAGCACACATCAGTCTTAACTTAGTATTTATCCTCGTATTCAAAGAAATCATGTCCCAAAACCCATTTCATGGCTATGATAGCCAGTGAGTGCTCATTCTTTGATATCCTTTTTAGGCGCCTAGTTGATAGCTAGTGAGTGCTTATTCTTTGATATTCATGCTGGCAGGTGCTCTGCAACTATCTTAGAACTATCTATGCAAACTGCCTAAGTCTAGCCTATGAAAATACTACACAACTGCTAACACTAAACTGCTAAGCCAATTACCTATTACCAACTACATACTCAAATCGCTAAGTGTGATTTCGCTATTGCCTAGTGCCTATTTATAGAAAAAGCAAGGAAATGTGTGGTAATTTTCTTACCACAAATGTGATGCTAATCAAGTACCAAATTGAAAGTCATGCCAGGGCTTGCTCGAATTTCCCACCCAGTTGTGTCTGCTGAGTACGGCTTGCTTTGTGCAAAACTAATAAGGGCTAATTAATTAGCTTAAGTTGGTGGCAGTAATTGGCACTGTTATGCATGACCAAATGCTAAGGTGTCATTCTCCAAGTGTTTTGAAAACTCCGAGGCCAAGCCCATATCTTTTCAAACACTGATCACATATTTGGCTTAATCATTCCTTTTGGGATATTAATTGCCAACGCATATGAACACTTAAGCTGCTAGAAAATTGTCGGCTCAAGTTCCAAGGAAATTGCGCTGTACAACACAGTTGCTAATTGTAATTATGAATTCTTGTCATTTCAAAATGGAAAGTGATTCATTTCACACAAGCCAAAAGGTTGGCAGTACATGCTGAATTAAATGCAAAAAAGGTAACTCTCGTCTACCACCTTGAGAAAAAATAGCTAAGTGTTGCATGCGAAATGTTTAAGCACTTGAAAGGCTTTTTCAAATACGCTACTTAGAGCAAAAGAAATTTCTAGTGCACAACCAGAGTTGAGGTAAAATTACAAAGAAGTTCAAGTTAAGTAGAAGCTTCTTGCAAAGAAAAAATGGCAGAAAGTTCACAAAAAGAGGCACAGGGGGAGGCAACGCGAAGCTCATTTAAATTTATGCGAGCAGCACAAGCCGTCAATTTCTTTGACAACATTTCCTTTGCCACACCTAGTATTCCAAATAAGTCAAAGTGGGCGAACACACAGGAACTAGAAAAGCCCAAAAACCATAGAAACCAGGCCCTAATGAAGGAGGACTGGGATAATATTCATGATCCCAATCTTGCAAAGAACCCTAAGTCTTTGAGGGAAGTGACATGCGAAAGGATGAAGGTATCCAAACACTCGCCATCAACAACACAAAAGATATGGCTCAATAGACTACCACAATATATGGTCCCATCTGAACACTATTGCCTAGAACTAGTCGATGCATGCATCAAACATTTCAACCCAAGCACCAATACTATCAAGGGTCAGACTCTGAGGGTTGATATCAGCCTGGGAGCTATCTAGAGTATGTTGTGCATTCCTGATCAAAGTTGCAGAAAGGAAGAAATAGAGATGTTCACTTCTGCAAAGGGGGAAAATATATGAAAAGGAAGGGAAAAGGCTCTAGAATTTTATAACAAAGAAACCAAAAGGATTGAGGTAGACCACCAAAAGCCACCAAAGATCCTGGCACAACACAGTGCTTTTGACACATACTTGTAAGAGGCCTTTTTAATGTTGGCATTTGTTTGCGGTCTAGATGTTGAAAAATGAGGTGTTTTCTTAGCTTAATACTCTGTAAAACTTTAATATTGTTGATCTAAGTAAGCTTTTTCTTTGTTACATATATTATTTGTGGGTGATTATCTTGATTAATCCATCTTACTATTGTAGAATGTAGAGAGAAGTTGATAGAAGAACTAGACAGGATATTAGAAAGATTACACAAGATATAACGTGGAGAAACCCTTTCAAGAAAAAACTCCACCAAGAATTATTCTATTATTCAATCTCTGAATTACAATAGCTCCAATTATTTCTTAAGAATGCTTCTTCTGTCTTTACCAATCTTCTTTACACCTGTAAATAAAAATTATCAAAACTCTCTTCAACTTGAATGAGATATAGAGACAATACACAACCTTGTAATCTCCAAATAGTGATAATTACAATGCACAAGCTCAAGCCTTAAGAAAGGTATGCCATAATGCTTCAAGTTGAGATATTCTATGAAGACTAAAGCTTACAACATGTGCTTCATGCATTTGGGTGTCCCAAATTGAAGCTACAACTTATCCTTCACTTTGGTGATAATTCCAAAGCTCTTCCTTAAAGTTGGCGCCCATAAGTAATCCTACTTAATTGAGCCTTCAAAAATATCTTATCATGCAAGAGAGGTAAATTCAAGAAAGCATCTTGGGCGCCCAAGCTGGTTCCAAGTGATTTCTAGTTAACTGAAACATTTACTCAACACCATTCATGCAAGAATGGTCATCCCTTGTTAACTGGAGGTAGTCCCTATTATCTATCATACAATTGAATGTTTTTAGCCATGCATTCCAAGTTAACTGAAGTTAACTAACATACAACTAAAACTAACTAAAGACAACTGAACCATAACTGAATTGAACTAAACTAAACTAAACTAATTATGAACTAAACTTCAAGCATGCAAACCTCAAACCCTAACTCCTAGGATCTTTACATGCATTCAAAAGTGTTAACTGTTACTCTATATAGTTAATTGAACACAAGGTGAGTGTCACCTTACCATGTGGGTGCCCCATGTGCCCTTATTATTTAGGAACTCACTATGGATTCCCTCACATGCTCCTTACATTTAGAATTCATTACAAATGTCAATAATCATAATTATTTCATCAAATATTAATCTCATCCTAATCTTAATGTTTAGGATTTGCGATTAAATGGCATCCTATTTCCAACACTAGAAACTGACAAGGAAGTACATGCATTTCAGTTGGGCCTGGGATTCCAATTTCATAGGAAATACACTTTCTTTTGGTATGATTTTGTAGAATACCTCATTGAGGAGATGATAAAGAAAATAAAGGATTACCAAACTGAACAGAAGTTCAAATTTCCTTCCTTTCTTGCCCATATGTTTTTGTATCAGAACCCTGATTTATTTGATAAGTGTGTGAAGTTGGCTATTTTTTATGAAAGGTGGAGAAGGAAGTCAATTTTTGTCTAGACTCCCCTCCTCTCTTCCACTTACGACTATTATGCATTTTTGGATTATTTCTTAACACTGATTTTGCAAGATTTGCAAGGAGAGGATGGTATTAACTGACTCACTAAGGTGCAAATAGGGTATATGCAAAAATTCATTCCCATATGTAACTGGTTTTTCAGAGTGGATTTCACATTCATCTAAATGCGAGGCTTCACCAAGGAACTATTCCACCTTCTGACATGCGTTACAAATCAAGTGCTAGCACTTGAAATGTTTTGACAGGCATGCATTATTGATGTTACCTTCTACGGAGGAAAGCAAAAGAAGAAGAAAATTTTCATTTGTCCGATAAGCTTCAAATCAATGGCCATGAAAAAGAAGTGGACGCACTCGCTATTGTAAGATAAGTTGGCTCATCTAGGGTTGGTAATGATCTACGACAAATGGAGTTACAACCCTTTCAATGATCTACCATATGAGCATATCAAAGTAACTCATAGTACTTGGCCTTACTATGAAAAGAGGTGTAGCCCACTGGAGGATGAAGATGAATTATTGGTTGACCCGATTCCCATTCCTACAGATGACAACAGGTTGCCATGGAATAAGTTCTACTTCATTGCAGTGGATTATGATGAGAAGCGTAAAATGGGAGCCATCGTGTTCAATAGGTTAAGAAAAGAGGAAAAATGGAGTGTGGAAAGAATCAAATCCTTTTGGGTGTATCACCAGGAGACAAAACAACCTAATTCCCCTTATGGTGGAATGAAGGATGATGAACAATTTGATAAGCTATGGGATGATGAGCATCCAGATTCCAACCCAAGCGCTAGCAGGGGTAATGATTCTGATGAGGAATCCAAAGAGTAGGTGGAAGAAGAAGCTGAGACATCAACGTCCTCTGCTTAGAAAAGGAGAAATTCCAAAGGGTAGCCTACGTATGTCACTTCAAATGTGCGATTAAATATATCAAGAGCCTCATAGACACTCACTTGGGCCTCAAAAACAACAAGAGTGTCTGAATAGCAACAACCAAAGACTGTAGAGACAGGGGACTTCCCACCCACTAAATGACAGCACACGAAAGCTATTATGGAAGAAGGTTCACAAGAACCTGTCGTAAGCCAGGTGCTCGCAGTGAGCCAGGAGTTCGAAGCAAGTGAGGAGCCAGCAACAAGCGAAGAACCACCATCATCGAGTCAACAGGTAACATTCGCTCCTTTTCTTACTTCTCAATCCTTAGTATCCTCTACTATCTCTATGGTGCCCCTCACTGCAACTGTTGACCCTTCCTTTTCTACCTCTGCTACAATGGTAGCGAAGGGTTTCCCCCAATTCTCCCAAACAAGGCCATTTATCTTAACGCCTCCACGAACCCTAACACTAGCCGTCGCTGCCCAATCTCTCCTCGCCTCTCTTTCTACAAGCTCAATTGCCATTGGTTCCCCTCTTGCTACTACTATATCAAGAACAACCTAGTTCACCCAGCAAATGGACTCCACAATGACTACCTAATCACTGCAACAATCGATGAGCCCTTTCATCGATTCGCAAACTAAACCTTGGCATGTTCTTTATTTCTCCCTATAGACTATCAATCTCCCACCAAGGAAAACACAAGGGCCTGCTACACTTACATTCCCTTTTGCCCTACCTCCCAGTGCACATTTTGTAGGTGGGCTAGTTTAGTCTCCATCCCAATTCATAGCATAGGGTGATGCTACAAAGGAAGCACGAGCCCTCAGGATCTAGAAGCAAAAAGCGAAAGATGACAAAAGGGAGGAAGAGCCGAAGGTATATACTGTTTACAAGGAAGCACAAGAAACACTAAATTTCGCCACCATATACCCAACCGTTGTCAAACCACAAGGGGAGATGTTGATGGATGATTACATGTATGCCATGGGACTTGATTTAAGGGCAGCCAGACCATAGGACAAGGCAGAGCTCATGGAGGAAACACAACGAATGGTGATGATTGACTTCCTCTGGTCCAGCCATCAGCTAAAGAAAAGGGAGGAGCAGCTGAAGCTTGTGAAGGAAAGGGTCAGTTTCCTAGAGATGAGGGAGAAATCACTAGAAGCAGAAGTTGTGCACTCATCAGAGAAAGAGCAGGTAGCAGAGTTGGAGCAGAATAAATCCAAGAGGAACTTATGAAGTCAAAATCTGTTGATCCCACCCTAATCAATGAGTTGCAAATGAAGAACCAAGAATATCTAAGCCAATTAGCCTTGGCAGACCGGAATCTACAACAAAAGGATGAAGACCTAGTATTTCAGCACGCTCAACATGAGCAAAAATTAGAATAGAAAGAGGAAAACTTTGAGGCCTGACAGACCCAATTGAAAAAGGAGCTCCAAGAGACGAAGTCTTCTCTAGACATAGAGTTGGAAAACCACAGTCGGGTCGAGGAAAACTGGTCCAAAGAGCTAAGTAACATCGAGGGACAACTTGCATCCGCAAAAAAAAGATTTGTGGAATTAACATAAAGTATTGGCTCGAAGGATGCATAAATTTTTGTTCTGAGTGTGCCCTAGGCCCTTGCTACCCAACCAGACCTCATTCCAATGGCCCAATAGCTATATGTTTCATAGTGGGAAAAGGTCAAGGCCTTCTACCTAGCATTGCAATTGACACTTCAATATATGTTAGAGGCAACAAGCTTGAGCTAGGAGGTCCACAAAGCCATTGAGCAGTTTCCACAATTCATCACAGAAAGGGTCCTTGAAGCAAAAAGTTTGCTAAATAAGCTATACATGGTCTCTAATGAAAATTTAGCAAATGCAGGGATCAAGGATCGAAAGGCTGCTGCCAAGATGGTGAACAAATTCATCCACTGCCACTTGTCCATCCTTCATGCTAATGCATGTGCAGCTACTTTGAACCAGACTATGGATAGCATGCGAGAAAATTTCTCTTGACTAACTGAGATGGGCTTGCCATCCCCATTTCTTGAAGATGAGTCAGTTGCCACAACTGAGAAAATTGCGAAGAAATTTGAGGAGAAGGAGCAGGACCCAACCACTTTCCAGAGTTTCAACCAGCCTCCTACCAAAATAGACATCGAGGGCGTCATTCATCTGATAACGCAACTGCTTTCCCAATGTGAGTTTGGGGCCGATTTACATAAGGTGTTGCATTATAAAGAAATGCTCGATCTAAGTGGAGCGCAAGAGAATCTGCATGATATATCGAGACCATCTAAGGCTGACTGGTTGCCTTTGTAGGCTGCTCTTTCTAAGCTTTAACGTTGTCACCTAATGGAGGCAGGCTCTGGTCTTCAAGCCAGGGAAAATTTTGGTTCCTCATTCCTCAAGCAAAACACCCCTGGTAGTCACCAAAAGATGTGAATATAAAATTCATCAAGCTCCCTTCGGGTTTTTCTTTTTTCTAAGTACCGGTCCATGCCTCAAATGAACATCATCAGCCTTTTTTGATGAATGATCGCTGACCTCCACCATGTGTCCACTCAACACTTTCTGAAGGGATTCTTCCCTTCACTTTTCAAACGACCCTCACCGTGTTTCCACATGTCGTCGCCGCACATGCTTAAAGGCTACTTCCCTTCACTTTTGAGTTGGGCCCCGACCGTGTGCCATGTAACCTTCATCCACATATTCTTTGGCGGACCCCACAATCAAAGCCAATGAAAAAGCATGCTTCCATGTGTCTTCCTAGCGCAAGCCTTCAACGACAAGGAGGAGGAATGGACCACGAGCTGCAAAATGTCACCACGCATCTCTTCAGCGAGTAATTCTTTAGAGAAAAGGATGGAGCGAACTATGGGCTGCAATATGTTTCCGCGTGTTCTAACTGGCTATACTGGGTGGTGATACTTGTTTGCACGAGACTATGTTGGGACCACCGCCATCATTCACAGGGGATGCACTTGGATGGGGAGCGACCACATGCTATGGACCGAATCTTTTTCTGTGAAAACAGTCAAGGGGAATCATTGCTACTACATCATTGCTTAGGATACCAAATCTTTTCAGTTATTGATCACTAGGTGGTGGGAATGCTCACTATATATACTGCTCTTTGCTTCTGAAGAGGATTTCCATGAGTTCAATAATTGTAGAAAATATAGTTTATTTTAGAAAGACACTAGGCCTTTTTATTGTTATTAGATTATAGCAGAAAGACTCATAGACTATGGCATTGTTTGGCCTTTATCTTTTCTTAAGCTATTTGATTAACTTTATACTATGTCATTATTGTTTGAATGGTTCATTTGTAGAACTTCTATAATTTTAATGCAAGTTTGTTGGTTTAGATCATGTCTTTTGACTCCTCTTTTCAATAAATGGGTGTGAAAATTATTTTTTCATTGAATGCACTATCCATGCTTCAATCTTCAATTTCTATCATTCTAGGACATAGCAAATTGATGAACGTGCCCTTAGATCGTATACAAAAGATAGATTTATCATGCCTTTTATCTAAATTATGGCGCATCACCTTAGTTAGATCTTTTATTTTTATATATGCTTCCTTTTTCCTTTCCAAACCCCAATTACAAAAGAAGTTGACTTCTTTAAAAAATCGAAGGTCACTCAATTTAGTGCAATAGGTCCCCCATAAACTAAGTTTCCCACAAAGGGCTATTACCTTGCCAATTTTTGGCATCAACAAACACAATCATACAAAATCTATCAAATATATAATTATATTATAAAAAAGGATATTCCAATGATAGTGGCTAAAAGTAAAAACAATAGAAGGTGCAAAAGAAAAAAGAGAAAAAATAAATTCAAAAATATGAATCACAAGGGGAAAAAAAAGGATGGAAAGGGTTTGGACATGAAAAGGGATGAGGGGACAAGGTGTATGAATAAAATAGATAAGGAAATAGAGAAAACCTAGAGGACATGAGAAAAATAAAATGAACAACATGATAAAGATAATGGAGAGAGAAATGAAGCCACAAAAGGGATAGGATTCTTGGGATGGTCATCCTCCTATTCTTTTTGCTTGCCCTCACCTCCAGCCTCTTTGTGAACTTTTTACTGCTGCAAGTTCGAATACGATTGAGCGTTATAAGACTATTCAAAAACTTGGGTTGGCTGCTAGTCTTAGATGGAAGCACTCCTTCAATTGGCCGCTAGGAGGGTCGGAGGAGGATAGGGAAGAGTTGGCTTAGATTCTTGCATCATGTGAAAGCAATACCTTGGAGGGGCGGGATGTCTTGGCTTGGGATAACACTGATTTATCTTGTAAGTACTATGTTTCAGGAGGTTATGGAGAGTTGGTTAGGAAAATGTTTCAGGACACTGAGGTTCCTTGGTGGAAGCACATGTGGAAAATATTTTCTTAGCCCAAGTGCAATTTTTTATGTGGTTGGTGGTCTAGAATCGATGTCTTACTTGGGATAACTTGTGCAAGTGAGGATTCTAGGGTCCCTTGTTGTGTTTTTTGTGTTGTAAAAGTGAGGAGAGTGTCTCTCTTCTCTTCTTCCAATGTTCCTTCTCTAAGGAGCTATGGAATTTATTGATCTGAAAAAATTTAGAGTGTGCTTACTCAAATTAAGTTCTTCATTTAATAGATCTGAAATAAGTTGCTTAACTTACTTAATTCCAAATATTTACCAAGATCTTTAACTTATGGTTTGAATCCAATATGTAAATTCAATCCATCGATTCACTTAATTGAGCTCATTGATTAACTTAACTGAGCTCATTGATTAACCATTTTAGTTTAGTTCATTTGCAGAATTAAGAACATAACCAAAATATCAAATAAACCGGAAGATTAGAGACCCATTTGATTACAAAGTTCACCACTAAAGGCTACATCTCTAGATCTGCTCAATAAGCACAATCAATTTCCATTAATGATGTCACCTACAAAATTCTTACAACACCATCCAGTCTTCTGACTACATATACAAAGTTGTCACTGCAAGGAAGTTTTAATCCCTACAAGCACTTCTTGATCCACACTGAACAAGTGTTTCCAACAACAACATAAGCGGTCCTAGTTATTCAAGCATTAAATTGAATGCAAACTAGATAGCAAAGGCATCTTGCCCCAATTACAAAACCATACTGAAGCATGATTCAGATAATATTGAATTCAACATTCTAACCAAAGAACTGAACAAGCTAGGATAAAGTCAGGTATTCAAACACTCTAGTTACTTGGCATTGGATTCACAAATGTAGAAATCTTCTACACCTTGTACGATAGAATTCTTCAAACTAGATCTTGAACAATACTCCTTCAAGTACAAATTCCATAGTCTTTCGACGAATCCACACAAAGCTTTCACAATCCCAACTCTTCCCTCAGGATGCTCTGCAAAAATTTCCAGTCTTGAAAGGCTAAACTCTCCCCCTTTTTATACATTTGATTTTTCCTAATATGGTTTAAAACCATATGATTTTAAAATTATCTCAATCTCCCATTTACAACAGTAAATTCCTTAAAAATAATACACCCATTAAAATAAATAGCCCTTATAATTTCAGGCTTTACAATATACACGTACAATATCATTTCAATTTGACAAGCACCTTTAAAATTATCCTAAAAACCCCTTAGGATATTCTCACAAATCTTAACATGTTTATTTTGAAGCCCCTCGATCTATTACAAGCTTTAAAAATAGCGATATGGATTATCTTTTAATAATCCCCTTAAAATTGCATTTAAATCCTTTAAGATTCAGGCTTCTATATTTTATGATATTTTCCTCTTTTAAAATATTTATAGATTGGGGCTTCAAGTTTCAAATATCTTTTATAAAAAAATTTAAAGTCTTTTTAAAACCCTTAAAAATTTATTAAAATCGGGCTATTCTAATTTTAAAATGGTTTAGAATGGGATTTACTAATTCAAAAACAACCAACGCCAAAAAATTTCTCGTGCCAGGCATGTGGTGTATTGGTAGGAGGGTTCATATGTGAAGAGGAGGGTCGGCGGTTCAAACCGCCACCCCCTCCAAATAGAAGATTGTATTGTATAAATATAACCCATGCCATATAGATTATAGTGTGGATATTGTGGTGGAATGGTAGGCTTAGAAAGTGGAAAATGAGAGGTTGGGGGTTTGATCCCCCACCTCAAAATTTTTTGAACGAACATACTAAATTGTGCATCTGCAGAAGTGCCATGTGTTAGTTGATGATTGGCCGAATTCTGCCACATTTCAGCCTGTCACTGGACCACATCACTGCCTCGTCATTATACAGACTGTTGACTAGATGCCACGTGGGGTGATCCCACAATACTGGTTTACAATTTTTGGCCAAACTGGACACTGAACTAATTTTTTCTAACTACATCTTCACTTTTGGGAACTATAGTGGCTAAACCATGAGGAATTTGAAGATGATGCAAACTAGTGATTTTTGATTTTTTTTTTGTAGAATCTAAATATATTTTTTCAAAATTTTTGGAATCAGATTGCACTTCTTTTCCCATCTCCTTCGAAAACTAGTTTTTTTCAATAAACACCATTTTTAAGGAGTGACGCTCACCGTATAACACAATTTTTTTTCCATGAAGGTTAAAATTCTATTTTTTTTGAATTTAGATTTGTAACTATGATATCTAGTGCTTCCAATTGATTTCATGGTGTTTTATTGAATATTTTTTCCTCAATCAAGTTTCGAAGTCAAACCAATTACAACTCAGACATAGGCGGACTATATAATACATAAATTTTTTTGTATGTATCAAAATTAATTTTTTATTTTTTAGTTGGATCAAGGACTTCAATATCTGGTGCACTCATTTAAAAAAAAAATAAAAATGATAATCTTCTATTTTTCCACATGTGTAGAACATAGAGCTTGATTTTTCGGTGAAAAACCTACATTCACAAGATATAAAAATAAATATAATAATAAAATTAAATTTATTTAAAATTATACTTTTTGGAAAGCTTATAATAAGGACTACATACTTACAAAAATAAAATTTTAAATGAATTCATTTGATCCCCCAAAAGGTAAATCAAAAGTGGTTTTATATCAGCATTTTGATAGGTGTAAAGGAGACTCTGTTATAGGTATGGTTTAAAAATATCGGGGTTCTATCGAAGGGGGTTTTATCTAAGGTAGTTTGATCAAACCCTCTTCAATTGGAATGCTTTAAATGGAACTTTTTAAGGCTTAAATCATTATATTTTCTAAAAATATGTGATTTCAACAAAAATTAGAATCTCCTAGAAATTGTAAACCAGCTTTGTGGGATCACCCTGCCAGTCAAGCGTTAATTCATCCACGTAATCATGTCTGTTGACTGTGCATCCATGTCACCATGCTGACGTCAGCATGGTCAACCCATTTTGACTGAAACTTTGACTTGACATAACTTTGTCTTATGAGCTTCATTTTCGATGAAACAAACAATGTTGGACTCGTGGTGACGAGCTCTTCATTTTGATGTCAATTTTGATGAATTTTGAGATGCTCAAATTTTCACCTAAAAATACTTGCCTGGTTGCAAGGTTTGACCAAACTTTGACTAGTCATAACTTTGGCGTACGAGCTTCTTTTTCACCTATTCAATTTGTATTTGGTCCATTTTTTTGAGCACATCAACATGGTGTTGATTTCAAGGGTAATTAGAATAGTTGAATTTTTAGGGTTTCATGATCCACCTGGATCAATCCTCCCCACTGAAGAACTTTTGGTCTCCAAAATTTTACTATTCCTTTGAAACATGCCCCACTCTTTATCATGAAAGTCAACAGTACCCCAACAATGCCAAGGAATATTTTGGCATAACACTAATACTCTTCGCTGACAAACTACTTGAGCGATAGAAAATTGTGCCTCAGCTTGATACATTCCTTCACCTTTGCACTTTAGAATGGTTGATTCAAGGCCCATTCAGCTCTGTCCTTGCGTGTTGTAGCAACAAGGCCATTGAAAAGGCCTAGAGGGCTTCAATCATCATCTGACTGAGTCTTCAAGCTGAGAACATACAGGTCACTCTTGACTGTTCTCTACAAATCTAAGTCCTGGTGTGAGGTGATCACTTGGATAGATATTCCATCTACAAAATGCTCTCCTTCTTAAATAGAAGCTAGTGACATATTCTCGCCTCGAGAATTGTGGCAACCGCTTGAGCACCCAAGAAATATGCAAGAAATAAGTCTTTAACCTACATAAAGAAGTCTCCAATTATTTTTCCTTTTGATTACTAGAGATATGGCTTCAAAAGCCTTACAAAATCTCAATCTTAAGTAGAGAAATACAACTTCTCGCAAATACTTGTAGAACAGTTTTATTTAGATTCTTTCACTCAAAAACCATACTTGTTTTGTATCAACTAACTTATTACCATGATATACAAAATTTAACATAAAAAAAAAATTGATATAATTATTTAGCCAATAGATTTTCCCAGCGCTCTCGGAGCTAAGTAAAAGAAATTTATTTTTTCATCTTCTAAAGCTTCAAGTCGGCTTCTTAGCTCAACGTTCTCTAATTGGTACGCTGGTTGGTTTCTTCGAGTTCTTGAAGCCTTTCAGACTTTCCCTGGTGGAGTTCTTCAATCATTCTTTTCATCACAAAAAAATCATCCATCATGGATGCAGAAATCATCACCTTAGAAGCTTCTCCTTGCTTAGATGCCATCTTTCTCTTGGATGTACACCTGTTAAACTTGCAAACTTGCAAATTGTCAAACTGATCAAAATGAAAAACTTACACAAACTGGTAATTTTTTTATCCAAGAAAACTAAGCAAATTGAGCTAACTGAAAAACTTGTCAAACTGGTCACTTTGGCTCCTAACCAAACTTGAGCTTAGAAACTGCTTTGATACCACTTGATATAAAAAACTTTAGAGTGTGCTTACTCAAATTAAGTTCTTCATTTAATAGATCTGAAATAAGTTGCAGCTTAACTTATTTAATTCCAAATATTTACCAAGATCTTTAACTTATGGTTTGAATCCAATATGTAAACTCAAAATTCAATCCATCGATTCAAATTAAGTTCTTCATTTAATAGATCTGAAATAAGTTGCTTAACTTACTTAATTCCAAATATTTACCAAGATCTTTAACTTATGGTTTGAATCCAATATGTAAACTCAATCCATCGATTCACTTAACTGAGCTCATTGATTAACTTATGCCTTTTGATTAACTAGTTTAGTTTAGTTCATTTGCAGAATTAAGAACATAACCAAAACATCAAATAAACTAGAAGATCAAAGACTCATTTGATTACATATTTCACCACTGAAGGCTATGTCTCTAGATCTGCTCAATAAGTGCGATCAATTTCCATTAATGATGTCACCTGCAAAATGCTTACAACACCATCTGGTCTTCTGACTGCATATACAAATTTGTCACTGCAAGGAAGTTTTAAGCCCTACAAGCAATTCATGATCCACACTAGACAAGTGTTTCCAAAAATAACAACATAAGCAGTCCTATTTCTTCAAGCATTAAATCGAACACGAACTAGATAGCAAAGGAATCTTTCCCCAATTACAAAACCATACTGAAGCATGATTCAGATAATACTGAATTCAACATTCTAACCAAAGAACTGAACATACTAGAATAAAGTCAGGTATTCAAACACTCTAGTTACCTGACACTAGATTCACAAATGCAGAAATGTTCTAAACCTTACAAGAGAGAAGTCTTCAAACTGGATCTCGAACAATACTCCTTCAAGTGCAAATTCCACAGTCTTTCAACGAATCTGCACAGAGATTTCACAATCCCAACCCTTCCCTCAAGATGCTTTGCGAAAATTCCCTATCTTGAAAGGCTAAACTCTCCGACTTTTTATACATTTTATTTTTCCTAATATGGTTTAAAACCATATGATTTTCAAATTATCTCAATCTCCCATTTACAATAGTAAATCCCCCAAAAATAATACACCTGTTAAAATAAATAGCCCTTATATTTTGGGCTTTACAATATTTATGTACAATATCATTTCAATTTGATCTTAGCACCTTTAAAATTATCCTAAAAACCCCTTAGGATATTCTTACAAATCTTAACATGTTTATTTTGAAGCCCCTTGGGCTATTACAAGCCTTAAAAATAGGGATATGGATTATCTTTTAATAATCCCCTTAAAATTACATTTAAATCCTTTAAGATTTAGGCTTTTATATTTTATGATATTTTCCTCTTTTAAAATCTTTATAGATTCGGGCTTCAAGTTTTAAATATATTTTATAAAACTTTAAAAAGTCTTTTTAAAACCCTTAAAAATTTATTAAAATTAGGATATTCTAATTTTAAAATGGTTTAGAAGGGGGTTTACTAATTCAAAAACAACAAATGCCAAAAATTTCTTGTGCCAGGCATGTGGCGCATTGGTAGGAGGGCACATATGTGAAGAGGGGGAGAAGATTGTCTTGTATAAATAAAACCCACGCCATATAGATTATAGTGCAGATATTGTGCTAGAATGGTAGGCTTAGAAAGTGGAAAATGAGAGGTTGGCACAAAATTTTGAATGAACATACTAAATTTTTCATCCGCAGAAGTGTTATGTGTCAGTTGATGATTGGTTGAATTCTGCCACATGTTAGCCTGTCACTAGACCACATAACACCCCGTCACTGTCTTGTCACTACCTCATCACTATACGGACCGCTGAATTGATGCCATGTGTCAAATGTTAATTCATCCACATCATCATTTCTGCTAACTGTGTCCATGTCACCATGCTGATGTCAGCATGGTCAACCCATTTTGATTGAAACTTTGACTTGACATAACTTTGTCCTACGAGCTCCATTTTCGATGAAACGAATGGTGTTGGACTCATGGCGTTGAGCTCTTCATTTTGATGTTGATTTTGATGAATTTAAAGATGATCAAATTTTCACCTGAAAATACCTGTCTAGTTGCAAGGTTTGACCAAACTTTGAATAGCCATAACTTTGGCATATGAGCTCATTTTTCACCTGTTCAAGTTTTGTTTGGTCCAATTTGTTTAGCACTTCAACATGGTGTTGATTTCAAGGGAAATTGGAATAGTTGAATTTTTAGGGTTTTGAGATCCACTTGGATCATTTATGGTGGGGTGTGTAGAACCAGTCTTATTGGCATGCCTCTTCTTTGGCTTAGTTCTTTGCCCGGTGGGGGAAAGCCTCTGTTAAGAATTATTTTCTTGAATTTACTTGGGCCCTTGGATTGACCTTTATTATCTGGCATATCTAGCTAGAGAGGAATCGCAGGATTTTTCAAGATGTGAAGTTGGTTGTCTAACATTTGTGGTGGAAAATTATTCATTCTTTGGGAGAAACTATTTAAGCTAAGTTTAACTTGCCTGAGGGTGTGGATCTGGGAGATGTTTCCTATTGCAATCGTCTCAATCTTCCTCTTCATAGTGGTGTTGCGTAGGGTGCTCACCAGATCATGACAAATAGATGTTGACATCCTCTTCAAAAGATAAATAGGGAGGGGCGTTGGTTTCCTTCTCCTTAGGGTGTGTTTAAAATCAACACAGATGGTTCTTCTCGGGGAAATCTTGGTCATCCTGATATTGGGGGTGTTGGACAGAATAGTTTTGGGACTGTTGAGTTTATCTTTTTTGTTTATAAGGGTCTACATACTAACAATGTGATGGAAGCTCTTGCCATTTTATATGTTGTGGAGTGTAGTTGCACTCTTGGGTGGGGATGGATCATTTGTGAATCTGATTCTCAGGTGGTGGTGACTTTGTTGAAGAGGCAGTAATTAGAAGATGCCAGCTGGCATTTGGATATAGTTATAAAATAGATTCTTAATATGTGTGCTTCCTTGGAATTTGTTACTTTTTGTCACATTCCTAGAGAATGGAATGGGGTTGCGGATTGTTTGGCCAAATGGGCTTTCGATCATAGAATTAGAACATTGTGGATATGAGTCAATTACCCCTAGATTTTTCATAAAAGTTGGACCACTTAGATGAGATTGGAAGGGCTGTGTAATGCCCTTGCTTTGTACTGCTTTATTTTGGTTTGAATAAATTTTTGCCCCTCTTTTAGTATAGTTTAAAGGGCTAGGAAAAATTTATCAAGGAATCCCTTGAGAAGCTCAAAATCTCTATGGAAAAAATCCAAAAGCTCCAAAATGTGATGATATCATGTAAGGAAGAAGATTAATTTTGATGGATATAAATAAAATATAAGAGAACTTTTTTTTTTTTTTTATAGGTGAGTACTGCCAAGGGACAGCTCCCATAAAAGGAAATCAAAAATTTTAAAAGCATGCCCTTGTCACAAGGGGTGCAACAAAGACAACACAAGTTGTGCAGATAAGAAATATCACAACCCCATAATAGGTGTGCCATCAAATTGCATAACTCATATCCATATTATCTCCTTTCTTAGAGGATCTTGAGGTCAACAAGTGCTTTGAAGCTTTCTTCTTTTTTACCTCTATCCATTCTTGTCCTGTTCCAGGAAGATGCAAACCATCTTTGTTTTCTGCACCCAAAGTTTCACTCTTAATGCAGGCAATTGGAGTAACCGATAAAGCTGATGAGATCTTAATATTCTTGCAATGGGAGGCGGGTTCCTCCAGGGAAGAGACCTCAATGGAAGCATGGTTTGACATCTTATTAGTCGCTAATTCTTGAGGATGGTCTTGCACCCCAACTGGGGAGGAGGGGCGCAAGAAAGGGTCTGATCTTTGAAGAGTTGGAGAAGCTGTAGTGACTTTCTGTACGGAGGGAGAAACAACATAGTGGCAAGAATCAACCCCATCCCACCAAGAGGGTTTACGGATTGGGGCATCGTTGGCCTTCTCAACACGCCTTCCACATTGTGCGGTTACATGATTTGTTGTGAAACATCTTCTACATCTGAAGGAAATTCTTTCATAATCAATTGGTTGACACCAGCGCGTATTACCTACTTTGAGGACAATCTCGGCCGGGAGACCCTTTGTAACATCCATTTCAACACAAAGACGAGCATAGGTTGAGTTCTCATAATTAATTGTTTCATTTGAAATGCAGTGGTATTTGCCCAAGCCATTGCCAATCGCCTTCAAACAATCAATTTCCCAAAACTGCAATGGTAGATAAGGTAGACGTACCCACAGAAAAGCAGAGGAAAATGTCTCTATGCGCGGATCGAATGAAGGGAACCAGGGTTTTGTGCATAAGAAATCACCTTGGAAAATCCACGGCCCGGTGTTAAATATCATTTCTTTATCTTCCACTGATTCAAATTCTAGAATGAAGAATCCTCTTGCAGTGGGGTAAATGCTGATTTCATCTGCGAGATATTCTTTCCAATTCGAACTAATCCAGGAGTGAAGATCGCATAACTTTGGCCATACCTTCGTGAATCTACATATAAGGGCATGAGTTTGTAAATATTCCTCTCTATCACCGACAAAGCTGCCCAGATGAATTTCTGGGGCAGAAGCCGAGTGAGAGACATAGAAAGGGGATTTCTGAGAAACGCAGCCGCGAGAAGGAAAGTCCGCTCCAGTCAACCCTAAGTGCCCTGCACGCAAGCGATCCAATTCTAGGGCATCACCACGAAGGGCCTTTTTAAAATTTAATGGAGACCGGTTGGAGGAAGGGTTTGAGGACGATTTGCAAGGGCGTCTGGCAGCCCAAGATCCTGCAACATTGCCCGGACAGGCGCCAATACCCTGCACCACAACATCAGGAATAGGATGCTCGTTTGCCAAATTTGATCCAAAATTATCCTGCAAGGAAGCTAGAGGAAGGCCGCCACCGAAAACATCAGATTGTACATCATTCGCGAGAGTAGAAGCAGCGAAAGCAGGGGCAGAAATGGACGAAGTCATTGCGACTTATCTATAAAAATTCTCAGAAAATATAAGAGAACTTATTTATATGTTCTTAAGATTAATTTAAGAAAGAGAAGGGTATAAAAATAGTAAGTAATCATTAATAGGCCTTGCATTAGCTTTTGATTACAAAATAAGAAAAATATGTTTGTGATAGATAAATGTAAGAAAAGGCATGGGATAAAGCAAGTGTGAACATGGTCTAACAAGGGATAAAATACATGTTAAATGGAACACCTAAAATGATTGGTAAAACATAGTAAAATAAATTTCAACCTGTATGACATTTTTATTATTATAGGAGGTGGAGATTGAAAATTTATGAAAAAATGAGTTTTCAAAATCTAATTGAAGTATATAGAGTTAAATTTCAAAGATGTTTCATCTTTTAGATCAAATTATTAGCATGCACTTGAATAAAAAAACCTAATTCAAAGTCAAATTGGATTAAAAATGTGTTCTAGCTGATTCATTCCAACTAAAATAGATATGATCCAAAAATAATCTATTTGGAAGCATTCATTAGATACATATGTATTGCATCAATTTGGTGCCAAATTAAAAAATATATTTAAAATTATTTTAAATATTTAATATGAACCCATTGTTTCAAATTATGTAAACTTTTTATATAATATAAAATACCATTTTGTAGATCTAAAAGTATAATTTTAATGGTAGCTAAACATGGGTACAATATACTTTTCAAAAATATAGTTTATAATTTTCCAATATTTTAATTATTTTGTGTGTGTGTGTGTGTATATATATATATATAAAGTAGCTTATTAGCATCTAAATATAGAATTAATTATTATTTAAGAAAATAATAAGATTCATTAAAAAATAGACAAATAATATGCACTAGAGGAGAGATTCCATGTTGAGATGACATAATAATTCTCTAAGATAAATTATAAAGACAATTTGAAGGTCTTTTGGAACAATTTTTTTTTCATACAAAAACTTTAAAGATTATTAATATATGTTTATATTTATAAAAAAATCCGCATAGTGAAGTTTGAAGTTATGAATATAATTTTTATTTTTTTTAAATTAGGTCAAGTTATACCTCATTTCTAACATTTATTAGCAATCTTATAATTTTTAATTATTTTCTTTTAATTTAATAGTTTTGGAAATTTCATTTATCTATTTTTCTATTTGTTCATTTGGGAATAGTCAATGCATAAATGAAATTATTATTTAAGTTTTATTCCATTTTCAATGCATTAAATTCTTGTGATAACATCTGGATTTTGAAAATGACTTGATTTAAATTATATCATATTTTCAATGCATTATATTTTTTTGATAAAATTTCAACTGTATGAATAGTGTAAAGACATTACTTAGAGGTTCAAATTTCAATTCTATTAATGTTTGGTTTTAGCTTCAAAATTACATTAGATAAATTTAATTTCAACTATCAAATTATTAATATAAGATAAATTCAATATGATCAAGCACATTGTTTGTTCTAAAATTATGCTACTATTCTTTAATTTGGAGCTATTTAAGTTCACAACTAGACATTCTAACAACTCTATGGTGCTATAATCTTTATCTTCGCTAAATAAACAAATTAATTAAAAATTAAAACCAGATGCAATTGGTCTATTTATTTATTTTAGTTGGAAGATTTTATTTCAAACCCATAGAATCATTTAGCTTCTTGATATGGGACCATGAACCTTAGACTGAAACATTTTTAGATGAGAGACAAGGACTAAGGATACCCATTTTGACAAAGTCGCCCAAAACATGATTTCAGCCTCAATAATGTCAAAACCTTGCACTTCTAGAAATTCATTTCTAATAAAGTCCATTTTGAATCAATTTTCATAAATTATTAAGAGTCGAACTTGAAATCTCTAATAATTATTACGTGTCCAATTCCAAATCTCTAATATCTCAACGTATCCGTGAGAAATAATCCATTGCGTTTCTGCCATACCGCCTTCGTCTGCCATGTTACAATGGCCTTCGGAAAACACTTCTCTCATTGTCCTTTCCTGCTATGTCTCTTCTTAATATCTGCAGTGTTTCGTGCTTCCCTCATATCTTCCCAACGCGTGCAGAGCCTAGCATTAGGATACTCCTCTCCCTCACCCGAAAGTAACCAGACTCTTCTCCTCTCTCCCGATGGCACATTTTCCGCTGGGTTTCATCGTGTGGGCAACAACGCCTATGGTTTCGCTATATGGTACTCTAATACACCCGAATCACCCACACTTGTGTGGATGGCCAACAGAGATCAACCCGTTAACGGAAGGAATTCTCGTCTCGTCTTCAAAAAGACGGGAACTTGGTCCTATTCAATGCAGATGGAACCGTCATATGGAGGAGTAGCACCAGAGGTCTCCCTGTCAAGGAAGCTGCTCTTCTTAACACAGGAAATCTTGTACTATGCACCTCTTCTGGAAAAATACTTTGGCAAAGCTTTGATTCTCCTACTGATACACTCCTTCCAGGCCAGCGGTTCTCCAACAACGCTCAGCTGATATCCAGAATGGATAATCTCACCTACAAATCCGGCTATTATCGTTTCTACTTCAACGATGAGAACTATCTCGTCCTCATTTATCAAGGTTCCAATCTCTCCAGTAGGTATTGGCCTACACCTTACATAAATGCATTTGATAATGGCAGAACCACTTATAACATTTGTCGCTTAGCAGTTCTTGACGAATTTGGTGGGTTCAGTTCTAGCGACCAGTTCAGATTTAATGCCTCAGATTATGGAAAAGGTCCCAAAAGAAGATTTATCATGGATGTGGATGGTAATTTGAGAGTATATAGCCTGGACACGAAGCGTAACCGCTGGATTATCACCTGGAGGGCAATTGCGAAGCAGTGCGAAGTTCATGGTTTATGTGGACGCAATGGTCTGTGCGTATATACACCAGAGCCCAAGTGTGTGTGTCCCCCGGGTTATGTAAGGGCAGATTCAAGTGATTGGTTCAAAGGTTGCCGGTTGATTAAGAAACTGTCTTGCGCACCAAATAGTTTTAAGTTGATTAAGCTTCTGTATACAGAATTTTATGGTTTTGACCTTCCACATACAGATGGGGTGTCGTTTGAAAAGTGCAGGGAAACTTGTATAAATGAATGCCATTGTCCAGGCTTTGCTTACAGTTTAACGGGGGCAGGAGAATGTTATCCCAAGTCTCTACTTATTAATGGCTTTCAATCTCCTGGGGTTACGGTCCACATGTATCTAAAAATATCTGTTAACGATTCTTCAGCTTCTAACGTCTCATCTCTGTCGACTTTGTTGCAATCTGACACCCTGCAATGTTCGCAATTGCAAGCACCGACCCCCGCTGTCCAACCAAACGTCAGCTTGCCCATAGCTGCAAAGAGAAGAACAAGAAATTAGCTAATTATTCCCATGGCATCCTTTGTTTCTGCTATTGGAGTCGCAGAGATTGTTTGCATAGCACTGGGATGGTGGTTTATCTTCAGAAACTTTGACGATGCCAAGCTCTACAATCGTCAAGGTTACTTTGCGGTTCCCACGGGACTTAAGAAATTTACGTTTGCGGAACTGAGAGAAGCGACTAACAATTTCAAAGACATCGTGGGAAAAGGAGGGTTTGGGACTGTTTACAAAGGCTGTCTTCTCCCTGAAAATAAAGTTGTCGCAGTGAAGCGATTGGAAGGAATGTCTCATGGCGAAGATGAATTCTGGGCAGAGGTTAGCATGATTGGTAGAGTGAATCACATTAATTTGGTTCGCATGTTTGGGTTTTGTGCAGAGGGAAAGCATAGGCTTCTGGTTTTTGAGTATGTGGAGAATGGATCTCTGGATAAGCACATCTTCGCCCAAAACAGTTCAGAGGTTTTGGACTGGAAGAAACGGCTTCAAATAGCCGTGGGGACGGCCAAAGGGTTGGCTTATCTGCACGAAGAATGCCTGGAATGGATTCTGCACTGTGACGTGAAGCCCCAGAATATTCTTCTGGACGAGCAGTTTCGAGCCAAAGTCTCAGACTTCGGATTAGCAAAGCTTGTAGACAGCGGTCACGGCAGAGATGGTGCGCTCACCTTCTCCAGAATTCGAGGGACGCGAGGATATTTGGCACCCGAGTGGACAATGAATCTTCCCATCACAGCAAAGGCAGACGTTTATAGCTTTGGCATTCTTCTGTTGGAATTAGTGAGCGGGCGACAAGCTGCAAAATTTAATGTGGGCAGGTCCGGAGTTAATTTTGTTCAGTGGGCGTTTAAGAATGCCAAAGCAGGAAAATGGAAGTACGATGTGGTCGATGCGAAGCTGGGTGAGCTGACGTGTGAGGAGGAGAGGGAGGTGGAAAAGTGCTGAACACGGCATTGGTATGCGTGGAGCAGGACAGGGATTACAGGCCTACCATGAGTGAGATTGTGGAGATGTTAACGGGAGAGTGAAGCTTATTCGTGACGACGACACCCGGACGGGGAAGATAATGATATCGAGAGGAAAATCCCAGTAAGAATTGCGTAAGGTGGAGGAAATTTCCTGGCAAAAGAACGCGGTTTCAAGAAAGTAGTATATTCTGTAAATGTTTCAAGAAACGATTAGTCTAGTCAAAAGACGTCTTCTTGAGGAAAAAACCAAGCAAATAAGGTTACAAGTAAGTAGTCATACAATTCTAAATATTTATTTTTAATGAATAGAAAACGATATTTATGTTAATTTTTTAATGGGCTGTTTGTAACTATGAAAGTACTTGTAGAATGGGAGAGGGATCACAATTAAGCGGGTATAATAGTGGCTTTAGTTTTTCAAAATAGTCTACAAAATATTATATAAATAGTTATTAAAAAAGTTATATAGTATCTCATCAACAATAATTTTATCTAATGTCAAAGAGTATTTCATTTATGAATTGAATTTTTGCTGGTTCTTATTTTAACAATTCTCGTGGCTATCTTCTTATTCTTGATAGTGTTTGCTTGTTTAAGGTTTTCTTCTTACCACATGTTGGTAGCTTTTATTCTTATAATTTGTTTTGTTCAGTATATTAAAAATACAAACAAATAATTGTTAAAATAAGTAATGATTGTATATTTTATAGATTCAATAAATAAATTATTTAAGAAATAATAAAAATAGTATATACTATAATTAATAATAATAATAAAATCTTATAAATTAAAGTGATTAAATTTTGTATTCAACATCCATAACTTTAAGTTTATAAGAAGGCAAGCGATTTGAAAAATTAATCCTTTAAGTGTGCAAGACCATTGGGGTTGTAATTGTCTAGCGAAACGTCAAATTGCCCATAGCTACAAAGAAGAGGAAAAGAAATCAACTAATTATTCCTATTGCATCTTTTGTTTTTGCTATTAAGGTTGCGAAGATTGTATAGCGGTCAGATGGTGGTTTACCTTTAGGAGAGCTTTGGCAATGCTTAGCTCTATAGTCATCAATCCTACTTTGTAGTTCCCACAAGACTTAAGAGATTTGCATTTGCAAAACTGAGAGAAGCGACCAATAATTTCAAAGAGACTATGGGAAATGGAGGGTTTGGGATTGTGTACAAAGCTCACCTTCTTCCAAAAAATAAAGTTATCACAGTGAAATGATTGAAAGCAATGTTATAGGGTGAAGATGAATTATGGGTGAAGGTTAGTATGAATTGCGAAGTGAATCACATCAATTTGGTTTTCATGTTTAGGTTTTGTACAGAGGGAAAGTAGAGGTTATTGGTTTATGAGTATGTGGAGAATGGTTCTTTGAATAAGCTCCTCTTCACCCATAATAGTTTGAGTAATTTAAATTGGACGAAACAACTTCAGATTTCTATGGTTAGAGCTAAAGGGTTAGCTTATCTACATGAAGAATGTCTAGAATGGATTTTGCATTATGACATGAAGCCTCGGAATATTGGATGAGCAATTTCTAGCCAAACTCTTAGACTTAATATTGGTAAAGTTTGTAGGCAGTGATCACAACAAACATCATGCACTCACCTTATCCACAATTTGAGGGATGTGAGGGTATTTGGCACTCAAGTGTGAAAGAAAACAAAGAATGGTGATCTATCAATTATAGAACAATTAATCAGACAAAATCCCTAAATTGTCTTGATAGAATAAGAGGTAGGACATCTATTAAATAAAGTTTCAAAATATAACTTAGACTTTATGACACATAACCATATTCCCCAATAATCCAACTACAATATTTATACATACAACATTATTTATAATAGATAATAAAATCAAGAAATATTTTCCCAATGGGCATTATTATTGCCATTCTTCCCCATAAAGACCATTGGGAAGAATATGAATTAGATCTCTTAGCTTTTGGAACCTTTCACAAGCTAGAGGCTTCATGAAGATATGTACTATCTAAACAATCTCAATCAACCCCTATTGAACCAATTCTCTTATATAGTGGTGTTGAATCTCAATATGTTTGGTTCTACTATGAAACACTAGACCCTTTTTTTAATTTGTATAGAACTCTTGTTGTCGCAATAAAACAAGGTGGGTCTATTTTGTATCTAGTGTAAATCCTCCAATAGACTTCTCAACCACATAGTTTGGAAAGTTGTTGATGTTGCAAATTTGTACTTGGCCTTTGATGTAGAAAGTGATACAATTGGTTGGTTATTGGATTTCCAAGAGAATACTATAGAACCAAGGCTAAAATTATAACCAAAGGTAGGATTCCAGTTAGATGTGGAACCTAGCCAATCTAAATCTGTATAGCCAACCAACTTGGTGTCCTCTAAATGTTGCAATTTGAGACCATAACTCAATGTCCCTTTAATTTATATGAAAGTCCTGTGAGTTTCACTCCAATGTTTTTTTTTATGTTATGATATGAACCTAGATACCAAGCTCACTAAATATGTGATATCTAGTTGATTAGTAGTTAAGTAGATCAAACTCCCAATCAACTATTTATATAGAGTGGAGTCTATTGAATCTCACACATATAATTTAGACAACTTAAGTCCAACTTCAATGAGTTTTGCAACTGGTTTGCAACTTTTCATCTAAAAATGTTGTAGGATATATTAAGAATATTTTTTTGTGACATGAATAGTCTATTATTACTTTTTGACACTTCTATACCAAGAAATTAGTGCATCTATCCTAAATTTTTTATTTCAAATTCAACAATCATAGCTACTCTAAAAAATGTACATAAAGCTAAAGTGTTTACATCATAGATAAGATCATCAACATAGAGAACTTAAATAAAATTATCCTTAGTTGAGCTCCTAATATAAATATTTCAATATGAATGACTTCTTTAGAAAACCTTTTTGTTGTAAGTATGATTCTAGATCCTTGAGTACCATGCTATTAAAGCCTACTTAAAACCATACGAGACCTTCTTTAATCTATAAGCATAATGTTCTTTAGAAGGTATTTCAAAACCTCTAGGTTGTGAAACATACACTTCCTCATCAATATATCCATTTAACAAGCCACTCTTTACATTTATTTGATAAACTATATGCAAACTTGCTAAGTTTCCAAAGCTAAAACAAAATTGATAGTATCCATTTTTGTTATAGGTACAAATGTTTCAATGTATTTAATACCTTCCTATTGAGTTAAATCTTTGGCTATCAATTTAACCTTATTATTATCAATGCTTTCATCATACTTAGTTTTGTACACCCACCCTGTCCCAATAATTTCCTTACCAAGAGGTAGTTGGACCAAATATGGTCATATGTCATTCCTTTCAATTGTTTATATTTCAATATTCATTGCTTCAATCCTCTCTTCTTTTTCTTTAGATTTTTTAATTTTTTGTAGCTCATTATTTTCCATGATTGGAGTCATCAATACATAATTCATTTTTTCTTGTGACCTTGTCATTTTCTCAAGATTTGAATCCAACCTAAGAGTTGATAAATATTTTTTTCTCTCCTTGTTTGATATTTTTGATACTTTCTTATTCCATCACTATATGATTCAAGTCTATTTTCTTCTTTTACCTCCTCTTTAAATTCATGAATCACTATCTCTCTTCCTGTTGTTTCATTTTTTGGTATATTTTATTACTTCATTAAATATCACATCTCTATTTATCATAAGTTTTTTTCCTATTGGATCGTATAAATTATATCCTTTATTTTCATATCCATAACAAATAAAAATGCATTTCATGTTTCTACCATCTAATTTAGACCTTTTTTGTATGTGTGATAACAAACACACCCAAATACTTAGAAGTGATCAAAACTTGGTTTAGTCCTAAACCATGCTTGTTTTGGAGTCATTCCTTTAACTTATTTTGTAGGACTTCTTATGAGAAGATATATTGTTGTACATATTACTTCTACCCAATGAATTTTATCTAAATTCTTCTCTTTCATCATACTCCTTGCCATCTTAACAATTGTCATATTCTTCATGTTGGCAACTCCATTTTGTTGTGGAGTGTATGAGGTAGTAAACTCTCTTTTGATTCCATGGATTTTGAAAAAATATAGAAATTTATTTGATTTGTACTCACCTCCTTATTCTAATATTACCACTTTGATGTATTTACTACTTTCTTTTTTAGCCAACCTGTTGAACTCTACAAAAAAAAAACACTTCTGATTTGATGGCCAAATAGTATACCCAAGTTTTTATTGAGTAATCATCAATAAAGAATAGAAAATACTTAGATTTATTCAAATAAAATGTTTCCATAGGACCACAGACATCCATATAGATTATCTCAAGATGTTGCTTAACTCTATTAGGTTTTCTAATTGGAAAGCTAACCCTACGTTGTTTTCCAACAATAAATTCTTCGCACACCTCTTAAATTGTATTTTGAATGAAAGGTAGAACTTCAAATATTTTTAATCTCAAGTATAATCAACCCACTAAAATAAAGTTGACCATATCGTTGGTACAAATTTTTTACTTTCATTCATTTTACTAGACATTAATGTTTGGTTTCCATGAGTGAAGTAAAGAGGAAACATTCTATCACTTTTCATTTTTGCTCTTGTAATAGTTGCATTCCTTTGTTGGCTTACACCTAAATTTACATAAGAACATTAGAACAAACCATAGCTAAAATGTAAATTAAGATACACATATCAACTACACAATTAGTAAAAATAGAAAAAAATCTCTTTCCAAATTCTAAAGAGAATCTCCACCTTAAAAGCATATCAAATCTAGATAAATATAAAAGGAATGAAAGGCTAGTCCCCCAATCAAACTATATGCTATGATAATGACTTAGTTCTAAAAGGATTGAAAAATTCATGAATTGAGTTTTAAGCTTCCTAAGCTTTTGAACAAAACCAAAAGAGGTGCTTTAGAGTCGCCTATTATCCATATAATGGGCAATGAGGATTGATCACTCTGAAATGACACAATCTAGAGCCAAGAGGAAGACCTTGATGAATAATAGACTAGGAAAAATGGGCAAGCTTGGGTTCAAGTATGGTAGACCAAATAACCTAGAATATGTGGTGTGAAATACCCAAAGAATACTAAAGATGAAATTTATGGTGCAATTGACCAACCAAGGGAAGATGTAGTCAAAGCCACATATATCTCGTGCAGGGTTTGTAATTCCAAAATGGTATGTTAGGATACCATTTCCATCTTTCCACTAGGGTTTGAAAGTTTGAACCTCAATTTTGTAAATAATTAGGGAGGAATAGAGCCAATGATTATCTAATAAGTCTCAAAATCCTAGTTAGCAAGTCAAAATTGTACTTTAGCCTCAAGCCAAGAGAGGAAATTCTTGGTAAGCCTAGATAAGAGATCTAGTAAAGTTTTATTTCTCATGTTGTAGAAATTCAAATAATGAACTCGAGGAGCCTCTGAAAGCAATTCATATTGATAAGAAAGAAATGCAAGCCACCAAATAAATTGTTAGTTAATAGAGAGTCCCTTGTGAAGTTCATTGCCATCCCACAATAGTCATGGCTTGATGGCTTCCCAAGATTTTTGAATACCTTTGATAACATAAGTTCCTTGTCCCCTAAATATGAATTATGCTATTTATCTTCCTTGTGTTATTATATGATTATTGTGCTTACTATGATTATCTTTATCATGATTTATGTTACGTATCATATGCTTATTATATGCTTATCATGTCTATCTAGTTACATTTCCAAATTCATCAATCTTTTTCTTCTAATCCATATTACTTCGTTAAGCTTTATTTTTTATCATGGTAAATATAATTTTATAATCCTTAACATGTCCTTATCTTCTTTAGATATGTACTCATCATAATGTTGTCATTTATGCACTATTTTTTTATGTTACTTATCATATACTTATTATATGCTTATAATGTCTATCTAGTTACATTTCCAAATTCATCAATCTTTTTCTTCTGATCCATATTACTTCGTTATGCTTTATTTTTTATCATGAGAAATATAATTTTACAATCCTTAGCATGTCCTTATCTTCTTTAGATATGTACTCATCATAATGTTATTATTTATGCACTATTTTTTTTATCATTCTTCTAGAGCCATGTTGTTGTTTGATTACACTAGGATATCATGCATTTCTCATGCTTATATTCTTACATTATAGTTGGCTGACTTATTTATTTTTATCATTACCAAGTATCATGTTCCCCTTTCTCCAACTCTTTTCATACTTTACATGTAACTATTTTGAGGGCCATGTTAATTTTTTTTATAATTTATATTTAAAATGGTATCTTGTGTTAAATAAAGACTTGTCATCACATCCAAATAAATGTATTATCATTATTCAATGACACACACACATTGAGTGCTGAATTATTACATCACATTACCACATTTTATGGAGTCTTACATGGTTGCATCATGTGGATTTATATAACACATGTTGCATCACATAGTTTTGATTACATTATCACATCATATGGATTTTTATGTACAACTTTTAGATAAGTGAAATTCTCCACTCATTTATGTTTTATTTTCATTTTTTGTAGATAGTTAGACAATAAATTATGTTTGTGCATATTTTGATTATGTGAAATAAGCTACATAATGCATTTTTTTTATATGTTTTAATATAGTACTCATAGCAACAAGAGTACAAGAATAATTGTATCATTTTTCAAAGATAATATCCTTTATGAGTGTTTGAATATTTATTTTTTGTTACCATACACTTTGAAATGCATGCTTATATTAGATTCACATGCATATCAAAGTGAAAAAAAAATTGTAAAGGTGAAATTAGCATACCCAATCTATTTTCCAATTAGTTTTGTACTTACCTTGATGACAATGTCAATGCAATAACACATCAACAAGTGACATACTAGTATGCTAAGTTTGGATCATAACTTGATTCCTATCCATCATTATTCTACCACCTTTTTGCACTTATTTCTAGAATTTTAATCTCTACCTCAAGATCGCCACCTTATCCATGTAGACAACTTTTGTGAATTGGGATTGATCTAGGTCAATCTTGAGGAGTGCAAGAATGATCCACAAATCCTTAGACAACAATTAAAATTTAAAACATGTCCACCTTTTATTAGTCATTAGGAACTAACATAGCACACATTTCATATGATACATGGCTAATCCATGATATTTAAAGAGATTATATGTGTAGTTAATTAAATAGAAGTGGATCACATGCTAAGAGGGGAATAATTAGAGCACACTTCAATTCTAAAGAGCATTAACTAAATCAAATATGCATCATCATATAGGCCATATACATGTTTGTGAATTTTGTGCTTGATTTTTCTCATAGACTATTAATTTAGTTTGTCAAGGGGTTTGAGTTAAGGAAACCTACTAAGTTATGAAGTTGAAAAACTTCTTAATGGTGTCTTCAAACACCACCATTAAAATATTCAAATATATAAAAGGTGAAGGCAAAGAAAATTTTAGGTGTACATCATGTTAGTTGATTCTCATATGTACATAAATCAATTAACCGCATTAGATTAGGGCATTTCAATTAAGATCAAACTTGTGGGTTTGGGATCAATCTACAACATTTTCTATGATAGACCAACCTATAAAACACTTATCAAGCAAAGACCACAACACCATTTTCATTCCTTCTTCATTCTTCTATCATTAACTCAGAAGCCAAGTCTTTATATCTCTTATTTAATAATTGTATTTACTTCAATTCAATTATTAATCTCATTTCTTATATCTAAATTAATTGTATCTGTTATATTTTTGTAATTAATTTACATATAAAATATATTTTATTTGTGATAAATAGGATTTATAAAAATAATAGTCCATTGTTCACATACGTGAATACCTTCCATGTTTCCCAGAATTTGTCTTGTACCTAGTATTGTATTAAATAAAATAACATTCTTTGAAGAAAGAAATAAGGAGGTCCTAAAGCTACTGTGAGGATTTAATAGACTCTGTCGGAAGGGGACTTAAAAAAGAAGAAACATTCATATATCTAAACTAGCAGAGGATTGAACAAAGCCCATATAATTTTGGGGCCCCTGAACGGGAATCCAGTTATGAGTGGCCGCCCCTCTTTTCGATGGAGGTTTAAACATATAGAACACAGTATCCTCACTTCCATTAGCAAACCTGCACACAAATATAGAGTCACGTCATACCGTAGCACGCGCAACATTTTTGATACCTACAGGAACAAAGCCCACTTTCCTCCATTTATTTTCTTCACAATCGCATTCCATGACACCGTTTTTGTCAAACAAATACAGATTGCCAAATGTAGCCACACAAGCATGCACCAATCCACTGTTGAGGGTACTCCATCATCTTGTTGTTGGGATGTGAAGCCCAACGGTTATATGACTGTTCATATTATCTTGGTTTTGTATAAATATGTGGTAGATCATGTACTATATTATTGGTGATGATTAATACAATGATTCCCTACTTGAGAGTGGATGTAGGCAATTTCCGAACCACTATAAATTTGTGTCTCTTATTTTGTTCTTTAATTTCTGTTTTTATTTTGTTTCTTTGTTCGTTTTATATTTACAATTGGTATCAGAGATATGGAGAAGTGTTGATTTGTTGGTTAGAACCAAGGAGTAGAAGTGGACGCTGAAGAAGAAGAAGGTGAGATTTGGGAAATGGATAATGGTTTCTCATTTCGCGCCTCTCGGTACTTCCCATATATTTTAATGGGTATAACTAATTTTATAGTTGATGATGATGAGGCTGATTCTGTCATTGAAGAATTTCTTGGTAGTTTGGATTCGACTGAAGAAGAGGGTTTGAAGCAATCGTTGGTTGAAGCAGAGACTATGGAGTTTTCCTTTCGAGATAAGGAGGATGCAGTCTAGTACCAGGTGAGTGAAGATGAACCTGAGGAAGAGGCCGAGAACTGGAAAGAACATCTAAACAAAGAAATTGTAATTCTGAAGGAGGAGATTTTGATGCTGAGAGAGCGAATTATCCGTATGGAGAAGGAAAAAGAAAAATTTACAAAAGAGTGGGAGTTTTCTCGAAAGAAAAGAAATGAAGAACTCAAAGACGAATTGGCTGAGCTTCGTACTGTTTTTACCGATTTGAGTATTGATTTCCAAGAAGCGGACTCGGCGTATGGAGACGAGGCACATAAGAGGGAGAAACAGGCAGCTTTGCCACTGAAAGAGGTAAATTGCCCTGAGTGCAAGAAACAGACAGAATTTGTGTTTGATCATTCGGTTGGAGATACTGTGTGCCTGGAATGTGGGCTGGTGTTGGAGGCGCACTCGATTGACGAGACGTTTGAATGGAGGACGTTCACTAATGAGGCGGGATACAACGATCTAGTGCGTATGTGGGGGCCCTCCAATCCTCTGCTCACCAATGGCGGCCTCTCCACTGTTAATTCCAAGCCCAACGGCCAGTCAATCGCAGAATTTGGAGAACCCCGTCCGTTTGCCTCAGAAGCTGAGGAGTTTTTTGGGGTACAGAGAGATGGATTTGAGGGTGAGCGGGCTAGAACTCGCGACAACAATCTGCTCTGGAAATTTGAGCACTCTGGCATCCCACCGCCACCCAGGGTAGAGAGAACATCGGAATTCAAATTAGAGGCAGAAATTGGAAGGGCCAAGCAAGAAGACTACAATGGAGCGAATTGTGGCCAAGCTGAGGAAATTTAATTATCCCGACGAAGACACAAAACCAGAACCCGAGCGCAGTCTACTTGACGAGTTGTTCCCTGTAGAGGATGAGCTTGGTGCTCCCATTAAGGATAGTCCATCTAAATATCCATGGGACAGGAAGGAAAATAACTCGGAAGGGGCTGATAATGGCAGGGCCGGAACTATTGATGATGCTGATGGAATGGTGAAAATAATTATGACAGCAGAAGATGATGTTGCTGGGGAATCAACAAAAGACCAAGTTGTTGGGGCACCAAACACAGAAGACGATGCCAACAATGAGGGCTCATACAATATCGGTGTAGCTGGGGGCTATGGTGGTCCTGGCCGTGGAGATGCGACTCCAAAATATAATGTAGAGTTGAATTTCAGAGGTCAGGGTTTAGATCATTCTAATTTGCAGCCTAATTCCATAGAGAGTGATTTACAGCTGAATTATGTCGAAAATGACAAGAAAGAAATGTGTTTGGTGAATCCTGCAACTTCATCTATTGGTTCGCTGCCTTTGGTAAATACTGCCCTGCCACCAAAATGTAGCGCGCAACCTTCATATGGTATTGCGCAGTCCTCAAGTATCTATGCGCCACCATCATATGTTCATACGCCTCTCTTAAGATTACCGCAGCCTCAAACTAATTCGTAGCCTTCCTCACTTTCACCGCTGCCTTCACAACTCTTTCGGCCTAACAGGGAAGAAATATAATGTTCGAATATTCTACTTTTGCTAGTCAATCACAGCCTTTAAATTACTCGATGCAAGGAGTTGAGTCTTTGTTTCCCATGCAACCCTGTTCAGCCTAACACCATACCATTCCCTCTGCCTGCACGAGCTTAGTTAGTCCCTCACCATTGCGTGAGGATCATGTGCTTAGGCATGCGAATTTGGAATAAGTGGGAGATTTAAATCCCAAAGTGAATTTGCAAGTAAATACTCAGACAGAGGCTAGTAATTTGCAAGAACTTGGAGTACAGAGGCAGTGTATTGGATACTATGTGCAACAACAGGGGAGTTTGAGAATGGGAGTAGACGGCCAGGTAAATAACACACCTGCAAGTCTTGTTGAGGAGTTAACTTTGATGGATAATCCAGCGCATGATAGCATGAACAGAGGATTTGGGTTAATTACTTTTGATTCAAAAGATGCAATCGACAAGGTCTTACAAAGACAATTTCATGATCTTAATGGAAAAATGGTGGAGGTTAAGAAGGCAGTGCCTAAAGAGTTTTCTCCTAGCTCTGCTCAGACCCCTATTGGTGGATTTGGTTTAGGTGGAAATCGAGGGAACAATTTTAGTATTGGTTATGGACAGGCATATAATTCAAGTCCTGCAGGTAGCTATTGGGTTAGGATTGACAATAGATACGGCCCTAACTCTGGAGGTAGAGGTGGATGTCCCACTTTTGCACATGCTAGCTATGGATTGAGTGCCACAATTGGACCTCAAATGAATCAGGGATATAATGGTGGTGGTTTTAGTAGGCATTACGGAGAAGTCTTGCATACAGCCGATCCTGAAGGCAACCAGAGGTCAAGCTTTTTGGCGGTAGGAACATATGAAAGCACTACTCCTAGTACTACAATTGGCCCTTTTGGTCCTGATTACAACAAAGAAAGATTAAATGTTAGTGATAGGTAGAGGATTAAAGGTGAACAAGGTGTCACAGATGCAGGTGATGGTATAATGTATTTTGAACCTGCAGAAAGTGGTGTTTCTGATTATAGATTAATGGGTGCATTTGTGTTAACCTTTGTTCTATCCGATTTGACATGGAGAAGGTTAATCTGGAGTGTCTGTGAACAAATTATAGTAAAAATAAAATCTTCTATGGGCCTGGTTGCGATGTGAGTTTGGAAGTGAAATGCAGGGGATGGCAGTGCATGGTTGTGCTGGTTGGACTTTACGGGGGAGATTGTTGGGATGTGAAGCCCAATGGTCACATGACCGTTCATATTCTCTCAGTTTTGTATAAATATGTGACAGATCATGTACTGTATTATTGGTGATTGATTAATACAATGATTCCTTGCTTGAGAGTGGATGTAGGCAATTGTCGAACCACTATAAATTTTTGTCTCTGATTTTGTTCTTTAATTTCTATTTTTATTCTATTTTTGTGTTCATTTTATATTTACATTTGTCTTTGGATGAAAAACTTGTGCACTCCACTCAAATCAAACCTGCGACTGCATTTCGTAGCTGCTTATGAGATAAAACTTTTCCTGAATAAAAACACCATGGCACTAGTCTCTTTCTAACTTCATATCAGGCAGAAGTTCCCACTTGTCTTCCTCTATATTATAAGGTGATGCTCGGTGCAGGGCATTTTTATTTTGGTCATGTGCGACACCGAGCAAGCACAGAAGGATTACAGGGCAGGCATGTTGCTGCCCTGTTTCCATTTGAAGCAACAAAAGTTGTACACAAAAACTGACTTCATCTCCTCCAATGTGTGAGGATTCCAGCCCCCAAGCACAAGAAGTTTTTGATTGACGGAAACACAGTTAGAAAATAGTGGGAATCCGGTGGGAATAAGGGGGAGAGTCTTTCCCATGAGCTTTTGAGAGGATTATAAATGGTTACTCCATAAGTCGGTGTTGATCTCATATTGGGCGCTACTTACATTCGTGTTGTTGTGGAAGAGCCTGAATCAAATATATACTTTGTTCGGTCATCCCAAACCTCTTCCTGTCTTGGTAGAAGTGACTACTCTTCACTGCCCTTTCCCAACTTTTGCAAATGGTTCAAAGATTGTAATCAGATTCATACGGCACCCTCAAGAGGCTCTCTTGCTCTATTTCTTCCAGGAGAAGCTCCATTACTAAGCAAACCGAAAAGTTTTGCAAGCAGAGAAAATGGTCGAGCACTAAGATTTTTGAGTTCGATAAGTCTTTAATAGGAAAAAACAAAGTTACTCATAAAGGGCAAGGAGAGGACGTCATGTTTGTTAGGGTTGAAATCAGATATTATGTGCGTGTAAGAAAGGAAGTGTCTGAAACAAGTGGAGCACTCTGCACATATTTTGAAGGCGGTGACGAGTTTACACATCTCAATGTTTTCAACTGCGATTCAACTATTGACTTTCCCGACTATTGTGTTGATTACCTGCTATTCGACTGGTCCCATATGATATGTATGCCCACTAAACAACATTTTGCAAATTATGCTGGTCACATATTCTAGAGAGTTGTTTTTCTCAAATTAATATGATCAATGGTCATATTATTTTTCTAAAGGAAAAGGAAAATATTACAGTCTTCAAAAAGAGTGGGTCGTGGAAGGTATATTCTAAAGTCTAAGTAAGTTTAAGTTGAAACAATAAGATGAAACGAAAATTTGAAGTCACTTAAACGGTGAGAGGTACATCATCAAAGGAGTGTTATTTTCATTTGGTGGGTTCCAAACATTAGCAAGATTGAAGTTACAAGTGGCACGCTTTTAACAAGTAATATCAACTTTTCCTTTATCTTCATTAATAGGTGCCTAAGCACACAATAGAAATTGCCATATTCAAGCAAGGGAATTTGCTAGGATCTAGCCATCTACAAACACCACAATCTTGAGGTTGTGAGAAGGATGAAGGTGAGTAGGGAGGGCTATGACAATTCATGAACAAAGAAATGTTCGGTCTAGAAGGGGGATGAGAAGCATGTGATTAGGAGTCACAACCTCCCCTAATAGTCTAGCTACGTCAATGTCAATGTCAATGGTCACAAGGAGGGGAATGACCCTTATAAGAAAGTGAGGGTGATAGGACTTTGGCAATTGTACATGGAGAATTACTCTATTAATCTAAATGCACTTGGAAATGTGCCATTTCCAATGCAACTTTGTTGGCTTGCACCTAAATTTGCATAAAAACATTAGAACAAACCATAGCTATAATGTACATAAAGATACATATATCAACTACACAATTAATAAAAATAGAAAGAAAAAAAAAAAGTCTTTCCAAATGCTAAAGATAATCTCCACCTTAAAAGCATATCAAATCTAGATAAATATAGAAGGAATGAAAGGCTAGTCCCCCGATAAAACCATATGCTATCAGAGTGACTTAGGTCTAAAAGGATTGATAAAGTCATGAATTCAATTATAACCTTCCTAAGCTTCTAAACAAAATCAAAAGAGGTGTTTTAGAGCCACCTATTATCCATATACTGGGCAATGAAGATTGATCACTCCCAAATGACACAATCTAGAGCCAAGAGGAAGACCTTGATAAATAATACACCAAGAAAAATGGTCAAGTTTGGGTTCAAATATGGTAGACCAAAAAACCTAGAATATGTGGTGTGAAATACCCATAGAAGACTATAGATGCAATTTATGGTTCAATCGACCAACCATGGGAAGATGTAGTCAAAGCCACATATATCTCTTGCAAGGTTTGTAATTCCAAAATGGTATGTCAAGATGCAATTCCCATCCTTCCACCAAGGTTTGAATGTTTGAACCTCAATTTTGTGAATCGTTAGGGAGAAATAGAGTTAATGAGTATCTAATAAGTCTCAAAATCCTAGTTATCAAGTCAAAATTGTACTTTGGTCTCAAGGAGAGGAAATTTTAGGTAAGCCTAGATAAGAGATCTGGTAAAGTTTTATTTTTCATGTTGTAGAAATTCAAATCATAAACATGAGGAGCCTTTGCAAGCAATTGATATTGATAGGAAAGAAATGTGAGCCACCAAATAGTTTGTTAGTTAATAGAAAGTCCCTTGTGAAGTTCATTGTTATCCCACAAAATTCATGGCTTGATGGGTTCCCAAGCTTTTTGAATGCCTTTGATAACATAAGTGCCTTTTCCCCTAAATGTGCTCCTCCATTATGACAAAAGTATGAATCCTTATGACCTTTTCAAGATGGATGCTCGAAGAGAACTCAAAGGGAAATTCAATTCCAAACCAATATCATTCATGCATCCTTTCCTTTAAGGGTTTTGACAATTCATTTGGTACATAATTCTAGGACTTGTCATCAAATTGGTAGCAACCCTAAGCCTCCAAAATCATAGGGAAGGAAACAATGAACTCCCATTCTAGATGATGAATTTTTTTTCTAATATTCGAAGAAGCTCATGTATAGAATCCTTGAGAAACTCCTCAATCTTTAAGTTGCTTTAGAAGTAGCTAAACAAGAAGAACACTACACATGAGTTGCAACCAAAATTTTGGAGCGCTTGAAACTTACCAACCAACAATAGAGGCTTATTAATGTTTTGGGTCAAATATTTTCTCAGTTGTAGAAATGATAGCTTTCCATCATTTAGAAGGGGGGGCTTGAAAGGAAAATAGAGTGCTAATAAACCTAAAGACTTCCTTGTGATCAATCAATTTCAACCAACTAGGTTTAGGAAGGAAGGTCTATCTATCGCATCGGGTGTTCTATCATTGAATACTTGATCATGATTCCTTACAAAAAGTATCTAGGTAGTAAAATTACCATTTGATAGTGTTTACTTTGTCTAGAAAGGTGAGAAATGATTCATCAAAAGAATGGACACTACCTAACTAGGTTGATGTAGTGGGTAAGGAAATGCCTTTAAAAAAATTCTAAGACATAACATGACATAGTTCTAAGATAGCCACAACTTTCAACAACAAGAACTTGAAGGGAAAGGGCTACAGAGAAACTTGATAGGGACTTGAAAATTCCAAAAGAAGTAGATTACTATCCTTAATGATGATACAAGTAAAACTATCTAAAAAATATCTTAATGGTAATACAATATGGGGCCCAGATCTTAGTGTTTGAAACATGAAAGGATGAAGGGAATTCAATGTAATCATAGGATTTGAAAGTATTAATTTTAAAGAAGAAAATAGGTTGTTGAGAATGTCTAGCCCATTCCATTCCTTCCAAAACATCAATATATTGTCAAGAATATATTTTGATTTAATGAAGCCATCTTGTTCAAGATGAACTAGATAGAGAAGAAAAAGACACAAATTGAGAGAAAGAGATTTAACAATGATCTTGTAGGAGGCATTCAACAAAGTCATTTATGTTAGACACACAAGACAATTGAGAGGGGGAGTGAATCAATTGTATATTCAAACCTTTATAGATCTTCAAACCCTTATTATGCATCAACATGAATGTAAACAAATGAAACATCAACAACCATACATAATAGAACACTAGATTTACATGGAAAAAATTAATCAGGAAAAACCATGGTGAGGATTAACTCACATATATATGAATAACAACATTGATTACAAAAGGATCCTACCAAAAGGGTTCACTTTCCAAAGGACTCACTATCCAAAAGAAAGAAGTGTTCACTGCCAAGGGCTCACTACTCGAATAGAAAGAGACTACAACAAGGAGGTTCACTACCTTAGAGCAACAGGAAAATCCACGACAACAACTATACACCATCCGCAACCTTCAACTCACTACCTCCTACAACTTCAGGCACACTGAAATGTAGATACCTTCTTCTCACTGCTTCTAGTAGTCATAGGCATTCATGCTCGCACTCATATCTCAACACTTGATCACATGCACATCATTTTGCATCACACATCACACCACACACTTCTCTAATAAATGACCTTGCATATATATCCTTCACAACCTCAAACAATCTTCTCCAAGTTGGCCTCAATGAAATGTATGCACCTCAAATGTGCAACCATCAAATAAATTGACACCAAGCACCTTCGTGGTGGAAAGAAGTGAAGGAAGAACACACCAAGGGTTAGCCAGGAACCAAATCTACAGTGAAATGCTACATCATGCTTCCACAAACCACAAAACACATCCAAAAGTAACACTAAGACACCAGGTTGGAAAAATTGGCATTAATACTAGTAAGCAACCACATGCACACTTCACTAGGTCTAAAAATAGCCTGCAAACCACTTAGAAAAACTACATAATATCCTGAGATATTCCAACACCAACAAAATATTCAACAACATTGGTGTAAACACCTACAACAGAAAATACTATCATCTTGTGCAACCAGTCAAACTGTCATTGAGACACAACACATGAACCAAGCTTGTGAAATAGCTAAACACCAAACCTTACAAGGGAAGATAGATACACACATAATTAGCATATTCCCAAATCTGCAAGACAAGAAACTTTAATGTGTAGAAATGCAGAGCAATTCTATTTCTCCCAAACAACCTTCTTCACAAGCCAAAGATAGTCCAACACACTGTCAAACACATCTTCTACTGCTGCATGATCCAAAACCTAAAACTCTAAATATAACACCTCTAAACATCATATCCAAAATGCACAAGCACATCTTCAATCATGAAGAAATGTAGATAACAATATAGAACACACCCTTATCACCTTGCACACTCTTTATACATTTTTTCTCAAAAGCACTTGGAAACCAAGAGACCATGTTGCATTTGCAACAACTTCTCAACACCACTAACACCTTCTCATCATAACCACACTAGAGGTTGACATAGGTTGACATCAATGATAACACTAATGACAACATAGTGCAACAAACTCCTCCTTTTTTATTGATGGAAACACTTGCTAAACACCATCAACAACAAAAATAACTTTGATCTCCATCTCTCAAGCAGCTCTCCTCTTCTCTCTCCACTACTCTATCCTCCTTTCTCTTGAGTTTTTTAAACATCACTCTCTCCATGTTTTAATTATTCTCTCCCCCTTTGACATAAATGGTAAAGGGAAAGACCTGCATGCTACACTTCTCTCTCTCTCACTCTTAGGCACAACATATGCTCCCATGTCTCCACCAACTAAAGAAACCACTAGCTACTCCCCCTGAGAGGTAACCTTCATCAGTCCAAGACAAAGAATTCATCTTGAATTTCACCCATAGACAGATGCACCATATTATGCATCTAGTTGAAAGAAGGAGGGGCAATAACCCCTAGCTTGTTTCTAAGATACTCAAATGTATCTTTTGGAAGATCCTTTGTGAAAATGTTTGCTATTTGATCCTTTGTAGGCACATACTCCAACTTTAATTTGAAATGCATTACTAGATTTTTTGAAATTTTGATAGCACTTGTATTATCACATAAGATAGGAATGGGTTCATCAAATGATACTCTGATATATTTCAATGTAACTTACTTCATCCACAACACCTATTGCAGCAAGGTGTTGCTGCAATATATTCTGCCTAACTCTTTTTCCATAGCTTTGATCCAATTTTCATCCTTGAATGTCTCAATTACTATTTTAGGTTCTATCTCAGAAAGTAAACAAAGTTTCACCTGTTCCTCTGCTACAATAGCTTTTCTTCTTGTCAACACACTTCTTTTGTTGTCTCCAATTATTTGATTCTCATAATAATTCTTCTACACATACTTGGAAGTCTAAGGATTCTTTTTCAGAGCTTTTTCCTCTTCTACTAGCATCTCCTTTTCTTTCTAGCTTCTTCTTTTTCTTCTTCTCTGCAAGGGGGTTCATCAAATTCATATCCTTCTATCAACACTAATTTTTGATGTGATTCTTCATCCACTTTGACACTTGCACTTTCAACTATCTTCTTTATCCTTTTTTTGTAGCACCTATATTCCTTACTCTTTATAGAATATCCAAGGAAGATTCCTTCATCTAATCTTGCATTGAAAATTTTCCAAAGTTCTCTTCATCTCTCCTAATATGGCATTTGCTTCCAAACACTCTAAAATATTTCACAATAGGAATTTTTCCACTCATAGGGAGTCTTTGAACTATTCACTCTTACTTGTCCTCTATTAATAATGTATACTACGGTATGAATATCTTCTCTCCAATACACATCTAATAGATTTGCTTCCTTCAACATGGTTCTTGCAACCTCCTAAATTGTCCTACTCCTCCTCTCCACAACTCCATTATGTTGTGGATTCCTAAGAGCTAATAACTATCTTTTTATTCCATGATCTTCATAAAAATTGTTAAACTCATTGGAGGTGAACTCATCGCCTCTATCAAACCTTAAACACTTGACTTTCATATCCATTTCATTCTCAACATAGATTTAAATGCTTTAAACTTATCTATGGCTTCTAATTTTTCTTTGAGAAATGTTACCCAAGTCATTCTAGAGTAATCATCTATTAGAAACATAAAATGCATGTCACCTTGAGAGCTTCTTATTATGGTAGGTTCACATAGGTTTGTATGCACCAACTCCAAAGGTCATGTAGTAGAATTGCCCTTAGTCTTGAACCTATTCTTTGTCTGTTTTCCAACCTAACACTCTTTGAAAATTGCATTGGTAGTCTTTGTAATTATTTGCATGTCTCATAACATGAGTAGATTTGATCTTCACTAGGCTATCAAAATTGACATGACCTATTCTTCTATTCCATAGCCAAATTTCATTGATTTGAGTCATAACGGACTTACCACCAGCACCCTTGAGTTGATAAACGTTCCCTTTTGTCCTTATTCTTGCAACAACCAAAGTTCCAAAGCTTCCTTTTTTTATTTCACAACCATCATCCTAAAACACCAGATTGTATCCTTTACTACACATTTGTCCTACATTGAGAAGATTATGTTGGAGATCCTTGACATAAAGAACATCATATATCTTATGCTTGCCATCAAAACTAATTGAACCTTTTCCATAGATCTTAGTAGATGTGTCATCACCAAACTTTACACGACCACCATCATACTTTTCAAGTTTAAAAAACTTACTCTTATCACTTGTCATATGATTTGAGCATCCAATTTCAATTATCAAGTAGTTTCTCTCCTCTCTTGCATGAAAGGCAATCAACATAGTTCCTTCAATACCATGACCTATTTCTAGAGCAATTTACCTCACACATCTTTCAAGGTTAGTAGAATTAGTTCCAACATTCAAAGACATGAACAAGAATTCATCACTACCATCATCTAGATAGTTTGATTTCTTATCATTAGATATACCATTGTCTTCTTTAACAAAATAACTCTTCTTGAAAGATTTACCTTTATGATCTTTATGTTTGTCATTTGAAACTTTTTCCAGACATTTTGAAGCATAATAACCTATCTTTCCACAACTGAAACATTTGAAGGGTGACTTACCTCTGTATTTGCTAATGCCATTTTTCAATCTCCTTACAAAATTTTCTTCCACCTCATCAAGATCATTTGTATTAGATTCATGTCATTCTTCTCTTTCTTGCTGAATTTAAAAGTGGTTTCTTTTCTTGAAGCATCTTGGTCAAACTCTCTTAATTCAAAAGTAGTTAAAGCACCAAACATTTGATCTCTAGTATATTGATCCAAATTATAAGCTTCCTCAATATCAGAAACTTTAGCACTATAATATTTAGGAAGAGTTCTCAATACCTTTTTTACAACTTCACTTTCCTCCAATTTTCCACCAAGACCATTGATGACATTGACAATTTCATCCACCCTTAGCATGTAGCCTACAATATCTTTATCTTATAACCTCCTCAGGGTTTCAAATTTGTCTTTGAATTCTGCATCTTTGCTTGCTTGACCTTAGCATCTCCTTCATAAATACTTTGCAACACTACCTAGACCTCTTTAGTTTTTTTGTAGCTTATCGCCTTCACAAGTTCTGAATCAGAAATCCCACTCAAAATAGCATTCCTTTCTTTTCCATTATTCTCATAATCTTTGATAGCATCTTCACTTTTCGAAGCAGTAGTAGGTATAGTATATCCATCTTCAACTAACTTCCATACACCAAATCCTAATGAGACAAGAAAGGATTTCATCCTAGCTTTCCAGAAGGCATAATTTGTTCCATCAAACATAGGAGATTTGACACCATTCCTATGTGCCATCTGGATCTACCTCAAGTGGTTAAACTTCTTCCAAGGAACCTCTACTCTAATACCAATTGTTAGACACACAAGACAACTGAGAGAGGAGGTGAATCAGTTGTACATTAAAACCTTCAAACCCTTATTATGCATCAACATGAATTTAAACAAATGAAACATCAAAACACTAACAACCATACACAATAGAACACCAAATTTATGTGGAAATCCCTAATTAGGGAAAAACCATGGTGAGGATTAAATCACATATATATGAATAACACTTATTACAAAAGGATCACTGCCCAAAGGACTCACTATCCAAAAGAAACTTCCAAGGGCTCACTACTTGGATAGAAAGAGATTAGAAAAATACTGCTACAAGGAGGTTCACTACCTTAGAGCAATAGGAGAATCCACCACAACAAATATACACCATTTGCAACCTTTGACTCACTACCTCCAACAACTTCAAGCACATTGAAATGTAGACACCTTCTACTCATTGCTTCTGGTAGTCATAGGTGCTCATGCTCACACTTAGATCTCAACACTTGATCACATACAAATAATTTCACATCACACATCACACCACACACTTTTCCAATAAATTACCTTTCATATATATCCTCCACAAACCCAAACAATCTTCTCCAAGCTGGCCTCAATGAAACGTGTTCATCTCAAATGTGCAACCATCAAATAGGTCGATACCAACACCTTCATAGTGGAAGGAATTGAAGGAAGACCATACCAAGGTTTAACCATGCTACACCATGCTTCCATAAACCATGAAGCACATCCAAAAGTAACGCTAACATGCCAAGTTGTCCAAACTGACATTAACACTAGCAAGCAACCACACACACACTTCACTAGGTCTAGAAATAACATGTAGACCACTTAGAAATATTGCACAATATCATGAGATATTACAACACCAATAGAATATTCAACAACACCATTGGAAACTCCTACAACTAAAAATACTATCATCTTGTGCAACTAGTCAAACTACCACTGAGACACATCACATGAACTAAGCTTGTGGAATAGTTGAACACCAAACCTTCCAAGGGAAGATGGATAGAAGCATAATTATCATATTCCCAAATCCATAAGACAATAAATTTCAATGTGGAGCAATTCCATTTCTCCTAGATAACCTACTTCACAAGCCAAATATAGTCCAACACACTGTCAAACACATCTTCTATTGCCAAACAATCTAGAACTTGAAACTCTAGATATAACACCTCTGAACACCTCTGAGCATCACATCCAAATCACACAAGCACATATTTAAGCATGAAGAAATGTAGAGCACAATACAGAACACACCCCTGTCACCTTTCACACTCTTTATACAAATTTTCTCAAAAGCACTTGGAAACCAAGTGACCATGCTACATCTACAACACCTACTCAACACCGCAAACACCTTCTCATCATAACCACACTATAGTTTGACATAGGTTGACATCAATTACAACACTAATGACAACATAGTACAAAATTTTCTTGCCAAAAAATTTATTCTAACACATGAAAATAAAAGAGAGATCTAGTAGGATATGTATAGGTTCACTAAATGAAGGAAAATAAATGGAAATTGGTTATGAATTTATTTGATTAAGAATGTGTATTAAAGTGGATCATATTTAAGATTTTAGATCAAACTAACTAGCCCAATATATAACTTTTAACCTACATAATGTTAGATTTATGGAAAAAAACACACAAAGCAAGATCAAATAGAAAATGAGAACACCTTCCATGCATGAGAGTTACAAATAGTGATTTTTTATATCCTCAAAAAGAAAGTACTTACAAAGTAAGCCTCAATAGTAATAATGAACCTCAAGATTTTTCTTAGGGTTAATACAATGACGGAGAGCACTTATAAGAGAAAATCCAAAATGAGATAGGGATTAGATCATGACAAGTTTCAACATAATATGTGATGAGACAAAATGATATAATGATAGCTCACTCTAATAAAAGAAAAAATCACTCCTAAGTTTTATCTTAAGTGCATCAAAGTGAAATTAGTTTAATAATAGATTAATTAATTAGTAGCTAATGCATCATTACTCTAACACCCCCTTAAGTGAAAACATAGGGAGTAGCTAAATACCCTAAAAAGTGAATTCATAAAAAGAAAATAATACATGATGGGTCTTGAAAAACAAGGCCTTATGAGGTACCTATTGATGCAGATATTAGTCACACACCAATAGGCAGATAAATTCTCACAGAGACACCATGGAAACCTACCTTTCTTGAAAGACTCCACCGGGAAATTCTAAAATCTAAGAAAAACTCAGCTTGATCCCAAGGCTCGTTTATGTCAGGTCTTGATGCACTAGGTTCGCTCAGGGTTTGTTGTGATATTGTTGTTAAACACGAGGGGTAAACGGTCCTTAAGATATTGGCTAGTGTCATAGAGATCTATAAACATAATCATAGTCTGGTCATTCAATAACTTCATGAAATCAAAAAAATTGCAACAATATTTCATGAAATTTAAATAACTTGCATTTATTCAAGTAGATTAAGCATTAACCATTCAACAATTTCATGGAATCAAAATATTTGTAATAAAACTCCATGCATTTATCACTTTTTTGGTACATTTTTTTGAAATATAAAACATCTATTGTAAAATAAAGCATAAAAAATTACTGAAAAGTAAAATTTCTCTTAGGTATTATCCATGCATGCCTCAAGAAATAACCAAACTAGAGCAAACCATTCCATATGTCACCAGATTGTTTCATAGCTAGGCACAGAATGATGCAAGAGTTTAAAGAAAGGGGGGTTATTTGCCACCAAATAGTGTCAGTATGCACCCTTAAATGGCATAGCGCATAGTCTTGTTGGATAGGAACAAATAATCAGCTATGTAAGATTTCATAGCAGGAAATAGCTTTGAAATTGGCTTTGATATTAGTTAATTTCTAATGAAACATACAAGTTTTGTCTAGAATGGAACTAGAAAACAAGAAAAGAACAAAACTTGAAAAAGTTTTGATTCTCTGACATCCACAAAATTTTGAACTTAACTTAAAATGAAACACCTCCTAGCCTTTTATAAGAACAACACGCTTCAAAAAATTCAACCAACACATGAGAGGAAATCCAAGTGGCGAGTCATAGCAAGGCACGTGACACATGACAACTGGTAAGAGAACTTCAGAATAAGTCAACGGATGTCAACCTTCTTCAGCACTTTGAAAATTTTAGAATTATGTCTTTAAAAACTTGATCAAGAAATCAACCCGGACCAAGAAGATTTGTCTAACAAAATGTAGAAACTTCCTCTGATGGATATTCAGAGTGATCCAGTGGAATCAGTTATCCAAATCCATCAACAATTTTATTCCCACTCTTAGGTTTGGGCTCGGACATAAAAAAACTGGAAGTAAATCACCCCAAAGCTAGGCGTGCACTCTTTCGCCACATGTGTAATACTAGGATTCTTGGTCCCCTAGTATTTGGTATTTCCTTGCAATGAGTTTTTTTCTAGCGTGAGCTTTCAAAGTGCACCACCAAAATTGGTAATATCATCAGATCCTCTTGCAATTTGAATTTTCCTGACCGCCCATACTAAAACATACTCCAATATCCTATTTCTCCTACACATAAAAATTCCACATATCAATCCCTTTTTAGAAAAAAACAATAAAAATCTCATTAAATAAAACCATCATTAATAAATCATCTTTTAAAGAAAGCCATAAATAACATGATTTTAATGCATTCTTGTGTAATTATCCTTTTAGGTGGGCCACCGGACATTTAGGGTTTTAGGTAAAACTAAACCATCAATTCCAACACGTATGCATTGTTACCTGGTACCTGCTAACTTCAAATTTTATCAAAACAAAATTCATCTGGATCCCAGTTAACACTAGAACCTTCTCAAATCCTAGAACTTTACATCTGGACCATAAAAGCTTACCAATCCTTACGCTAAACATTCCAACCAAGTTGGCTTCTAGTACTTGGCTTTCCGGTATACCTAGAAAACAGTACATTCAAATCATGAATTATTTCAAAGACTTCCCTTTAACATGAGCTTTCAGTGATCCTTTGCCACCCTTCACCTACCATAAGCATTAAAAAACTTTACCCCAGGGGTCCCCAAGATTTATATCCTTGGGGTGTGTTGTGAGACCACACAACAACTTGCAATGTCAACAAAACCAAATTTAAAAGAAACCCGAGACTCAATCGCCTGCTATAAATTATCACATGCATATTTTCCAACAATAAACCCCTTACCTTTACCTAATTAACTCTGACATAAAAATTATAAAATTCCTTCAAAAAGTATCAGTGTGTGCATTGATTAATTCCCATCTTTGGAACTTGGTGAAAAAACTAGTTCATTGACATTGAACTAAATAATTTAGTAATCCTCCATAGCCAACCTTGGATAGAGCCTTGCTACCAATCAAGCATCCATAGCCCTGACAAGGTTATCTATGTAATTCCCCCAAACATATCTCTACTACCAATGAGGCATCTATAGCCCTGGTAGAGATCTTTTGATAGCCTAAAAAGTTGAATTTTCTCTTTTGATATGTCTTTGATATTCACTTTTTTTTATTTGTTCATTTCATATTTCTTTGTAAGCTCTTTTGCTTCAACTTGCAGACAATGAAGCTCACTATTAGGTTGGGAATTATAGTGGTAGTGAAGGTTACTTTTTGATTTTTCATTCAATGTAAATCCCTTCATCGTTTCACCAATTCCCAAAAGACTCAATTAGTTATTTGTTTTATGTGAACCTTTTGGCTAAATTTTATCATCCTTATGTCAAATTTCAGCTAACTGCAGTTCATTATCTGCCAAAAAATATACATAAGTTAGAATTTAGCAGCAATTTACCAAATCATCTTATTAATTCTAAATTTAGAGACGTTGGTTACCACCCTTCCATTTTATCTTATGGAAACCCACTAAAATAAACCTAGCCAAAAAATTTAGTTTTGGTAGCGCTACACTAACATTAATGCATCAGACTTGTCAAGATTCTACTTAAGCCCGACCACCATACTCTGTATAAATTAAGTAGCACACCTTAACACACATGTAAAATATTTTCTTCAAGCTCTCCACATGTCGACATGTGCCACCTCACCAACTTAATTTTCTTATCTATAAATCACACTTGGACATCCTCATGATCAATATGGCTCGATAAAATAAACTGAAATAACCACCATTCTGAAATCTCAACTTTGCTCGATTTGTGATCTTCGTACTGATAAACTTCAAAGCACTGGACACCAGCTTTGTGAAAATTTATTTGATTTAACTTTAAATTCTGGAGAAAAGTGTACTACTGCCACCTCAACTTGCATTCCCAAGATTTTATATCCAGACAACTATGTACTATAGATTTCTCATGGTTTTCTATAATTCCACACTCTCCTTCAAATTCTTCACTTCTTTCCAGATGCAATTTCTTTAATTTCATATTTCTCACTGCTTGTGTTTTCTCACTTCTAGGCCATGGATACTCCCATTTTCCTCACCTATGTTCATCGCTAGAATGGCTTTCTTGGTCAAATTACGACCCAAATTCTTGGAAAAGTGTTCTTTCTCCAAACTTCTTCCACTAATTCATTATTGTGCATGGTCCTCGGGGAAACTTCTGTGAATTCTAGAGCATATTACAGGCTGAATTTAGACCTAGCTTTGCGGTTCATGGCTTCGCTTCTGGACCTCAGCCTCTCAGTAGTTGAATTTCATTCTACAGCGGTGATGATAGTTCAACCCGAATTTTTGGGGAATTTAGACCATGTTCTCTCTATCACTCATTTGGCCATGGGAATCCCTTCTATTGATGACATTTTGTAGTTCCTCTTCATCCCTTCCTTACTGATTTGCATACCCCCAACATTGAAGACCATAGGGATAGTGCTTACCTACGGTACACACTCCTCATGGATGAAGCAGCCCAAATTGACTGACCAGCCTACCCACTGTTCCAACATGACTTCCCTTTTTATTTCCTTTTTGCTCTTTTATGTCACTTTACAATGAGAAATTTTGTACTTCTCATGTATATACGAAATATAATGAAATTTTTTCTTTTCTGTATTTAAGCGTGTATTTATTCTAAATTGTTTTACCTTTTCTTATTTATAGTGCAATATTTAAGAATTCAATCATCATGTATTTTAGCTTAAGCAAAATTCGTTAATGCCAAGAATGAAACCAGAAAGCAAGAAGAAAAACCCTACTAAACAAAATTAACCTAACTAACTAAAATTTACCCTAATCAAGTGACTAACCCTAATTAATAAATTTACCCTAATTTCTACCACTATCTTCATAGTGCTCTTTGTCCAAATTTTAGCAAGTTTATCTTTAAATTCACTTGAATAAATCTCGGATAACCTACTGTAACAACAAAGTATTTGATTTTTTTTGCATTTGACAAATGAAAATTTGAATGCATGCTTACCAATAATTTGGCTAAAATGTATGGAAACAACCTTATTAACAGTTGATTGCACACACCTTCGTTGTCTTCTTGATACTCTACCTTCTCCCAATCCTCATTCATGGTTCTTCATTTCACTCTGCTCTGCTCCATGAACGGTTGTATTCATTTTTTCATTTTCTTTCTCTCTAAGATTTCTTCGGCTCTCTTTCCTATCTTTAATCTCAACATCACTATTCATTTTGTTAGGCCAAATATTAATATAATTTACATAATCATCAGAAAGAGAGAAAGTAAAAACTTATACTCTATATTTTGTGTAAAATCAATAATTTCTTCCCTTTTAGGTTGTGGATTCACAATTAGGTGCGAGAAGCATGCATCTCCCATTTGTTTCACCTACTTTGTCTCTTTGTTATCACTTTCCATGTGTGTGAAGATCGGTGACTCACTCCTTTTGAATTCATGCTTTAAACATGATGTTTCCAAATCTTGATGACCTTGCTTATTTTCCTATAAAATTTCTAGAATATTTTCATAACAATTGTGGTTAGTGAATTTGTTAGGTCTAACAGTTAAATCTTCAATATTTCTAGTTTCACTAGGGTTGGGCATTTTCTCAAAATTCAAACCTCTTTCCACTAACGGTTCCTTTCAAAATATAGTTAAGGATGCCTCCATTAATGGAATCACCTTATAAGTGGTCAAACTTACCCTTGTTAAAAAAATTCACAATCAAGTTCACTATGATTAGTTGTATCATGAATCCTACACTTGGTAACCCTACCAAAGGTGAATAGAGTTAAGGGATAAATTCTTCAATTAGGGATATTCCAGATCTTATCCATCTCTTTTTTACTCTCTATTACAGACTTGCTTGCCTCACAAGAAGACTTCAATTTTAGAACCGAGACAATGATATTGACTCTAAAAATAAAGGAGAAGGCCCTCCTTCTAACGCCACTGCTATTGATATGGATGTTAGTTGCACACCAATAGGCAGATAAATTGTCACACAGACACCACGGGAACCTACCTTTTTTGAAAGACTCCATCGACAAAACCTAAAATCTAAGGAAAACTCAGCTTAATCCCAAGGCTCATTTATGTTAAGTCTTGACACACACACTAGGTTCAGTCAAGGTTCATTATGATATTATTGTTAAACACGAGGGGTAAATGGTCCTTAAGATATTGGTTGGTATTATAGAGATATGAACATAATTTCAATCCGTTCATTCAATTACTTCATGAAATCAACAAATTTACAACAATATTTCATGCAATTCAAATAATTTGCATGCATTCAAGTAGATTTAGCATTAAGCATTCAATAATTTCATGGAATCAAAAGATTTGCAATAAAACTCCATACATTTATCACTTTTTGGTACATTTTCTAAAATATAAAACATCTATCCTAAAATAAAGCATAAAAAATTACTAAAAAGTAAAATTTCTCCCAGGTATTATCTACGCATTCCTCAAGAAATAACCAAACCAGAGCAGATCATTCCATACGTCACCAAATTGATTCACAACTAGGCACAAAATGATGCAAAATTTTAAAGAAAGGGGGATTATTTTCCACTGTACAGTGTCAATACGCACCCTTAAACGACACAACACATAGTCTTGTTCGTTAGGAACAAATAATTAGCTATGTAAGATTTCATATCAAGAAATGGATTTGAAATTGGCTCTGATATTAGTTAACTTCTAATGAAAATTACAAGTTTTTAGTCTGGAATGGAATAGAAAATAGGAAAAAGAAAACTTGAAAAAAAATTGGTTCTCCAACATCCACAAATTTTGAACTTAACCTAAAATGAAACACCTCCCGACCTTTTATAAAAACAAGACACTTCAGGAAATTCAACCAAAACTTGAGAGGAAATCCAAGGGATGAGTCACAACAAGGCACATGGCACATGACAACTCGCAAGAGAACTTCTAAATAAGTCAACGAATGTCAACCTTCTTTAGCACTTTGAAACTTTTAGACTTATGTCTTTAAAATTTGATCAAGAAATCAACTCGGACTGAGCATATTTGTCTAAAAAAAATGTAGGAAGCTCCTCTACTAGATATTCAGAGTGATCCAATGAAATTAATCATCCAAATCCACCAACACTTTTGTTCCCATGCTCAGGTTCAGGCTTGAACATTAAAGACCTAGAAGTAAATCACCTCAAAGCTAGGAACACTCTTTCACCGCATGCATAATGCCAGGATTCTTGGTCCCCCTGTATCTGGCGTTTCCTTGTGATAAAATTTGTTCTCACATGATCTTTAAGAGTGCACCACTAAACCTGGTAATATCACTGGATCTTCTTGCAATCTAAATTTTCCTGACCGTCCATGCCGAAACATAGTCCAACATCCTATTTCTCCTGCACATAAAAGTTCCACATATCAATCCCTTTTTAGAAAACATCAATAAAACTCTCATTAAATAAAACCATCATTAATAAATCATCTTTTAAAGCAATCCATAAATAACATGCTTTTAATGCATTCTCATGTAATTATCCTTTTAGGCGGGCCACCGAACATTTAGGCTTTTGGGTAAAGCTAAACCATCAATTCCAACACATATGCATTGTTACCTGGTACTCGATACCTGACAACTTCATCTTTTACTTAAACAAAATTCACTTGAATCTTGGTTAACATTGGAACCTTCACAAATCCCAAACCTTTACATATAAACCGCAAGAAATTTCCAAACCTTATGCTAAACATTCCAACCAACCTAGCTTTTGGTACTCCACTTTCCAGTGTACCCAAAAAATGGTACATTCAAATCATGAATTATTTCAAGGACTTCCCTTTAACATGAGCTTCTAGTGATCCTTTTCCACCCTTCACCTACCATAAGTATTAAAAAAAATTACTCGGTTCCCCAATATTTACATCCTTGGGGCGTGTTGTGAGACCACACAATAGTACCCACATGTACAAACAATATAATCTCTCACAACTAGAGAAAAGGAGAAAACCTCAAGGGAAAAACTCCTCTCCAAAAGAGAGAAAAGTGAATAAAGGACTAAGAAGCCTCCAAAAAAAAATTGCAAAAAGAAAAGGAACATGTAGAATGTCATTAAAGTATAAATAATTTGTAGAAAATTGTTGAATGATGATTACTATAGTTCTAAAATGAATATCCTCCTTTGAAATAGATCAAGATCAAGATCAGAAAGAAAATAATCTACATGAATGCCTCCAACAATAGTACTTGAATCGAATGGAAAAAATATAGAAGTCAAAGATACAAATTGCACATGGATTTGCATGAGTGACCCCAACAACACTACTCAACCATGCAAGATGCAAGTAAAACATATAGGTACTAATAGTTTGAAGAGCATTGATCAAGTGAATATAGAATGTTGCCTCCAAAAAATAGGAATCCAAGAGTGTGCATATGGAAAATACTTCGTCTCACTGAAAGGAATGGGTAACCAATCGATGTATTTTCCAAGTACATAGGAAAAAATACTAAATCCATAGTACACTCAAAAATGAAACCAAGGAAGCATTAGCACCAACAATAGAAATCCCTCCATAATGCTAACAAGCGAGAGCCAAGACAAGTCCAATGAAACTATTTGTCACTAAGAAGTGCATGTAGGAGAACAAAGAACATCTGAATGCACACATGAGTGTATCTACAACTAAAAAATGTGCAAAACAAGGCACACATGCATGAGACAAGAATCATTGAGATTCAATGTTGTTGTGGAAGGGACACTCACTTTATAAACGTGTGATTGAAAAAAAAGGCCTACACAACCCCCCACGAAGCTTATATCATAGAGTAAGTAAAAAGACACAACAAGATGTGTGAAATCCCCAAAAAAGTGTGTACAATAGTGGCAGTTTATCTTAGTGTGTCTACAAAAGATAAGTTGCATACAAAATATATCTATAATACCCAAATAGGACAAAATGTTGGAAATACATGTAGAACAACTAAAAACAAGTCAACTCATGCAAATATAAAGTTTCCAAGAGCTAAAACATCCAAGTAATTCACTAGAATTTGAAAAAAAAATGAATAAAATGCACTTTGAGAAAAATATAGAAAAATTTCATGCATAGCTATGAAGAGCTCTAAAAGAACTTTCCAATGATGTTGGAATAATGAAAGATAGAGAAACTTGTCAAAAGGTGTGAGCTCAGGAGTGAAAATAGCACATCTAAGTTTGATAGGATATGAAATGTACTAGTAGAAAAATATGGTGATGAGAGCCACACCACTAAAAATTATGCAAAACTAGCTTTTTGATGATATCTCATTTTCCAATATTGATATCGTACACCCAAGTTATGGCCAAAAGAAAAGAAAAAACTACTCTTTTAGGGCATAAAGGGAGCTTGGAGGGGGCCTTGTCAAAAATTTGTACCACTAACAAACTATATTGATGTTAGTATGATTTTGGAGGAATATTTTAGGGAATATTCCCCTTCACTTGGAAAAAATCTAGTTATCGGTTGAATCGAAGATTTGTCACCTCTTGCACCTCTAGGGTTTTGCACCTAAAAGGAGAGAGACAAAGATCAACACTTCATTCAAGAACAAACCCTAGAGATTTAAATGCAAAGGAGATCGAAATCAGACTGAGGGAGAGTTCTAGGGAAGAGATAACAACAAATGAGGGTTCACCACCAAGTGTAAACTTGGAAAACATGAAATGTTTGAAAACACAATGTGATATGCAAACATATATTAAATGACCTAGAAATGCAAATGAAAAAAAAAAATGTAAAACTAAATGTGTGCACCTAGAAATATGTTAAGGATTGGAATGAAGACTAGACATGTTGATTCTGAAATTTTGACCTACTAGGACTCATACGCCATTATGGGTGAATCAGTCCCAGATCTAAAAAATTGCACTAGAGCTTGTTTTAGCTAAATGGGTATCTGAATCTATAGAAATATCTGAAAAACATGTACAGTGGGACTAAGTCACCATTGATGGCGACTTATTCCACTTTGGCTTTTCTAAAAATCTGAAAGTGGGAACAAAAGCTCTCAGTCTGCAATTTATGAAATTGCCAAATTTGGGCCTGTAAGTGACATTTTGTGGATATTTTGACCTAGCCAACAAGGAGATGTCTTCAAAAAAAATTTAACTTATTCTTTAATGATTTCCAAGCCTTCAAAGTGCCTAAATCTACAACCACACAAGGAAAGAAACATAAATGTTGAATGTTAGGGAATAGGGGTTTGCCTCGCTCAAACCCCTTTTAGGTAATTAAACCAAATGAAGAAATACGATGAAGCATGAACATAAAATGAAGGAATTATAAACTTTCCATGATGATATATCTCAAGGATTTCTATAACAATGGATGAAGAATCTACCCTTGAATGTCTGAAAAATGATCTTGAATGCTCTCTAAATGACCTAACCCTAGCTCGCTTGACTTGAGATGGAGAATGAATGATTAGGTGAATGAATTAGGTTTTAAAAGCTTGTTTATATAGGAAATCCACCTAGAATGCTGGTTAATTTGATCCCCAAGGCCGACATGGAGGAAAATTAAACTTAAAACCAAATTTTTCCTTCTCAAACCTCAAAAATGGCCCAAATAGGACTAAATCACCAATTTGGGTGACTTAGTCCCACCTAGATGGAACTCATTTTCCCATATGGGTGACTTAGTCCCACAAGGGCTCTTTTTCCAGCTGGGATGTCAGGGAGTGAATACTTTTAGTTTTTATGTTGATTTTATTGAGTCTTTCATCAAATTAAGCCTCAAGATGCACAATATGGGGGCATAGGGGCCTATTAATGATGATATAAAGAGTTATTAGGGCTAGGGACACAAATTTCAATGTGAAAGTGTGATTAAATACATTCTACAACATTAAAATGAGGTCCACATAGCCTAGAAAGGTACAACATCGAATTTGAATGTGTAAAACACATTACGACACTAGATTAAAACTAAGTTTACTTTACAAGCCTTCTAGATTAATGTGATAATATATTTTATAACATTGAATTAGGGGGGAAATAGGTCCATTAGATTTGAATGCTTAATAAAAGTATAGAAAAGTGTGAAAGTCATTTACAACACTTTACAAAACTTTGATAAATGCATTTTATTCAGTTTGTAAGGGTCTGAGACCTAATGTGGATGTGTAAAACACCTCACAACACTAAATCAAGGCCTCATTAAGTCCAATTTATCATTAATTATTCCCATATCAAGCAAGAAATACTTGTTTCTATGCTACATTTAGCCCCCACTTTAGTGAGAAGATGAACTTGCTTCAAACTCACACTAAAGTATACATTCAAGAGGGGTCCAATTTTACCAATGCGGATGACAAAGGATGACAAAGATCAAGGCATCGGTCAAGCCCCCAAGATCCAAGATCCTAAGTCAACCCATCATAATCATGAAAGGACACACGTAAGGTGAATCATTTTTAGCAAATCAAAATACGCAATCATGCAATGGCAACAACTAGAAGGAAGAGAAGTATAAAAAGGTGGGTCAAGCTTTGATCATTTTTCCAACATGATGTGGATCAGATCTAAGTTGTTTTCCCAAAAATGCATACTCACTCTGAGATGACGAAACTCTTGGGTTTCTATTGGGTGAGAAGTCCTAAAAGGTGAGAAACATACACTCATGGCTAGTATGCACTCACACACACACAGGTGGCTATGGGTAAATTCATGCCTCGGATTGGGCTTCCCACTTGAACCATACCAAAGTTATACCTCCTAATAACTTTGATAAGGCACCACACAAAAATGATCTTTGAGCTCCATGAGGCAAGCAAGACTTTGTATTCTTGAAACTTATAGACATTGTCAATGCAAAATGGTGTAAGGAATGTTCAAAGGGATTTTGCTTAGTTCGTGCTATGTCTCTTCTTAGGAAACATCATGTTTAATGTCTCCAAGAGAGGAAAAGTGCAAATGGTCTAATCTTGTTTCCAATAGAGGACAAATGCAAGGTCTCATCCTAGGAAACATTGTACCGAATGTTTCCAAGAGATGAAATCATAAGAAAAAGAAAATCACACAATGAAATATGAGTGTCGATGTATTTCCCCACTTTAAAGTAGTTGCTAACACCATTATTGTGAGCAATTTCTTTAAAGTAGAAGAATATACGAGAGCTTATTTGGAAAGCCCTATGCAAAATCATATGTTTCCAATAAGCTACATCATGAATAAGTATTTCATATGCAAGTCAACTTAAGGCATGTCGTGCACATCCCAAGCTTGCTCCTATATGGTCATGAAAGGTGATCGACTAGCCAAAAGAGACAACGATAGGTGACATACGAGGACAAGGCTACCTAACACCTTGCCCCCACTTAGTGCAAGACAAGGGTGAGCTGAAATGATTGATAAGATGCATGGTAGAGTGAAAATCAATATCAATTAGAGGAATTAGGTCCCCCCACAAAAGGGAGAGTACCAAAATCCTTAAGATGTTGTATCTTACTACTCAAATCCTTACATTCATTAGCAGAATGACCATGGACTCTATGATAGGCACAAAATGAATTCTTATCACAAAATTTATTTCATTTTCTCGGGGGAAGGGATATCAAGTGATCTTGGAGGAGTATCGACAAGATACCCTCTTGATTAATAGTAGAAGGTGTTATTGTAGTTTGCAACAAAGATATCTCTTTCTTAAACATACAAGATGTCATACCTACGCCAAACCCTTTAGATGTCGATATTTTGTTCTCTCCTTTATAGGAGGGTGTAAAATCTAACGAACTCAAATTATTAGTGTCTTGTGAGATGACATTGACAGTAAGAGAATATTTTTTTGTTTGTTGCATTTCAAGCAAAGGAGAAAAATCAAGACCACTAGTGTCTATCAGTTCAAGATGCACTATTGTGAAAGTTGTCTTAGAAGGGTGTTTTGTGATAGTGTTGATGTTGAGTTCAAGATTTTTTATTTCTATCAAAGGACAATAACCAAGACCATGAGTTTTTTCTTACATGTTAGGATTGATGGGGACATGGATACCTTGTTCCTTAGCACCACATCCTTTTCCACTATATCCAAGTTGTTTCATAAGTTCATAACTTTTTCCATAAAGCTTTTTCATTGATTTTGGATTAGTTTGTTGTTCGTTGTTGAGTTCTTCAAATTTTTTTGTGTAATTTGGTGTCTTATGTTCTAAAGTGGTTGAGGTGGATGTGTTTGAAGGGTCTTTCGAGTTTTGTGTGGACATGATTGTTTTTTTGTTTCCCTTTTGAGAGTCCTTGTTTATGATCTTGTACTCACCCATGAATGTATTTTTGAAATCTAAGGAACCCCAATCATCTTCTAGTAGCTTTGTGACTTGTTCAATGTGTTTTTCTTTGTTGTGTTGTTGTATAGGATCTACTTGTGTGGTTGGTGGTAATGTGTTTAAATTATTCTCTTTATTTTTCTCAGTGTTCAAACAACTATTTGGATCGAGGTCAGCTTCAAGTTTTTGCACTTTGTTGTTGTAAATGTATTTCATTTTATGATGAAGAGTAGAAGGAATTCCATTCATTGCATGAATCCATGGTCTACCTAAAATGAGATTATAGGAAATATCATTAGGCATAACATGGATTGGTGTTTGCAATGTGGCCTTCCCAACTGTAATAGGCAAAGTGATCACACCAAGTAGTTGTTTTCCTACATTTTCAAATCCATGGATAGACAGGAAATTAGGTTGAATTTTTTATTTATCCACATGCAGCCTATCCAAAATATTTACACTACACACATTAAGGGTTGAGCCATTGTCAACAAGGGTTATCTTTATCCCTATTCTTTTGTATTGAGGTATTATTATGAAAGCAACATTTTTTTTTTGCACTTCGAAAGGGGGGAGTTCACTTTGGTGGAAAATAATATCAGCATTCAATCCTTGAATTAAGGTTGTTATTTCATTTGGTTACACATTAGAAGGGATAGGAACTTGTTGTAAGGATTTTTGAAGCATAGTGTGATAGTTAGGTGAATTTTTAATTAAATCCCATAGGGATATCTTTGCAGGAGTATTCTTAAGTTGTCCAACAAGATCATACTCCTTAGTATGTGAAGTTAATCAAGGAGCACTAGGAAAAATGGGTTTAGTTGGGGTGGGTTGTTGTGGTTGCGGATTATTTAGAGTGTTATATGTATGAGCAACAGTATTATGAATCAGTTGCTACGACACATTATTCTTAGGTGGGTAAAGGATAAGTTCAGGTTTGTTGTGATTTTTTTTTGTATGATGGTGGGTAAAGGATTAGAGGATTCTTAGGATGTCCTACGGGGTATGTAGGAGGTCCAGTAATCAAGGGGGGCCTAACGGACACTTGTGCATTCATAACTTCGACAGTGTTGTTTTGATGTATCTCTAATAAAGGGAAATCTAGAATCACCTTTTTATCATTATCTAAGGAAGACACATTAGTATTGTTGCAATTTTCTAGCACCATGATATTCTCCCTAGGAGGAGATTTTTTAGGAGAACTACAAATCAAATGTTCTTGGCGTTCATGGATTGGTTCTTTTAAAATGACTTCATCGCAAGTAGGGGAATGATCAATGGTTGAATTATCTTGCTCAATAAGTGTTTCCTTAGGTGAAAGGGGACAACTAAGATTCACATGATTCTCATTGGTTGTATTTTCTAATATCAAAGAATCTTCCTTACAATTAGAGGAGATACTAGGAGAAGAACAAGTATGATTATCATGATCATGTATGACTTCATTCCTTTGTTCCCTAATTTCTTCCAAAAGAGGGTTGTTATAGACCTAAAAGATTTGATCATCTAACACCAACATACCCTTGTCATTTATAATCTCATCTTCCTCAAAATCACTCTCACAAGCCAAAGGAGAATGGAAATTAGGTAAGGTGATGTTTAGGAATGTGTCTATGATTTCATTCTCTTGTGCTAAAATATCTTCCCAAAGGGGATGAGGAGAAGGACAAACAAGATCCTCATGATTCTCAACGATTGTATTTTCTTTCACCAAGATACCTTTATCATTAAAAGAAGAGGTATCGTGAGAAGAATAAATATGATTATCATGGTTATCTATGTTTGTATGCTCTTCTATCACATCATCCACACAAATAGGAGAGATAGGAGGTGGTGTAAGTTTAAGGAAAGTGTTACTGTTTTCAAGTTCTCTTGCACTAAGAGACTCTCATAACTAGGGAATGCATTGAATGAATGACTAACATGCTTATTAACTATTTTTTTCTTTGACAACTTAGAAAAGACCGAAAGTAACATTTTTGAACAATAATGTATGCAAACTTAAAATACAATGTAAAGGCCTAGAATTAAATGCAACTTTTCAAATTTCACACAAGGTAATGTATGGATTATGTTATGTAATGATCAGAAAATGAAATGTTGTGAATGAAAAGTTGAAATTAAGCAATGCATGAAATGAGCCAAATTAAGCTAGATTTAGTGAAATGCATGTAACAGGAACTTAACCAAATGATATAGATAGTTAATGGTAGCAAAAAAAATCTTTAAAATAGTTTTTTAGTGTTGTAAATGACAATTTCAGGGGTGCAAAGGGACTAAGTCGCCCAAGGTGGCGAATGAGTCCCAGTGGGAATTTTTTCAGAATTTTCAATTTTTTTGGGTTGATTTTTATGTGTTCTCTTCTCTATGATGCAGACCTAAGATGCCAACGCAAAATTTTAGAAATTTCCAATGATTTAAGATGAAAAAATGCAACCTATATGAACTTTTACTCATGCAATGCTTGAAACCCTAGAATGCAAATTAATCAATGCAAACCCTAATGCAAAGTTAATGAAAGCTAATTCTAGGATGATGAGAGACTCCAAAATTAGAAAAATTTATGTTCTAAGGTCAGCTTCACCAAACTGAATTGAATATTTTTGTCACCTCTTGCACCTCTAGGGTTTTACACCTAAAAGGAGAGAGACAAAGATCAACACTTCATTCAAGAACAAACCCTAGAGATTTCAATGCAAAGGGGATCAAAATATGATTGAGGGAGAGTTCTAGGGATTAAATAAAAATAAATGAGGGCTCACCACCAAGTCTAAACTTGGAAAACATGAAATGTTTGAAAACACAATGTGATATGCAAACATATATTAAATGCAAATGAAATAAAACAAAAAATTGTAAAACTTAATGTGTGCACTTGGAAATGTGTTAAGGACTGGAATGGAGACTAGAAATGTTGTTGATTCTAAAATTTTGACCTACTAGGACTCATACACCATTTTGGGCGACTTAGTCCCAGATCTAGAAAACTGCACCATAGCCTAGATTTCAGCCAAATGGGTATTTGAATCTACAGAAATCTCTGAAAAAAATGTATAGTGGGACTAAGTCACCATTGATAGTGACTTAGTCCACTTTGGATTTTCTAAAAACTCGGTGGAAATGGAAGCTCTCGATCTACACTTTCTACTCCTCCAAGTATCTGGATCTGAAACTGCCAAATTCGGGCTTGTAAGTGACTTTTTGTGGATATTTTGACCTAGCCAACAAGGAGATTTATTCAACAAGTTTGCGACTTATTCTTCAATGATTTCCAAGCCTTCAAAGTTCCTAAATCTGCAACCACACAAAGAAATAGATAAAAATGTTTAATGTTAGGGAATAGGGGTTTGCCTTGGTCAAAAACCTTTTAGATAATTAAACCAAATGAAGAAATAAGATGAAGCATGAACATGAAATGAAGGAATTAGAAGATTTCCATGATGATAGATCTTGGATTTTTGTAACTATGGATGAAGAATCTACCCTTGAATATCTGAAAATGGTCTTGAATGCTCTCTAAATGACCTAACCCTAGCTTGCTTGACTTAGGGTTTAAAAGCTTGTTTATATAGGTAATCCACCTAAAATTCCCATTAATTTAATCCTTATGGCTGGCATGGAGGAAAATTAAACTTAAAACCCATTTTTTCTCATTCAAACCTCAAAAATGGCTCAAATGGGACTAAGTTTCCAAGCTAGGATACTTAGTCCCACAGGGGCTCTTTTTCTAGTTGAGATGTCAGGGAGTGAATAATTTTAGTTTTTATGTTGATTTTATCGGGTCTTTGATCAAATTAAGCCTCGGATGCATAATATGGGGGCATCGAGGCCTATTAATGATAATATAAAGAGTGATTAGGGCTAGGGACACAAATTTCAATGTGAAAGTGTGATTAAAGACACTCTACAACATTAAAATGAGGTCCACATAGCCTAGAAAGGCACAACATCCAATGTGAATGTGTAAAACACATTATAACACTAGATTAAAACTAAGTTTAATTTACAAGCCTTCTAGATTAATGTGAGAGTACATTTTATAACATTGAATTAGGGGAAAAATAGGTCCATTAGACTTGAATGCTTAATAAAAGTCTAGAAAAGTGTGAAAGTCATCTACAACACTTTACAACACCTTTACAACACATCAATAAATGCATTTTATTCAGTTTGCAAGGGTCCAAGACCTAATGTGGATGTGTAAAACACCTCACAACACTAAATCAAGGCCTCATTAAGTCCAATTTATCATTAATTGTTCCCATATCAAGCAAGAAATACTTTTTTCTACACTACACTGGTAAAAATCCCATTGTTGTAATATGCTTTGAGGATCTTGAATATGCCAAAAGGATTCTCCTATTGCTTGAAATCATGCCACACCAAAAAATGCCAACTGTATTCCAGAATAGTAGGGAATATTTTGAATTAAATGCTTGTTGGAAAAAAAAATTGCCATGTCAAAAGGGAAAAAGTGGTCTCCAACTTTGAAGAGTCGACAGTTTTTATGCCATCGACATAATATGTGTTGGTCAACGCTATTTATAGCACTAGATGCTATATATAAGACTTAGTGCTATATTTAGCATTGAGTATTAATAAAGCACTAATCTTTAAAAAAATAAAAAATTTATATGTACAACTGTACAAGCCCCTATGCAAAAATAATTTTCCTCAAAAGTGCCCATCAGTGAAATAGGACAAATTTAGTCAAAATTCATCTATTTGGCCTCCTAAACACAATAGTGATTTCCTTTTTGCTCCAAAATGCACCTAAAAATATAAATATTTTAGCTTTGAAGCCCTATAACCCTAGTTGAAGAAAACTCTCAAAATTTGAGAAGAGAATGTTTGAATCCATGCATTGATACCATGTTAGATTTGTGAAAAAACATACAAAAAGCAAGATCAAACAACAAACGAGAACATCTTCCACACATGAGAGTTGCAAATATTTTTTTGTTATTTCCTCAAAAAGAAAGTACTTACAGAATAAACATCAAGAGTCTACTTAGGGTTAATACAATGAAGGAGAGTGCTTATAAGAGAAAACTGTAAATGAGAAAGGGAAATAATCATGAAAAATGCCAACATCACATGTGTTGAGACAAAATGATCTAATAATAGTTCACTCTAATAAAAGAAAAAGGAACTCTTAATTTTTAGCTTAAGTGCATGAAGTGAAAGTAGCCTAATAATTGATTATTAGCTAATGCATGATTGTACTCTAATATAAAAGAGATAGGATTAAATATAGACTAAAGGAAAGAACTTGGAAATAGAAACTGGGAGATGAAAATAAATACTTATACACTATAGATAAGGAATGAAAAGCTAGTAAAATAAAGGACACATATGTGTGCACCTATAAATGTATTTCAGTTGATGGGACAAATGTTGAATGTAGTTGAGAAACTAAATTTTAAATATGAAAGTAATTAGAGACATTGAAAAATTCATCCCTATGTGGTTGAAAAATGATGTTAGCACCAATTGTTTTTTCTAGTGCCCATAATGACTTGAAATTTGTAAAACATATATATCTTAACCTTATATGTATTTTGTATTTTTCTTTGACTGTCACAAATTGTAGATCCTTCTATGAATAACATGCAAGGAAATAAATAATGGAAGCAAAAGTGCGAGAGGAAGGTGGGAAGTATAGATTTTAATTTCAAATGTAGTGGAGTTGCATATGGTAGCAAGTTGATTGTTGGTTGTGCTACTACTGAATCAGTGTTGAATGATAGTTTTCCTATTAATAAGGGCCCAGTGTGGGCCTTTTAAAAGATGTATAGATTGATTAAAAAATAAATAAATAGAGAAGTTCCAAGGATGCTTTGGTACCACTAGTCCTAGTGGGTACATCATATGTTTTTGTTCTCAAGGAAAATGGTGTGGGTTTGTGTGTTGAAGAAAAGCAACCCAATGGTATCGAGTGTGCAAATCCCCCTGATCGATGGTCAAGCCATTTTGGCTCTAAAGCAAATGGGAAAATCTCTTCCCCTCCTATTCAGGTCTCCTCAATATTGGACTTAGGTGAGTATATTATTTCTATTCTAGATTGTTTGGTTGAAAAAGGTGTTTCTCTTATGGATTTTTCGTTAGTTGGGAATTTTTTGGGCCCTAGACTAAATATTTGTGTGATTTGGGCATGGGTTAACAAGAAATACCACACTAAAGGGAAGGTAGATAGTGTGGCTATGGCCAAAGATTTCTTCTCTTTCACTTGTGAAGAGGACTTGGGGGAAATCCTATCAAAGGATCCTTGGCTCATTGGTAAATGAATATTAGCCTTCAAGAAATGGGTTTTGGGCTTGGATGTCTCTAACTATCCTTTCAACTCGGACCCTATTGGGTAAGATTACTATGCCTCCCAATGGAACATTGAAATGAAGAAATTTTCAAATGAATTGCTAGAACCTTTGGTTAGCTAGTTTCAATTGATGAGATGATGCTATTGGGACTCTAGTATTTGGTAGAATTTGTTTCAATGTGTAGTAGTCAAAAAATTCACCAAATTCGGTAAATATAATTGTTACCAATTTTTTGCTACAGCTCAATTGGTGGAGATGGTTGAGTATTGTTATATCTTAAAGTGAAATTATAGTTATTTCTACATTAAGCTTAAGTTTTGTTTGCACTTTGTTCATTATTCTTTAAGGGACAGTCACACTTTGAAAAGAAGAATTAGAGTTTCAGAAGTGCTATTCAATGAAGTGCAGAATTGAGCATATAAACAACAAAGCATTTTTTAAATGCTTTCATTTATTTCATAAAGTGATTCATATTTACATAGCTTCATTTGATTGCAAGAATCCAAACGATATTACAACATTGCATTGAGATGCATTTTATAAGATGAAATCAAATATCCACACAAGCCGTGGATGGGACTATCACAGTGCATCATTAATAGCACACTACATTATGGAAGATGCAAAAGAAGAAATCACATAAGTAACAACATAATCATCATTGCCTGATTGGCTAATGGTTGATGCTGAAATGGTGCACCTTTTGTCTTCTCGAGCTCCATTGACCTATAAGAGAAAAGAGGGGGATGTCAGAGGCTCTGATTAAGAAGATACCTATATGAATCACCAACAATAATGTAGCCTACTATCAATCATACATTGAAACACTCAAGTGAAAGTGCAAAGAAATAAGCTGAAGAAGAAACATCAGTATGATCATCATATCTTGTTTTTATGCTAACATTTTTTGTTTCCTTGTCCAGGTATAGGGAAAATCACGATGTTGTTTATTATTCGAAGACCAAGCATGTGGAGAAAAACAAGCTCCCACAAGGGTAGAGCTCAGCATGCTACCCCACATACATCATAAGCAGGCCGAGAAGGATATTGCAACCATAATATTCATCAAGAAAGTAAATATACAACCAAAAGAGTAAAACAGAGTTTGTCTTTCAAGCTATCAAACCAACTATTCACTCATAGCAGTCAAAATGTTTTTGAAAGCTACAGGAGAACAGTGGGTTTAATCAACTTAGTCAAGTCAACTCAGTACAGTACATCATCTTCATAGTTTAAATCACAGTGTTTTGTTTCTTATGAGTGAACAGGTATACATAATGCCTAATTACAAGAAGCACCGTTCAATAAAGAAGATGAAGGTATGTATGATTTTCAATTTTTATTCTCAGGAAAGGTATTCGTACATGAAATAGTTTTTCTCTTATTTAATCAAGACAAGTAAAATATTTTCAGCTTCCATTTGAATAGTGGGAGGTGACAGGGTTAAAACAAGTGCATGATTCAATGACAAACAACCAGTTTCATTATGGCTGGAAATGCAAATGACTGCTATGAGTATATTTTTTGTATCACTATTATTTGGAAGAAGACAACTAGAATACCTAATGTTGTCCTATCATTCACTTCTTTAGTCATTCAAATATACTTTTCAAAGGTAGGCTACACAAGAATTGTAATGTCAAGGTGTTTCCTCCAGAATGAACAGAACTCATACTAGATATGGCATGAGTGAAAGTACATGATTGTGAATGCATAAGTAGCGAGATGGACCAGAAATTTTCAAACTCAAATCAAAGATATTTTTGTGTGAAAGGATGATGTGAGCAGTATGAATATGACAGTTGAAAGATCTTCAAGAAAATATAAATATATGAAGGGATATTTATTAGAATGTTGAATGTATGTGCCCTGGTTGAGAGATAATCCAAATTTCTTCAAGGTTCTAGTTTCTCATTTAGATCATCTACAGGAAGAGATAGGATTATGACTTCATTTTCTGAATACCACATCAGGGTTTTGAGTAAAATGCAGTATATTTGAAGTACAGGGGGTCCATTTGGGAAAGTGAAGTCAAGAAATATGCTTCGGAATTTCAAAATCTTAGAGTTCAATATGCTTCAGGTTTTTTTTTTAGCATTCTCATGGAGAAAACTGGGAAAAGCAAAAAATACCATAATATATGGTCATTTTTGTGGAGCAGCAAGAGACTTTTTCTAGAATTTCATATACCCACTTTTGGGGTTTGATTTCAAATTTAAGGCCATGTTCAAAACATAGATTGCTTCAAAATACAACTTTCAGTGATGCCCATATCAGTTTTTGCGTTTCAGAATACAAATAATTGAAATAGCATTTCAAATGATTAGTAACAATATCATATGTTCGCGTCCAGAAAGAGAGGAGTGCAGTGATGAAATTAAAATACATTAGAAATTATGTTTTGGTCATGGCCTATGAGGCTCTCTTTTCATCAAAAAGCTCAAGGAACGGAGAGAAAGCAAATAAAATCATTGTTAAACACTTACTCCAAGCTGTGAAGGCTGTATGTGACCAAGATTAGAGAGAAAAGGAGCTCGACTGAAGGCTCGAATGGAGAATATTAGTTTTCATTCAATTTTCATAACACCCATGAGAGGGTTCGAACTAAAATATAGATTTTTCCATATACCCACATCGTGTTGCTACAAGAAAAACAAAATGCAAAAATAAGGGGTGGGTCGAGCCCAATTTTTTAGTAATGAATGGCATGCCTAAGTTTTGTAACTGCAAGTGAAAAAGAAGTAAAATTATCATGAGTCGAAGCTGGAATACAAAAAGGAGTGCATTTTCTTCACAGACAGCAAATACCCACATTGGGGTTCCAAGTTAAGTGTACAGATTTTCATCATTTCCAGCTTACCCATATGGGTATTTTATCAAAACAACAGGATAAAATTTTTATCATATCTACAAGATAAACAAGATGAATACAAATGAAAATCGTAAGGGCCAAGCTTCAGAATAAGAAAATATAGTTTTATTCGATTCTCATGATACCCATATAGGGGTTTGTTCTCAAATGTGAAGAAAGGAGGAGATCCCTATTTTGGGTCAAGCCCAAAAGCTCTAAAAGATACTTTTCCTGAGATACATATGGTGCGACTTGTGTATGGCTGTGATTTCATAAATAAGAGAAATTTTCTTTAAGTTCTGAAGAATGAAATATATGCTTTGAGCCGAACTTACCATTTCAAGTTTGTATGAGAATGCTTATAGTCGTGGCCAGAGCTATACTAGAGTCTCAAACCCCATGAAAAATATCTAGTGTGAGCTCGTGTAGGGTGTGCAGTGGAGATAAGGAACACAAAAATAACAAGAACGAAAAAATAGGATTGATCATATTATCATCTTATGGCCATGGCCTGTGAGGCCTTCATAATCATCCAAAAGAGCCAAGAAATAAAATAATGATAACCAACGCTTACCATGAGTAGCAAAGGTCAATCTTGGTGAAGTTTCGACCACAATGGAGCTGAAATACCTTAGGAAAAATAGAACCCTAACTCTTATATGGTGGCCAGCAAGAGATAAGGCAAGCACAGAGTAATGAAATACAAGTAAAGATCATAGGTAATGTATGCACAGGCCACAGCCTTAGAAGGCCATTTTTTCCCTTCAAATCGATGGGAAAAACTATAGAATTAAATGAAGACCACTTACTAGTAGAGAATCAGCTATTTTGAAGTTGAAGTCTTCGCTTCTAAGGCATTCACAAGCTGCAAGATCAGACTTTCATGGTGGCGGCGTGCTCTCTCAGGTAGAGAAAGGTTTTCCAAGTGATGGTTTAGAAAATGAGATTATTTTTAGGGTTTGACTTCTTTTGTCTCATGCCCTAATTCGAGCCAACATTATAATTATCTGGAATATTCATATTCGACTTTAGCATGTGGGGGATTTGAATTTAGTTTGTTTTTGCATTATGAAATCAAAATCTAAAGCTAATGTTTTGAAGGGCCGAAATTTCATATGCCTAGGTCAAGCTTTGAAGAGTGATGGTCTTATTTTCCTAGGACTTAGGGTTTCCTTATTTAAATTTTGGCAATGTAAGGGACTGAACTTAGAGAAATTTGTGATTAATGATGCCTTGGTGAGGAGTTGATAAGGGAGGATATATTTGATTTTAATTGATTTTGAAGAAATCAATTAGAGTTGTTGATAAGAGAAAGTGATATACTTCGATATTTTTATGATTTTTTAAAGAAAATCAAAGCATTGCATTGGTGAAAAAATAATGTAATTCTTTTTGCAAAAATAGACAAATTGTAAAATCTGCAATCATGTAAAGCAGAAGCATAAAGCAATCTTTTATAAATTGTTTTATGATTTCTTGCTATTTTTAGCAGATTATATTAACTTTTTCCTCTTGGTCGAGTTTGAGCTTTATCTTGGAGAGAAAAGGTGTTTTTCTAGCTTTTAAAGCAGATTCAACCTATTTTTAGAGGCTTTACAGTTTGATCATAAAAGCAATGTGCTTTTTTCTGCTTTTATGCAGTCTTTTGAGGCAATTTGAAGTTTTTTTCTTTGAGCTTCCTTGTGAGCTCAGATTAAGGTTTCTTGAGAGATATATTTTTGAAAAGACTTAGTCTTTTTCTCTCTTCTTAGTTCAGGATACAGTTTCTTGCTCTTAGCATTCTAGAGCTTATAAACTCTATTATACTCAGTTCAGACAAATACTCTTTCAATTTTAATAAAGCAACAGATTTCCTCCTTATTTTTTGTCTTAATTTTTGTAATGGCAATCTAATGTGTTTGTGTTTCAAACTTGAATCCTTTTGTCTTGCTATTGTAAACCTTGTTTAGAATTACATGTTTCAGGTTGCATGTTGTGTTAGTTTTTCCAGATCTTCATGCAAATCACTAATGAAGTATGTGCTAATGAGATTGTGAGGATTACTGTGATAGAGAAGCTGTCATGAGTGGTTAGGTCTGAATTTTAATAAGTTTGGTGAATCATCTTTAGTCATAGGCTTTATTTTCAAGTTATCCCTTTACCACTTTTCCTAGAAAATACTTAGAATAATATTCATCATTCGGAGAACCAGCTCACTCTGGAGATTCCTTCTTCAATCAGATCACCCACATCTGAAGAAAGTTTACATGTTTCAGTAGATTGTTGAATCTTGTATTCAGCAGGGTGCAAATCTAATTGACAACAATAATATCTAAAATAATGGATTGGAAGTAAGTGGTGAATTTTGAAACTTTACCTTTTGATTGCTTCCACTATAAAAGCCTAGAGATTGGGATATAAATTGCTTGAGTAAAATTTAAGAGACCAAATCCAAGGTTTGAAGGGCTAGGGAAGGTAAGGCTGTGAATTTTCTCAAATGCAGAGCTTTGAAGTAGATCGGAATGGAAATGAGGGCATGTTGCAACCCCAGTTGCTCTTGAAGGTCCCCTCTCCTAGTCATAGAGAAACTACAAGACTTAGGTCCTTCACCGTTATTGGGATATTTTTCTATTGACAAGACTCTCATCTCCACTTTGATGTTGGATTATCTTTGTTGGGTGATCCCACAATACTGGTTTACAATTTTTGGCCAAACTGGACATTGAATTGATTTTTTTAAACTATATCTTCACTTTCAGGCACCTACAGCGACTAAACTGTGAGGAATTTGAAGATGATGCAAGCTAGTGATTTGTGAAATTTTCTCTGTAGATTCTAAATATGTTTTTTTCAAAAAAATTGGAATGAGATTGCACTTCTTTTTCCATCTCCTTAGAAAACTATTTGCTGACAGTAAACACCATTTTTAAAGAGTGGTGTCACTGGCTAACACATAACTTTTTTCTATGAAGGATAAAATTCTAACTTTTTTCAATTTAGATTTGTAACTATGATATCTAGTGCATGGAATTGGTTTCATAGCATTTCATTAAATATTTTTTTCTTAATTAAATTTCAAAGTCAAACCTTGTACAATTTAGACATGATTCATTGGCTAAAGCATAAAAAAATTTGTATGTATCAAAATTCATTTTTTTGTTGGATCAAGGACATCAATATCTAGTGCACTGATATTTTTCAAAAAAAAATTGATAATCTACAATTTTTCCACATGTGCAGAGCTAAGAGCTTGATTTTCGATGAAAACCTATGTTTAATCAGACTAAAAAATAAAATACACAATAAAACCAAAACATATTAAAATTATATTCGATGGATAGCTTGTTTTGAGGACTACCATCATCCAATTGGGTCTATGAAGTCTCCTCCATTTTCATCCTCAACCCAAGCTTCGAAGGAAAAAATTTTGCAGAAATTTGGTACAAGAGGGGGAGAAGGGGTAAAAAGGGGGGTTCGCTCGAACGGGGGTTCGAGCGAACCCCCCTTGACCTTTCGAACAAATGGGAGTTTGCTTGAAGGGGGTTCAAGTGAACCACCCTTTTTACAAAATTTCTATTGTTTTTTATTCCAAGAAACATGAAAAATGAGGGACCCAACATTTAATAGGGTTTGCTCGAGGGGAGGTTTGAGTGAACCCTTATTGGGTTTGTTCGGACCCTAAGTTCATTCATACCCCCCAAAACCCAAAATTTTCTTCATGGGGGAATTTTTTGCAATTTTGCTTCCTGAACAGAATTGTAAACCAGTTTTGTAGGATCACCCTGTTCCTCTTTGGGCCTTGACTCTGTAAAGAAGAAGATAAATTCCATGTGTTCGAGAGATGGAAATGTTTCCCCCTCTTAGTCTCTCTAGGGATTATAACTTTTAGGTGGAAATTTTGTGGCCTAGTATTTTCCTTCTCAAGAGAAAATGATAGTGGAGCTCGAGATTCCAAGGAAAGAGGGCTTGCTCACCCCATTGGAGAGACCCTTTATTGTGGTGAAAGATAAGAATAAGAAGAAACTTCCTAACTCACCTACATTCTCTCAAGGAGTGGTCACTAGGAATAGACAAAAAGCAGACTTTGGTTCAGAGAAAAGGGGCCAAGGTAGATCCTCCTCTCAAAAAAATAGAGAAAAGGAATGTAAGCAAGAGATTGTGAAGGGATTCAAAAAACTCTCTTTGATATGTGCTCTAAGAGCACATCATCTAAGTGTAAATGAAGAAAATTTCATGGAATATTAGGGGACTAAATCATGTTCATAAACATGATCTCCTAAGAAATATTATTCGAGATCATAAACCAGATATCTTGTTAATCCAAGAGACTAAGATATAGAGTGACAAGACTGAAAAATGAAGAACTGTTTGTTCAAGGATTGTGGTTTTCACGGTTTTAGATCAAAGTGGGCTTCAAGGGGAATAGAAAAATTTTGGAACTTGAATATTGTTAGAGGAGCTGCTCTAAATGTTGGTTCTAATCATGTTAATACTCAATTTTTTCATCTAAAGGATAATCCCTCTTGGATTCTCTAGTGTCTATGCTCCTAATTTAAAGAAGACTAGAAAAAGACTATGGAATATGTTGGGCTATTTTAAGCTTACTCTTCAAGGAAGTACATGGTTGGTTATGGGTGACTTGGACACCCCTCTAAAGATGAATGAGAAAATGGGAGGATCTCAAATTCCATTAGACAACAAAATGAACTTGTTGAAGTTTATCCATGAGAATGCTCTTTTTGATTTAGAGTTTTAGGGTGCCTTTTATACTTGTTCTAATTGTCAGATGGGATCGGATCTCATATAGGTCAAATTGGAATATGCTCTTATCTCTATGGACTAGTTCTCTAGTTACTCTTGTGCTTTCTCTACCTTAACAAGATTTAGATCAAAACACTTCCCAATTTCTTTCTCTATTGAGAAATTTGGAAAAAAGAAAAGGTTTCCTTTCATATTTGAGAGTATGTGGTTGAGGAATTTGGGTCTTAAGGAATGTTTGAGAAGCTAGTGGTATATTAATATTGAGGGATGTTCTATGTTTAGAGTGACCAAGAAATTCTCTTATGTTAAGTTTATGGTTCAAAAGTGGAATAAAGTTTTGTTTGGTCAAATCAAAGACTTTGTTACAAAAATGTTGGATGAGGTTCAACATGAAATCCAAGACAAGGGGGTGGACTCTTCTATTCAAAAGCAGGAAAATGAGCTTCTTTTTAGATACATGATATCATTATAAAAGAATAATACTTTTGGAAACAAAGATCTTAGGCTATTTGGTTGAAAAGTGGAGATTGTAATACTAATCTCTTTCATATCACTTCCCTCAAACATAGGGCTACTAATAGAATTAGTTATATTTAGGTAAATGGTTCTCTCTTTAAAGATGATGGAGAAATCCATAAGGATATTTTGGAGCTCTTTTCCAATGTTTTAACTGAGGACGTGGTCTATGATCGAGCAAGTGAGGATCAATTTATGGGGGTTATCTCTAAAATTGTTTTTTCATTTCGAGGAAATAATACCCCTAGCCTAGATGGTTTCCCTCTTTTCTTTTTCCAATCCTTTTAAGATATTGTAGCAAAGGATATTGTGAACACCACCAAGAAATTATTTGGTAGTAGGAGCTTGTTGAAAGAACTAAACTTGACCTTTCTTCTTCTAGTGCCAAAATCTCTTGGTGCTAAAGAATTTGGAAACTATAGGCCTATTAGCCTTTGTAACCAATTTTATAAGATCATTTCTAAGGTTCTTATGGTTAGATTGTAGTCTATTCTTTTGGAATTAATCTCCAGACCCACAAAATGGGTTTGTAAATGGAAGATAGATTTTAGACTCCATAATTTTTGTTCACAAAATAGTTTTCTCTCTTTCGGTGAATAAGAAGGTTGTTTTCTTTTAAAAACTATACTTAGTGAAAGCTTCTTTCTAGGTTAATTAGTGGTTCTTAACCAAAGTGATGGCGAATTTTTTTTTGGTAACAAGTTTATTGACCTTATTGGCCAACTTATCTCCTCCCCTAAGTTTTATGTGATTGTTAATTGGTCACCCTCTGAATTCTTTGAAAGATCAAGATGGATAATATATAGGGATACCTGATTTCTCCATTTCTCAAGTTATCATTATGGTGGAAGACCTGGGTAGATTCATTCAAATGGAGGTAAATGAGGTTCTCTTAAAGTGATATATGTATCATCTCTTTTTCCTCCTTGCTCACATCAACAAATTTTTGATGAGACAATTATAATGGAGGAAGCTTTGGTGAAGGAATCCAAGAAGTTAAAGTCCATTCAGTTGTGTTATGAGAAGGTGTCTTGGAAATAAATCAATCTCCCTATGAGCAAAATTTTCTTCCTCAATATTCTCGTGCAACTTCAAGTGAAGTTACCTAGTATACTTCAATATAAAATGTGAAGTTTTCCTTCATCTTATTTGGGTCTATTGGTATCTATGAATAAAATACCTATTTATTTCTAGTTAGGGTTTCTTGATAGATTTCATTCTAAATTAGCTAGTTGGAAGGGTGTTGTGCTTAGCAAGTAAAGTTCAACTTATTAAAGCTATTGTTGTTCATTTTTTGCACACACGCCCTACTGAAAGCAAGGACCCTCTTTTCTTGCGTTTCTTTCTTGCTTGATTTTCATAGGGTCCTGACTTCATCCCCTTAAGGGATAAGTCTCTCGGTCTTGGTTTTGTTTTTCCTATGTGCTTAATGATAAATCTGCATTTAAGATGCTATTTTGCAACTTCATGTGATGGTATAGCTCTTGGAAACTAATCCTTGTTTAACAAAAAAAGGAGTTCAAATTGAGGGAAATTTGATGAAGTACAAAGGAGGTTTGGTAATTTTGAGGTACCTCAGATTACCTGAACCTTAATCCGATCAGATAATCTGAGCTACCTCGGATCACCCAAGTCCGGTCCCATGTCACATTTTTTAGTTTCCTTCAAGCACCCGTACAAGCATTTATTTCTTGAGTTAATGAGATTAAAAGATCATTTTGCAAATAAATTGAGAAAAAAAGGGTCATTTGGTCATATCATATTCTTAAGTGCTTGAAGTTGGGAAGGTCTTCACTTCCCTGCATTTGATTCATTCACATGTGATCACTCTTGAGCTCAAAACATCAAATACAAGTCAGTCATTGAATCCCCTTTTGTGGTATTCCATTGCAAGGTATGTCGTTCACTCTCATCGGATGGTCTTTGATACATTTCATGTTTTGTTATCGATCCTCATGGTCCGAGTCAGCCCTTTTATTTCTTGAGTCTTAAAATTTGCAGTGTGCTTCATGTTGAAGTCTAGGGTTTTGATATATAGCTGAGTTATTCTAAATTATTGAAATGGGGTTTCACTTACATTGAATCTAGTGTCGAAAATGTGTTGAGTGCTCCTAAAATCCACCTAAAGTTGGCTTTTACATGATTGAATTTGAAATGTTGGATTGTCTCCCTATTTTAACTAATGGAACAAAGCCCTAGTTTATTTATTTATGAGTTTGTTGAGAATGATTGATATTGATCATCTTAAAGAAATTGGTGTGATTGATTTATCCTTCTTGAAATGTCGATAATACAATCCTAGGAGGATTCAATGTTTACCTTTCGTTGATTCGAAGAAAACAAGATTCAAACACTTAGCAAAAATTGTAGTCTCGAGCAAGGTTCAGAAATTTCGAGGTCACTCAAATTTTCTAAGCTCTAATCCTCCAGGAGAATCCAAGCCCCCTCGTATTATCCAAGTCCGTCTTATGCTTGAAATCCTGATCTTTATGAGGTGAACACTTAGTCAAATTTTGATTTTGGTATCTAATCGGTAAATCCAAGTGGGCTCAGATTACCCAAACATTAGTTCACCTGAGTAATCTGAGGTCCCTAGAAATACTTGAGCCCCTTGAATGATAGAACTTTCGATGCATGAAATCACTTGATCTTTGGATAGGAGTAATGGAAAAGTGTCTTTGAAGTGATCAAAGCTTGAGTGTGTTCGACTAGGTTGATAAACTTCATTCATCATCAATTCCACCTGAATAATAGTGAAAACTTGGTTAACTAGCTAAATTCAGAAAATCTGAGCTTGCTTGGATTAGCCGAACCTTAGTCTAGCCAAAAAATTTGAGCTAGCTCGTATTATCCGGAATTTATCCATTCATTGTGTATTTCAATTACCATTCATAAATGAGTGGCATATGATGATTTCTTGACATTTATTGATGGATACCAATTCATTTGAGTGTGATTTACTTGTATATCATTGCGGAATTTGATGAAGTTTGCATTGTGTTTCCATTAGAGTTTGAATTGTTATTAGCTTAAGTTAATGGCATTATTATCTCATGCTTCATGAAATGGATATAATATGTTGTACTATATTTTTGGTGATTATGGTCCTTTCACTAACAAATGCAGGTTGAGGTTAGTCCTAACAAAACCACCAAGAAAAAATCCGCTCTAGTGTAAAAAGAAGTTAGGAAAAGACAAGAAAGGATGAAGTGTGATTTCAAGGGCATTTGGCTAGAGACCAATATTTCTTCTACATGGACAAAGATAGTAGATACAAACATGGGTCATGTGGATTATGATGATTTTCAGCAGAGGATCTTTGGAAGGTATCCCACTCCATTGGCACAGATCATTACTCACACTGGATTAGCACAAGCAGCAGGGTTCCGTCCAACACAACTATGTCCTAAGTTGGTCTTGGAGTGTGCAAAGAATTATATATGACTCTAGGACAAGAATCATAATTGGGCCACAAGGTAGAGTCATGGCTAACTTAACTAAGGAGTCCATTACAGAGGTCTTCAACATTTCCTCTCATCACAAGCTCATTGAGGAAATAAACATTGGGGAAGCAATAAAGTTATATGAGGAAGACCCCAATAGAGATTTGGAAATCATGAACAATGCATGGATACTGAAGCCTAAGCCACACTACTCAAAGCTGCCAAAGCAACTACACAAAAGTGATTTTAAGCTGGAGTACCATAACATCATAACACTTTTGGGTAGAGACATGGGAGTGGAAGAAGTTTACATCTTTCAGACTTGGATGTTCTATACCATTACACAGATTGTGGCAAACAAACATTATCATTGGGAAATAATCATAAGCAAAAATTTGGATGCCCAACTGAGGAGTGTACAAGAAACTAATAGGTTCACCATGACCTTGTATCTTTTCTACATGTTGGCACACAAGACTAAGTATAAGGGTCTTAGCTACAAAGGAATCATAGGGAAAGACAGAGTATGGGATGTGTACCCACAACTACAACACAAAACATCCAACTACATAAGAGCTAGCAATGATTCCTTTTTCATGTATATTCCAAGACCACTCCAAGATGCTCTTCATATCAGGGATTCTTTAGATTCTATGGATTTGATCAAGCAATATGGCCAATGGTTCATCCAATTCCAAAGGTTCACATACATCTAGGTACAGGTATCTCTAGTTGTTCCTCTTAGACTACCCAGGTATCCAACCAACAAACTCCTAATGCTAGAATTGACAAGATACATGGTAAGCTTTGAAGAAATCCTACAACTAGATATAAAGAAGAAATGATTGGGATCAGAATTCCCACTGAGAATGGGGACTTTGGAAGCTTTCCCTTCTATTCAAGGTGCTCAACATTCTAAGCAGGAGATGGCATAATTTGAATTGTATTCTCATACAAATAGGAGTAATTTTTATCCATATGGAAAGGCAATGAAACAGGCCAATAGAACTTTCAGGCACAAGGACCAAATTGAGGACTATTGGGCCAATTGTCGGGATGAATTTGAGGCTATAAGGAGAAGGTTCTCAAGGCTTCCTTTGAAATCAATCAGACTATACAGAGTTGTAGAGGTGCTTGATCAGGTGCAAGATGATGATGTAGACATGCTCCAACACCATGACTTTGAACCATACAGAAACATGCCATTACCTCCAATTAATTGGTCTGTGGAAGAAATAACAGATTTGAATCAGGTTATTGAACTAGTAAAGTACTCCAAGTTGTGGGTAAAACACAAACTATTAGAACTGGAAGTAGAAGGTGTCAAGTTCACCTATGACTTAATGGGAGACTTGGAGTCTCAGGATGAAGAGAAAGCTAAAACCAATAAATAGAGTGAAGTTGCTCAACCCCATGAGGAGGAAGTCCATGGAGAAGTAGATAAACCAATGTATATCAAGAGGATAACAAGGAGCAGAGCACAAGTAAAGCAAGGAGAAAAGCCATCTCCTAAAATTATGAAGGCTCTTGAAGTTAGCACCATGATAGGAGAAGGTGAAACCTCACAACCAATGAGGAAAAGAAGGATAATCACAGAGAGGCAAAGGGTTGCTAAAGCAAGGAAAGGTGAAGTTGCTATAGATGCTCCTTTTGCAACAAAAGTTATCGATTTAGAAAGGTCAAGGGAAAATCCCCAAGTGTATGTTAGAAGAAACTCTCCTAAGCTAAAGGTTGCTCTAGTGGAAGAAGTCAAGGCTACAGAGGAGGAGGTGCAAGATGAAGAGGCACCTACCGATGATATGGATAAGAGAGCAACTACAGGAAATAATTCTCTTGTTCCTTCTCCATATCAAAATATGCAAGCTTTTGAGGAAGAAATCCATGAAGAGGGGAACATATCCAATAATCTTGAACAACTAAACGAAGAAGATGATGATATTTCCACTCCTGGTAGTGGAGAATGGAGGAAATTTGTACAAGAAATAAGAAAATCTACCTTTGAAGCAAAAAGTAAGAACATAGAGTATGAGGTTGTTCAAGGAAAGGCATCAAAGTCCCTTGAGAGGGTAATAATTCATGAGCTAGAGGATCACCCTAAGGCAGGGGAGAATAGAGAAGAAGTTACTAATAGTCCTCATTAGGAGAAGGAAGAACAGGAAAATCAACCAGAGATAGAGAAAAATGTTGAAGAAAATGTGGATGATAGTCCCAATAAGGAAGTGACAACTGAACCATCTACAACTCCTGAATGGTTGGAGAAGAGGCTTAGTAAGAATCCAATAATTGTATAGGAGGAAGCCCCAAGCTGGGACAATTTTCTTGAGCAATGGGGATAGCCAAAATAGAGGAAGACAGCCAAAACTGTCTCAAAGATCTCAACAAATGAATTCAATAATAGGATTATTCATGTGGTTGTTCCTGCAGCAAATAAATTCAAAGATGAAGCTAGCCCATCTGACTATAAGGTGCAAACTATCAACTTAGGGGCCACTACTAAGGAACAAGAAAAGGAGTTCCAAGAATCTTCTCAAGCAATTTTGAGGAGGTTAGATAAAGAAACAAAGGAGAAGGAAAAGTTGAAAAAGCAATTAAATGATGTCTATAAATATGTACAACATTTAATGAAACCTTTGTAGACTATGGGAAGTGAAGGAATTTTGTCAGAGGGATTGTTTCCTAAGGAGTCAGTTTCTAAGATTGAAAGGTTAAAATCCTCTGTGCATTGCACACATAGTTGGCTCCAAGATGTTAGTAGTAGAGGAGATGAAGCAATTGAGCAGATTCTGAAGATATACACCAATGCTTCTGATTTTCTTGAGCATACTTCAAAAAAATTTGCAGGTTGTAACAAAATTGATGAGTCAATTGTTGATGAGTTGAAGAAGACTTTGCAGATACCTAAACATGAATTGGCTAAGCTAGATGTCTTTTCTCAAGATGAAATTGGAAAGATAAAGGAATGGATCGAGGTTTGGAATTACAGTAAGGAGCTTCTCACAAAGGCCTTAAAGAAAATAATGAAACTACAAGGGAAGATGAAGGAAATATACAACAACTACATCAGTTTCTTGGAGATAATGACTTGAAGGAGGAAATTTGGTAAGAAAAACATGAACATTGGTAGATTGCAAGGATGGTGGCATGAGATATATTCTCCTTCTGATAGTACTTCCATTACTAAGGAAATTTTGGAGGATGCAGTAATCTATATTTCAAAATTGGATAAATACCATGAGTTGCAAATGGAATGGAATAAGGTAATGCCTCAATACTTGGAAGAATTTAAAAATCATAAAACTAGAATTAATTTTATTCTAGTTCCAAGCCCAAAAGATGTGAAAGAAATATTGGAAAAGGCCAAGGAATTATCCAATAAATTAGAAGACAATTAGGAGGGAGAAAAGGAGAATATTCAATAGGCAGTTGCCTAGGTTTTTGTGCTAGACATGTGACCTCCAATAGCTAGTTGGGTGACCTCGAGTTTTGTGCCATCGGGAGGATATTTTTGAAAGAACCCAGGCCGACCTAGATGAAGCCTCAAATATTAAATGAAAATTTTATTTTAATTCAAAACTTTCTAGGTCGACTTTCCTGGCTGACCTATTGATGTAAACCCTAAATTGGGCTCACCTAGTCAAGGATTCTATATAAATTAAGGCTCAAGCCTCCTTTGTAATGGTTAGAATCAGTTAAGTCATAGTTGCTAGAGCTAGAAATGAGTTAGGAGTTGGCATTTTCTGAGAGCAAGTGTTGTTACATTAAGGATACTTGAATTGTTGCAACATTGGGTGATTCAATATAAGTAAAGACATTGGTCTTTGGTGCTCTTTCTTGTGTTGTTTCATATTGCATGGTTCTTTTTATTCCATATCTTTGAGATTGATTTGAGACTATTAGTTACAAGTTATATTTTAGATTTATATGTGATGCAATGGTGTTGATGGTTTGATATTTGAAGCGTATGAGCAATCCTTGGTCCATACTTTTAGCAGCTTGCTAATTGTAAGTTGTTGTGTAAAGTTAGCCTGGACCTTAAATTTATGTGCTAAGTTCAATTGTGAGTATTTATTCATTTCAATTACAAAATAGGGTTGATTTGGGTGAATGCTTCATGATATGAAAATCTTGAATTCCTTAGAAGATTCCACTATTTATGTGAGATTATAGGATTGATATGGGTTAAGCAGGAATTGGTTTTGAAGGATTGGTCCACTTTGAATTTTTAATCATTTGCATTGTTTATCTTAGGAATTAGTTGTCTTAAAATCTCTTTAAACCCTTATCTTTTGTTATTTCTTTTAAAATATGAGTTAGGTTTTAGGATCAAAGTATCACCAAATTGCAAGATCTAATAAATCTAAACTTCCAACATTTGCTTCGTAAGGCCCCTTGTGATTACCACCATTTTCACATTTATCACTAAGTTGTTTTCGCATTGTCAAGACCTAATATTAGATACCTTGGGGTTATCTCTTGAGGATTTTTGATAGAGATTTACCTTTCAAGAGAGATAGGATACATGTATTTCGTCTGGGTTTTTGTTGTGCAGAAAACACCATCAATAGATTGGTGCTAGAAGGAGGGACTGAATAAGAAAGATGGATCATTTTCTATCTGCCATTTCTCCTGAGAGATTTCGAAGAAGAACCAGATCTACACCAGGGGAGGAAGATTTTAAATAATTGAAATCCCCTACTAGGTCAAGGAGGACTAGAAGAAGGGGAAAGTCATCATCTGCCCCTTCGTTTCCATCATCTCCATCATCCTCGCCCTCATCAATCCCATCATCATCTGATTCTAAAGCCATTCCCATTTAGTAATCCCAAACAATCGTAAATCAACTTTTACCACCTCCACCACCACCAATGGATTTCTTGGAAAACAACCTCTCTCACTTGTCCTTCAACAACTACAATGTTATGCAAAAGAATCCTGAGCATTTTTGCTCCAAGTTTCATATTAATGACCTTAATAGAACTTTAGAGGAGCATATCAAGATTTTCCAGACTTGTCTTAGAGATAGAGGGATCAACCATGAGGATTTTGCATGTAGTATTTTCCCTTATTCTCTAGGAGAAGATGCTTTTTATTGGTATAATCATCTGCTTGCTGGGTCAATTCACAACTGGACTAAACTTGAGAATGCATTTTTGTAGAAGTTTAAGATCCCTATTACTACTAATGAGTTGTATCTATAATTCACTAATGTTAAGAGGGAAGTTAATGAGCCTATAGGGTCATTCAATAACAGATTTCATCCTGCATATACTAGGTTGCAAGCCCCTTATGTCGTAGATGATGCTACTTCTTTAGAATTCTATTATGAAGCCCTTGATAGTCTTACAATCACTTTTCTTAAATGGATACCTAATCCTCTAAATAGCTTTCTTGGTGCATACACAGAGGCTTTCAAGGTCAATACTAATCTAAGGCAACATTTTTTTGGACCCTTTCCATCTCTAGGGCCTACTGCTCATCCAAGACAGATTCAAGCACTCAACTAGGATTTGACTAACCATACCCCCATTATGAATCCAGTGCCACAATTACCTTTGGTTCCACATCCAGGTCCTCCAATGATTTAAGCCCCACCAATGACCAATTATCCTTAAAAAAAATTCAGTCAGCTCCTCCATTCACAACAATAGGCTGGTTTTCTCACATACCTGCAGAATTTTGAAGCGTTAAACTAGTCCATGGGTTCAAGAGTAGCATCAGGGTACCCTCAAAACAATGTTAATCCAGTGCCTTAGAGTAATCATGATAAAGAGAGACTAGATGAGCTGATAGAGCAGGTCAAGAAATTGAACAGTACCTGAGGAATGAGAATAGTCAACTCCAAACTAGTCAAAGGAATATGCAATCGAATTATAATAGGGAGAGTCGAGATTCTACACAAGGACATGGGCAAAATTTTGATAGAGCACAAATAGGTGGACAAGGATTTGAAAGGAGACAACCACCTAGGTAGAATAAAACATGGAACAAAATCCAAAACAATGGGGTGTCCCTACTCCATTGGATCAACCTCCTAATTAGGTGAAGCCTCCAAGTGGTGTGTATCTAGCAAAGGTAACTTTATCTGGATGGTGTAGACTCCACAAGACAAATCAGCATTTTGAGTTGGATTGCCTCGAGTTCTAGACTATTGCATCCATTTTTTAGTATGAGCTTGATAAAAATTCCAACAATCAAGAGCTAGTACCATCCAATCCTTATGACTCCTCAGTAATGGTGTTGAATCACGCTCCTTTCCCACGAAGTGAAGGGAATAGTCCAAAAGAAGAGTATGACAGGTAGGATGATAAGATAGAGCAAGTATACAATGGAGATGAGATGTCACAATTGTTCAATGAAGAGACTGAGAACGAAAATGGTCCTTTAGATGAAGAAGAAACTAGCATTGAAGAAGTTCAGATGTTCCAATAGCCTACAAGAAAATATGATTTAAGGAATAGACCAAACAGAAATCCACAAGTTGGAGGCCCATTCACTACATCAATCCCTTTGATTAACTTCATATGCCATCTAATCTTAATGCAAACAATAACCCATCATATCATCATGTACCCACACAATATTTTTCAAAAGGAGGATAGTTTGATTTTGCTAAAGGAAAGAACATAGATGAAGGAAAGGAGAATTTGGTGAGTCATCCCAAGGACTTTCATATTGATGTGAACATGGAGCAGTTGGGTGACTATGTGGCTGAAGAACTCAAGAAACTAAAGGTAATTCTTTCTTCTTTTGAGTTACTAAGAGTTTCTGCAATCAGAAACACAGTTCTAGGGGATTTTAAAACAAATGTAGTTCCTCAAGGTAGACAATATTACCTATGCCATAACCGCATACCCTCCGGTACCACGGGACGGGGGAGACTAGAACTCGTGACCAGCAGAGCCGCAACGGAATTACTTAGCCAACCGAGCTAGGGCCCCCACCTCAAATAAATCATATTTAATTAATTAGATTATCCAGACCATTTTTAGGTGTATACAATCACAAAGTAAAGTAAACAGGCAACTAAAGTTATTGATAATACCCGATTCTAGAAAATTGATTACCACTTCAAAAGTGCACTATTTACAAGCAAGAGCTTCAATCCATCTAGTAAAGTAATAAGTTCAGTGAGAATGTACCTGTGGCCTTTATAGGAAGGTGGGTTGATCGGACCAATGAAGTCCAAACCCCACTATGCAAATGGTTTTACCTCTATAATTGGTTGAAGTGGAAGAGCTACATGCTTCTCCTTGCTATAGTTTGACACACATGGCAGGTCCTCACGTGGTTGTGGGAATCTTTGAGCAAAGTGGGCCAATAATAGCCTACCCTTAGAATCTGATTTCTAGTAGCTGGTGCAGAACCATGGCCTGTGCCATACCTATCATGGAATTCAGTCATCACTCCCTCAACTTCCTCTTTTCCAAGACAACGAAGGTAAACACCTTTTAACATGAAATTGTCACTTTTCAAATGCAAAGCTCTCCACTGCACTGCATTAAGATGATCGGTACATTGCTGATTTAAAAGATAGTAGATATTGTCATCATACCAATCACCTGGGGAAACATCTTGGAGGTGATAGTGCTGGGTTGTGAGATTAGGAACCATTTCAACCATTGTCTTAGTTAGTCCCTATCCTCTTACCAATTTCATTGGCCGAATCTCAATATCATACTCTTGCAACATTGTCACCCACTTCACTCTTCATTCTCCCAATTCATTTTGCATCAGTAATAGCTTAACTATAGGGTCAGACACTATTGCAAAGACCTTATTTCTCAAGATGTAATGCTTGAATTTATTTACACCTCTGACCAAAGCATAAGCCTGCTTTACTACACTAGGATATCTCAATTTTTCATCTTTTAAAGGAGCACTCATGAAAGCTATAGGATACTCATTTCCTTGGTTAGATTTTTGGGTTAACATACCAACACAAGAGTGATTTGATGCAAAAGAATATATATATAAATGTTTGGAATAATCAGGACTCACCAATACTGGAGCATCAACTATTGCCCTCTTAATTTCTACAAATGCCTCTTTTGCTTCTGCACTCCACTCAACCTTTGCATCTTGCTTCAACATTGCATTCAAGGGTTCAACTATTTCTATAAATCCAGTGATAAACTTCCTAACAAAGTTTATTTTTACAAAGAATGACTTTATTTCCTTTTTACTTGTAGGGGGATGAATCTTCAATATTGCCTCCACTCGCTCTAGATCAATAGAGATACCTTTTATGAGATGACATGCCTTAATAACTTCCTTTCAGTGACTCCAAAGATACACTTCTTTGGGTTAAGTGAAATGCCAAATTCCCCGCACCTTTGGAATACCTTGCACAAGTCTGCAATATGATCTCCTCCTTTCTTGGAAAATACGGTTAAATCATCCATATAAATAATGATGCACTTACCTATAATGTCCTTGAAGGAAATATCCATAGCCCTCTCGAAACTTTCCCCATCATTGATTAGCATAAAAGGCATCCTCCTGTAAGCAAAATTTCCCCACTTTGTAGTGAATGTAGTTTTGTGCCTATCCTCGTATTGTACCATAACCTGATTATATCCAGAGTATCCATCTAGAAAGGAAATTATTTGATATCCATTACCAATCTGTAGCAATTCATCCAATGATGGGACTAGATAATTATCCTTTTCTGATGCATGATTGAGATTTTTGAAATCCACACAAAGCTTGATTTTTCCATTCTTCTTTCTTACTGGGACCAAATTAGACACCCAAGTTGAATTCCTAACTGGAAATATGATACTAGCAGATAATAACTTTTGTACCTCCTTTTGAATAATTGGTTCCAATAGGGCATTGATTTGTCTTTGTCTTTGTCTGAAAGGCTTGGAACCTGACTTGAGATGAATGGTATGTGTAATAATTAAAGTATCATACATCTTAAAGTCCTCAGAACTCCAAGCTATTGCATCCTAATATGTATGTAATGCATCTATTATTTCCCTCCTTTCCTCTGGAGTACATACCTTGCCAATAAAAACATTTTTAACATTGTCTAGAGTCCCCATATTATAAGTATCACACTGACTATTGATAGACTCTTTCATAGCCTGCTGCTCTTGATCTTTTATTCTATCCAAATAAAAAATCCTCTCCAGTTGCACCATCCCTCTTGGAATAGTGTTGGTCTTCAGGTTGATGACTCCTTCTTGGTCCATCTCTACTTCTTGAAACTCCACTTCATCAATTATCTGAGAATTAAACACATCCAAGCTTGTAATAAAATCAAGGATGTGCTTGTCATCGTCAAACACCTAAAAATTAGTTACATTTTTTGGCATCAATGACACTGGAGTGAGCTCTACAATAAAATTCTTCAAGCCTGAAAGTGATAAGGGTTGTAGTGTACTGGCTTCCTGAGCTAAAGCATATGCGGTTTGGTTCTTGCTACGGTGTATCACTTGAATGTTGAAACCATCAAACCCCTCAATAAGATCCCATACTCTATGTCAGTAATTAGTCATTCTTCTATCATGACATAACTATTGTTTTCTAAATTGCCTGAATATCAACTCTAAATCTCCAAATACTTGCAGAATCTTAACCTTCTTTCTTAATGCCATCAACAATCCATGGATCAAAGCTTCATATTTAGCTACATTATTAGTACAGTGGAATTGGAGTCTGTGAGTAGTAAAGAAGGTTTTACCTTTAGGATTGATTAGCTCAAATCCTACCCCAATACCTTTCTTTGATTTGGATCCATCAATTCTAAGTGTCCAACAACTAGCAACTCTTGATCCTCTTGATTTGTCTTTAGTTTTGCTACTATTGGGAGGTTCCTAAGAAGGCATTAGAATTTTACCTTTGGGATCATCTTGGGAAATTTGCATGCTTATCTTGATAGTTGGGGTTGGATTGATGCATCTTTGTATTTTCTCCAATATTGTTTGGCATAGGTAACATTCCAACTCTGAGTGGGAAGCGTTTGGTGTAGAGTCCATAACGCTTCCCACTCAGAGTTGGAATGTTACCTATGCCAAACAATATTGGAGAAAATACAAAGATGCATCAATCCAACCCCAACTATCAAGATAAGCATGCAAATTTCCCAAGATGATCCCAAAGGTAAAATTCTAATGCCTTCTTAGGAACCTCCCAATAGTAGCAAAACTAAAGACAAATCAAGAGGATCAAGAGTTGCTAGTTGTTGGACACTTAGAATTGATGGATCCAAATCAAAGAAAGGTATTGGGGTAGGATTTGAGCTAATCAATCCTAAAGGTAAAACCTTCTTTACTACTCACAGACTCCAATTCCACTGTACTAATAATGTAGCTAAATATGAAGCTTTGATCCATGGATTGTTGATGGCATTAAGAAAGAAGGTTAAGATTCTGCAAGTATTTGGAGATTTAGAGTTGATATTCAGGCAATTTAGAAAACAATAGTTATGTCATGATAGAATAATGACTAATTACTGACATAGAGTATGGGATCTTATTGAGGGGTTTGATGGTTTCAACATTCAAGTGATACACCGTAGCAAGAACCAAACCGCATATGCTTTAGCTCAGGAAGCCAGTACACTACAACCCTTATCACTTTCAGGCTTGAAGAATTTTATTGTAGAGCTCACTCCAGTGTCATTGATGCCAAAAAATGTAACTAATTTTTAGGTGTTTGACGATGACAAGCACATCCTTGATTTTATTACAAGCTTGGATGTGTTTAATTCTCAGATAATTGATGAAGTGGAGTTTCAAGAAGTAGAGATGGACCAAGAAGGAGTCATCAACCTGAAGACCAACACTATTCCAAGAGGGATGGTGCAACTGGAGAGGATTTTTTATTTGGATAGAATAAAAGATCAAGAGCAGCAGGCTATGAAAGAGTCTATCAATAGTCAGTGTGATACTTATAATATGGGGACTCTAGACAATGTTAAAAATGTTTTTATTGGCAAGGTATGTACTCCAGAGGAAAGGAGGGAAATAATAGATGCATTACATACATATTAGGATGCAATAGCTTGGAGTTCTGAGGACTTTAAGATGTATGATACTTTAATTATTACACATACCATTCATCTCAAGTCAGGTTCCAAGCCTTTCAGACAAAGACAAAGACAAATCAATGCCCTATTGGAACCAATTATTCAAAAGGAGGTACAAAAGTTATTATCTGCTAGTATCATATTTCCAGTTAGGAATTCAACTTGGGTGTCTAATTTGGTCCCAGTAAGAAAGAAGAATGGAAAAATCAAGCTTTGTGTGGATTTCAAAAATCTCAATCATGCATCAGAAAAGGATAATTATCTAGTCCCATCATTGGATGAATTGCTACAGATTGGTAATGGATATCAAATAATTTCCTTTCTAGATGGATACTCTGGATATAATCAGGTTATGGTACAATACGAGGATAGGCACAAAACTACATTCACTACAAAGTGGGGAAATTTTGCTTACAGGAGGATGCCTTTTATGCTAATCAATGATGGGGAAAGTTTCGAGAGGGCTATGGATATTTCCTTCAAGGACATTATAGGTAAGTGCATCATTATTTATATGGATGATTTAACCGTATTTTCCAAGAAAGGAGGAGATCATATTGCAGACTTGTGCAAGGTATTCCAAAGGTGCGGGGAATTTGGCATTTCACTTAACCCAAAGAAGTGTATCTTTGGAGTCACTGAAAGGAAGTTATTAAGGCATGTCATCTCATAAAAGGTATCTCTATTGATCTAGAGCGAGTGGAGGCAATATTGAAGATTCATCCCCCTACAAGTAAAAAGGAAATAAAGTCATTCTTTGTAAAAATAAACTTTGTTAGGAAGTTTATCACTGGATTTATAGAAATAGTTGAACCCTTGAATGCAATGTTGAAGCAAGATGCAAAGGTTGAGTGGAGTGCAGAAGCAAAAGAGGCATTTGTAGAAATTAAGAGGGCAATAGTTGATGCTCCAGTATTGGTGAGTCCTGATTATTCCAAACATTTATATATATATTCTTTTGCATCAAATCACTCTTGTGTTGGTATGTTAACCCAAAAATCTAACCAAGGAAATGAGTATCCTATAGCTTTCATGAGTGCTCCTTTAAAAGATGAAAAATTGAGATATCCTAGTGTAGTAAAGCAGGCTTATGCTTTGGTCAGAGGTGTAAATAAATTCAAGCATTACATCTTGAGAAATAAGGTCTTTGCAATAGTGTCTGACCCTATAGTTAAGCTATTACTGATGCAAAATGAATTGGGAGAATGAAGAGTGAAGTGGGTGACAATGTTGCAAGAGTATGATATTGAGATTCGGCCAATGAAATTGGTAAGAGGATAGGGACTAACTAAGACAATGGTTGAAATGGTTCCTAATCTCACAACCCAGCACTATCACCTCCAAGATGTTTCCCCAGGTGATTGGTATGATGACAATATCTACTATCTTTTAAATCAGCAATGTACCGATCATCTTAATGCAGTGCAGTGGAGAGCTTTGCATTTGAAAAGTGACAATTTCATGTTAAAAGGTGTTTACCTTCGTTGTCTTGGAAAAGAGGAAGTTGAGGGAGTGATGACTGAATTCCATGATAGGTATGGCACAGGCCATGGTTCTGCACCAGCTACTAGAAATCAGATTCTAAGGGTAGGCTATTATTGGCCCACTTTGCTCAAAGATTCCCACAACCACGTGAGGACCTGCCATGTGTGTCAAACTATAGCAAGGAGAAGCATGTAGCTCTTCCACTTCAACCAATTATAGAGGTAAAACCATTTGCATAGTGGGGTTTGGACTTCATTGGTCTGATCAACCCACCTTCCTATAAAGGCCACAGGTACATTCTCACTGAACTTATTACTTTACTAGATGGATTGAAGCTCTTGCTTGTAAATAGTGCACTTTTGAAGTGGTAATCAATTTTCTAGAATCGGGTATTATCAATAACTTTAGTTGCCTGTTTACTTTACTTTGTGATTGTATACACCTAAAAATGGTCTGGATAATCTAATTAATTAAATATGATTTATTTGAGGTGGGGGCCCTAGCTCGGTTGGCTAAGTAATTCCGTTGCGGCTCTGCTGGTCACGAGTTCTAGTCTCCCCCGTCCCGTGGTACCGGAGGGCATGTCGCGCCAGCGCCGCCGGTCATGTTAAAAAGTTTACCAGGTGCACTGCAGTTTATAGGGGGTCGTGCTACCCAATTCCTGCAGTCTAAAATATATATATATATATATATATATATGATTTATTTGATTAATAAACCCTTCTATTTTCATCTACTTATAAATAAATAGAAATATTTATTTATATATTTCACTTCTAATTCTTCTATCTTTATCATATTATTTCATCTTAATTAAATAAACAAATTCAAATACCTTGTTTTATTTAATTATCTATTTTCTTTCATCTTAATTAAATAAACAAATTTCATACTTTGTTTTATTTAATTACCACATTTCTTCCATGTTTATTTAATAAACAGATTTCTATAGTTTGTTTTATTAAATTAAATATTCTCTTTTGCTAATTTGAATAAATCCAATAATTCAAATAAAAGCATATTTATACAGCTATTTCCTCTTTTCACTCATCATATCCACCAACAAAAATAGATATTTTATATCTAATTAATTTAACTCAACCTTCATGGACAAATTTGGAGACAAATTGTAGACAAATTATAGGGAAACTTCATCTTCTTCCATTGATCATTCCTATCCTTTGGCTGATTTTTTTTGTGGGGAGGAACAATCTCCATAATCTTCTCAGGCTTCTTCATCCTTCACCATTGAATCTTTCAAATCAAATCCAGACCTTGTTGCCACATCACAAATATGTTGTTGGGAATCTATAAATACAACTTCTTTCCATGGGAAATGGATCCCAACTTTGTGTAATCTTACTCTAAAAGAATAGCATTAGATAAATTTGAGCATTAAGCAAATAGCAAATAGTAATTAGCAATCATATAGCAATCATAATCATGGCTTTTCATTTAGCTGCATCTTAGTTTATAGTAGTTTTTTTTATCATTTTCATGTCATTCCAAGCTACAATATCATCACCATATCATTCAACAATCATTACATAGGATTAGATTCCTTCATTTTACAATATCTCATTCTCTAGATTTTCATTTTAACAGTCACAATGCTTACACAATCTGAGAGCCACAGTGATTTAATAAATCTTTGGAGATAGAGAGCAATAGGACATTTTTAAAAGATTTTATGCTTTAATTAGATTAATTGTTATTTAAATCTCTTGATATAATGTCTTATTAGGTGTGTTTGTTATTCATTTACGCATATTTTACTCACACATAAATTGGCACCCACTGTGGGGCCAAGAACCCCAATTTTAACAATTTTCTAGAAAAGTGTGTTCACAGATTTTGACGTGTTTATGTTTTAGCATGATCGGGTGTTTTTATGGCATCTATAACAAGTCTTTTAGCACATTTAGGCACTATTCTGGCACATCCAAAGTTTCTTTCGGTGCATCCAGATCCTTCTTTTCACGCATCCAAAAAAAAAATTAGCGCATCCGAATGATCTTCTAGCACATACATTGGATACTTCTTTTAGCGCATAGATCTCTAATTTAATAGTTTTATAGTCAAACTTAAAATGGTCATATCTTGGTCATAGAGAGGTCTTTTTCAAAGTTTTTTTTTTTTGAAATGGGTTAGAATTTCATAAGATATGCAATGGTGTAGGTATTTATCTATTTTAATAGAGTTAAAATTTTCAATTTTATATTTAAAGTCAAATCACATTGTAACTTGGACTAAGTTTTAAGGTTTTTATGCTTAATCATTCATCTAACCCTTACATCTTCTTATTTCTTCATCTCATCTAACATTTTGAGCATTTATTGTAGGTTTTAAGAGGAACATGGAGCTTTGAAGTGAAAGAAAAAGAATTTGATATCCATTGTAATAGTGTTTTCAAACACTCATGGGAAAATAACCCATCATGTGTTATTTTTCATTCATGCTTTAGGACCAACTAACATTGCTTTGGGCTTAAAATTAACCATCTACACAAGATTTGTCAAAGTTGATTAAAAAGAGCATTAGAAACTCACTAGTTTTTGTATTTGGATTAAAACTGAACAAATAACTTCACACTCAAGTTTGGTGTTTTAAAAAGAACTCATTATTTAAGATAGGCTTCTAGCTTAAGTAAAAGGATTAATTGAACCCTTTGTCTACTATGGTTGAAGTGATAGGCCTATGTTGTCCCGTTCACTGGGTGATTAGAATGCTAGACTCACTTTTCATGCTTTATTAAATCCTTTAGAATGCCTACCATAGTGGGGAAAAGTACTCACCCTACAAAAATGAACAAGTGGGAAAAACCAAAGATAGGTTTTCCAACCCACTATAATCAAAAGCGAATTCGGGTAAATTTCAAATTTTATAGAAGTGTGCAAGATAACCATCCCCAAAATATTTGTTCTAAAGATTGGTAGGTCTCCTGAGGGATTTTTATCAATTTCTGCTCCAAACGAATACCCTATCTACGAACCTTAAGTTAGTATCTCACCATGTCAGTTTCTGAACACTTTTTATACCATAGTACAAGGGGAGGGAAGAATCTTCCCCTAAGAAACTTGTTGGAAATATGTGTCTCAATCTCACAGGCTGAAACCTCTGAAAGAACCAAGTCGGTGTGACATCCATATTGTCTGGCCAACTAGCAGTTTTGGAACCTTATGGTTTTGTACTAGTTTCTGAGACCTTACTTTTGTCTTCCCGACTAGTGTTGTCGCTGTGACTTGTGGCCTTCCCTATAACCCTCTGCCGAGTGGAGATCTCTGGCCGATAGACCATTCTTATCAGAAATCGTGGAGACTCTGGGCGACAAGCGGTGTCGGGGAGACTTGTGGCAAAAGAAGTTTTCGGGGAGAGACTTGGATGTTCGGTATGAATTCTTGTCGATATGGAAAGTCTCGCTGACATATTTTCACTTGGATTCTTCATGATAACACAAAGGTTTCACTATGAAATATTGGTGACATTTGTTTGTCTCACCGATGCTCATCGGGGTAACTTGGAAGCCTCGGTAAGAATTCTTGCTGATGATTGGTTCTCTCACCAATGGGTATGAACATCGGTGTAACCTCCTGGCAATAGCGGTAAGTCATGACGATGGTTGTTTGTTTCAGTATGACTTGAAGGCTCGATGTGATCTCTTGGTGAATGACAATAGTCTTGTCAATGGAAATGCTTACATCTATGTGACTTTGGAACTTCGGTATGATTTCTCATCGAAAATGATGGTCTTTCCAAATAGCGATACAAGCTTGATGATCATCGGTATGAGGTCTTGGTGACAACGCAAAGTCTGAGCGACAACTTTCTGAACTTGGTGTAACCTCTTGCAGATAGTGATGACTCTTGCCAATATCAACAGTCAGGTCTTGTGGCATCGGGGAGACATGGTTAGTGTCTCACTGACATGTGAATACATTTTGAACACCTTTGACCGATTGACCATCCTACGTGGTTCGTCCTCGACCAATTAGGGAGAAGAATGGGAACCGCTAGCAGTTGGACTGTTGTGGCTGTTACTAAGAGGAAGATCGACAGACCATGGGAATCATGGATAAACTCAAGAATTACAGAAGTTGACCAGTTCGATGTATGATCAGTGTGAATCAGATTTTGAGAGTGTTGTAACTTGAATATTCAGTACAAGGTTGATCATTGTGAATGTTGTTGTAAACTGACATCAGAAAGATAAGTCTAATCTTTGTGTGTAATCTTTATTACTGTAATACAAAGTGACTTCTCTTAGTGTGGTGGGTTTTTCTCCCATAAGGGTTTTCCCACGTAAATCTGGTGTTCATGTGTGTATGTTATATTCTCTGTTTCTGTTATTTCCTAGAAGTGTATCTTAATTGGACTATAATTAAAAATTTAAAAGTATTTCTGCATTCTTCCCTAAGGTTTTGACGTTAGGAGAGTTGTTTTCACACTTAGCTTTCCTTACAAGTGGTATCAGAGCCTGGCCAATTGTGTTATCCTTGTGGGTATGTTGGTTTTTTTGTGTCAATTTTTTTTCAATGGGAGTCTTGTAGAAGTTTGGTAATTCGAATTATAGATTGAGATGGCTAGCACGTCAGGAAAGATTGAAATAGAGAAATTCAATGGCAAAAATTTTGAGTTGTGGAAACTTAAAATGGAAGATTTGTTGGTTGATCATGATCTTTGGATTGTTGTGTCTGGAACGAAGCCTACAGGCATGAAGCAAGAGGATTGGGACCTTGCAGATAGAAAATCAAAGGGGTTGATAAGGCTTTGTTTAGCAGACTCCATTCTTCTGAATGTGCATGAAGAGAAGACTGCATCTTCCTTGTGGAAGAGACTGGCATCTATTTATCAGGGTAAGTCCTTGGTGAATAAATTGTTCTTGAGGAAGAACTTGTATGTTTTGAGAATGCAGGAGGGAGGATCTGTTGCTAATCATTTGAACGCATTCAACATGTTCATTGCATAGTTAACATCTGTGGGTGTGAATATTGATGAAGAGGATCATTGTATGCTTTTATTATGTTCTTTGCCAGACTCTTGGGATCACCTGGTGATGGCTATTGGGAGTACAACATCCAGTTTCAAGATGCAAGATGTTGTTGCTTCTTTATTATCAGAAGAGATGAGAAGGAAATCTTCTGAGATGGTGAAGGAGGCCCTTGCTGTTAGAGGAAGGTCGAAAGAAAAAGGAAAGAAGAAGGATAAGAAGTCTAAATTTAAATCAAAGGGGAGATCAAAGTCTCCTGGAAAGAAGTCCAAGGTGAAATGTTGGAATTGTGGGCAACCTATTCATGTCCGAAAGGATTGTAAAGAGGAGAAGAAGAAGAAGAAGAAGAAGAATTATTTTGACAATGATTCTTCTCAGAGTGATGCAGACGCCTTCATTGCAGCCTTGGCTACACAGGCATCAGATGATGTCTAGTTGATTGATTTTGGAGCATCTTTCCACATGAGATCTCATAGAGACTGGTTCACGAAGTATGAAGAATACAATGGTGGAAAGGTGTATTTGGAAAGTGATTCATCATTGAAAATTGTTGGTCATGGAAGAATCAGAATACAATTCCCTGATGGAAGAGTGAAGGGAATCAATGATGTAATGCATATACCAGGTCTGGCTCAAAATCTACTTTATGTTAGTAAGCTGAATGATATTGGAGTGCAAGTCATGTTCTCTGGAAATGGCTGCAAGATGACTAGAGGCTCTATGGTTGTAGCCAGGGGTGCTCGAATTGGTACCTTGTATAAGCTTGATGCACATGTTGTTCAATGTAATAGTGTCTCTGTAAAGTCACAGAAAGCTACTCATGGAAAAAAGAATGTAAAAATTCCTGATAGTGTAAACTCTATGGAAGTAAAACTTCCAGTAGAAAAGAATATGCTCTGGCATCATAGGCTAGGCCACATTGGTGAGAAAGGTTTAAAAACCTTGAAGAATAAAAACCTGGTTGAGTGGCTTGAAGATTGTAACCTCGAATTCGAGTTTTGTGAACATTGTATATATGGTAAACAACACCGTGTTTCATTTTATTCCAGCCCTCACAAATCTATGGTTTGCTTGATTATATACATTCTAATGTTTTTGGTCTAGTGAATGTTCCTTCTTTGTCTAATTCAATGTACTATGTATCCTTTATTGATGATTATTTGAGAAGAGCATTTATCTCAGAAGTGTTCAATCGGTTTAAGGAATTTAAGAACCTTGTAGAAAATCAGATTGGAAGAAAAATAAAATGTTTAAGGACTGATAATGGTGGTGAATTTTGTTCTAATGAATTCGAGAGGTACTATAAAGACCATGGGATTAAAAGACATAAGACTACACCTTATACTCCATAGCAAAATGGAGTTGCAGAAAGGTTCAATAGGACAGTGATGGAGAGATCATGAAGTATGCTGAGTAGTGCTGGCTTGGAATAGAAGTTCTGGGCTGAGGTTGTTTCTACTTCATGTTACTTGATAAATCATTCTCCAAATTATGCTCTTGTTGAGAAAACACCTTTGGAAGCATGGTCTGGTAAGAAGCCCTCTTTGAGACACATTCATGTTTTTGGCTGTGAGGCATATGCATATGTGTCGAATGAGAAAAGATCTAAATTGGAGAACAAGGTTGTCAAATGTATTTTTATTAGCTATAGTGCTGGCATAAAAGGATACAAGTTTTGGAATCCTGATACAGAGAAGGTTCTAGACAACAAAAGTGTTATCTTTTGTGAGCTGAAACCTTCTCCCTTGGATCTACAGTTAGAGACAAAATCAGAAAATAAAAAGGATGTAGTTGAAATTCCTCCGACACCAGAGAAAGAGGAATTCAAAATTCAAAATGTACCTGAAACTGAGGAGAGCTCAAGCAGTTATGAAAGTTCTGAAGAAGAAGAACAACCTCAGCCTCAGCAAGTGAGGAGGTCAACTCGTGAAAGAAAGCAACCTGATAGGTATGGGTTCTCTTTGATATATTTTACTTGTGCCTATGCTTTTATTTCTAGCACTGATGAGCCTAGGACTATGAAAGAGGAATTTAGAATGTCTGATTAAAACTCTTGGTTGGAAGCCATGAATGAAGAAATGGCATCATTAGAAAAGAATGATACTTGGAGTTTGGTGCCCTTGCCTGAAGGAAAAAAAGTTGTAGGCTGCACATGGGTATTTAAAAAGAAAATAGGTTTGGATGGCAGTGTGGAAAAGTACAAGGTGAGGTTGGTTGTGAAGGGTTATTCCCAGGTAGAGGGAATTGATTATAGGGATATTTTTTCTTCTATAGCTAAGCTGACGTCCATTAGATTTCTTTTGTCACTTGCAATAGCATATGACTTAGAGGTCGAATAGATGGATGTGAAGATAACATTTCTTCATGGTGATTTTGAAGAAGAAATTTATATGTCCCAACCTAAGCACTTTGTGGAGAAAGGTAAAGAGAAACTGGTATGCAAGTTGAAAAATTCTTTGTATGGGTTAAAGTTGTCTCCCAGAATTTGGTACCAAAAGTTTGACACATTTTTTTTGTCATTGAGATTTGTAAGATAAAAATATAATCATTGTGTATATTACAAAGCTGAAAGTGATCAAGTTCTTATTATTGCTCTCTATGTTGATGATATGTTGTTCATAGGCAATAGTAAGTTAATGATTTATGATCTTAAGTCTCAGTTGTCTACAAAGTTCAAAATGAAAGATCTTGGTGCAGCGAGGTATATTCTAGGAATGGAAATAACCAAGGACAGGAAGAATAGAAAAATTTTGCTCAGTCAGAGTAAGTATGTTAAGACTGTTTTAGAGAGATTTTGTATGAATGACTGCAAGCAACTAGTTGTTCCAATTTTGCAAGGAACGAAGCTATCTGTTGAAGACTATCCAAAATCTCCTATTGAGATGGAGGATATGACCAGTGTACCTTATGCTAGTGCAATTGGAAATCTTATGTATGCAATGATCTATACAAGGCCAGACATTGCCCAAGCAGTGGGAGTACTTAGTTAGTTTATGGCTAATCCTAGGACACATTGGGATGTTGTGAAAAGGGTATTTAGATATTTGAAGGGCACTTTAGAATATACTTTGTGTCACCATGGGAACTTGGTTGAATCACAGAGCACTCTCAGTATTCAAGGCTATGTGGATTCTGATTGGGCAGGGGACATTGACAACAGAAGATCCACTAGTGGATATATCTTTATGATGAATGGTGGTGCAGTGAGTTGGATGAGTAAGCGGCAGGCTGTAGTCACTTTGTCCACTATAGAGGCTGAATACATGGCAGCTACACATGCTTGTAAAGAAGCAGTTTGGTTAAAACATTTATGTTCTAACATTGGTTTTGATGGAGGGAAAATAACTATTTTTTGTGACAATCAGAGTGCAATTTGTCTAGCAAAAAATCCTACTTTCCGTCCCAGAACAAAACATATAGATGTACAGTATCACTTTGTATGAAATATAGTGGAGGATGGAAAGGTTTCATTAGAAAAAGAGGATACTTTGGAGAATGTTGTAGATGCATTGACGAAGCTAGTGAGCACAGACAAGTTCAGGTGGTGTGCCAGTTCGATGGGCGTCAGTTCCCATGAATGTCAGTAGTTTTGTTGTGCTCTAGAGGTGCCTATGTGATCTTTGTCAAGTGGGAGATTGTTGGAAATATGTGTCTCAATCTCACAGGCTGAAACCTCTGAAAGATCCAAGTCTGTGTGTCATCCATATTGTCTGGTTGACTAGCAGCTTTGGAACCTTGTGGTTTTGTACTAGTCGATGAGACCTCGCTTCTATCTTGTTGAATGGTGTTGTCGCTATGACTTGTGGCCTTCATTGTAACCCTCTACTGAGTGGAGATCTCTAGCCAACAAGCCATTCTTATCAGAAATCGGGGAGACTCTGGGCGACAAGCGGTGTCGGGGAGACTTGTGGTGAAAGAATTTTTTGGGGAGAGACTTGGACATTCAGTATGAAGTCTTGTCGATATGGAAAGTCTCACCGACAACTTTTCACTTGGATTCTTCATGGTAACACAAATGCTTCGCTATGAACTCTTTGTGACATTTGTTTGTCTCGCCGATGCTCATGAGGGTAACTTGGAAGCCTCGGTAAGAAGTCTTTCCGCTGATTGGTTCTCTTGCCGATAGGTATGAACATCGGTGTAACCTCCTGGCGATAGTGATAAGTCTTGCCGACGGTTGTTTGTTTTTGTATGACTTGAAGGCTCGGTGTGATCTCTTGGCGAATGACGATAGTATTGCCAATGGAAATGCTTACGTCTATGTGACTTTAGAACTTCGGTATGATGTCTCATCGAAAATGATGGTCTTTCTGAATAGCGATACAAGTGATGATCATTGGTATGAGGTCTTGGTGACAAGGCGAAGTCTGAGCGACAGCTTTCTGAACTCGATGTAACCTCTTGCCGATAGTGATGACTCTTAGCAATATCGACAGTTAGGTCTTGTGGCATCGGGGAGACACAGTTAATGTTTCACCGACATGCGAATGTGTTTTGAACTCCTTTGACCGATTGACCATCCTACGTGGTTCGTCCTCGACTAATCAGGGAGTAGAATGGGAACCGCTAGCAATTGGACTATTGCAGTCGTTATTGAGAGGAAGATCGACAGACCATGGGTGTCATGGATAAACTCAAGAATTACAGATGTTGTTCAATTCAATGGTGGAATGAACAGTTGGATGAATAGTTTGATGTATGATCAGTGTGAATTAGATTCTGAGAGTGTTGTAACTTGAATATTCAATACAAGGTTGATCATTGTGAATGTTGTTGTAAACTGACATCAAAAAGATAAGTCTAATCTCTGTATGTAATCTTTATTACTGTAATACAAAGTGACTTCTCTTGGTGTGGTGGGTTTTTCTCCCGTAAGGGTTTTCCCACATAAATCTGGTGTTCATGTGTGTATGTTATATTCTCTGTTTCTGTTATTTCCTAGAAGTGTATCTTAATTGGACTGTAATTAAAAATTTAAAAGTATCTCTGCATTCTTCCCTAAGGTTTTGACATTAGGAGAGTTGTTTCCGCACTTAGCTTTCCTTACAAAACTCACCATATGAATATCAGAGACCCTGGTCAAAAGTGGAGGATTCGACTCTGGCTAAGACTCAAGAAAGGAAAAATCACGGGCACCCTCTAGGGGGTGACACGACTGTGTGAGCTAACATATTTTTAAGATGTGGGTTGTGGTATCTTAAGTGACCTACTTGACAATTAGAAAAAGTGTTTGAACTATCTTTATTTGTGTCAAACCAGTGGAAATTGAGAAAATCAGACCTGATTCTAGAACACTCATTACATGTTTAATGCATAGAATCTGAACAACTGTTTACAATCTGGATTTTGTGTGTGAAGTTAATTTTCAAAATAAAATCATCCAAATCAAAAGTAATTAATTCCTACAATTTCCAGAAGAAAAAAAAATTACCATATTAGTAATCAGAATTTTATACACTAGAGATAACAAATTCACTGATTAAAACTAGAAAAACCAGGCAAACTGTCAAAATCAAAAAACATTTTCTAGAAAATCACATGTATTGTCTGTTTTGGCACATACAATATGTTTAACAATGCATCTAGGAATATTTTAGTGCACTAGAGATCTATTTTAGTGCATTGAACCCAAACTTTAGCGCATCAAAGTAACAATTTGGCACATAGAAGCAACAATTTAGCACATTCAACCAATTTTCTAACTCATAGACAAAACAGTATAGTGCATTCAACCAATCTTTTAGCGCATCAAAACAAAATTTTAACACATCTATCAGGTCTTTAATCACATCAGAAGACTATTATACTGCATCCAAAAAATCAAAATCCAGAGAGTTGTTTTTAGTGTCTGTCAAACTTTTATCATCATAATTCAAATTTTTCTCATAATAGAAACTTTCCTAAATCAAAACAGAGTCTTAAACCTGAATAAACTAGAATTTACAATTGAATTTTTTCAAATCAAACCAAGATCTACCATCCAAAAGTGTCTCAATCAAACACATTTGATTAGTAAGTTAAGTTTCAGGATCAGTTATCCTAAATCAAAGAAATGAAGTTGTATAATCAAACTTATCAACTTAGTCTAATCAATAGAATCTATCATTCTATTTGACTTAAGTTAATATCCTTGACACTATACCAAACTAAGATCAAAATTTTATTGAAAACAATAATGTTTGTATGTCCATTTTAACAAGGTCACGCTAACTAAAATTCCAATAAAAGGAAATTAAAACTCAAACCACCATGGCTGAAATAGATGAGGATCAATCGAATGCTTTCACTCAGTAGATGCAAAATTTTCAACAACAACTCCAAGAAATACAAATAAAAACCACATAAAGAAACCAAACAATGAACATGAGACCTTCACCAAAAACTACATCATCCAAGTTCAATGTCTTTGAATTTTTGCAAAAGTTCAATAATCCCAAATCTAAGTCCTCAAATACAAATGATATTGAGCAATCCTATCATGTCATACATTTATCTCCATCCACCATAAGCCAAAATAAACCTCAAGATTCTTTCACTCAAGTTAACAATTATATCCAATCATCATATTCTATCATATCTTCAACATCCAATGATTCATGTCAATCTCTCAATCCAAAGCATGCAAGCATAGACTCCCCTGCACATCAAGATCAAAATATTCTTTCCACTCCATCCAATGATATCAAAATTCCACAAATTCTTCCAATATTTGATCAAGATCCCATTTCTTAAGAATCTTATGATGATCCCCTCCTTTCACTTTTCATCCAAAATAATTCCCTTCCATCTCAAGAGACAAGTATCCTTCCAAGTTCTTCTTCCACATCATCTAATCAATCCATACCATCTCATGATTCTATTGCATCACAAGAGAATTATAGCTCTTCCATCCTATCTAATAATGTCTTACCAACTGATTATCAAAACATGCTTTCTAAAAAATCTCATGAGTCCCTTCCTCATCAAGATCAAGATATGCTTTCATTCAAGGATACACTTTCATCCCATGAAGATGTTTATCCTTCTCATGATCAAGATATTCCTTTCATACCACTTCATAATGATTCCATACTTAATAAAGGGAAAAAAATATGTCAAAGTATGAATTACAAAGGAAAAGGATTAGGCCTTCATGAACAAGGTATCCTAGAACCCCTTTCTATTCATATGAACCCATATCACCATGGCCTTGATTATATTCCTAAGTATCCTAGTTCATTAAACCTTCCATCTATCATAGGTCCTCATTCTAGTTCATCAAACCTTTCATCTATCCTAGGTCCTCATTCTAGTTCATCAAACATTCCATCTATCCTAGGTCCTCATCTTAGTCAATCAAACCTTCCCTCTATCCTAGGTCCATATCCTATTTCTCAAGAACAACAAAGGCACACATCCTTGACTCCCTTTCAAAATTCTACCCACATTAACTCATCCATAATACCTCCATATCATTCATCTCAATCTAGCCCTCCCATTTCTCTTGGAAGCAATTTGGGTGCCAAATATCAAAAGCTTCTATATCAAAATCCACATGTATCAAAGGATCAACATGTCTCCTCGAAGAGACATGCAAAAATAAAAGAAAATTTGATCCAAAATCAAAAGAAAAATCTAAAAGACCACAAAAGCCCATCAAAGAAAAAATATCAAAGACCACAAAGGTCCATAAATCAAAAGAAATTTCCAAAAGGTCACAAAGTCCCATCAAAGAAAAAAGGTAATTTTAAAATACCACAAAGGTCCATAAATCAAAAAGAAAAATTTCAAAGGCCACAAAGTCCCACAAAGAAAAAATCAAAGTCAAAATATATGTGGATTCCTAAAAGTCTCATAGAAGCAATAAAATCTAAATTGGCATCTAGATTTGCTAATCCAAAAGCTTCCTCCAATTTTCCATCAAATAACCTATCACCTTCCAAATACATTTTTCCTCCATCACTCCACCACCCTTCAAGGTGTGTGCCAACGTTGATCTTTCCATCATTTCCATTTATCCATCAACAGGCATTCCAACCTCCTATCCATTATCCAGCATTCATCCCCCATCATTCTGCTTTAATCCAAACCTTTGCATAAGTCCTTAGATTCTTCAATCATATCATTAATGTGCAAACATTTAGGAGTCTAATTCCCATTGCCATGGTTTATTAGAGGGATATTTGGTTGTGAAACTTGATGCTTAAGTCCTTCCTCCATCTCCCTATCATCCATATCCTATCTTCCATATTCCTCTTGCATTCTACACTTAGGGACAAGTTTCATCCATCTTATCATTCATGGTCATTATCCTTTCTATGCTCATTCCTTACATTTCCACCTTTGATCTTGACAAGGTTAAGGATCTTCTTTAATATCATATATCTTATCCCATACACTTTATCCATATCTTCCATACCATATCTTTCATCTTATCCATATTCCATCATTCTTACTAAATACATCCTTTCTTCCTTTCCTTGGTCTTGATGAGGAATAAGGGAAAAATACTTGGGACTTGTTTATGTATCTTATCTAGTTGATCTTGATCATCCCATTCATTATTTTTATCCTTTATTTCTTCCATTTCATATCTCTTAGCTTATCAAAATCCATGTCACCATGTCCCTTTGCAACCTTGAATCTTATCATGCAAATCATATTTGAGCCTAGTTGTAAAACATTATCCAATTCTCATATCTTTTGTCAATCAATCATCAACAATCATCAATCTTATTGTACTTAGAGAAAATTAGTTATCCTAAGTACTCATCATCATCATCATGCCTTATGGAATCAATCATTCCTGGCATTTTAATCAATCAACCATTATCATGTTTTGACAAGAGATATGTTGCTTGTGTGACATGTTTTGCAATGAATCTTTCATTTTGATCTATCATTTATCCATGGTTGCATTACCCCTATTTTTGGGTATTTTGTTCCTTCAATCAATCATATCATCTCATTTCATCTTAAATATCCTGAAAAATTAAAAAAATTAAAATTAAAAAAAGCTATAAAATCCAAAAAAATCAAAAAACATAAAATCCACAAAAAAAAATCATAAAATCTAAAAAAAGTGCAATAAAAACACATAGTGAAAACTTGGAAACAGGCACTACTTGTGTTTTAAACTAGCTTTTTCATCTATTAGATGCATATCTTGGTCATTCACTTTTTCCATCATTCTGCCTTTCATCGAAAAGAAAACCTCATGTACATATCTTGGCAATGTGGACGTGTCTCACCCTAGCTTGGGGGAAAAATCCTGAACTCGCTGGGGGCAATAAACATTGAGCTTAATAAAATGGAAAAACAACAACATGACAAAAAAATAAAGACAATGATCATAACGAAACTCAACATTGAACATGCATCAAACATCAAAACATTTCAAAAAATCAACCATCCATATCAAACAGCTGAAACCAAATCAATCAAAACAACTTTAGATGGATGATATTCTTTTGAATCATGATTTTATCACTTTAGCTTGAATGGTCAAATATTGTTCTTTGATTTTTGTTATCATTTCTTTGGAGCAACTCGACGATGTATTGAACTAGAGAAGCTAGGAAGGAGAATGGTATTTTCTTTGTCTATTGTCTATGAGTTAATCATTATTATTGTGTGAATTATTGCGAGACGTGCTCTACAAAGTATCACTAATGACATTCTGAATTCACATAGAAAAATGATTAATTATTGTCTGTTTATACAAGAAATGCTCAGGTCATCTTGGTTTAATTACACTTAGATGCTTTTGTTCACTTGCAATATCAAAAATCATGAAAGTAGTACTCAAGTCATCATGGTCTAACTCATACCATCGATTCTTGTACTCACTTTCAACATTTTAAAGGCTCAATGATGATAAAAGCATGATAAATGGACTATTAAGATGACAGCATTTGCATATGTAGATTTGCATGGTTAAATTAGATTGCATTCATATTAGTTTTTCATCTTCATTATAGATTTTTCAAGGCTGGTGAATCAATAACATGATAGAGCAATCATAAAATCTCTAACTGAATAAGTGTACATCATCAAGTTTCAGTACATTAATCAATTCTGTACTGGGGCATATCAATCAAAGCTAATAAACCACATCGACTGATGATATCTATATCGGCCTGTACCAAATGTGGAATCATATCCCACATCTTTGGGAAGAACTCTAAAATCCTCCTATGATCATAACATATTGCAAATCAGCAATATTATCAATCAATCAAAAATCAATCAACCTATCAATCTAATCAGCTCTAGTGAGACTTTGATCAAATCTCATGGGCGACTATCATTGAACCTCGCCTATCATGAGTTCAAACATCAACCTATTATTGATCCTCGCCTATCATGAGTTCAAACATCAACCTATTATTGATCCTCACCTATCATGAGGTCAATCAATCAATCTATCATTGATCCTCGCCTATCATGAGGTCAAACATCAATCTATTATTGATCATCGCCTATCATGAGGTCAATCAATCTATCTATCATTGACCCTTACCTATCATGAAGTCAAACATCAATGTATTATTGATCCTCTCCTATCATGAGGTCAATCAATAAATATATCATTGATCCTTGCATATCATGAGGTCAAACATCAATCTATCAATGAACCTCGCCTATCGAGAGGTCAATCATCAATCTATCATTGATCCTCACCTATCATGAGGTCAATCATTCAATCAATCAATCATTGAATCTCACCTATAATGAGATCAATAATCTTCTAATCTATCAAGATCATCAATCAATATCAAATAAAAGGCTGACACGATCAAAAATCATCAAACACGAGGCAAAACAGGGCAACGTTTAATCAACTGGTGGAATCGATATTCTTTATCGGGAGATAAATCGTTGAATCATCACAAAATCATTAAAAAAAAATCAAAAAATCCTAAAAATCAAAGGACATTCATCAATTTATCTCCCGAGGGGGCATATATATATCATCACCTGAAAATCAACACCCTGGGGCATATAAAAAAAAAATTGTCAGTACTGGCAATAGCGACAAAATTTTCTTTGAAGCAATGTGTAAACACATCACTTCAAAGAGGGGAAAAATGTATACACCTAAAAATGGTCTGGATAATCTAATTAATTAAATACGATTTATTTGATTAATTAACCCTTCTATTTTCATCTACTTATAAATAAATAAAAATATTTATTTATATAGTTCGCTTCTAATTCTTCTATCTTTATCATATTATTTCATCTTAATTAAATAAACAAATTCAAATACCTTGTTTTATTTAATTATCTATTTTCTTTCATCTAAATTAAATAAACAAATTTCATACTTTGTTTTATTTAATTACCACATTTCTTCCATGTTTATTTAATAAACAAATTTCTATAGTTTGTTTTATTAAATTAAATATTCTCTTTTGCTAATTTGAATAAATCCAATAATTCAAATAAAATTATATTTACACCTATTTCCTCGTTTCACTCATCATATCCACCAACAAAACTAGATATTTTATATCTAATTAATTTAACTCAACCTTCACAGACAAATTTGGAGACAAATTGGAGACAAATTACAGGGAAACTTCTTCATCTTCTTCCATTGATCATTCCTATTCTCTAGATGAATGTTTTTGTGGGGAGGAACAATATCCATAATCTTCTCAGGCTTCTTCATTTTTCACCATTGAATCTTTCAAATCAAATCCAGACCTTACTTGCTGCCACATCACAAATATGTTATCGAGAATCTATAAATATAGCTTCTTTCCATGGGAAATGGATCCCAACTTTGTGCAATCTTACTCTGCAAAAATAGCATTAGATCAATTTGAGCATTTGAGCATTGAACAAATAACAAATAGTAATTAAAAATCATATAGAAATCATAATCATGGATTTTTATTTAGTTGCATCTTAGTTTACAGTAGTTTGTTTTATTATTTTCATGTCATTTCAGGCTACAGTATCATCACCATATCATTTAGCAATCATTACATAGGATTAGATTCCTGCATTTTACAATATCTCATTCTCTAGATTGTCATTTTAACAGTCACAATGCTTACACAATCTGAGAGCCATTGTGATTTAATAAATCTTTGGAGATAGAGAGAAATAGGACGCTTTTAAGAGATTTCCTGCTTTAATTAGATTAATTGTTATTTAAATCTCTTGATATAATGTCTTATTAGGTGTGTTTGTTATTCATTTACACATATTTTACTCACACAGTGATAATGGTCCTACATTTACTTCGTTAAAGTTTTCTAGTTGGGCTTTTGATCATGGAATCATTGTTAAGTTTGCTTCTAATTACTACCCACAAGGTAACAGTCTGGATGAGTCCTCAAATAAGAATCTTTTAACAGTCATTCATAAATTGTTAGAGAGGAACCCCAAGGATTGTCATACCCAACTTATATTTTCTCTTTGGGTAGATTCCACTAGACATAAGGCCTCTCTAGGAACCTCTCCCTACCACCTTGTGTATGGTTTGGAGCCAGTATTGTTGATTCAATTGAAGAGCTCCACTTTGCAATTTATCAATGAATATTATGATCAAGGGGATAAGCGTGAAGCCCGTTTGGCTGAACTTCTACACCTTGAAGAGAAAAGGGATGAAGCCTTAGAAAAATTTGTTAAACATCAAGGTGTCATCAAGAGATGGTTTGATAGGAGAGCCAAGGTGAAATCCTTTAGAATCTCTTACTTGGTTCTCTATCAGGATAAAGCACATGATAGAAAAGGGAAGCATGGAAAATTTGATAAGCTTTGGCTTGGCCCCTACTAGATTTCAGAGATACTAGGAGACAATACTCTCTGTCTGAAAACTCTCACTGGAGAGGATGTCTCATTTCATGTCAATAGAAAATATTTCAAGCATTAATTCTAATCTTGAGCTGCTTGCAGCTCTTTCCCCTGTAAATAGTTAGGTTAGGTGTTGGTTTCTTTTTCTTTGCTTCATTTTGGTTTTTTTCTACTTTTGGGTAGTATAGGTTTGCTTTGGTTTAGGTTAGGTTTGTTTTTGTTTCTTTTTTTCTTTTTTGGGTTCCCCTATTTTATTTTGGGCATGTTGCACTTGCACAACAATTGTTACATTATCAAGGATTGTTCTGAGTATTTCTTTTACAAACTTCAATCATCCTTCCAAAGTTAGTTCGTAGAAATCATTTATTTAGTGTCACATGTGCTAATTCTTGAAGTAGATGAGTCACTGGATTAAGTTGAATCTGGAATGTGCTTGGGTCTTACACTTATTCACATATCTTAAATAATTCCAAGGTTGTTAAAGGTTCCTTATGAATTTTGGTCAAGTGAAAAATCTTATTTCTGCTTCAACGCCACTGTGGTTCTCAACCCTGAGTGTGAGCTTCATTGCTTACAAGGTGAAAAGGAAAGTTTAAAAGATCTTAAAAGAATATCAAAAAAGAAAAGAAAAAGAGAATATTGAAAATCAAAAGTGAATATTCACCTTATCAAGAGTATCTGAGTATCTCTACCAAGGCTATAGACACCTAGCTGGCAGTAGAGCAATGCTCAGGAGGGCCACAACAATAACCTCATTGGGGCTATGGACGCCTAATTGGCAACAAGGATCTATCCAGTATGCTTTTCAAGTTAGAATATTTACATAGCTTAATTAGACTAAATTTGTTTCTTGCAACAACTGAGGGAGGGAAATGAATACGTTTGCACACACTTTGACTTTGGCACATGAAAGGTTGGCTTGTTCATGGACTTTGAAACTCTTCTTGTGGTTGACTGGATGCAAGGATTGAAACCAAAGAGCTTGGGTTCTTGATTCCAGTTTGTCATCGAAATGCTCTGGAGCATTTCCCCAATAGGAGTCACCATTTGTTGTGCAGTTTTCACACACACACCCCGCTGAAAGTAGGGACCCTATTTTCTTTCTTTGATTTCTTGCTTTCTTTTCATAGGATCCTCACTTCGTCCCCTTAAGGGATAAGTCTCTCGGTCCTGGTTTTGTTTCTCCTATGTGCTTAATGATAAATTTTCATTTAAGATGCTATTTTGCAACTTCATGTGATGGTCTAGCTCTTGGAAACTAATCCCTATTTAAAAAAGAAAAAGAGTTCAAATTGAGGGAAATTTGACTAAGTACAACGGAGGTTTGTTAATTCTGAGGTACCTCAAATAACCCAAACCTTCTGGTCCCATGTCGCATTTTTTATTTTCCTTCAAGTGCCCATACGAGCATTTATTGTTAAAAGATCAGTTTGTGAATAAATTGAGAAACAAAGGGTCATTTGCTCATATCATATTCTTAAGAGCTCAAAGTTGGGAAGGTCTTCACTACCCTGCATTTCATTCATTTGCCTGCGATCGTTCTTGAGCTCAAAGCATCCAATACCAATCGGCCATTGAATCCCCTTTTGTGGTACGCCATTGCAAGGTATGTCATTCACTTTCATCGAATGGTCTTTCATGAATTTCATGTTTTTCTATCGATCCTCATGGTTCGAGTCGGACCTTTTCTTTCTTGAGTCTTAAAATTTGCAGTATGCTTCATGTCGGAGTCTAGGGTTTTGATATATAGGGGAGTTATTCTAAAATATTGAAATGGGGTTTCACTTAATTGAATCTAGTGTTGAAAATGTGTCGAGTGCTCCTAAAATCCACCTAATGCTAGATTTTGCACGATTGAATTTCAAATTTTGGAACGTCTCCCTATTTTAACTAATGGAACAAATCCCTAGTTTTGTTATTTATGAGTTTGTTGAAAATGATTGATATTGATCATCTTAAATCAATTGGTGTGATTGAAATCCTTCCTAAAATTTTGATAATACAATCCTAGGAGGGTTCAACATTTACCTTTTTTCGACTCGAAGAAAACAAGATTCAAACACTTAGCAAAAAATTGCAGTCTCGAGCAAGGTTCAGAAATTTCGAGGTCGCTCGGATTTTTTGAGCTCTAATCCACCCAAAGAATCTGAGCCCCCTCGGATTATCCGAGTCTGTCTCATGCTTCAAATACCCACCTTTATGAGGTGAACACTTAGTCAAATTTTGTGTTTGGTATCTAATCGGTAAATCCAACCAAGCTCAGATTACTCGAGCATTAGTTCACCCGAGTAATCTGAGGTCCCTAGAAATACTTGAGCCCATTGAATGATTGAACTTCCGATGCATGAAATCACTTGATCTTTGGATAGGAGTAATTGGCGAAGTGTCTCTGAAGGGATCAAATCTTGAGTTTGTTTGACTAGGTTGATAAACTTCATTCATCATCAATTCCACCTGAATAATAGTGAAAAATTGGTTAACTGGCTGAATTAGGAAAATTCGAGCTTGCTCGAATTAGCCAAACCTTAGTCTGGCTGAAAAATATGAGCTAGCTCGGATTATCCAGACTTTCTCCATTCATTGTGTATTTCAAGTACCATTGATAAATGAGTGGCATATGATGATTTCTTGACATTTATTGATGGATACAAATTCATTTGAGTGTGATTTACTTGTACATCATTGCGGAATTTGATGAAGTTTGCATTGTGTTTCCATTAGAGTTTGAATTGTTATTAGCTTAAGTTAATGGTATTATTATCTCATGCTTCATGAAATGGATATGATATGTTGTATTATCATTTTGGTTATTGTGGTCCTTGCTCTAACAGATGCAGGTTGAGGTTTGTCCTAACAAAACCACCAAGAAAAAATCCACTCTAGTGCAAGAAGAAGTTAGGAGAAGACAAGAAAGGATGAAGTATGATTTCAAGTGAATTTGACAAGAGACCAAGATTGCTTCTACATGGTTAAAGATAGAAAATACAAACATGGGTCATGTAGATTATGATGATTTTTAGCAAAGGATGTTTGGAAGGGCTCCCACTCCATTGGCGCAGATCATTACTCACACTGGATTAACACAAGCAGCAAGGTTCCCTCCAACACAACTATGTCCTGAGTTGGTCTTGGAGTGTGCAAAGCATTATGACTCTAGGACAAGAATCATAATTAAGCCACAAGGTAGATTCATGGCTAACTTAACTGAGGAGTCCATTGCAAAGGTCTTCAACATTGCCTCTCATCACAAGCTCATTGAGGAAATCAACACTAGGGAAGCAATAAGGTTCTATGAGGAAGACCCCAACAGAGCTTTGGAAATCATGAACAATGCATGGATACTAAAACCTAAGCCACACTACTCAAAGCTTCTAAAGCAACTAAACAGAAGTGATTTCAAGTTGGAGTACCATGACATCATAATGCTTTTGGGTAGAGTCACGGGAGTGGAAGAAGCTCACATCTTTCAAACATGGATTTTCCATCCCATTACACAGATTGTGGCAAATAAACATTATCATTGGGAAAAAATCATAAGCAACAATCTAGAATCCCAACTGATGAGTGTGCAAGAAACCAACAGGTTCACCATGACCTCATATATTGTCTACATTTTGGCACACAAGACCAAGTATAAGTGTCTCAGTTGCAAAGGAACCATAGGGCAAGCCAGAGTATGGGATGTGTACCCATATCTACAACAAAAAACATCCAACTACAGAAGGGCTAATGATTCCTTTTTCATGTATATTCCAAGACTGTTGTAGGATGCTCTTCATATTAGGGCTTCTTCAAATGCTATGGATTTGATCAAGTAATATGGCCAACAGTTCATCCAATTCCAAAGGTTCACATACATCTGGGTATAGGGATCTCTAGTTGTTCCTCTCAAACTACCCAAGTATCCAACCAACAAACTCCTAATGCTAGAATTGATAAGACAAATGGTAGGCTTTGAAGAAATCCTACAACAAGATATAAAGAAGAAAGGATTGGGATCAGAGTTCCCACTGAGAATGGGGACTCTGGAAGCCTTCCCTTCTATTCAAAGTGCTCAACATTCTAAGGAGATGGCATAATTTTTATTTAATTCTCTTACAAATAGGAGTAATTTTCATCCATATGGCAGGGCAATGAAGTAGGCCAATAGAACTTGTAGGCACAAGGACTAAATTGAGGATTATTGGGCCAATTGTCAGGATGAATTTGAGGCTATAAGGAGATGGTTCTTAAGGATTCCTTTGAAATCAATCAGACTATACAGATTTGTAGAGTTTCCTGATCAAGTGCAAGATGATGATGCAGACCTGCTCCAAAACCATGACATTGAACCATACAGAAATAGACCATTTCCTCCAATTAATTGATCTGAGGAAGAAATAACATATTTGAATTAGGGTACAGAACTAGTAAAGAAGTACTCCAAGTTGTGGGTAAAACACAAAGTATTAGAACTATAAGTAGAAGGTGTCAATTTCACCTATGACTTAATGGGAGACTTGGAGTCTCAAGATGGAGAGGAAGCTTCTCAACCACATGAGGATGAAGTCCGTGAAGAAGTAGATAAACGAATGTATATCAAGAGGATAACAAGGAGCTAGGCATAGGTAAAGATAGGACAAAAGCAATCTCCTAAAATTAAGAAGGCTCCTGAAGTTAGCACCATGATAGAAGAAGGTGAAACCTCACAACCAGTGAGGAAAAGAAGCATAATCACAAAGAGGCAAAGGGTTGCTAAAGCAAGGAAAGGTGGTGTTGTGATAGATGCTCCTTTTGCAGAAAAAGTTGTTGATTTAGAAAGTTTAGGGGAAAATCCCCAAGTGTATGTTAGAAGAAACTCTCCTAAGCTAAAGGTTGCTCCAATGGAAGAAGTCAAGGCTACAAAGGAGTAGGTGAAAGAAGAAGAGGCACCTACCAATGATATGGATAAGTCAACAACTACAAGAAATAATTCTCCCATTCCTTCTCTAAATAAAAATATGCAAGTTTCTAAGGAAGCAATCCACAAAGAGGGGAACATATCCAACAATCTTGAACAACTTAATGAAGAAGATGATGAGATTTCCACTCCTGATAGTGGAGAATGGAGGAAATTTGTACCCAAAAAAACAATCTACCTCCGAAGAAAAAAGTAAGAACATAGTGTGTGAGGTTGTTCAAGGAAAGGTATCAAAGGCCCCTAAGATGGTAATAATTGATCAGCCAAAGGATCACCCTGAGGTAGGGGAGAATAGAGAAGTAGTTGATAGTCCTCATCAGGACAAGGAAGAATAGGAAAATCACGCATAGACAAAGAAAAATAGTAAAGTAAATGTGGTTGATAGTCCCAATACAGAAGTGACAACTAAACCATCTACAACTCCTAAATGGTTGGAGAAGTGGATTAGTAACAAGCCAATAATTGTACAGGAGGAAACCCCAAGCTAGGAAAAAGTTGCATGAGCAATGGGGATAGCCAAAACAAAGGAAGAGAACCAAAATTGTCTCAAAGATCTCAAGAGACGAATTCAATAAATGGATTATTCATGTGGTTGTTCCTACAACAAATAAATTCAAAGATGAAACTAGGCCATCTGACTATAAGGTACAAACTATCAACTTAGGGCCCAATACTAAGGTAGAAGAAAAGGAGGAGTTCCAAGAATCTTCTCAAGCAATTTTGAGGAGGTTGGATAAAGAAATAGAGGAGAAGGAAATTTTTCAAAAGTAATTAAATGATTTCTATAAATATGTAGATCATCTAATGAAACCTCTGCAGACTATGGGAAGTGAAGGAATTGTGCTAGAGGGATTGTTGCCTAAGGAGGCAATTTCTGAGATTGAAAGATTAAAATCCTTTGTGCATTGCACACATAGTTGGCTCCAGGATGTTAGTAGTAGAGGAGATGAAGCAATTGAGCATATTCTAAAGATATACACCAATGCTTCTAATTTTCTTGAGCATACTTCAAAATTTTCTGCAGATTGTAACAAAACTAATGAGTTGAAGAAGATTCTGCAGATACCTAAAGATGAATTGGTTAAGCTAGATGTCTTTTCTCGGGATGAAATTGGAAAGGTAAAGGAATGGATCGAGATTTGGAATTACAGGAAGGAGCTTCTCACAAAGGCCTTAAAAAGAAAATAATGAAACTACAAGGGAAGATGAAGGAAATATACAACAACTGCATCAGTTTCCTAGGGATAATGACTAGAAGAAGGAAATTTGGTAAGAAAAACATGAACATTGGCAGATTGCAAGAATGGTGGCATTAGATATATGCTCGTTCTAATAGTTCTCCCATTACTAAGGAAATTCTAGAGGATGCAAAAAATCTATATTTCAACATTGGACAAATACCATGATCGTTGCAGATGGAATGGAATAAGGTAATTCCTCAATACTTGGAAGAATTTAAAAATCATAAAAATAGAATTAAGTTTATTCCAATTCTAGACCCAAAAGATGTGAAAGAAATATTGGAAAAGGCCAAGGAGTTATCCAATAAATCAGAAGCCAATCAGGAGGGAGAAAAGGAGAATAGTCAACAAGCAGTTGCCTAGGTTTTTGTGCTAGACATGTGACCTCCAACCAGCTAGTTGGGCGACCTCGAGTTTTGTGCCATCGAGAGGATATTTTTGAAAGAACCTAGGCCAACCTAGATGAAGCCTCAAATATTAAATGAAAAAATTATTTTAATAGAAAACTTTCTAACCCGACTTGTCTGGCCAACCTATTGATGTAAACCCTAAATTGGGAAAACCTAGTGAAGGATTCTCTATAAATTGAGGCTCAAGCCTCTTTTGTAATGGTTAGAATCAGTTAAGTCATAGTTGCTAGAGCTAGAATTGAGCTAGAATGGTTTTGAAGGATTGGTCCACTTTGAATTTTTAATCATTTGCATTATTTATCTTAGGAATTAGTTTAGTCTTAAAATCTCTTTAAACCCTTATCTTTTGTTATTTCTTTTAAAATATGAGTTAGGTTTTAGTATCAAAGTATCACCAAATTGCAAGATACAATAAATCTAAAGTTCCAACATTTATTTTGTAAGGCCCCTTGTGATTACCACCATTTTCACATTTATCACTGAGTTGTTTTTTGCATTGTTAAGACCTGACATTAGAGACCTTGGGGTTATCTCTTGAGGCTTGCTGATAGAGATTTTCCTTTCAAGAGAGATAGGATACTTGTATTATGTGTGAGTTGTTTTTGTGTAGAAAACACCATCAACAGATTGGTGTTAGGAGGGCCTGAATAAGTGAGATGGATCATTTTCCATCTGCCATTTCTCCTGAGAGATTTTGAAGAAGAACCAGATCTTCACCAGGGGAGGAAGATTTTCAAGAATTGCAAGCCCCTACTAGGTCAAGGAGGACTAGAAGAATGGGAGAGTCATCATCTGCCCCTTCGTTTCCATCATCTCCATCATCCTCACCCTCATCAATCTCATTATCATCTTATTTTGAAGCCATTCTTATTCAACAACCCCAACCAGTCATAAATCAGCCTTTACCACCTCCACCACTACCAATGGCTTTCTTGGCAAACAACCCATCTCCCTTGTCCTTCAACAACTAAAATGTTATGCCAAGGAATCCTGGGCATTTTTTCTCCAAGTTAAATATTAATGACCCTAATAGAATTGGAGAGGAGAATATCAATATTTTCCAGACTTGTCTTAAAGAAAGAGGGATCAACCATGAGGATGTTGTATGTAGGATTTTCCCTTATTCCCTAGGAGAATATGCTTTTTATTGGTATAATCATCTGCCTGTTGGGTCAATTCACAACTAGAATGAACTCGAGAATCATTTATGTAGAAGTTTAAGTTCCATATTAGTGCTAATGAGTTGTATCTGCAATTCACTAAGGTTAAGAGGGAAGTTAATGAGCCTATAGGGTCATTCAATAATATATTTCATCATGCATATACTAGGTTGCAAGCCCCTTATTCCATAGATGATGCTACTACTTTAGAAGTCTATAATGAAGCCCTTGATAGTCTTACAAACACTTTTCTTAAATAGATACCTAATCCTCTGAATAGCTTGCTTGGTGCATACACAGAGGTTGTCAAGGTTAGTACTGATCTAAGGCAACATATGTATGGACCCTTTCCATCTTTAGGGCCTACTGCTCATCCAGGACATATTCAAGTACTCAACCATGCTTTGACTAACCATACCCCCATTATGAATCCAGTGCCACAATTACCTTTGGTTCCACATCCAGGTCCTCCAATGAATCAAGCCCCAACAATGACCAGTTATCCTCAACAAAATGTCAATCAACCCCTCCATTCACAACAATAGATTGGTTTTCCCACATACTTACAGAATTCTAAAGTGCTAAACTAGTCCATGGGTTCAGAAGTAGCATCAGGGTACTCTCAAAACAATGTTAATCTAGTGCCTTATAGTAATCCTGATAAAGAGAGACTAGATGAGTTGATAGAGCAGGTCAAGAAGTTGAACATGGAAGTAACTGTGATCAAGTGAAAATATTTTCCAGAAACGAGCAGCAAAAAAAGAAATGCAAGAAAAAAAAAAACACCTAACACCTCAAGATAGGGAAAAAACATTGATTTTAACAAAATAGATGAAACAGTTATACCTTGCTAAGTTGCTTCTTTGGTTGGCCTTTGATTTTTGATTGTGTATGATCCTTGGATGGAAAATGAGAGTGAGGATGCAAGATGGTTGAAAAATGGATGATGATGGATGCAAGTGTTATGGTGAAAGAAAAATGTGAAAATATGGCTAAGTGTGGCTTCAAATGACAAAATTGCAAGAGTTTGGCTATGAAATGCAAAAGTCCCTAAATGAGAGAAAAGAGGGGGTATTTATAGAGGGAGTTTAATTCTCTAGATAATTCAACGATTGAGATTGAGTCACCAAAGCCAAAATGAAGGGCTATGGTGAGTTGAGGACTCACAAGACCTCACATCTTGACATGTGGAATGTGAAGTGGCTTAGAAATGGTGATGTGTAAATGAGGTGGAATGAGGGTACATGATGTGGAAGAAGGACAAGTAATTTGCAAGTACCTTGGGGGTGAAAATATTTCCTCAAAAAGGAACTTCTTGTCCCCAAGTCAGAATGAAAGTGACTTTTGAGAAATTTTAGAATTCTTCAAAAATATCCATGGGGATTGAGAAAGTAGTTGGAGAAATAAATGTGAATTAAAAATTCACATACTTGCAAGAATCTCATGGACAAGACAAGGTTCGAAAAAGGGAAGCACTTGTCCACATGTGACTTGATGTGACAAGTCAAAAGATTCTAGAATATGCACGGGAAAAGGGGATTCTAAGAGGAATAAATGTGAATTTAAAATTCACATGGGAAAGAGGTTCAATACTAAGAAAGGAAAATGAAAAGGTTGACTAGAAAGGCATGCTAAATGTGGCTAATGACTTTGATTAAGGTTGTGCAAACATGTGATAAGGAGGATTAATGAAATATTAGAAGCAAGTGGAAAATATAGGAGGATGTGACATTAATCTTGATTAAGGTGTGCACATCCTAATCATAAATTAATTAAATTAATTATGATTAGAAGAGGGTTATGCAGGATGTGACAATGAGAGAGAAAAAGAGGAATTAAAAATTGGCTTAAATTCAAAGAGACCACATGACTAAATTAAATAAAGTGATTTATTTATTTAATTTAGAGAGGAAAGAAGTAAAAGGTAAAAGTATTTAATTATTGAATTAAATATTTTAGGAACCTTATACAAATGATGAAATATTAATTAAATGAATGAATTAATTAATATTGGCGAAGATGATGAAATAGATGAATAAAGGGATGAGTAAGGAGACGAGTTTGACCATATGGAAGTGGTCAAATTTGGATGTCTATATTTTTCCCCTCTTCAAAATGCTATTAGGATAATAGGGTTTCAAAGAAAATAAAATGCAGATGACTCTATAGAGGAAGCAACCAGAAAAGAGATGCCCCAGCATGGGAGAAGCTGTGTGAGCTGCCTAAATGGAGGGAAATGAAAGAGGATGCCCTAGTCTCGCAAGGGAAGGCCTATGATGGAGGAATGGGGAAGAATGGTAGGGTATGCCCCCTCGAGGAGGTGAATGGGGAAGGAAAAGGGGTCCCGGATGACTTCTCTAAAGTATAGAGTGGTATATGTCATTGGAAAGAGCACGAAAAATTGAGAATATTGGATTTTGAACGAAGGCAAACAAATGCACGGTTTGCAAATGGCAGCCCCGGGGAGATAGAGGATGGAAGGAATTAGTTGGAGGAAGAATTTTTTAAATGAAGGGTATTTACTGTTTGCCTCCATTCAAAATCCAATCTTCTCGGTTTTTCATGCTCCTTCCAATGACATATACCACTCTATACTTTCAAGAAGTCATCCGGGACCCCTTCATTTAAAAAGGTAAAAATGAGGGAAAGTTATATAAGGTAATTTTAGGAATTACCTCTCCTCATTTGAACAGTTGTCAGTTCAGGAAGAGAGGGAGGAGAAGAGAGGGAGAGGACCAGAGGGCACAATGTCAGACAACTACGACACCGACATTATCCACTGGGTGAATGAGTTGTGGTGGTTCCACAATGAGTGCATCATTCCACGCCAAGTTAGCCCCAAACCCAACTTTGTGATTTTTATCATTTGTGTGAATTTAGTAAAATTTGAAAATATGGGTTTGGGTGGGGGGTAGGTTAGAAAAATAGGTAGTCAGTGAAAATTAGATGTTTCAAAAGGGGTGGGGTAGAATGGCCTATTAGGTAAGAGGGTGATTTCACCCAAGGGAAAAGAAGAAAAAGGGGGGGAATTTCCAAGAAGGGGAGGCAGGAGGAAAAGAAAGAGGAGAGGGGATAAAGATGGAAAATGGAGGGGGGAAAAAGATGGAAAAGGGAATCTGGGGCCAAAGAAAGAACTAGGGAAAAAGAGAAAATGAGAGAGAGGGACTGACATGGTTTGTGTGATATGAATGCAGGATTTTGACAGTCTGCAGACGCATGAGAGGTGGTCCGAGGTACTGAAGATTTGTATAGCAGCCATGAGTGGCATAGATCACCATGCACTGGCGGAGGCATGACTATTTCATATGCTATCATACCCAACTATTAAGTCCCATACGACCATGTTGATAGCATTGATAAAGCATTGGGATTCAGCTACGTTGACATTTCATCTATCGATAAGGGAGATGACGGTGACCTTAGAGGATGTTTGGAGGATTCTGAGGCTCCCCATAGCGGAGCTCCTAGTCAATGAGTTTCAGGTAGAGGGGGAGGCACTAGACGAGTTTGTGTGGGTCATGTTTAGTGGAGATGAGCTACTGATTCAATTGAAACAGCTGGATGTTGCTAGGTGTCTTGCCTATAGGGTACCAGCATTGTCACTATACCTAGTAGGATTGATTAGCGGGATCCTGCTTTCGGATAGGAGTGGTTGGTTCCAGCATCTTAGGTTTGTGGAGGTGATTCGGCACATTATCGAGGGCTGAGAGGGGTAGTTTGCATGGGAGACCTGTCTATTAACATAGTTGTATAGGGATATGCATGTGGTATCTTATCGAGAGGTACTGAATGTAACGCACATCACACTGCTATAGGTATGGGCCTGGGAGCATATCAAGATTATTAGTCCAGTCATGGTGAGAGGATTGAAGGAGGATGATAGAGCTCCAGTAGCCTGGTGGTGGGGGACGGAGGCTGGGGTGATTCTGTGCTATGACGGATTCAGAGACTTGGATGCATGGAGGAGACTATTTGATGAGCTACTCGTGGAAATGATAGTGTGGTGACCATAAATGGTGCGACGGTTTAGGGAATGGAGGGATGAGGAGGTTAGGCACAGGAATTATTTCCACACCTGATGCTATATTATCGAGAAGGATCCTCGCATAGTTGAGTTACACAGACCAGACCGGGTGACGAGGCAGTTTGGGGAGAGGCAGGATATTTTGCAGGGTTGAGAGATGTTCTGGCGGCTTACGCCAGAGCGGCCATGGGGGAATGAGATTAATCCTAAGGTTGCGAGGGTGGAATGGGAGACACTGCGATTAGTTCCATACCCAGGCAGGAGAGATGGGTTGAGAGATGCAAGGACGACAGATTGGTATGGTCAGTGGTTTTTCTGGCATCCGCCTCAGTGGATTATGCCTGTGGTGCCGATTGAGGAGGCATTAGGGTTTGGACCATAGGATGAGAGACGAATGGAAAATGAGAGGGGTATGCAACATCCACGAGGAGAGTAGAGAGGAGGACAGGGGATGGCTAGAGTAGTAGGTCAGCCAGTGAGGGTGGCCAAGAGGAGGAGACAGTAGTGGAGAGTTCGAGGATATGAGGCCAGGGCTACAGACTAGCAAGAGAGGTGACACGAGGCTAGCATAGCTGCAAGAAGCCAAAAAATACAAAGATAGGAGGCATAGAGGGATAGGAGATAGGAAGCTAGTGTAGCCACAGGGAGTCAACAAAGACAGAGATAGGAGGAGGCTGAGGTTGCTAGAGAGAAGGAGAGGATACCAGGGAGGAGGAGGAGCAGAGCTCAGGTGGTGATTGATGTGGATGAGGTGGGGGTGGAGGTAGAGGATGAGCAGGAGAAGCCAAAGGTGATGGAGGTGGAAATGGAGGTGCATTATGTCCCTCCAGTATCCATGGCACCACCTACAGGAGAGGATCCAGCAGTGTTACTGGGAGGAGCCCTGGAGAGGTTGCGGCTCATCGAGCAGTGACTACGGTGGTCAAAGGCAGAGTGGAGTAGATTAGAGATAAAGGTGAGAGAGCTACAAACACAACTTTTCAGGAGCAAGAGGGATTACTCTGAGCTTGCCACGATAGTGACGGATACATAGAGGAGTCTACTAAGAGAGAGAGATGAGGCATGAGATGAGGTGATTTGTGTGCAAAGATAGATAGGTTGCGGGCAGAGGTTGCCAGGGAGCATGAGGATGGAAAGGCAGTGAGATGGGAGAGGGACAGTCTAGTGGCAGAGGAGGTGATACGATAGGTTAGAGGATAGGTAGATGTTGGAGCAGGGATAGGGTAGAGGCCTACATAGATTGGGACGAAGGCAGCAGGAGATGTGGAGGATTTGCAGAGACAGGTAGAGTGGCTATGGAGAGAGAGAGTGGATCTACGACGGGAGCGAAAAGAGCTCCAGGACAGAGTGTATTGTTTAGATTAGACAGTCGGAGATATGGGGTTTATGCAGGCAAGAGAGGAGGAGATGAGGGGTCAGGTATGCGTGATGTGGGCAGAGAGAGATGTAGCGCAGGCACAGGCGCAGGCTCTGGAGGCAAAGAGGGATGTAGCTCTGGCACAAGTTCAGGTGTTGTAGAGTGAGAGGGTGGTGGTAGAGACATAGGTACAGTCTCTTCAAAGAGAGAGATGAGGCAGTGTCATAGGTATCAGCTCTTTGAAGAGAGTGAGATGCAGTGGAGTTGAGACTACAGGTGTTGCAGAGAGATAGGGATGCAGTGGTGGCTAACACGGGCCACACAGAGGGAGAGAGATACCACAGAGCTGTGGATGCAGACACTGTAGGGAGAGAGGGATGCAGTAGTGGCTTAGGTTCAAGCAATAAAGGTTGAGGCTGGTGAGGCAAGAGTAGACATATAGGGATTGTAGGCATAGCTACAGGCTACACAGGCTGAGAGGGACAAGGTCACAAAGCAATTACAACAGCTGAGGTCGGCATAGGAGGCATGGGAGCAGGAGCAGAGAGCCATTAGTGGGGACCTAGATAGATAAAGGCATGAGTGGAATGTTGCTAGATATCAAGCTAGGCAGAGAAATGATTATATGCAGGAGGTGACCTACTGGAGGTGTGCTTATGAGCAGGCAGTTAAAGATCTGGCGCAGCGCATAGCGCGCTATGTCAGGTAGGTACCTTAGATGCTGACACCATCCCAGTCATTAGGGACACGTACCAGAGGGTATAGCGACTTTCAGTTGACTCCTCCTCGTTATGGTGGTTATCAAGGGACTCCTAGCCATGATTATCAGGGGACTCCCACACACAGAGGGCCATTGCCCAATTCTCCTCAGAGATCCGACATGGGTAGCTCATAGTAGAGTGGGCAGAGAGCAAGTGACAAGATATGGGGTTTTTTGATAGGTTGTATACACGATGGATATGTAGTTGATTATGCTTGAGATATTATGATGAGATGGATATTGTATTATTTTGATTATGATATGTGATAGTCCTCATTGACACTATATGTTATGTTTATGTGATGGATGATTTATCTTATGCATATGATTATGTTTTTATTCCCTTATTATGGATTATGCAATGTATGCACATGTGTATGATTTATGCTTATGTGGATGATTATATTATGCATGATGTTGATGATGCTTTATGCTTATGTGGATGATTATATTATGCATTATGATGTATCAACGATTATGATGCAGGATGAAATGAATGTTGGGTATGATATGTAATTATTATGGACCTAAGAATGTATGTTGCGGGAAATCATCTATGTAATGTGTAAATGTTACTATGGACATGTATAGATTAAAATGAACCTAAGATGCCTACTCTAATCAACCTATTATGCATATGGGATGAAAAATATTAGACTTGTGATGTAACATGCAATATGAATGGAAAATGGACTCTTCTATGAAATGCAATGCAAACATAAGTTTCAATAAGGTCTTGCATGGGAATATGCGTAGATGATAGGCGTAGTGTGGGTGTGATATTGCACCTGTCAAGAACCATTATGTGTATGTGGATGATTATATTATGAATGATGTTGATGATGCTTTATGCTTATGTGGATGATTATATTATTCATTATGATGTATCAACGATTATGATGCAGGATGGAATGAATGTTGGGTATGATATGTAATTATTATGGACCTAAGAATGTATGTTGTGGGAAATGATCTATGTAATGTGTAAATGTTACTATGGACATGTATGGATTAAAATGAACCTAAGATGCCTACTCTAATCAGCCTATTATGCATATGGGATGAAAAATAATAGACTTATGATGTAACATGCAATATGAATGGAAAATGGGCTCTTCTATGAAATGCAATGCAAACATAAGTTTCAATAAGGTCTTGCATGGGAATGTGCGTAGATGATAGGCGTAGTGTGGGTGTGATATTGCACCTGTCAAGAACCATTAGCATCCTAAGGAGAGAAAAGGGAAAATAATCAAATTTTGCACAACCGAAATCACAAGTCATGGGTTAGGAACAAGAACGGATGAAGGATACATGCAATAAAATGAAATGCATTCATGAATGAAATTTTCCATCTTTGGAGCATTGATTTTTGCTATAGCATAAGACACCAACTACCAGGGTATATGAAACCAAGGAAAGTTAGCATCTAATGTACAAAACAAACACAACAAACAAGGTTATCCCAACACCCCAAAGTGAAAAAGACTCTGGTCAGGCCAAGTATTGGGATAAGCACAAGCACAAAGGGATGTCCTAGCATAACACAAGACCTCAGGGATCTTGATGGGTACCACATGGGACAAACCAACAGGAAACAACAAAAAAAAAGATCAAGATATGCCCCGATGTTAACTAATCAAAACACACCATAATATGATAGATTATGGTGACCTTGACTAGTTGTAATAGGGAGCTCAAACAACAAATGAAAGCCAAAAGTACCAGAATATTGCAATCAAATTCAAATGTCCTTTGCCATAGGATCACAAGGATGGATGGGGTTGATGAGTACTATTAGGAAGGATGTATCGTGTTGAGACTGATGATGGATACTAAACTAAAATGACCCAGATGACACAAGATTTTTGTCATTAACCAGATCTTCTAACACTAGAGGATCTCATTTTTGAAGAACCGGTTGGATAAGGGCACTCTTTTCAACACAACACAAGAGACCAGACAAAGACTGACACAAGACTAACACACCCTAATGACCTAGGGGCTCAGGGGTTGATCAAAGATTAGCCTTGCCTATGTGAAAGCGTAGAGCCCTCGTAGTTCAAGAAAATACCATGGATGAAAGTGGAAAGAGGACTAATGGATACTGATGAGACAATGACAAAAGCGAAGGAAATAAAAATAAAAAATCCCCGAGGGTGGATCAAAAGATTGATCTTGCCTATGTGGAAGCGTAGGGGCAACATAGTTCAGAAAAGACAAATGACAACCGACCATGGATAAAATCAAAAAGGGGACGATGAAGACAGATGATGGATGACCATCCTGGGATGATTGAAATGCCCTAGGGGAAGATTAAATGATTAGCCTTGCCTACATGAAAGTGCAAGGGCAACATAGTTCGGCAAAGGACGAGAAGACCGACGCGACAGGATGAGGCCTAGATGGAGACTGACATGATGGATGATCCTAGATGATGACACAAACCAACCAACGAATGGACAAATGACAAGAGCTCAGATTAGGATAAAAAGCTTAGGATGATGAATAGCGTGTAATCATCCAATGCTCAATCCAAAGATACCAAGTGGCCAAGGATGGGATGGGAGAGGATGTTAGGATAGGATGGATGAAGTCATAAAGTAACTAGGACACAAGGTAGATTATGATTAAGCCCACTATGAATGATGCATGTTACCAGGTTTTCACCACCCGTACTTATCCAAGGTGCCACCAAGGGTGGTTTTCACCATAGGACGATTTTATTTTATTTTTGGAATTTATTTATTTTTTGTATTTTTTGAATTTTTTTATTTTTTTTGGATTTTTTGGATTTTTTGGATTTTGCACAGATAGAGTCACCAAGGGTAATTAAGTATAAAACCTTTTCAGATGCATGATGTTAATAGGCTCATCTAGGGGCTCTCCTTCAAGGGTGGTGAGTTTGTATGTCCCATATCCATACTTTGCGGTGATGAGACCCAACCAATTTGCTTCAAACTTTCTTTTCTTATCTCGGTCCTACTAGGTGTGTTGGTTCTCTTTAAGGACAAGGTCACCAACATTGAATTGATGAGGGTGAACCTTCTTGTTGTAGTTGTGCTTGAGACAGTTTTGATAAGCTTGAAGGTGATCATAGGCTCTGATCCTTCTTTCATCAAGTAATTCCAGCTGGGAAAGCCTTGCAATGTGGGTGTCTTCCTCATTGATAATATTCTTCAGAGAAATTATCAGTGATGGGATCTCAACTTCGATCAGCAAGATGGCTTTGGTACCATATACGACGAAATATGGGGTGGCGCTGGTAGGGGTACAAATGGAAGTGTGATATGCCTAGAGGGTGGGATGAATGTGGAGGTGCCAATCTCGGCCAGTGTTACTGACGACCTTTTTGAGGATTCGGATTAGTCTTGTTGGTAGCTTTTGCTTGACCATTACCCTGAGGGTAATAAGGCGTTGACCAACGATGTTGAATATGAAAGGTGTCACAAAGGTGTTTCATGGCTTGGTTTTTGAAAGGCTTTCCATTATCTGAGAGGATGGTGGATGGGATTAGTCTTGGCCAGTGTTACTGACGACCTTTTTGAGGATTCGGATTAGTCTTGTTGGTAGCTTTTGCTTGACCATTACCCTGAGGGTAATAAGGCGTTGACCAATGATGTTGAATATGAAAGGTGTCACAAAGGTGTTTCATGGCTTGGTTTTTGAAAGGCTTTCCATTATCTGAGAGGATGGTGGATGGGATACCATATCTACATAGAATATGGTAGAGGATGAATTTTGAAATTTGAGTACCAGTGATTTGTGAGAGTGGCATTTCTTCCACCCACTTGGTGAAGTACTCAGTGGCGGTAATAATGAAGGTGTGGCTATCAGAGGATGGTGGGTATATCTTGTTGATCAAGTGAAAACCCCACTGAGAGAAGGGCCATTGTGTGAGAAGAGGTTGAAGATCATGTGCCAGAGAGAATCAAATCTGCATGTTGCTGACATGGAAGGCATTTCTTCACAAATTCATAGGCATCATGTTCTAGCATAGGCCAATAGTATCAAGTTTGGAGAATCCTTTTAGCCAAGGCCATACCATTTGAATGGGCCCCACAAACACCACTATGTACTTCTATTAGTGCAATATGGGCTTCGGTCCCATCTAGACACCTGAGGAGGGTTCCATCATACCCACGACAATAAAGTGTTTCACCAACGATGACATATCGAGATGAACATTGGATAAAGGATTTGCGTTGGTTTCTTGTAAGATATGGGGGTAGAATGTTATCATGTAGGTAAGCATAGATGTCTTGGTACCAAGGGGAAGCGGGACCTATGATGTCACACACCATTTTAGTCTCAGGGATATCATATGTTGGGATTAAGAGTTGTTCAATGAGGAATTTGCATTTTTTTCGATCCTTAGGCATGTTGATTAGGGAACCAATAGTAGCCATGTTATCAGTAGCTTTGTTTTGTACCTTGGGAATCTGATCAAATTGTATGGAGGTGAAATACTTCTTGAAGTCATCCACCATGCGTTTGTAGGGTAGCAACTTTTTATCCTTTTTTAGGAACTCATCATTAACCTACTTAATGACCAACAAGAAATCACCGAAGACTCTTAGGTGAGTTATATGCCACTTTTTTGCAATTTTGAGGCCTGTGAGAAGGGCTTCATACTCAACTATATTGTTGGTGCACGGGAATGCCAATTTGAATGACTTGGGATGTAATCAACTTGAGGGGTAACAAACAGAATTCCTGCCCCCGATCCATTATGAGTGTATGATCCATCGAAGTACAATATCTAGGTGGGTGCGTCTACTATTGTAAAGACTTCTTCATCTAGAAATTCAGTAACCAAAGGGTAAGCATCTACTAAGGGTGCATCGTCCAACTGATTGGTTATAACTTGTCCTTTTATGGCTTTTCAATCCACATATTCTATGTCAAATTCACTTAGGAGCATGACCCACTTAGCCATGCGACCAATTAAGGTGGTTCTGGACAACAGATATTTCAATGGATCAATTTTTGCTATTAGTTTGACAAGATGGCTGAGCATATAATGTCTAAATTTTTGCGTACTAAAGACCACTGTGAGGCTGGATTTCTCCATTGGTGAATAATTCAGTTCATAACTGACCAGTGTATGGCTAATGTAATAGATTTCTCATTCTTTTGCGGACTCATCATGTTGTGCCAATAATGCCCCCAGTGCGACTGAAGTGGCAGAGATGTGGAATTAAGATTGGTGGGTGGTCCAAGTACTCTTTGATCTTATCAAAACCCAACTGACACTGTTGATTCCATTTGAAGGTGGTGTTTTTCTTCAAAAGGTGGGTGAATGACTGTACAAGTTGGGCTATAAACCGATGGATAGATTGTAGCTTTCCCTGAAGGCTCCATAACTATTTCAAGTTTTGAGGTGGAGGCATATCCATGATTGCTTTTACTTTGGTAGGATCAACCTTGATGCCTCTGCAGGAGACTATGAAGCCCAACAATTTCCCTAATGTGACGCCAAAGACACTTTTTCAAATTCAGTCTTAGCTTGTATTGTTCTAACCACTCAAAGATCTTTTTCAGAATGGCAGGGTGCTCTGCTCTGGTTCTAAACTTTCCCAACAAGTCATCAGCATAATCTTCCATGATAATGTGGATGAGGTCATGGAAGATAACAATCATTGCTCGGTGATATGTTTCCCATGTGTTCTTAAGACCAAAGGGCATAACATTGTAGCAAAAGGTACCCCAAGGTGTTGTGAAAGTGGTCTTGTGCTGATCTTCGGGTGCAATTTGAATCTGATTGTAGCCAGAGAAGTCGTCCATGAGGGACAACATCTCATGTTCTGCAGTGAGTTTGACTAACATGTTGATATTGGAAAATGGGAAGTCATCCTTCGGATAGGCTTTGTTGAGATCCCAGAAGTCTGTGCAGATCCTAATGTATCCGTTAGGTTTAGCGACAGGAACTATGTTGGAGATCTAGTCAGAATAATTCATGGGTCTGATAAATCCAACATCCAATAATTTTTCCAATTCTTTCTTGACTAACAATGCTACCTATGGATGCATTTTTTTGAGTTTCTACTTGATAGGCTTAGCGTCTGGGTGAACATCCAGATGGTGAACTACTAAAGCGAGGTCCAGAATCGGCATGTCTAAGTAAGACCAAGCAAAGTTGATGATTTTGTCTTTGAGTAGCTTGACAATGATGGAATATTCTTGTTTTGATAATGATTTGGCTACATAGGTGCTCTTCGAGGCTTCTGTAGTACCCAGATTGACTTCTTGAGTTTCTTCAATCAAGATGGATGATCATGTAGATAATTGAGTTCCCACAAGAAGAAGATGAATGTCTCCATCCTTCAGCACCTCATTGAGGTTTTCACTATCAGATGTGTCCTTTATTTTGATTTTTTCTAGGTCAAGAAGCACCTCGAGGAGGTTTTCACTAGGTGATCGTTTCTAATTTTTCTTGTTTTTACTTTTGCGACTAGAGCATTCATCTTCCCCCGATCCCATAAGGTTGGCATATGCATCCAAGGAGACATTAACAGGTGCGCTATCACATAGGTCCCAATGAATAGGTTTGGGATGGCGTAGAGAAAGGATAATGGTAAACATGGATAAGCAATCAAACATGGATGAAAGGTCCGTGTCATCCACATCATCATACGCATGTATGATGGACTCTTCCTCAAGTATGTATTCTAAGGGACCATTGTCCACACTAACACTATTGGAAGTATTGGATGATAATGTAGGGCCTTTCTGCTTTTTGTCATATCTTAGGCCTGAATTTCGTGGAAGCTTCGGTACATCAATAGGTTGTAGCCACCCTTGTTCTTCTTTACCTAGACCCCCACCTTGATAATTATGCTTCTTTGTAAACTTAGCAGACCAGGGGTATGTTTCCTAAAAATATTACTTAAGGGGAGGATCCAGTTGGGGCTCTTCGCGATATATCCACTAACTAATATCATCTTCTAGTGAATCTGTCCTTAAACTAGGGGACCGAAAAGTTCTAGTAGGGATGTTTTTGGCACTAAAGGTAATGGTCTTGTCTTCTTCATTTGGTAAATATTGCGAAGGCTGACCGTATGTGTGTGGTGACGGTGGCATGGTTGCCACATTCAGAGTTGTATGCATTTCATATTCACCACAACCTTTTTTGATGATCTGGACTTTAGCGATGGTGGAATCGATGGTAGAATATGGAGTGGCTAGTGTGGCGGATGATGGATTGGAGGATGACGAATGAGATGCCCCCATTTCGACTCCATATTGCGAAGGCTAACCGTATGTGTGTGGTGACGGTGGCATGGTTGCCACATTCAGAGTTGTATGCATTTCATATTCACCACAACCTTTTTTGATGATCTGGACTTTAGCGATGGTGGAATCGATGGTAGAATATGGAGTGGCTAGTGTGGCGGATGATGGATTGGAGGATGACGACTGAGATGCCCCCATTTTGACTCCAAGACAATAATGCAAATGGGGAAATGAAGCTTCCAAGGCACGGCAGTACTCAAATGGTTGTGGGTCAATGTAAATGTTGACCTCCTATCCATTAACTGGGAATTTTAGGCATTGATGGTATGTGGAGGGGATGGCTTGCATGCATGGATCCAAGGGCGATTGAGGAGGAGGTTGTACGGTAAGTCCAGATCAAGGACGTGACATGTAGTGTACTGAATCACAGGTCCAACCTAGATTGGAAGACTGACAATTCCCTTAGAATCTCTTTTTGCATTATCATAAGCCTTGATTGTAATGATTTGATTACTCAGATCTGCTTGAGTATACCCTATCTACTTTATGAACTTTAGAGTGCATATATTAAGGACAGAGCCATTATCTACCATGATCCTTTTTACTTTATGATGGGCAACCAGGATTTCAATGTGTAGGGGACGGTTATGGTTGGCATCAATATTAGACATGTCATTTTGGTTGAAGTGTAACTAGTAGGATAGAGCCAGATGCCCCACTAAAGCTTGGAATTGTGTGGGATCAATATTGTTAGGCACTTGGGTTTCATGTAAAGCTCGGTTTAGGATATATTGATGCACAGGAGAAGATTTAAGCAAATCCAAAATTAGGATGTGAGTAGGATTCTTTCCTAAGTGATCAAGAATGTTATACTGAGAATTTACAAAATTTTGTTGGGCGGATGGAGAGGCTACGGCGACGGTAATGCAGGTTCTCCGGGTAGCAATAGCACACTGGGGATCTTTAGCTTTGACATGTATCATGGATACCCGAGGTTCTACTTGCTCAATGTAATGGACAATGCCATCATAATTGAGGGGCACATTCTTATAACTTATGTTAGTTGTACTGTTGTTTTTGGGATTGTTATTGGACGTGCTTGTGCCTTGATTATGGTTAGGGAAGGCATTTTGGTAAATCTATAACTGAGCATTGGACGATGAAGCCTGATTGGCATCCACATGAATATCTCCTCGATCTATAAGATCTTGGATATATTTTTTCAGAATCTGACACTTGTTTAGGGTATTCCCTTTGATCTTGTGAAACTCACAGTATTTGTTTTCCTTAAACCAAGTTGGTTTAGGCTTAGATTCATCGTGTGGCTTGGTTACAGGATATGTGATTGGATAATTGGCTTGTAGGAGTCTGTTGAAGATGGTACTTAAAGACTCACCTAATTGAGTGAACTGACATTTTTTGTTCCCTTGATTATTCTGGTTTGACTATTGAGGGGGATGAGGTGCCCCCTGTGGTACTGATATGATGTTTTGGGTAGATGGTTGGTTAGAGGCAAGCTATTGTCTCTAAGAGGTACTAGCTACTTGCACATGTTTAGTGTTGGTGACACCATCATTCATAGCATTCTTGTTTTTGTTCTAGTAGTGTGATTTATCTTCGGATGATCATTCTTTGTCATGATTGTATATCTTGGCATGTCCTTTAGCGATAAGGGCCTATTCAAGGATGGGTCCTTTCTCCACTATCTCGGAAAAGGTGGTGACACAATGCAGCCTGAAGTTATGGGCCATATCGGGAGGTGAGTTCTCAACAAAGAGAGTGGCCATGTCCTCTTTGAGAGGTTTTTACATTCAGCTTGCCAATGCATGCCACCTTTGGAAGTATCTAATAAAGGTTTCTCCTTCACGTTGCTTCTCCTTGAGGAGATCCAAGGTATCAGTATCCTTCTCTAGATTGAAGGAGAAGTGGGAAATAATTTTTTCTAAAAGATCTACAAAGGATTTGATGGATCCCTATTCTAGACCCATGAACCAATCTAGGGCATACCCTTTCAGGCTTCGCAGGAAGAGACGCAAGAGATAGTTGTCGTTGTGCATAACCTCCTAACATTGGGAGTAAAACTCTTGCAGGTGGGCTTTAGGATCTTTGTTTCCCTTGTATCTGTCAAATTTTGGTATCTCAAAGTGTTTCGGGAAGGGAATTAATGAGATGGAGGGGTCGAACGAATAGGGATATATATCTTCAAATTTGAAGGATTGCTTACCAGTCCCAGCTTGGATATCTTTCAAAGTAGCTTTGATTTCTAATAGGTTCGCATTGACCGATGGCATAGGAGTCGGGGCAGATGGGTTGGATGGATATGGGTGGTAGGAGGATGAAGAATCTTGTTGAGATATTGTTTGAAGGTTGATATATGGATTTTGATAGTGAGATGATGATGTCCCTTGCTGGTATGTCAAGGGTATTTTTTGGTACAGGGGTTGTTGTTGCGAGGAATAATACGAGTTTGTTTGATAAGAGTATGTGGCATAATGTTGAGGAGCATGAATGGAGTGTTGCAGATTGGTCTGCTGGTACTGAGGGTATTGTTGCAACTGTTGGGAGGCCACATAGTGTGGTTGTTGTTGGAACTATTGTTGGTTATGATAGAAGTAGTGTTGGGGAGGTTGTTGATGTGATATCGGCAGCTGTGTGGGTCGAGATGGGATATTGTGTTGTGATTGAACTTGTGGACATAAAATAGATGTGAGCAACAAGGATATGGTCTGGACGAGAGGTTGAGATGGATTTCCTTGCGATTGGTGTGGTGATTGTTGTGATGAAATCAAAGGATTATGCTAGGGTTGTTGTTGATGAGGTGGTTGAGAGGATGTAGAGGTGTTCTACAAAGGAGGTTGTTGGGTGCCAATGGGAACTTTTGGTTGGGATGTACCTTGCGGAGGTAATTGAGGTGGTATGTTAGATTGTGGGGGTTCTTGGGATGTGAATGGAGGTGGTGGTAGATTTTTGGCTCTAGGAGGTGGAGGCAAGGCATTGAAAGGGTTGCCTCCAATGTTGACTGGAGGTTGATTAGAAAGGGGTGGTGTGGTTAGCATTAATGGCAGACGTTGGGGAACATTTTGCGGCATGTCGTAGGTGAAAGGGTTATTGGGATTGGATACTTGAGGAGCCCCCATGATTGAGATTGGGGTATGTGGGGGATTGTTAACATGTTAAAGGATGGTGTTGCCGAATTCAAGTTGATGTCAACCCTCCACTAGAGGAACATTGGGGATGTATGAATCACCTAGTGCATTTTGTGAACCTTGGGGTATGTTAGGTGTGTAATTTCCATACTTCGATAGGTCGACGCTTGATGGAGGTTTGACACCTTTCTCAATTAGGTGGGCTAAGATCATTTCCCCATGTTGTTCAAGTGGGCAATTTGTCATTTGCGCATTGGTGGGGTTACTAAAATGTTCCTCAAGTGTGAGTTCGGGCTGGTTGACCATACTCTCTTCACCATGCAGTGAGTTGTTCTAATCTTCGGTGTTAAATTGGGATGACCCCCCATTGACGGGAGGATTTTCCTGCGGTGCGTTAGGTTGGGATTCAAGATTTTGTTGCTTGGCCATCTTCCTTGCCTATAACCAAGTCTGAACGGGCATTAAAGATGGTGGAGTGGACTGGGATGTGAGGATGATCAAGATGATGATTGGAGGATTGACCTGATTGATGGATTAGCCAACAAGGATGTGGCTCGATAGGATTGGATTAGATGATTGATGAAGGATCTAATTTTGATTTGACCAGAGCGGATTGCTTGATAAACGATCGATGAAATTAGATTGGACTAATCGATAAAATGATTGGCTAAATTAGATTGGATTGGATTGGATTGATTGACAAGACGATTAATGAGATAGGGTTGGATTGGTTTGATGATGATGGGGGTTCAAAACCAAGTTCAAGAGTTATCCTTGGTAACATAAGGTGTTAATTGATTGATTAAGGGATAGATGGATGATGATGACGCTGAATCTAACTTGAGATGGAAGTGGATTGATAGGGCCGATGAGGATGACCGACTTAAGACAGATGAAAATCCTAAGCTGGTTTCAAAGGATGATGATCAAGCTTAGACACCTAAGTCAAATTAGATAACTACTTCAAACAAAGTTTAGCGGAATGGGAAAATGATTTCCAAAATGGGTAAATGACAATCTGAAATGGATGAGTGGCCTTTCAGAACAAGGAAACGGGAGCGTGAAATGAGGGAACGACTATCGAGATGGATGAACGGAGTCCCAAAATGGATGGATGACAACTCTAAATGGAGAGACAACAACCCGGAATGGAGGAACAGTTAACGGAACGAGGAGAACGGTTAGAAGAACGGGGGCTCAAAACAGATGAATGATAACTCAGACCGAGTAAATGGATTTTTGATTGGGGAAATTGACCTTGAGGATGGGAACACGAATGCCCAGAATGGGTGAATAGTCACTCAAAATGAGAAAACGGTTAATCAGAATGAAGGAATGACACCTAGAACGACCGAATAGAGGATGGAAAAAGTTTTCTGAAGGGCGGGTCCATCCTTGGAAATGGTCAGGTCCACCCTTAAAAATGGTCAGGTCTGCCCCTACTAGGGCAAGGACGCCCCTAGTAGCAAAAACGGACAAAAATAGTTTAAAACTAGAAAACAGATAAAAAATAGTTATTTGAAATAGGTGAACGGGTGCATGAAACAAGGAAATGAATGCTCGGATCAAGGGGATGAATGTTCAGGATGAGGAATGGATTCTCAGAATGGGTGTATAAATGTTCAGAATGGGGAAACGAGTGATCAGAATAAAAAAATAAGCACTCAAAATGATAAAACAGGTGTTTAGAATGATGAAACAAGTGATACAACTAACTATTTAAGGGGAAGGTCCACCCCTAACAAAGGTCACGTCCACCCCTGGAGGTTAGATCCACCCCTGAAAGAGGTCAAGTCCACCCCTGGAGCTCAGGTACGCCTATCTGACTAAAGGTTGGACAGAATTGACTAAAATAGGCTGAAAAAGGGTTGGTTTAGAGGGTAGGTCCGCCCCTGAAAAAGGTTAGGTCCACCCCTGGACAAGTCTAAACTTAGTTTTTGGAAAAAATACTAAGGATAAGGACCCAAAACACAAAAAACAGTAATCAAAGGATAAGGCTGACTCGATTGAACAGATAATTACTGGTTTTGCATAAAGAAAATAGTTCAAACAGCATGATCCTAAGACTAGTAGAATGGGTATAGCCAACAAAGTCCTCTATTCTAGGATAAATATGGTTGCTAGGGAGTCCTCAATATACACCTAGTACGTGAGGTCCAAACCATGAACACTAGTCTGTCACAAGTGTAAGTCGGGAACCTTAGCAAGATACTGAAGGCTCAGACCAACTCGTCACATCATCCCGACACTTCGCTAATTATGACATGGCTAGATTGGGGTACAGCTTTGGCTCTCCCCCCTTTATATACCCTGCTAGTATGCATGGTTGGTATCGTCCCTTGGGGTGATGAATCCCCAAGCAGGTCCCCTAAGAAGAAGAAGAATGGGTGACTCAAAAGGACTTAGTAAGCTATGATTTATCATCACCCAGGATCACCAAATGGTGCAAGGGGATTGGATACATCAATAACCTACCACAAACATGGCACACAAAGTATATTGACACCCCCTAGTTAATCTATGTGCCTAAATTAATGAGAAACAACAACAAACAACTAATAAATGTTTTGAACAGATAGCCTTGCAAGAAACTTGTTAGAACTTCTTTTTTCTGTTTTCCACAAAATGCTAGTTAAATCCTCACATAGACATAAACAGTAAATGTTAGGGGGTCAGAAATACCCAAAATAACTAAAAACAATTCTTAAACTTCAATTTTCACCTTCTAGAAAAAGTTTTTTTTGGTCGGGTTTGCCCCTGGTTTTGATCAGGTGAAAATATTATTCCAAAAATGAGCAGCAACAAAAGAAATGCAAGAAACAAAGTAAACACCTAACACCTCAAGATAGGGAAAAAACATTGAACTTAAAAAAAATAGATGAAATAGTTATACCTTGCTAAGTTGCTCCTTTGGTTGGCCCTTGATTTTTTATATTGTGTATTCTCCTTGGATGGAAAATGAGAGTGAGGATGCAAGATGGTTGAAAAATGGATGATGATGGATGCAAGTGCTATGGTGAAAGCAAAATGTGAAAATATGGCTAAGTGTGGCTTCAAATGACAAAATTGCAAGAGTTTGGCTATGGATTGCAAAAGTCCCTAAATGAGAGAAAAGAGGGGGTATTTATAGAGAAAATTGAATTCTCTAGAGAATTCACCAGTTGAGATTGAGCCACCAAGGCCAAGATGAAGGGCTATGGTGAATTGAGGACTCACAAGCCTTCATCTCTTTACATGTGGAATGTGAAGTTGCTTAGAAATGGTGATATGTAAATGAGGTGGCAGGAGGGTACCCGATGTGGAAGAAGGACAAGTACTTTGCAAGTACCTTGGGGGATGAGAAGATTTCCTCAAAAAGGAACTTCTTGTCCCCAAGTGGGAATGAAAGTGACTTTTGAAGAATATTAAAATTCTTCAAAAATCTCCATGGGGATTGAGAAAGTAGTTGGAGAAATAAATTAAAAATTCACATACTTACAAAAATCTCATAGACAAGACAAGGTTCCAAAAAGGGAAGCACTTTTCCACATGTGACTTGATATGACAAGCAAAAGATACTAGAAGATGCATGGGAAAAGGAGATTCTAGGAGGAATAAATGTGAATTTAAAATTCACATGGGAAATATGTTCAATGCTAAGAAAGGAAAATAAAAAGGTTGACTAGAAAGGCATGCTAAATGTGGCTAATGACTTTGATTAAGGTTGTGCAAACACATGATTAGGAGGATTAATGAAATATTAGAAGCAAGTGGAAAATGTAGGAGGATGTGACATTAATTTTTCTTAAGGTGTACACATCCTAATCATAAATTAATTAAATTAATTATGATTAGAAGAGGGTTATGGAGGATGTGATAATGAGAGAGAAAAAGAGGAATTAAAAATTAGCTTAAATTCAAAGAGGCCACATGACTAAATTAAATAAAGTGATGTATTTATTTAATTTAGAGAGGAAAGAAGTAAAAGGTAAAAGTATTAATTATTGAATTAAATACTTTAGGAACCTTATACAAATGATGAAATATTAATTAAATGAATGATTTAATTAATATTGGCAAAGAGGATGAAATAGATGTGTAAAGGGATAAGTAAGGATACGAGTTTGACCATATGGAAGTGGTCAAATTTGGATTTCTACAGTAACGTACCTAAGGAAAAAGAATAGTCAACTCCAAACTACTTAGAGGAATATGCAGTCCAATTATAATAGGGAGAGTCGAGATTCTGCACAAGGACATGGGTAGAATTTTTATAGAGGGCAATCATCTGGTCAAAATTTTGATAGAGCATAGACAGGTGGACAAGGATTTGAAAGGAGACAACCACCTAGGTAGAACATAACATGGAACACAAGGGAAAAAAATGGAGGTGTCCCTACTCCATTGGATCAACCTCCTAATCAGGAGAAGCCTCCAAGTGGTGTGTATCTAGAAGAGGCAGCTTTATTTGGATGGTGTAGACTCCACAAGACAAATCAGCATTCTGAGTTGGATTGCCCCGAGTTCCAAACTACTGCATCCATTTTTTAGTATAAGATTGAAAACAATTTGAACAATCAAGACCTGGTACCATCCAATCCTTATGACTCCTCAGTAATGGTGTTGAATCACGCTCCTTTCCCACGAAGTGAAGGGAATAGGCCAAAAGAAGAGTCTGGGGGGAAGGATGATAAGATAGAGAAAATATACAACAGAGATGAGATGTCACAATTTTTTAATGAAGAGAATGAGAACAAAAATGGTCCTTTAGATGAAGAAGAAACTGGCATTGAAGAAGTTTAGATGTTCCAACAGCCTACAAGAAAATATGATTTAAGGAATAGACCAAATAGAAATCCACAAGTTAGAGGGCCATTCATTGCATCAATACCTCTAAATAACTTCACTACGCCACCTAATCCTAATGCAAGAAATAATCCATCATATCCTCATGTACCCACACAATATTTTTCAAAAAGGAGGATATTCTGATTCTACTAAAGGAAATAACATAGATGAAGGCAAGGAGAAGCTGGTGATTCATCCCAAGGACTTCCATACTGATATGAACATGGAGCATTTGGGTGACTATGTGGCTGAAGAACTCAAGAAACTAAAGGTAAGTCTTTCTGCTTTTGAGTTACTAAGAATTCCTGCAATTAGAAACACGGTTCTAGGGGCTTTTAAAACAAATGTAGGTCCTCAAGGTAGACGAGCTAATGAAGCGACTGGAAAAACCTCTAGTTCCCAAGTACCAAAAGATCAAGGTCAAGTCCAAGCACAACCTAGGGATAAAGGGAAAGAAAAGGACAAGAGTCAAGTTGCACAAGCTGATACTCAGCTAAGTCTATTTCAAGGAAAGACAGAGACTCTTCCCTTTATAATTTCTATTTGTCTCTTTGGAAATAATTTTCACAATTTCCTTCTAGACTCGGGAGCCTCCACGAATGTTATGCCTTTTGTTGTCTGTAGAGCCCTAGGTATTACTCCTGTAGCCTCTCAACAGAAAGTAACTCAGTTAGACAAAATAGAGGTGAATGTAGTGGGAGAATTTAATATGATTCCTATGCAGGTTGCATTAGATCCTAGGATTCGACAAGTTATTAATATTCAAGTGGCAGACATTCCTGACACTTATGGTCTTATCTTAGGCAGAGATTTCACCAAGGCACTAAATGAATATGTATAAACCGATCATTGCTACATTTGGCTTCCCTAGAAAGGATTGTCGAATCAAATCAGGATTGAAAGGGAACCTAGAATGAAGTATGCAATTACTAAATACCAAAATATTTCAAATGAGAAATTAGTATCAGAAGCTATTTTGGGTAATTATGTATAAGTAGCCCTTGTTTCAAAGTCAGATGTAGAGGAAATATTTATGTTGTAGGGTACACTTGGTGAACTCACATCAAAAGCTAGCAGCACTGGAGCATTGGTTGAACCAATAGAGGAAGGTGATGACAAGGAAGATGGTCAACTCAAATTATTGGATAATTTTCAAGAGTTCATGCAAAAATTTATAGAGGATCAAATTCAACTAGGTAGAGATATGAATTTCAAGGAGTCACTTCTCCTGAATTGGTGTAGAGTCCATAATGTTTCCCACTTAGAGCTGGAATGTTACCTATGCCAAATAGCAGTGGAGCAGATACAGAGATGCATCAATCCAACCCCAACTGTCAAGATAAGCGTGGATAGTTCCCAAGATGATCCCAAAGGTAAAAGTATAATGCCTTCTTAGGAACCTCCCAATAGAAGCAAAACTAAAGACAACTCAAGAGGATCAGGAGCTGTTGGTTGTTGGACACTTAGATTTGATGGATCCAAATCAAAGCAAGGTGTTGGGGTAGGATTTCAGCTAATCAGTCCTAAAGGTAAAACCTTCTTTACTACTCGTAGACTCTAATTCCACTGTACTAATAATGTAACTGAATATAAAGTTTTGATCCATGGATTGCTAATGGCATTAAGAAAGAAGGTTAATATTCTGCAAGTATTTGGAGATTCAGAGTTGATAGTCAAGAAAGTCAAAAAATAGTACTCATGTCATGATAGAAGAATGACTAATTACCGACATAGAGTTGGGATCTTATTGAGGGGTTTCATGCTTTCAACATTCAGTTGATACCCCATAGCAAGAACCAAACTACAGATTCTTTAGCTCAAGAAGCTAGTACACTACAACCCTTATCACTTTTAAGCTTGAATAATTTTATTGTAGAGCTCTCTCCAATACCATCAATGCCTGACAATGTAACTAATTTTTAGGTGTTTGACGATGACAAGCACATCCTTGATTCTATTACAAGCTCAGATGTGTTTACTTCTCAGATAATTGATGAAGTGGAGCATCAAGAAGTGGAGATGGGACAATAAGGAGTCATCAACTTGAAGACCAACACTATTCCAAGAGGGATGGTGCAACTGGAGAGGATTTTTTATTTGGATAGAATAAAAGATCAAGAGCAGTAGGCTACGAGAGAGTCCATCAGTAGTCAGTGTGCTACTTATAATATGACGACTCTAGACAATGTTAAGAATGTTTTTTATTGGAAAGGTATGTACTCCAGAGGAAGGAGGGAAATCATAGATGCATTACATACATATCAGGATGTAATAGCTTGGACTTATGAGGACTTGAAGATGTACGATACTTCAATTATTACACATACCATTCCTCTCAAGTTAGGTGCCAAGCCTTTCAAACAAAGACAAAGACCAATTAATGCCCTATTGGAAAGAATTATTCAGAAGGAGGTACAAAACTTATTATCTACTCTTATCATATTTCCAGTTAGGCATTCAACTTGGGTGTCTAATTTGGTCCCAGTAAGAAAGAAGAATGGAGAAATCAGGCTTTGTGTGGATTTCAAAAATCTCAATCGTGCATCAGAAAAGGATATTATCCACTCCCATCATTGGATGAAGTGCTACAGATTGTTAATGGATCTCAAATTATGTCCTTTCTAGATGGATACTCTAGATATAATCAGGTTATGGTACAATACGAGGATAGGCACAAAACTGCATTCACTAAAAAGTGGGGAACTTTTGCTTACAGGAGGATGCCTTTTATGCTAATTAATGCTGGGGAAAGTTTCGAGAGGGCTATGAATATTTCCTTCAAGGACATTATAGGTAAGTGCATCATTATTTATATGGATTATTTAATAGAATTTTCCAAGAAATGAGGAGATCATATTGCAGACTTGTGCAAGGTATTCCAAAGGTGCGGGGAATTTGGAATTTCACTTAACCCAAAGAAGTGTATCTTTGGAGTCACTGAAAGGAAGTTGTTAAGGCATGTCATCTCATAAAAGGGTATCTCTATTGATCCAGAGCGAGTGGAGGAAATATTGAAGATTCAACCCCCTACAAGTAAAAAGGAAATGAAGTCATTCTTTGGAAAAATCAACTTTGTTAGGAAGTTTATCACTGGATTTGCAGAAATAGTTAAACCCTTGAATGTAATGTTGAAGCAAGATGCAAAGGTTGAGTGGAGTGTAGAAGCAAAAGAGTCATTTGCATAAATTAAGAGGGAAATAGTTGATGCTCCAGTATTAGTGAGTATTGATTATTCCAAACCTTTTTTTATATATTATTTTGCATCAGATCACTCTTGTGCTAGTATGTTGACCCAAAAATTTGACCAAGGAAATGAGCATCTTATAGCTTTCATGAGTTCTCCTCTAAAAGATGTAGAATTGAGATATCCTAGTGTAGAAAATTAGGCTTATGCTTTGGTCAAAGTTTTAAAGAAATTCAGGCATTACATCTTGAGAAATAAGGTCTTTGCAATAGTGCCTAACCCTACAGTTAAGCTTTTACGGATGCAAAATGAATTGGGAGAACGAAGAGTGAAGTGGGTGACAATGTTGCAAGAGTATGATATTGAGATTCAGCCAATGAAATTGGTAAGAGGACATGGACTAACTAAGATAATGGTTGAAATGGGTCCTGATCTCATAGCCCAACACTATCACCTCCAAGATGTTTCCCTAGGTGATTGGTATGATCACATTATCTACTATCTTTTAAATCAGCAATGTTCTGATCATCTTAATGCAATGTAGCAGAGAGATTTGCATTTGAAAAGTGACAACTTCATGTTAAAAGGTGTTTTTTTAAACAAGTAGAATCATGAAGGAATTTACCTTCACTGGCTTAGAAAAGAGGAAGTTGAGAGAGTGATGATTGAATTCCATGACAGGTATGGCACAGGCTATGGTTCTGCACCAACTACTGCGAATCAGATTCTGAGGGTAGGCTATTACTGGTCCACTTTGTTCAAAGATTCCCACAACCATGTGAGGACCTGACATGTGTGTCAAACTAAAAGTAAGTAGAAGTATGCAGCTCTTCCACTTCAACCAGTTATAGAGGTAAAACCATTTGCACAGTGGGGTTTCGACTTTATTGGTCCATTCAACCCACCTTCCTTTGCAGGCCATAGGTACATTCTCACCATAACTGATTACTTTACTAGATGGACTAAAGCTCTTGCTTGTAAACAATACACTTTTGAAGTGGTAATCAATTTTCTAGAATAAGGTATTATCAATCACTTTGGTTGCATGTTTGCTTTAGTCTATGATAATGGTTCTGCATTTGCTTCATTAAAGTTTTCTAGTTGGGATTTTGATCATGGAATCATTGTTAAGTTTTCTTCCAATTACTACCCACAAGGTAACGGTTTGGTTGAGTCCTCAAATAAGAATCTTTTAACAGTCATCCATAAATTTTTAGAGAGGAACCCCAAGGACTGACATACCCAACTTAGATTTGTTCTTTGGGAAGATCGCACTAGACATAAGGCCTCTCAATGAACCTCTCCCTACCACCTTGTGTATGGTTTGGAGATATTATTCCTGATTCAATTGAAGATCCCCACTTTGCAATTTATCAACAAATATTATGACGAAGGAGATAAGTGTGAAGCATGTTTGGCTGAACTTCTGCACCTTGAAGACAAAAGGGATGAAGCCTTAGAAAACTTTGCTAAACATCAAGGTGTCGTCAAGAGATGGTTTGATAGGAGAGCCAAGGTGAAAACCTTTAGAATCTCTACCTTGGTTCTCTATTAGGATAAATCACATGATAGAAAAGGGGAGCATGGAAATTTTGATAAGCTTTGGCTTAGCCCCTACCAGATTTAAGAAATATTGGGAGACAATGCTTTCCATCTGAAAACTCTCACTGGAGAGGATGTCCCATTGCCTTTCAACAGGAAATATTTGAAGCATTATTTCACATCCTAAGTTTCTTGTAGCTCTTTCCCCTATAAATAGTTAGGTTAGGTGTTGGTTTCTTCTACTTTTCTTCATTTTGGTTCATTTTCTACTTTTGGGTAGTGTAGGTTTTCTTTGGTTTAGGTTAGGTTTTTTTATGTTTCTTCTTTTGCTTTTTGGGTTCCCCGATTTTCTTTTAGGCATGTTGCACCTGCACAACAAGCATTACATTATTAGGGATTGTTCTGAGTATTTCTTTTGCAAATTTCAATCATCCTTCTATAGTTACTTAGTAGAAATCCTTTACTTGGTGTCGCATGTGCTAATGCTTGAAATAGATGAGTCACTAGATTAAGTTGAATCTAGAATGTGCTTGGGTCTTACACTTATACACATCTCTTAAAGAATTCCAAAGTTGTTAAAGGTTCCTTATGAAGTCTGGTCAAGTGAAAAATCTTATTTCTACTTCAGCACCACTGTGGTTCTCAAATCTGAGTGTGAGCTTCATTACTTACAGGGTGAAAAGGAAAGTTTAAAAGATCTTAAGAGAATATCAAAAAAGAAAATAAAAAGAGAATATTGAAAATCAAAAGTGAATATTCATCTTATCAGGAGTATTCGAGTATCTCTACCGGGGCTATGGACACCTACCTGGTAGTAGAGAAATGCTTGAAAGGGCCACAGCAATAACCTCATCAGGGCTATGGACACCTAACTGGCAGCGAGGCTCTATCTAGGATGCATTTTGAGTTAGAATTTTTACGTAGCTTGATTAGACTAAATTTGGTTCTTGTAGCAACTGAGGGAGGAAAATGAATACATTTGTACACACTTTGACTCTAGCAAATGAAAGGTTGGCTTGTTCATGGACTTTGAAACTCTACTTATGGTTGACCCGATGCAAGGATTGAAACCAAAGATTTTGGGTTCTTGATTCCAGTTTGTCATCGAAATTCTCTTGATCATTTCCCTAGCAGGAATCGCCATTTGTTGTGCAGTTTTCGCACACATGCTCCGCTGAAAGCGGGAACCCTCTTTTCCTACTTTGCTTTCTTGCTTTCTTTTCGTAGGGTCCTGACTTCATCCCCTTAAGGGATAAGTATCTCGGTCTTGGTTTTGTTTCTCCTATGTGGTTAAAGATAAATATGCATTTAAGATGCTTTTTTGCAACTTCATGTGATGGTCTAGCTCTTGGAAACTAATCCCTTTTAAAAAAAAAAAAATAGTTCAAATTGAGGGAAAATTGACTAAGTACAATGGAGGTTCAGTAATTATGAGGTACCTCGAATTACCCAAACCTTAATCCGGTCAAATAATCTGAGCTACCTCGGATTACCCGAGTCCAGTCCCATGTCGCATTTTTGAGTTTCCTTTAGGTGCTCATACGAGCATTTATTGCTTGAGTTAATGAGATTAAAAGATCAGTTTGCAAATAAATTGATAAAAAAAGGGTCATTTGGTCATATCATATTCTTAAGAGCTCGAAGTTGGGAAGGTCTTCACTAGCCTACTTTTGATTCATTTGCCTGCAATCATTCTTGAGCTCAAAGCATCCAATAATAGTCGGCCATCAAATCCCCTTTTTTGGTACGCCATTGCAAGGTATGTCGTTCACTTTCATTGGATGGTCTTTGATGCATTTCATGTTTTTCTATCAATCCGCATGGTCCGAGTCAGCCCTTTTGTTTCTTGATTCTTAAAATTTGCAGTGTGCTTCATGTCGGAGTCTAGGATTTTGATATTAGGGGATTTATTCTAAAAGATTGAAATGGGGTTTCACTTACATTGAATATAGTCTCAAAAATGTGTTGAGTGCTCTTGAAATCCACCTAATGTTGGCTTTTGCACAATTGAATTTAAAATGTTGGATCGTCTCCCTGTTTTAAGTGAAGGAACAAAGCCTTAGTTTTGTAATTTATGAGTTTTTTGAGAATGATTGATATTGATCATCTTAACGCAATTGGTGTGATTGAAATCCTTCCTAAAATGTCAATAATACAATCCTAGGATGATTCAACATTTACCTTTTGTCGATTCAAAGAAAACATGATTCAAACACTTAGCAAAAAATGTAATATCGAGCAAGGATCAGAAATTCTGAGGTTGCTCGAATTTTCTGAGCTCTAATCCCCCGAAGAATCCGATCCCCCTCAGATTATCCGAGTTCGTCTCATGCTTGAAATCCTGACCTTTATGAGGTGAACACTTAGTCAAATTTTGAATTTGGTATCTAATCCGTAAATCCAAGTGTGCTCAGGTTACCCGAATGTTAGTTCACCTCGGTAATTCAAGGTTCCTAGAAATACCTGAGCCCCTTAAATGATTGAACTTCCAATGCCTGAAATCACTTGATCTTTGGATAAGAGTAATTGGTGAAGTTTCTTTGAAGTGATCAAAGCTTGAGTGTGTTTGACTAGGTTGATAAACTTCATTCATCATCAATTCGACCTAAATAATAGTGAAAACTTGGTTAACTGGCTGAATTCAGAAAATTTGATCTTGCTTGAATTAGCTGATCCTTAGTCTGGCTGAAAAATCCGAGCTAGCTCAGATTATCCGGACTTTCACCATTCGTTGTGTATTTCAAGTACCAATGATAAATGAGTGGCATATGATGATTTCTTGACATTTATTGTTGGATACCAATTCATTTGAGTGTGATTTACTTGTATATCATTGTGGAATTTGATGAGGTTTGCATTGTGTTGCCATTAGAGTTTGAATTGTTATTAGCTTAAGTTAATGGCATTATTATCTCATGCTTCATGAAATGGATATAATATGTTGTATTATCATTTTGGTGATTATGGTCCTTTCTCTAACAGATGTAGGTTGAGATTACTCCTGAAAAAACCACCAAGACAAAATCCGCTCTAGTGCAAGAAGAAGTTAGGAGAAGACAGGAATGGATGAAGTATGATTTCAAGGGAATTTGGCTAGAGACAAAGATTGATTTTACATGGTCAATGATAGCAGATACAAACATGGGTCATGTAGATTATGATGATTTTCAGTAAAGGATGTTTGGAAGGGCTCCCACTCCATTGGCGCACATCATTACTCACACTGGATTAGAACAAGTAGCAGAGTTCCCTCCAACACAACTATGTCCTGAGTTGGTCTTGGAGTGTGCAAAGCATTATGACTCTAGGACAAGAATCATAATCGGGCCACAAGGCAGAGTCATGGCTAACTTAACTGAGGATTCCATTCCAAAGGTCTTCAACTTTGCCTCTCATCACAAACTCATTGAGGAAATCAACATTGGGGAAGCAATCAAGTTCTATGAGGAAGGACCCAATAGAGCTATGGAAATCATGAACAATGCATGGATATTGAAACCTAAGCCACACTATCAAAGCTGCCAAAGCAACTAAACAGAAGTGATTTTAAGTTGAAGTACCATGAAATCATAACGCTTTTGGGAAGAGTCATGGGAGAGGAAGAATCTCACATCTTTTAGACTTGGATGTTCTATCACATTACACAGATTGTGGCAAACAAACATTATCATTGGGCAAGAATCATAAGCAATAATTTGGATTCCCAAATGAGGAGTGTGCAAGAAACCAACAAGTTCACCATGACCTCGTATCTTTTCTACATGTTGGCACACAAGACCAAGCATAAGGGTCTCAACTAAAAAGGAACCATAGGGCAAGATAGAGTATGGGATGTGTACCCATAGCTACAACACAAAACATCCAACTATAGAAGAGCTAATGATGCCTTTTTAATGTATATTCCAAGACTGTTGCAGGATGCTCTTCATATCAAGGTTTCTTCAGATGCTATGGATTTGATCAAGCCATATGGCCAATGGTTCATCCAATTCCAAAGGTTCACATACATCCGGGTATAGGGGTCTCCATTTGTTCCTCTTAGACTACCCAGGTATCCAACCAACAAACTCCTAATGCTATAATTGACAAGATAGATGGTAGGCTTTGAAGAAATCCTACAACAAGAGTTAAAGAAGAAAGGATTGGGATCAAAATTCCCACTGAGAATGGGGACTTTGGAAGCCTTCCATTCTATTCAAATTTCTCAACATTCTAAGAAGGAGATGGCACAATTTGAATTGTATTCTCATACAAACAGGAGTAATTTTGATCCATATGGCAGGGCCATGAAGTAGTCCAATAGAACTTTCAGGCACAAGGACCAAATTGAGGACTATTGGGCCAATTGTCGAGATGAATTTGAGGCTATAAGGTCAAGGCTTCCTTTGAAATCAATCAGACTATACAGAGTTGTAGAGGTGCCCGATCAGTTGTAGGATGATGATGCAGACTTGATCTAGCACCATGACTTTGAACCATACAGAAACAGGCCATTGCCTCCAATTAATTGATCTGAGGAAGAAATAATAGATTTGAATTATGTTATAGAACCATTAAAGAAGTACTTCAAGTTGTGGGTAAAACACAAAGTATTAGAACTAGAAGTAGAAGGTGTCAAGTTCACCTTGTTGTATGTTGTGGTTGTGTTGTTGATATGTGGTTGGCATTGATGTCAACACTATTAGCATTGATGTATTGTAAGCTGCATATGTCGAGGATATTGAGAAAATTGTAATAAGAAGTGCTACAGGTTATCAATGGAGAAGTGAAGATCAGTATGTTGATGTGATTAGTACATTGATGATTAGTTGTTGTGGACTAAAGGGTTTCCTATTGAGTGTGTCTAGTTTATCCACGTCAAGTTTCAAAGATTTACATGAATATTTTGTCAAGTTATGAAGATTTGTATCCTGACAATTTTTCTATCACTTCAGTTTGTGCTCCTAATTGAAGATCAAGTGATTTATGTTAGTTCAGTTTTTGCGGATGATTCTCTAGTGTTTCATGGTATTTGTAGATGTTTCTAGTTTGTTCTCTATCTGTGTTGCATGTCCACATTGATCATTTTGCTCATGATCTGAGATTTTCTCTTGCGTGTTCATGTTTTTCATGTTCATGGCCGACTAGGTGTTGAGGCATGTTGTGGATCTTCGAGGAGAAATTAATTGAAGTGTTTTTGTGTTGGAGTTGTTGATTTGGGTCTCCACTATGTTGTGGGAAACCTTGGTTGATTCGCATGAATAATCTTTATGTGTTTTGGGCTGACTGTTTGTAATTATTTTATTATTTCTTTGTGGCTGACTTGAAGCAATGTAATTCCATGTTGCGGATATACAAGAGTGATTGTTTTATCATTTGGAAGTGTGATTAAGTGTGCAAGTGTGAAGTGTGTGAGTCCTATGTGTGAATATTGTTCAAATCATTCAAAGGGAAAGCAGAGTGTGAAGAAGAGTGACGAAGAATGAAGAAGGTTGAAGAAGTGTTCATGTGCGTAATTGGAACTGTAATTAGGCATTAGCATATGCTATTTTCTCAATTCAAATCTAGATGTTTTTAATCTGAATCTTTCTTTGGGCAGTGAGCCCTCTTGTAATTGAGCAGTGAGCTCTAGGCAATGTTCCTGAATGCATGTGCATTCCCATTCATACTTCTTTATACTTTTAGCAAGGTATAATATTGTGGACTGATATCCACTATGGTTTTTCCCTTAATAGGTTTTCCACATAAAAATATTGGTGTTCTCTGTGTTTTTGATGTGTTGATTGTTTATGGTTTATTCATCAGATCTGAGATTAAGTTAAGTTTGAAAAGTTTGAATATTCTGTGACAACTGATTCACCCCCCTCTTAGTTGTCTTGTTGGAAAGAGACGCTACCAAGATAGTGAAGAAATCTCTGATGGAGCACCAGGAAGATTTTAATCTTGAATTGGATGAAATCTCAATCAATCTATCCACTTTGTCCCCAGTTCAGATGATGAAGGTCACATCAATTGCTCAAGCTAAGGCCAGTGAGAAGATTCTGAAGTCTCACATAGAGGATAGTGAATTGCTAAGTCTTGCATCTGGAGTTCTACATAAATTAATTCCTACTCATGCCATGGATCTGTATGGTTCCTCTTCTGATGAGCTAAAGAAGCTCATAAATGTTGTAAGTACTCAAGTCAAGTCTCTTGAGAAATCTGCCGAGGATAAAGTGCAAAAAGAGTTTAATGGTAAAAGACTTAGTTGGTTGAAGGAAGTGATTGCAAAGGATAAGAATGTATTAGCCACCTGCATGAAGAACATTCAAGGTTCCATATCTAAAGCTGGAAAGGCCTAGAAGGTATGTTTGGTTTTGTCCAAGTTTATTGAAGGTAATGAGAAAAAGGTGTTCAAAGGATCTTGAAAATCAATTGGCTATTGTTTATGATACTTTTGATCCATTAGCTGGTGATGTTGCTCAACAAGAAGTTCAAGTAACATCCTTACTTGACAAAATAAGATGCTTGAAGAGTGAATCTGACAGGATTTTTGGGAGAGTAAGTGAACTCAAGGGACTAATTTGTTTGAAGATTGAGATAATGGTGAGTGCTTTGAAGGAAGCGAAAGATTTTGTGGTAGTTAGTGACCCAGTGAACCTAGAATCTATAGAAGATCAATCTTACTTAATGTGTGTTCACATATTTTGGAGAGTCTCAAAATGGTTTGCAACAACAATTTAAGAGTGTTGAAGCAATATTTTGCAGATATTTTCAAACTTTTGTAAGTTACAAGTTCATGCCAATACAGTTTTGGAATTTTGTTTCGGTTTCCCCAATTTTTACCATTGATGTCAAAGGGGGAGAAGTGTACAGTGAAAAATTTATAGTCATCGTAGGGGGAGTTTCTTTTCTGAGTTGAGATTGAAGTTTCTTTTTGACGTTTTGTAGTGGCAGTGTAATTCATGTTGGTTTTGATCCGACACTTAGTCATTTTTCACTAAGTATTGCCATCAATGCCAAAGGGGGAGATTGTTGGAAAGAGACACTACAATTATGTTTTGGTGTTGTCATTGATGGCAACCCTAGTCGGTAATTGGATCCGCATGACACCATTTTCTCACACTAATAGTTAGATTGAGGACAGTCAGGAAGAACGGAGCATTCGACAGTTTGGTGTTCAACGATTCACGTATGGATTTCCAGTTGTTATTTTGAGTTGTGGATATCATGAAAGGTGTATCAGTGTATTTCTTGTGTTATCCAAAAATATTAGTGCCTCGTACCAGGTCATGTGTAAGTTTGGAGTTCTGGTTGATACTTTTCTGTTGATCAGTATTTTGGGGTCGACTCAGTTAATAAAATGTGGTGCGAAAATTCAAGAAATCTTTATTCAAATATTTTTTTGTTTGGTCATTATGTTTTGGGTCCAAGCTAAGTTTTGGATGACCATTTTGGATGCGCATTGGATAATTCTTAAGATTCGACCTGACAGTTGCCAATATTTTTAAGTTCTATTAAAGTCGACTTATTGTGATTAAATTGTTAGTCGCGGATATATATGTACGATCTATTATATCATTTTGATGTGTATGTGTGGTGTGTCGATATGTATTTCGAATATCAAAAGAGTGTTAGAGTGATTTTATGCACAGTTTCACTTGCGCATAAAGATTGTGCGGTGTGATTCAGAGCAGAGCAGAGCAGAAGTGAAGTATAAGTCGGAAGGACAGAAGATCAACAACTGAGCCTAACAGGAACTGTAATCAAGCATTTGTAGATGCTATTCTTTTAGTTCATTCTCTTAGATCTAATCCAAATCTCTATAAGGTAGTGTGCCTTCCTATTTTGAGTAGTGAGCCTGAATGCAAGTGCATTCCCATATTGTAAACTTATTTTTTAGTATACTCAGATTATATTGTGGATTGGCCATCCACCGTGGTTTTTCCCCTAACAAGGTCTCCAAGTAAAAATCCTTGTGTTATGGTGTTGTGGTTATTTTCTTTATGTTTCAGCATATTTCTTTTGGTTGAATGCTTAAAGTGGGTTAATGATCAGAATAACAAATTTAATTTTTGCAGAACACTGATTCACCCCCCCCCCTCTTAGTGTTGCTTGTTTCCAACATGTTTGTCCTTGTTTTTCCATCACACCTATGAATTAATGGGAGACCTGGAGTCTCAGGATGAAGAGGAAGTTGAAACCAATAAGGAGAGTGAAGTTGCTCAAGCCCATGAGGAGGAAGTCCATGAAGAAGTAGATAAACCAGTGTCTATCAAGAGGAGAACAAGGAGCGAGGCATAGGTAAAGAAAGGAGAAAATCCATCTCTTAAAATTAAAAAGGCTCCTCAAGTTAGCACCATGAGAAGAAGGTGAAACCTCACAACCAGTGAGGAAAATAAGGATAATCATAGAGAGGCAAAGGGTTGATAAAGCAAGGAAAGGTGAAGCTGCTACAAATGCTCCTTCTGGAGAAAAAGTTGTTGATTTAGAAAGTTTAGGGGAAAATCCCCAAGTGTATGTTAGAAGAAACTCTCCTAAGCTAAAGGTTGCTCCAGTGGAAGAATTCAAGGCTAGAGAGGAGGAGGTGCAAGATGAAGAGGCACATACCGATGATATGGATAAGAGAGCGGCTATAGGAAATAATTCTCTCGTTCCTTCTCCACATCAAAATATGCAAGTTTTTAAGGAAGTAATCCATGAAGAGGGGAACATATCCAACAATATTGAACAACTAAATGAAGAAGATGATGAGATTTCCAATCCTGATAGTGGAGAATGGATGAAATTTGTACAATAAATAAAACAATCTACCTCTGGAGAAGAAAGTAAGAACATAAAGTCTGAGGTTGTTCAAGGAAAGGCATCAAAGTCCCCTAAGAGGGTAATAATTGATGAGCCAAAGGATCACCCTATGGCAGGGGAGAATAGAGAAGAAGTTTTTGATAGTCCTCATCAGGACAAGGAAGAATAGGAAAATCAACCAGAGACAAAGCAAAATGTTGAAGTAAATGTGGTTGATAGTCCCATTAAGGAAGTGACAACTGAACCATCTACAACTCCTGAATGGTTGGAGAAGAGAATTAGTAAGAAGCCAATAATTGTACAGAAGGAAGCCCCAAACTAGGACAAGTTGCTTGAGCAATGGAGACAACCAAAACAAAGGAAGAGAGCCAGAACTGTCTCAAAGATCTCAAGAGATGAATTCAATAACAGGATTATTCATGTAGTTGTTCCTACAACAAATAAATTCAAAGATGAAGCTAGGCCATCTGACTATAAGGTGCAAACTATCAACTTAGAGCCCACAACTAAGGAACAAGAAAAGGAGTTCCAAGAATATTCTCAAGCAATTTTGAGAAGGTTGGATAAAGAAACAAAGGAGAAGGAAAAGTTGCAAAAAAAATTAAATGATGTCTATAAATATGTACATCATCTAATGAAACCTTTGCAGACTATGGGAAGTGAAGGAATTGTGCTAGAGGGATTGTTACCTAAGGAGGCAATTTCTAAGATTGAAAGGATAAAATCCTTTGTGCATTGCACACATAGCTGGCTCCAGGATGTTAGTAGTAGAGGAGATGAAAAAATTGAGTAGAATCTGAAGATATACACCAATGCTTCTAATTTTCTTGAGCATACTTCACAATTTGCTCCAGATTGTAACAAAATTGATGAGTCAACTGTTGATGAGTTGAAGAAGATTCTACAGATACCTAAAGATGAATTGGCTAAGCTAGATGTCTTTTCTCAAGATGAAATTGGAAAGGTAAAGGAATGGATCAAGGTTTGGAATTACAGGAAGGAGCTTCTCACAAAGGCCTTAAAGAAAATAATGAAACTACAAGGGAAGATGAAGGAAATAAACAACAGCTACATCAGTTTCCTAGAGATAATGATTGGAAGGAGGAAATTTGTTCAGAAAAACATGAACATTGGTAGATTGCAAGGATGGTGGCATGAGATATATGCTCCATATGATAGTGCTCCCATTACTAAGGAAATTTTGGAGGATGCAGCAATCTATATTTCAAAATTGGAAAAATACCATGAGTTGCAGATGGAATGGAATAAGGTAATTCCTCAATACTTGGAAGAATTTAAAAATCATAAAACTAGAATTAATTTTATTCCAGTCCCAGACCCAAAAGATGTGAAAGAAATATTGGAAAAGGCCAAGGAATTATCCAATAAATCATAAGCCAATCAGGGGGGAGAAAAGGAGAATAGTCAGTAGGCAATTGCTTAGGTTTTTGTGCCAAACATGTGACCTCTAGCCAGCCAGTTGGTGACCTCGAGTTTTGTGCCATCGGGAGGATATTTTTGAAAGAACCCAGGCTACCTAGATGAAGTCTCAAATATTAAATGAAAATTTTATTTTAATTCAAAACTTTCTAGGCCAACTTGCCTAGCCGACCTATTGATGTAAACCCTAAATTGGGCCGACCTAGTGAAGGATTCTCTATAAATTGAGGCTCAAGCCTCCTTTGTAATGGTTAGAATCAGTTAAGTCATAGTTGTTAGAGCTAGAATTGAGTTAGGAGTTAGCATTTTCTGAGAGAAAGTTTTGTTACATTAAGGATACTTGAATTGTTGCAACATTGGGTGATTCAATATAAGTAAAGACATTCTTCTTTGGTGCTCTTTCTTGTGTTGTTTCATCTTGCATGGTTCTTGTTATTCCATATCTTTGATATTTCTTTGAAACTATTAGTTACATGTTATATTTTAGATTTAGATGTGATGCAATGGTGTTGATGGTTTGATATTTGAAGTGTATGAGCAATCCTTGGTCCATACTTTTAGCAACTTGTTGATTGTAATTCATTGTGTAAATTTATCCTAGACCTTAAATTTATGTGCTAAGTTCAATTATGGGTATTTATTCATTTCAATTAAAAAATAGGGTTGATTTGGGTGAATGTTTTATGATCTGAAAATCTTGAATTCCTTAGAAGATTGCACTGTTTTTGTGAGATTGTAGGTTTGATCTAGGTTAAGTAGGAATTAGTTTTGAAGGATTGGTCCACTTTGAATGTTTAATCATTTGCATTGTTTATCTTAGTAATTAGTTTAGTCTTAAAATCTCTTTAAACCCTTATCTTTTGTTATGTCTTTTAAAATCTAAGTTAGGTTTTAGGATCAAACCAAATTGCAAGATCTGATAAATCTAAAGTTCCAACATTTTTTTTGTAAGGCCCCTTGTGATTACCAACATTTTCACATTTATCACTGAGTTATTTTTGCATTGTCAAGACCTAACATTAGATACCTTGGGGTTATCTCTTGAGGCTTGCTGATAGAGATTTAACTTTCGAGAGAGATAGGATACTTGTATTCTATCTGAGTTGTTGTGCAGAAAACGCCATCAACAACTACCGTTTAGAATTTACCGGTCTATGATATGATTCTATTTAAAGTTTTAGGAAAATATTTGGAAATGTCCAGTAAATTCAAAATAAGTTCCTTTGGAAATGACTTGAAGAAAGAAAAATAATTGCACGAGTGGCTTGGGATCAAGTATGTGAACCAAATAAGTTGGGAGGGTTAGGTATTAGGTAAAATTAAAGAATTCAATACTTCTATGCTCACTAAAAATTCCTGGAGACTCTTAGCCAGTAGAAATGAGTGGTCGACCATCTTGGAGAATAAGTATTTTTCAGAGTACATTAACTTTGGGGAGGTTCTATATGTTGACCAGTTACCAGAGGGATCTTGGTTCTAAAAAAATATTCTTCATTCTAGGAGTATCATTCAAAAAGGTTCCCATTGTTTTGGTAATGGATGATTGATTAAGTTTTGGGATAATGTTTGGTGTGATAACCTTTTGCTCAAGGACCTGCCTTGGGTTTTCCCACTAAAAGATATCTATGTCAGAACAATGGTTTTTTGGGTTGTTGACTATATTCAATATGGGAAAGGGAAGAATTTGAGGGTGGTTGATCCTAGTCTTGGGGAGCTTCAACACTTTCCCTCTCTAATTCATATACCTTCCTCTCAAGAAGTGGCCAAGTTGAATTGGAACCCTACTTTAGATGGTATGTTCTCTATTTCTTCATCTTTTGGGATGTTCATGGAGTAGTTGACCCCTTCCCCCTTTTGGATATCTCTTTGGAACCAACATCTAGTCCCTAAGATCAATATTTTCTTTTTTATTATAGCCTAGAATAAAATTCTTTCTATCGATAATCTATGTAGAAGGTATGTTTCCTTTCCTAACCAGTGTGCCCTTTGTGAAAGTAACTCAGAAGACACTTTCCACATTTTCCTTGGTTGTAGTTTCTCTTGGTCTATTTGGGATTAGATTCTTTCCCTGTGTAACTTATATTGGATTTCCCAACTCTTTTGTTGAGTCCTATGGACAATGGTTATATCTATCTTCTAATCCTTTTTCTTCTATTTTTTGTTAGAATTGTGAAACAAGCACAAAACCATGAGCCACAAGATCAAACAACAAACAAATACACCTTCTACAAAAGAGATCTACAAACAATATATGCAATATTCCTCAACAAGAAAAATCTATAGAAGCAAGAGTCTCTCAAGCAGATATGAAAGCTTGAGATATTCTCCAGAGAGATAATTACAATGAGGGTTGAGTTTTTATAAGAGAAAATCCCTAAATGAGAAAGGGATCATATCATGACAAGTGTCAACATCACATGAGATGAGACATAATGATCTAATATTAACTCAATTAATAAAGCATAAAACACTCCTAAGTTTAGCTTAAGTGCATGAGAATAAATTAGAATAATATTAAATTAAAGATTAATTAACTGTTAGCTAATGCATGATAACTCTAACATCCCCCCTTAAGATGAACTTAGGGAGTAGATAAAAACCCTAAAAAGAATGCATGATGGGTCCCGACAAACAAGGCCATGTAAGTTACCAATGTAAAAACAAAAGATCTCTATAATGTAGAGAAATAGAGAAAACCTCATGGGAAAAACTCCATTCCAAAAAGAGATGAAAGCCAAGTGAAGGACTGAAGAAGCCTCCAAACAAGACAATGTCCTAAAAAATAGGAACATATAGAACATCCAGAAGCATGAAGTTGTAGACTACTGTCGAAGATGACTGATAACTCGTACTAAATGAAGAACCTCCAAAAATAGGAATGCAAGAGTGTCCATATCATAAGTGATCCATCTCATTGAAATGCATGTAACCAGCCATTGATGTATGTTGCATCTAAAAGTATATAGGAACAAATAACTAGATACATAGATGACTCCAACGCAAAACCAAATAAGCATTAGCACCAATAGTAGAAACCCCCCCATAATGCTGATAGGTACACTGAAACTGTGTGAAACCAAGAAGTGCATGTAAGAGAAACAACCTGCAAATAAAAGGGTGTGCAAACTAGGGCACACACGCATGAGGCAAGAATCAAAAAAGATTCACTACTATTGTGGAAGGGACACTCACTTGAAAAATGTGTGATGGAAAACCAAAGCCAAACATCAACCCCCCCATGACAATTTATATCATCTACAAAAGAATACACCAGAATGGCACTTTATCTCAATGCATCTACAAAAGAAAATGTACATGAAAAAGATGTCTACAATGCCCAAATAGGATAGAATACTAGAAATATATATAGAATAGTCAATAACGAGTCATACCACGCAAACAAAAGGTTTCCAAGAGCTAAAACGACCAAGTAATTCAATAGAGTACGAAAACAAAAAAAATATAAATAAAATATATGTGGAGAACAATCTAGAAAAATTACATGGATGGAACTGAAGAGCTCTGAAAGATGGTTCCAACATCACTAGAATCGTGAAAAACAAAGAAAATGATCAAAAGTTACGAGCTCGGGACTGAAAACAACACCTCTGACTTCAACAGGCTATAGAATGCACCAGCAACAAAATAAAGCAATGAGACCCATACCACTAGAAATTTGATGGAATTAGCATTTCGACAATATCTTGTTTGCCAAAAAATGATATTGTATTCCCTAGTTATGGCCAAAAGAAAAAAATCACTCCCTGGAGACCAAAGAAGGGGTCAAAGGGGCCATGCAAGCTGTCGTACCACTAATGTCAGCGGAATATTCCATGGAATATTCTTTGTGTCTCGAAAAAAATCTGAACCCTCTTGGAAATAACAATGAACAGAATATTCCCACTTACACTGGAATATTCTTTAAAAACGTTGTTGCCTAAAGAAGATTGACACCATCGGGAAAAATAAAAAATTGTCGTCGGGAGGTTGAAGCCATTATCGGTCGGTTATACAGCCATCGCTGGTGGGCATGTACATCCGCCATCGACAACAGGGTACTATTGTACCCTCATAAAAATCAGCGCCCCAAATTTTTTTGATTTTTTTCAAACGTTCAATATTTGCGATTTTTATTTTTCTAGAACGACGTGCAAGAATCTATATAGAGGTTGTATGGGCCCTTGTACAAAAAGAAAATTCCTCAAAAGCTCTTGACATCGATTTTGACAATTTGACAGGTGATCTTAAGGTTTTTGGGCCTTCTGAGCACAATGGAAACCTCTGTTTTGGCTCAGAATGCACTAAAATTGCAGTTGTCCCTCTAGATCTGGGAACAAAGCAACCTCTTCAAACCTACATAGATCTAGCGTCAGGAGTCAAAATCAGGTGAAACAAAAGCCAAATTTGACTTTCTCGATAGCTCTAGATCTAATGGTGAGGTCCTTTTGACACAAAAATGCACCAAAAATTTCACCCACCTCCAAAATTTGCAAAAAAAAGCAAAGGGGATTCAGATCTGAAGCTTGTAACCCTCATTGAAGAAAGAAAATCTCATAAATTGAGAAGGGTTCGATGAATCCACACTCCAATATCATGTTAGAATTGTGAAACAAGCATAAAATCATGAGCCATAGGATTAAACAACAAACAAATACACCTTCTACGCAAGAGATCTGCAAACAATATATGAAATATTCCTCAACAAGAAAATGCTAAAGTAAGAGACTCAAGCAGATATGAAAGCTCGAGATATTCTCTAGAGAGATAATTATAATGAGGGTTGAGTGCTTATAAGAGCAAAGCCCTAAATGAGAAAGGGATCAGATCATGAAAATTTTCAACATCACATGAGATGAGACATAATGATCTAATATTAACTCAATTAATAAAGCAGAAAACACTCCTAAGTTTAGCTTAAGTGCATGAGAATAAATTAGACTAATAATCAATTAAAGATTAAATAATTGTTAGCTAATGGATTATAACTCTAACATTTTTGTGGTCTTTAATTGCTCTGCATGTTGCACGGGGCCTTTGGAAAGAGAAAATTTGAGTTTCTAGAGGGTTACACTTAAAGGAGGAAGGTGTTTTGATAAAGATTCAAAGAGAAATTAAAGAGAATTTCTTGTATGGGTTAAATAAGAAGCAAATGGAAGGACCAAATCTTAATATTTGTAAATATGATTCTCAGGTTTCAAAGAATTGGAATCTCAACATTGATATCTCTTTTCCTTTTAGAAATATGAAGTCTTCTAGAGAATGTGGTTTAGAGATGCCCACAAAAAGGATGGATTAAAGTTAATTTTGATGGGGTGGCCAAATGAAACCTTGGGCCAGATGGAAGTGGGGGAGTGTTAAGAGATGAGGAAGGCAGGTTTGTTTTAGTGGTGGTGCTCCCTTTGGGCATTTAGACCAATCACTTTGTTAAAGCTACAACTTCTTATCATGGTTTAAAATTAGCCTATGATAAAGGATATAAGAAGTTTTGGTTGGAGGGAGACTCTTTAAACATCATAATATTTCTTAATAATAATTCTACTCCTAGCTAGTCTATCAACACCTTCATCTCAAAATCCCTTGATATGATCAAATCCTTCAATGAAATTAGAATTACACATATCTTCTATGAGGGAAATAATTTGGCGGACATCTTTGCTAATGAATGTGTTAAAAGAAAATAATTAAAAATATGGGATGGGTACTCCTCAGTACCCAGTGAAGCACTTGCCATAATAAATTGTGAATTCCAACACAAACTTTGAGAGTCGATGGGATGCAGAGATTTTGAGAATTGAACTTCTCACATGTTTTCTAGGTAATAAGAGGGTCTCTTTCCCTTTTCTTATTGTCAAGATTTATGGAGAAACAGAGGTGGTTTGTTTACCAAACACATTTCTATTACTATGGAAGGTGAGAGAAGTCATGTGGAGACCTTATCCTGCAATGGGGTCCATAGGAATAATAAGAAAATTGGAGAATTATGGAAAAGGGGGGCCTGGCCCCTACCCATAAAGGCTTCATGGTTATAACCCAGAAGTGTCCAAGATCTTTATCAAAGGATGGAAGAACATGGTGTTAAATTTGAATAAAAAGGGGATTCCTATTAGCGAGGAGGTGATTAAAAGTATCATTGGGATTTCACTGTAGGGAAGAAAGTCATTTTGTGATCTAGAAAGGAAAACGATAAAGTTCTAAACCAATTTTTTAAGGGAAATAAGCATGATAATTTGGTGAAACTCTCATTGTGGATCTATGATTTTCTATCCATAAAACCCATTTGAATGGATGTGGTTGAACTTATCATGCATTATATCACCTTGGATGGTCGGTTCACTTTAATCTATGGTGTTCATTTCATCTTTTTAAATCACTTTAGATATAAGTTGGTTTCAATACCCTTTTTTTGTTAGCCTATTTAGATTATGTTTCTAAGGAACACATGAAAAACCACAAATTACCTGTGTTGTATGAAGGGTTAATTCTCCTAATTATGGAATATGTAAAAAATCAAACCCCAATGCTCAATCCAAGGGGGAAGGGGAATGCTAATAAAAATAAACAACCAATGGTTGTTCAATATTTTGATATGAGCTCTAATTCAAGTGAGGATGAAAATGATGAGTGGAGGGAGGAAGATGAGGGAGAATACCCAATGGAATTTTTCTTTGTGGTCCCATATAAGGAAGAGGACTATAGGAAAAGAAAGGGCGTGGGGAAGAAAAAATCCTCCAAGAAGAAAGTGAAGAGGATTATCTCCTAGTTTGAGGGTTCTCAAATTGGGAAGGAGGAGGAGGAATAGGATAAAATTAAAAGGGAAAGAAATTTTTTAAGACTAAAGGTGAAGCATCTGGTAAAGGTAAGGATAAAGGGATAGATAAAGTAGTTACTAAGATCCACTCTCCAAAGAAATGCAATGTGCAAGATAACCATGATGTTGTTGACCACCCACATTTATTTGAGCAATTCACTTATCTCCATTCTAACATAGAGGAGATTTATGACATCTTAGGGATTTCCAGTGAAGGGGTAGCTAATCAATTTAAAATGGAAAAATATTATTTTTAGAAAACAACAAAATAAATATCAAATTCAATGGTTTGCAAGAGAAAATTTACAAAGAGAATTGAGATCATCATGGGGATGAGAAAAATGAGATAAAGAGTAGGTTGGATGGTCTAGAGGTTTCTATTAATGTTCTAAAGGCTAAATTTGTAAGTCGAATGAATGACTTGGACAAAAAAAATTAGGGGAATAATAGAAATCTAGAGAATATTTTAAAGATAATCTACTATATAAAAAAATGTTGAAGGGATAAGGATCCTTATGAAGAAGATCAAAGAATTGAGTGAGGAGTAGATTATTAATAGGGTTCCTGAGGGGAGCAAAAGGAAAGAGAAAGCAACCAAAGACAAAGGGAAGAAATAGGTATAGGCAGATTCAAAGGGGCCATGTTCAAGGACAAGGGGGAGTAAAAGGAAACCTGTTGAGGAAGAAAAAAATGAACTCCTAGAATTGGTAAGCCTCCACCAAAATTCTACAACTAATATCTTGAGGTGGTAGATACTCTTAACAATATGAAATAGTTTTATGGTTATTTTACTTCTTTTTGTTCATTGTTGGTAGGCTATTGACTAGCTTTGTTTTAATTTTCTTGGTAGTATTTTGGTTGTAAGGGTTTTGGGTCCCTTCAAAACTTAATTTTCTTGTTAATCAAAAACATGCAAGGAAGTTTTGACAAATAAATTCCTATAAAATTGTAGTGTTAAAGAACATATTGCCTAGGAAAACACAATCATACAAAATCTATCAAATATATAAAATTATATTATAAAAAAGGATATTCCAATGATGGTGGCTAAAAGGAAAAAGCCATAGAAGGTGAAAAAGAAAAAAAGGAAAAATAGTGTGTCATACTTTTTATAGTTTGGAGCCATAAAAATAGGTTTCTTTAGTATTTATCATCTCTATCAATTATTAAAACAAATGGTTAAGAAGATGAAAACAATGCAAACTAATGATCCATAACATGTTTATTTTATATATATATATATATATATACTTTTATAGTTTTTATTAAGTTATTGACTACACAATTTAATATTGAGAAAAACATAAATATCTTTAATATTTTTTAAGCAACAATCATTAAGATGAATGTCTAGTGATTTCATATATCAACACGTGGCTCAAGAGGGGCAGATTATTGTTCTTTATCCCTAGGTTCGTCATAAAATGTAATGAAAATAAATATTCTAATGACAATTTACTTTGGAGAAAATAATTAATTAATAATAAAATGCTAGAATTTAGGATTAGGACTTGAATAATATATGAAAATTTAAGTTTACAAAATTTAGATAAAGTAAATATAAAATTTTGGATGGTGGAATATGCCATTGAAGATGTAAAGAATTGATTTGTTAATGTGTTGGAATTTTAGAACTTAGTCAGACAAATGCCTTAGAAAATATAAAATGATTGTTTTTGTTGGTGTAGTTTAGATTTATGTCTATAGAGCCAACTACATGCTTGTAGGATTAATTTGGTGCTTAGAATTGAACATAGATGCATGAAAGTGAATTGGAAGGGAATGTATTACTATAGAAAATCCACCTTAGCATATTGTAGTTGTATCAAAACTAGGATGTTGTCTATAAATATTTTATAGGAACTTGGTAAGCAAGGGCCATGTTATCCTTAGTTAAGTCCTTAGGCGAACCTATTTAACAACTTTACAAATAACAATTGAAGATAACAAACAAGAATGCACTATGTTGAAGATGATAATGTAATTTGATAATGCAATTAAGATACTCAGTGATTATGTTGTGATGTTCTCATGTGAATATTTTCTAATTTGATCTATTAAGTTATCCTAGGTTAATGGTAAATGAATAAACAGTGTCTTTTAATACACCTATATAATATAGAATTCTACACAAACGTGTGTTAAATTGACTTAGAACAATCCATAAAAAAAATAACAATTAATATTTAAATTTTGAGATTTAAAAGTTTAATGTTTAAATCTACACTACAAAAATGACCTAGATCAATTTTACAACTACAAATCTAATATAAAATAACAAATAATTTCATGTTTAAATTTATAAAGCTAACCTAGATCAAGTTTATATTTATAAATCTAATATAAAATAGCAAATACAAAAATCTAAGAATCCAAAATGAATTATAAAATAAATATTAATGAAGACAAAGTAAAATAATATAATAAGCCAAATTTCAGACACAAATACGTCATTTTAAAATGTGTTCTCTAAAGACATTAGATTTCCACAGTCCATAATCAATGAGAGTTGTGTTTCTGGATTTTACTGTGTATAATTTATTTGCATCAACGTTTCGGATCAGTTCATGATCCATCACCAGGATGAGAAGAGAGCTGTAAGAGAGAGAAGGTGATGGCTACAGCTCTCTTCTCATCCTAATGATAGATCACGGAATGTGTTTCGAAACGTTGATACAAATAAATTATACACAGTAAAATCCAGAAACACAGCACTTTCAAATGGGTTCTTCATAAAACAGACTAAGATTAACATACTATGATATAAGTGGGCCGCAAGAATAATGGCATGGGAATGCTATTTTCGCCATTACACTCGTAAAGAATACTTTACGATAACATAAAACTTCTCTTTTTATTATACTTTGGTCACACATTCAAGGCACCAGGAGCATTAAGATGAGTGCAGAGATTCTCATGGGAAAAGGAAAAGCTAAAGCAAGGAATAAGCTACCGAAAGCAAATGCTGCAATGTTTCTCAGTCGGTTCTTTAAGGCATTGCTTTGTTACAGAACAAAGCAACCCTATATTTCAAATACAAATAAGAGCAATGGAAGAGCTTGAATTTGGAGAGGACACAGATTAAGGCTACCTACTCAAGCTCTGATCTGTTATCAATGGCGCTGGAATGGGGAATACTAGGAGTAGCAGCAGCAGCAGAGGTTCTGTTACTCCTGCTTATAACTTTACCAAGAGCCCAAAGCTTAAGGAAAACCCTAATTTCTTTCTCTAAAGCTTCCCTCCGGCCCCTGCTCACAGTGGTTCCCTTCTCATTCTTCCTTTTGATGGATATCTATTGGAAATATGATCATTTGCCCTCCTGTGAAGGACCTGATTGCACCTCCTATGAGCTTGAGAGGCACTATAAATCTGTTTTGAAGATACAGAGAAACCTTCTGCTTGTAGGCGGGGCTCTGGTTTTGTACTGGCTCCTCTACAGAGTCACATTCCTGCTGGTTTGCATGGAGCAGCTTCATGTTCAGGTGAAGAAGCTTAAGGATGCGGACATGAAAGAGGCGGAGAAATGATCTGTTAATGGCTTCCATGGATCTGATTGAGGTTTTCACAGGGCCAAATTTCTGTTTTGCTCTTTATTGATGGGTTTGGGCCAAATGCATTTTAGAATACCCTTTTCAATTGAGAATGTTTGCATGGGTTTAGAGGCAAGTTATGCAATAATATATTTAGGGTTGTAATGTTTAGTTAATTTGGAGTGCTTGGTTATGTTAAGCGAAAATCTTAGCATCTACCAATTTGGTTTCTTTCATGTAATGCATTTTTCAATAATTCGATCATTTTGAATTTTGAGTGCATTTTTTTTAAGCAAAAGTTTGTCATTTGGAAGTTTTAAATATTTTTATTGAAGTTTATTTCTAATAGTATTATTTGTAAGTATTAATTTAGTTTAAAAGTTTGTCAATAGTGGCATAGTGTGATGGATAAGTTGTGTTGTTATTCTTTCCATTGAGGTTCAAACTTCATTTGGGTGTAATTGTTGGAAATTTATATTAGGAATGAGGTCCTCCTTTGGTGACCTCATTGGTTCATAGATTTCAATCAAAAGCATTTACCCCTCTTAATAATTTTTTTTTTTATTGATGTTTTTATATTTACCCCTCTTAATATGCAAAATCTCTTGACACAATCAAATCCAGAAGCTACAAAGATAGATGTTTTTATATTTAGAAAATATTGGTTCCAAATAATTTATTAATATAGAAGTGTATTAACAAAAACAACTTAGAATTATAGCTTTGTTTAATATTACACAAGTTTTCTCAATTTTATTGATTTTGAAAAAAAAATTGATCAATTATATGTGAGATTAATAACATGAGTTCATAATTAAATGAATATCAAAATTCACAATTAAAGAGAATAAAGATGTGTGATGATATCAAAAGACGCCTAAAGAATATATTAAATATTTTTTTATAAAAAAATTGTGAATATAAAAAAATTATTTAGAAAGTGGCATTTGTTATTATTTATTATTTATTATTTGTTGTGTGAGAAACCACACACCTTAATAAATATAAATATAGTATTTTTGAAGGAATATAACATTACAAGTTCTCAATGTGTTAAAAATGATGGATTTTACACTTTAACATCCACCAAAAACATAACATGGATAGTCAAAAGGTGACCTAAATGAGCCAAACATATTTGGGAATGGTCCCTCTACATGTAACTTCATGATAACTCCTAAAAATGATATTAATTATCACAAATTCACAAAGTTCACCATGAAAAGAAGATTTCATATAAACAATTTGGTCATAATTATATATTGATATAAAATCTAGTATCTCCTCTTAAATGTCTGTATTGATGTACTATTTATGAAACTCAATACACCTATGTGATGTGGGAAAAGGGGATCTAAGATCTAAATCACACTTTCTCCTATATCACATTAAGGAAGGGACCAAAATTGATCACATATGCCCACTTGGCTACTAACCTCAATGGAAGAGCTAGAATGGTGGATCAATTGAGGTTTTAGTCCTTTCTTTTGGAAATGAGGGTTTTGAATTGATTAAAAGTTAACTTGATTTGATTATGCAAATGTATGTTTAGGTCAACTATGAAGCTACAATAAACTAATGTGAATACAAAAAATTGCAAAATTGAAAGATAGAAATTGACAACAGAATAACATAATACAGAGGTAGAGGAACTTGTCATAGAAATTAGGGTTCAACTTGCTTGGATAGGGGCACTACCACCATTGTTTTGAGAATGCAAATCTTGGGAATTAGTGAACAGATCTTAGATGGTTGCAGTTTGTAGGTTCTTCCTTCTTAGACTTAGCTTCAGAACTTCATCTATTGATGATTGATTCCACTTTCCCTAATCTGTTAAAGTAGGAAGCTTGAATGCTTGATCTTGCAATCAAGTCTTCAATCTTCTCCCAAATCCACTTCAGATGCGCCACCTATGCACAAGAGAGAAGAGAAAGGGTTGTGTTGTATAGGGGCTTGTCTAAGTCAAACCCTTTTTTGGTGTTTCGACATCCACAACGACTATGATGATGTAAAGAGTGCTTACCCTCAGTCAGGTAGAGGAAAAATGGATAAAGCAAGTGATAAATTGATAAGTGTTGCAACTTACCACTCAAATCTGCTTTCCTTAATGGACTGAAGTCATTGTACTTATCTCATACAAGGAGAATTGAAAGCTTGATTGGAATTATTGCAAGTGTTAGTAGTCACAAAATAAATGAACATAAAACATGCATAAACTCACACATGAACTTGATGCATTGCAAAAATGGATCTTGATTGTGTTGGATATTGTGGTTGTGTTACTAATATGTGGTTGTCATTGATGTCAACACTATTAGAATTTGGTGTATTAGTGGTTGTCTATGTCGAGGATATTGAGAAAATTGTAAAAGAAAGTGTTTGAGGTTCCCAATGGAACTATATAGGTCATGAAGGCGTCTTGTTCTCTATGTTGAAGATTAGCTGGTGTGGATTAAAGGGTTTATGTTTGAGTGTATCTAGATCATCTACCGGAAGTTTCAGAGGTCCGCATGAAGTTTTGATTGTATTGCGATCTGACGATGTTTTTGTGGTCTCTATCAGTGTTTCTGAATGAAGATTGTGTGATTTTGTTAATCTCAGTTGTTTTGAATGCCTCTTTGTTGTTTCTTGGTGTTCTCTAATGTCTCTAGATAATTCTCTATCTTTGTGGTACATCCACATTATTTGGAGAGCTCGTGGTTGAAGATATTTTCTTGCGCATGTTCGGTTTTTCATGTTCCTAGCCGACATGTTTGTGGTAGCGTGTTGTGGATCTTCGTGGTGAAATTAATTCAAGTATTTTCATGTTGGAGATGTTAATTTGGGTCTCCACTATGTTGTGGCCGACCTTGGTGGATACACATTAAAAATTTATTTGTAAAATTGGGCCGACATTGCAAATATGTTTTATTTTCCTAGCCGACCAAGCTATGATGAAATCTCATGTAGCTGGTATATAAGAGTGATTGTTTCATCAGTGTAAGGTGTGGAAAAAGTGCTTAGTGTGCTCCTATTTGTGAATACCTTTCAATTGCAGAGCAGAGTGTGAAGAAGATTGAGTGAAGTGTGAAGAAAGTTTTTTGAGCTTAATTGGAACTGTAATCAGGCTTGTGCAAAAGCTATTTTCTCAGTTCGTACCCTCTAGATTTTAATCATATTCTATATTGTCGAGCAGTGAGCCCCTTTTGTATTTGAGCAGTGAGCTCTAGGCTGTGTGCCTGAATGCATGTGCATTCCCCTTATTATTTCTCATTATACTTTTAACAAGGTATAATCTTGTGGACTAACATCCACCATGGTTTTTCCCCTAACAAGGTTTCCACGTAAAAATATTAGCGTTCTCTATCTCTCTGATGTGTTAATTGTTTTTGGTTGATTACATATTCATCAAATCTGAAATTAAATTAAGTTAAGTTAGAAAAAATTAAGTTTCTATGACAACTGATTCACCCCCCCTCTCAATTGTTTGTCCTTGGTTTTCCAATAGATTGCTAATAAGTGTTGTAAACTTTGCTTATTGATGCAGGAGTATTCGGGTCTACAAGTGATCCTACATCACCCAAAAATATTTATTTTCTTCTCATGTTTAATTTTTGCATTTTGGGTGCGTTGGAGCTTCAAGAGCATCTTGTGGAGTGTTTGAAGGATAAAATCTTCATTTACCAATACTTGGATTTTAATTTCAAAAATTAGAGGTAAATAGTGTGTTTAATGAGATTTTAAAATTATTGTACATTTTCAAGGATTGAAGGGTTTAAGTGGTCCATTGGAATATTAGAGGGAAAATGAAAATAAGAATTAATATTTATTTTATCAATTTTGTTTCCTATTAAAAATTTCATAAGGCAAGTGGCCTTTGGCATTCCATTCTTGTCTTATTAGGTGTACTGTCGAAAAATGTACTCCTTTATATTTTCAGACTATGTTTGGGTCCCTTAATTAATTGGACTTAATTAAGCCTCTAATTGGTCCAATTATGCACTTAAAAGCATAATTAATCCCATTTTCTGAAAGGGAAACTTGTATTAAACAATTGCAAACATTAACTAATTTTTCTTGGAATTGGAGTGTCCTGGATTTAAGTCCTAGGACTCATTCACCCAAGGGGGAATGGTTCCTCCTTAAGTTTAGGACCCCAATTTTTAATATATTTTTGGTAGCATTTTTATGATTCAAATTCAATTTATAACTGTCAACCTTTGATGTTTAATTTTTGGGAAATTAGAAAATTACCTATTAATATGTTTTCATCATGTATGCTTTGTGTTTTCTAACATGTATGTTTGTGTATGTTTTCTTTATTGTGCCTATTGCACACACGCCCCATTCAGAGCGGGGACCCCCTCTTTTCTTTTTCCTTCGTTGGGTCATATTTTCCTTTGCCTCGTTTTGCATACCCCTAATTTATGAGCTTAAAGTGGTCATGTGCAGTAAAGTCACTAATTTCCCTTTGACCAAATTCACCACCTCAAAAGTTACTAAGTCATTAGTCTATGTGGGTATTCCCTTGCACATTTCCCTTTGCACTTTGCCCCAACTTCCATGGAGCTCAACAGATCCACACTTGTGGGTTTCCTTCTATAGGTCGCCATTCTTACTTAGTCGTTAGCTAACAGTGAAACCCAAGTGTTTGTCTGCATTGCAGGCTTCGCATTGTTCATGGCCATCTGGGTCTCCACTCACGGTTGTGCCAAGATGGGTCTCTGCAACCCCATCTACCTCACCTACCATCGTACCTCATAATCAATGTGCGTCATTAATGCCCTTTTGCCTATAAATAGAGGAATTGACCTGTCATTTTCACCCCTGCAAATTTTAATTTTGGAGAGAAGGAAATGGGGAACAAGGAAGTCACGCCTGCATGAGCTTACAATGGATTTAAACTAGGGTTTCCATTGAATTTTCATCCCATCTCTAAGTAAGTCAACATCTAAAGTTTGAAAATGCTTTCCTGTGACTAAGGTTTGAGATCATTAATGATCAAATCATACAAATTAAAACACTAGCTCACTGGTGGCCATCACAACCCTCGATCCCGCACCTACAAAATTGCCTCAAACACTTGGAAAATCCTCGATGTCGCCTTCGCACACATGCGGGTTCCTGATTTACCATTTTTTTCTTCACATAGTGAATAAGCTTCTATGGACCGTACCCTCACCGTTGCCATTTTGGATAATGTGTGAAAATCTTGAAAATGACTAAGTCCTAAGCCTGGTGTGGAGGTTCCCCTATGGGATTCTGAGTACGAACAATGGCCTTCTGATTTCCATTGGTTAACAGCCTAACCTTAGCCGCTATCCATGTTGCAAGTCTCACCTCCATCGTTGTCGTCAATTTCCCAAATCTGCTAAGTCCGATCAACCTTGTGGGCCACTACCTGCAACCCATCGTCAAACCATTGTCATTGTGTAGCGACAAGACCATTCCATTTGTCTGCATTGCAGATTTTGATACCTTCACTACCATTTTGAGTCTGCCAAACTTAAAATGTGAAGTCAAAACATCTCTTGCAGATCGGCTTGTGTGGGTGGCACATGCGAGTGGCAATCCCACTAATGTCATTCCTGAACACCAAGGCATTCGTATCTTCTCACATGGTGGGTTCCAAAAAGGACTCTTCCCTTCGCTGAATCTTGAAATCGTTACACATAAACTAGGCCCGTGAGCTCATTGTGGGTCCACTTATGTGGACCACTGCCTACAAACCGTCGTCCCTCCAAGGTTGTTTCTCAATGGAAACCACTCGATGGCAGCCCAATAGCTCCCTCCTGCATCCTCTAAAGTGATCAAACATAAGGACATAGTGCTTAACATCTGAGGTTCCCGCGGATCCCACAATGCGAAGCACCGTGGTTCAACGTCCCCTAAATTCCATTGCTTAACGACGGAGGCTCCAAACGTCCTTCAACCTTCTTGCACCCGCATGTCTTGGACTCGCAAATGCATAAAAAGCTCAATCAAGAATCTTCAAGTGCCTTACAACCAATTTTCGCACGTGCCAAACTGTCTCCCAAGAACTTTGACCGCCAAATTCATAATGTGAAATTCTTGTTGTGGGTGGCCACCTATGGGTTTTCGTGGCTCCATGGCCATATCTCATCGTTTCCTTCCTGACAGCTTCCAGCCCAAGGAAACCCACATCCCTGGGCCCACATTCGCCTAAATGGTCCAAATGAGCCCCAAATGAGGATTAGTAATGAATTTTATGATCTTTTGATGATGTATAAGTGGATCTAATGCTTGTTTTGCAGGATTTGACTAACGCATGCTCTAATTTTCATATAAATGCACTCACTATGTCTTTTGCATGTAGGATTTATGGAACCCGTTGTGGGTCCATCAGGGAGGCCTATTGAGAAAGATGATAAAGGAAAGAAGCTTGCACATGTGCCAAGGGGAAAAGAAGAAAAAGACCAGATGAAATATCAATTGCATGGAATGGAGTGTACCTCCAAGATTTCTTCTACTTGGGACTCAATCTTAGACACAAATCTTGCGTACGTAGACATAGATGAGTTCTGGAAAAGGATGATTTTCAACCCTACAACAGAAAATGCATGAATGATTAGGGTGAGTGGTCTCATCATGGCAGTTGGCTTTCCCCCTATGCTAATTTCTCCGAAGCTAATCATGGTTTGTCACAAATGCTACCACACCAGCAAAAATATTATTGATCATGATGGAAGGGTGTTGGCAGATTTATCTGCTAAATCTATTGGCTGAACATTCCCCATTCCCATGTTTGATGTGATGGAAGAAACAGAGAAGGAATTTGCAGAAAACATGTGGAAGCAGGAACCTCTAACATGCAAGAGAATAATCAATAATCACTGGTTGAAGGAAAAGAGGGGAAGTGCCACCAAAGTACCTCAAGAATTTTTCAGAAGTGACTTCTTCAAAAAATACCACGATTTGGTCACCCTACTGAGTAGGGTAATGGGCCTACCAACTGTTGCAATCTTCGAAGAGTGGATTTTTTACTTTATTGATGAGATCATCTGGGGAAAAACTAAGTTCAATTGGGCCAAGATGATCAATGACAACTTACACAACTAGCTCATGGTGGTAAAGAAGTGTTCCAAATTTTATATTACTTCATACCTAGTATACCTCCTGGTGGAGAAATTTCTATACAAAGGACTCTTCATTGTAGGCACCCTAGGAACAAAGAAAGGAGAACTTAAAGTATATGATTGTTATCCTCAATTGCAGTATATAAATTTCAAAAGAGAATATCAGAAGGTGAATGATTCCTTCATTGCACACATAATCAAACTCTTGGGAGGAGACTTTTAGAGAAGGGTGTCACACAGTGCCAAGGCTTTCACCCAATAGTTCGGATATCTATTCATATAGTTCTCAAAGTTTACTTATATTAGAACAGAAGTATTTTTGGGGAAACACTACCAGTTTTCGCACTACCCTAATGATCACATGATCTTGCTTGAAGTTTCTTGGCAGTTTCAAAATGCCCATGCACTATTAAGCAACAAGCATAAAGCTGGGATTCCATATCCCCTGATCTTTGGCCAAGGAATGTATTCTTGTCCCACTGCCCAGTGCGTGGAGTACTCAAAGAAAGAACTGGTGGAATACAATTTGGATCTCCACACCGACCGAGGAAGGATGGATCCTTATGGAAAGTTGAAGAAATGGGTTAGAAGAAAATATTCCCATCAACCTCATGTCGAGGATTTCTAGGCCAACTATGCAAATGATAAAGAGGTGTGAATGAGGAATTATATGAGAATGACGGCCCAGTTCATGAAGTTGATGAATCTATTCTTGTACCCGACCGAATAGTGCAAGAAGATAACAATATTTTTGATGATAGATACAACGTTGTGGCCAACTTTCCCTTGTTGGAATTGTGCCTCAGCTTACTGGCGTAACTATTGGCAACATTGTGGACTTTTCTTCCTTTCTTCATCGGCCAGACTTTGCTCCATTAGTGGGACCTTGTTCATAGTCCCAACGATGGTTCGATGTTAGCTCATCATTGTGTTCTATCGGTGGGTGTTGGCACTATCGACGAAACCATGAGGCATGTATCAATGATAGGACAATAGTTCTTCTGTCGATGTAACACCTTACAATCTGTGGGACGCTAATGGGATTATGAACGATAGAATGATATGAATCCATTAGTATGACTAAGGGAATTTGGTGGAACTCTTCACCATGTTCCGACGATGGACCGATGATCCATGGTGGAGCCCGAGTTGACAAGTGGAGACCAGTGATGTGGTGTCAAGCTCAAGGTAGTGGGGACCACTTGAAGCATTGTTGGAGGAACTTGCTTCCATCGTTGGGAGACATTTTAGAGTCTCCCCAATATGACAATGAATGAGTAATGACATTGTGGGACCCGACTACTGCTCAATTGGAAAACGATAATTGGTTGGTTGACCAATGTGACCTTTATTAGTGGGATGATGTCTGATCAGTGAGACATGGTATTTTGTCTCGCTGATACTCCGATGACTATTTGATCTAGTGGGAATTTCACTCGTTGGTGGGACTCAAATAGATCAATGAAAGGATGGATGTTGTTCCAACGATGACCCAATAAGGAAATTGTTGAGCGATGGTTAGTCTGTCGTAACGACTAGAAACCGAATTGGTATCTTTCCAACATGGTTCTGGTGATGCAGATTGATTGAGGTTTTCTCTCAAATGGAAATTATTGTTTGTTTAATACATTGTAACAATAATCGAGTGAGTTGAGTTGAGTCTGTTGAGAGGGAACAATATTTATCAAGAATTGTAATTCTACCTATATTGAGTGACTAAATTGACATTTGAGAGGGAGAAATTGTAACTTTGTATGTGGACCATTTGTTCACTGCAATACAAAGTGTTTTTCCTTGGTGTGGTGGGTTTTTTTCCCAAAAGTATTTTCCCACGTTAAATACTGGTGTCTATTCTATCTTGTGTGAATTTGTTCTTATCTTTTTTCTGGTAATGTGCATCTTTAATGAACTATAATTTGAAATTTGAACCTTAAATTTGCACTCTCTTAGAATTGTCATTAGGAAAGTGTTTATGCACCTTTTCTTTCCTTACAAGTGGTATCAGAGCTTGGTTAGTTATGTTATCCTTGTGGGTTTGGTGGGTTTTTTGTGCCAATTCTAAAGTGGGAGTCTTATAGAGGAGTCTGGTAGTTTCATTTGCAAATTAAGATGGCAAGCACATCAAGGAATATTGAAATTGAGAAGTTCAATGGTGGAAATTTTGAGTTGTGGAAACTCAAAATGGAAGATTTGTTGGCCAATAGATATCTTTGGATTGTTGTGTCTGGAATGAAACCTACAGGCATGAAGCAAGAAGATTGGGACCTCATAGACAGAAAAGAAAAAGGGTTGATAAGACTCTGTTTAGTAGACTTTGTTCTCCTGAATGTTCATGAAGAGAACTTTGCATCTTCTTTGTGGAAGAATCTTGGAGACATTTATCAAGGAAAGTCCTTGGTGAATAAGTTGTTCTTAAGGAAGATTGTACTCTTTGAAGATGGAGGAAGGGGTGTCTATGGCTAATCATCTGAATATGTTTAATATGCTCATTGGTCAGTTAACATTTGTAGGTGTAAAGATAGATGATGAGGATCATTGTATGCTCTTGTTGTATTCTTTTCTCGACTCTTGGGATCATTTAGTGATGGTGATTAGGAGCATGAAAACCACTTTCAAGATGGAAGATGTGGTTGTGTCATTGTTTTCAGAAGATATGCAAAGGAAATCTTCTGAGATGGCAAAGGAGGCTCTTCTTGTTCGAGGAAGATTGAAGGAGAAAGGCAAGAAGAAGGACAAGAAATCAAAATCAAAATTTTAAGGGAGATCAAATTCTCCTAGTAAGAAGTCCAAGGTGAAATGCTGGAATTGTGGGTAGCCTAGTCATGTCTGTAAGGATTGCAAAGAGGAGAAAAAGAAGAAGAAAAAAAACAACTCTTCAGATAATGTTTCTTCTTAGAGTGATGCAGATGCCTTCATTGCAGCTTTGGTGACTTAGGCATCAGATGATGTCTGGTTGATTGATTCAAGTGCATCTTTTCACATGACATCTCACAAAGATTGGTTTACAAAATATGAAAAGTATGCTAGTGGAAATGTGTATCTAGAAAGTGACTCATCTCTAGAAATTTTTGACCATGGAAGAGTCAAAATTTAGTTTCCTGATGGAAGGATTAAAGGAATTGATGGCATAATGTATATACCAAGTCTAGCTCAAAATTTACTATCTGTAAGCAAGTTGAATGATGTTGGCGTACAAGTTTCTTTTTTGAATGGTAGCTGCAAAATGACAAGAGGCTCGATGGTGTTGGATAGGGGTGCTTGAATTGCTACTCTGTACAAGTTGGATGCACATGTAGTTCAATGAAACAGTGTCTCTAAAAATTCAAGCAAGGCTACTCAAGTAGAGAAGGAGACTAAAGTTCCTCTCGGGGAAAATTCTTTGGAGGTTAAACTTCCTGTAGAAAATACCATGCTTTAGCATCAAAGGCTCGACCAC